>CM050167.1:207610119-208342619 GCA_027410445.1 Discoglossus pictus | reverse complement strand
TTTTTGGTTATCAGAGTTCCTTTGATGCTCATTGCAAGGTTTGCGCTGATCGCCTTTTGGCGCTCATTGAGAGCCTCTCCCCTGGTGTAGTTTGGCTTCTGTAAAAAATGTTGGCGCTCCTTGTGAGGCGCGCGCTGAGCGCCTTTTGCGTTTAGTGTGATCCGGTTTTCTGTTGTTTTTTTTCTGGGTATATATTTTTTAATAATAATTAATTAATTAATACAATCATAAATTATTATACTTTACCGATTTGTAATTAATATATGCAGGAAGCAATATGCTGAAGAGCTAACAATCTGTTTTGATGTTCCTGGAGCATACAATGTAGATTTGCACTGTTGGGGAGCTGAGGTGTAAGTGTCAGCAATGTGTACAGTGTGTAGTGTAAATAGGCTGTGTGCGCAAGGGGAAACCGTTTGTTTAGCTATGTAGTTCCGCATTTTCTAATGTTAATTTTATTAGTTTGCAGTTAGTGTTGTAAAATGGCTGCAATTGTGTGTTACGCGGGTGTGGAGCATTTAGCATCCTTCCAAATAGTGCATTTAGTAGCTCGTATGGTTCTGTGTAAAAGTCGTATGTGCTTGGCTGTGTTTTGCGTGCTTAGGGGTCGTGTAACCTCGTTTTCTTTTTTTTGGCGGCCATTTTTGCTCTCGCTTGGGGGATTTTGGTATGGCGAAAGTCTTTAAATGTGATTTAATTTGACGTGTAACCTCATCTTCAGACCTCCTGGCTGTCCCCCCTTTCTGTGTGTGTTTTTATTTATTTTTTTATTTTAGTTTGTATTTTGTGTGTTTTTCGCTGTTCGTGGTGCGGCCGCTAAGTGGCGGTTTCCTTTTGTAAGTGTTATTGCCTTTAATTTTTTATAGGCAATTTTTTCAAAGTGCTACTGGTCTCGCACTGTGAATTGTGTATTTGAGGTTTGTGTTGATGTGTAGTTCCGCGGGTTGTAGGTATGATGCACAAGTCCCTGCCTAAGTTGTACGGGGTCGTATTGACGAGCGCCTATGGCGCTTATCTCCACCAGCACAGTGAGCGCCTTTGTCGCTCCCTGCCTAAGTCATATGGGGTCGTACTACTGGGGAGTGAGTGGTTAAATAAAATGTGTGGGGGGGGGGGGGGAATGTACCCCTCCGTTCCCCACCCCTCTTCCTACGCCCTAGTGCTTCTGCTTCATAGACTGTTCTAAAGCCTTTGACTGTGTGGTTCAAAACAAGATATGCCAAGTTCTTAAAGAGATTGGAATACCAGATCATCTCATCCACCTCGTGAGGAATTTGTATGTTTACCAAGAAGCAAGGGTTACAAAGGAGTGCGGCAAATTTGTATATTGACGCCTTATTTATTCATTTCATAACCAGAGTACATCATGTGTAATGCTGGGCTGGATGAATCTAAAACTGGAATCAATTTTGCTATAGGAAATATCAACAACCTCAGTTATATGGACCTATTGATCAAGGTTACAGAAGAGAGTGCAAAAACTGGCCTTATAAAGATAATGGCAAATAGTCATCTCAGTTCCTGGCAAATAGATGGGGAAGAAGTGGAGGAAACAACAAATTTATTTTCCTGGCATCCAAGATCTGTTCAGACGGTGCCTGTACCATCAAGTAAAAGATGTTTGCTTTTGGGGAGAGAAAATATAGCAAGCTCTGACAAGCTAGTAAAAAGTAAAGTATTACAATGTAAACAAAGGTCTGCATAGTTAGAACTATGGCATTCCCAGTAGTAACATCCAGATGTGAGCGCTAGACCATAGAAGAAGTCTGAGCACAGGAGAATTGTTGCCTTTGAATTGTGATGGTGGAGAAAACTGCTTAGTATCCCTTGTACTGCAAGAAAAATCAGTAAATCAGTACTTTAGGAAAACAAGACAAATTGTTCAATGAAAGGTTTGATCATGAGGCTGAAGCTCAAATATTTTGGCCATATCATGAGAAGATGGGATTCCCTAGAGAAGTCTCTGATACTGGTAAACATGGAAGGCACACAAAGAAGGGGACGACAGTGGAGGAGATGGATAGATGCTGTCATTAAAGCAATTGGCATGGGCTTGATAGAGCTCTGAGAGGCAGTGGCTGACAGATGTGTGTGGAGTGCCGCGGCCCATAGAGTTTCAATTCAATTTGTGCCAATTTGATAAAGATGACTGCCATATATGATTATGGTTAAGCAAGTATGCTTAAGCAAGTTTGGCATAGCAACACCACGCACTTTATAGGAGCATGTAGATTGGAACTTTTAATCTAGGACCTTTTGCCTCTAAATTTAATATTTAAACTTTGAAAGCTATTAAGGATATGTAAGTGGACTTGGGAGATATAAGTAATTGGAGATAAAATGGTCACCTTGACCATGGCAGTTGCGCCACAGCAATAAACTGTTCCAAGTTCCACAATTGCTCTTTTTAAAGGGACAGAATTGGTGTAAAGTTATTAAATATTAAATGATTGGAATGGCTGAAATTTGTATCCCCACTCAATGAACTTGTAAAAGACTGGTATTTGTTTTGTCTAGGCCTCTAAAGGTAAGAGCAATGTATTTTCCTACTTTTTTGTTTTGATCCTTACTAATTTATTAATTGAACCTTGGAGCAAGAAAACTAAAAATATTTTTTTCTGAAATAACAAATACTATTACTTCTAAAATTTCTCAGAATGCACCTCATGTGTACACTGCAATACTAACTTTAATTTGAAAATGTTTTAGTGGATATGTACAATTGATATCATACTTTAGCACATTGCTTAAATTAAATACATTTATTCCAAACCAAATAACCTCACATTATAGCTTTCAAATTAATATTAATTGTTTAGGAAAGCATGTACAGTATCAGGATTTAATTTATGTAAAATAATTGTTGCCTCATTATGGTAAGTAAAATTTGTCTCATTAGGGTGAATAAATGATGCGCAATTAGACTGAGGAACATTTCTTCTTGTGGAAAATATTTTTTTTTAAATGTCTGCAATGTCTCATGAGCTTTTCAGCAAAAGCTGAGTTCAAATGTACAAAATAATATATTTTATTATTAGATCATAGAGGAAACAAATCTGTATTTTGGACATCATTAATTTCTGGTTAAAAGTTAATTTGTAGAGTTTCGTTGACAAGTAGTGATTTTGACAAGTAGTGAAATTTTCGGTTCGCGAACCGCGGACATGAATTTCATCAAATGTTCGCGAACGGACGAACATCGGCGAACCGCCATAGACTTCAATGGGCAGGAGAATTTCAAAACCCACAGGGACTCTTTCTGGCCACAAAAGTGATGGGAAAGTTGTTTCAAGGGGACTAACACCTGGACTGTGGCATGCCGGAGGGGGATCCATGGCAAAACTCCCACGGAAAATTACATAGTTGATGCAGAGTCTGGTTTTAAGCCATAAAGGGCATAAATCACCTAACATTCCTAAATTGTTTGGAATAACATGCTTTAAAACATCAGGTATGATGTTGTATCGATCAGGTAGTGTAAGGATTACACCCGCTTCACAGTAACAGACCAATCTCCCCGTTTAATGCACCGCAAACAACCGCAAACCGTCCCTTTGCACAATCGCAAACTCCCCATTTGCACAAGGTTGGATACCAAGCTAGCCATGTCCCGTTCCTTGTCCTCACTGATGTCATTGAAGGTCTCTTCCTCCACAAAGCCACCAAGGGTCCCCGAAAGGTGACAACAAGCCCCCTGGGACGCCTGCTGTGTTTGGTCTTCCACCTCCTCAAAGCCACCTTCCTCCTCTGACACCTCTTCTTCAGACTCCTCTCTCTACGTTGCCTCTGTCTGCATTATTATAAGGTGTGTACTGTTAAGTAGTACTATTCCTATCGGTTTAATCCCTGTTACGTCCACTATTAGGGGACGTGTATATGGCATGGATTTTTGGAACAGGGAGATGGAAAAAGATGCTTGGTCGGACCTCCTACTTTGAATTTGGGGCACTGCACGTGCAATGTAATGTGCCACCAGATAGGAGTGGTGTATTAAGTTGAACTATTCATTCCTATTGTTTTAATACCTGTTACGTCACCTATCAGGGGACGTGTATGTGGCATGGATTTTTGGAACAGGGAGATGGAAAAAGATGCTTGGTCGGTCCTCCCACTTCAAATTTGGGGCACTACACGTGAAATCTAAGGTGCCACCAGATAGGAGTGGTGTATTAAGTTGTACTACTCATTCTTATCAGTTTAATACCTGTTACATCACCTATCTTTCCTCCCAATAGCACATTCTATATGTCATCAACCGGCTTGTGTGTATTTAGAGAACCACACTTTAAGGCCCTTAACCTGGGACAAGGTGGCTTGGCTATCAGAATTGCCTCAGAGCCTTAAAAACTCGCCAAACCCCCTAATCAGACACTCACTATCATACTGGAAATGGGCCAAGAAAAACACGGGTTTGTTCCCTGGATTCACCCAAATGACCCCAATTCTTGACCACCCTCAGGCCCCGAAACACATGAGCACAACATCACAACACTGGTGGAGGTCAAGGAAACTAGATAGACTGGGAGACTGGTTAGTAAAGGGCCAGATGCTCACCTATGAGGAACTGAGGGACACGCATGAGCTACCGCTGTCAGAACATTACAATTACTGTAGGCTGAGGCATTTCACACACTCCCTGACCCAGAAACAGGGGACAACGGTCTTAAATTGGTTCTCCAAAATTTGTAAAGATAAACCTCTATCAAGGGGGGTCATTGGGTAGCTTTACAAATATAAAACATTTGTTACCGCTTGAAGTTGGCAGAGTAGATGCAATAGGCTTCACACACACGCCTGTAGGCAGGCAACTGATATTCAATCGATTATTGTCAAAAAATGGTTGTTTTATGTCACTGTACACTACGGTTGCACCAGATATGAGTGTCACTGGGCACTGGCAAAAGTTGGCAGAGTAGATGCAATAGGCCTCACACACACATGCCTGTAGGCAGGCAACTGATATTCAATCGATTACAGAAAATAAAGTGTTGTTTTATGTCACTGTACACTACGGTTGCACCAGATATGAGTGTCACTGTGCACTGGCAAAAGTTGGCAGAGTAGATGCAATAGGCCTCACACACACGCCTGTAGGCAGGCAACTGATATTCAATCGATTACAGTCAAAAAAGGGTTGTTTTATGTCACTTTACACTACGGTTGCACAAGATATGAGTGTCACAGTGCACTGGCAAAAGTTGGCAGAGTAGATGCAATAGGCCTCACACACAGGCCTGTAGGCAGGCAACTGATATTCAATCGATTACAGCAAAAAAAAGGTTGTTTTATGTCACTGTACACTACGGTTGCACCAGATATGAGTGTCACTGTGCACTGGCAAAAGTTGACAGAGTAGATGCAATAGGCCTCACACACACGCCTGTAGGCAGGCAACTGATATTCAATCAATTACAGAAAAAAAAAGGGTTGTTTTATATCACTATACACTACGGTTGCACCAGATATGACGTATCACTGTGCACTGGCAAAAGTTGGCAGAGTAGATGCAATAGGCCTCACACACATGCCTGTAGGCAGGCAACTGATATTCAATCGACTACAGTCAAAAAAGGGTTGTTTTATGTCACTGTACACTACGGTTGCACCAGATATGAGTGTCACTGTGCACTGGCAAAAGTTGGCAGAGTAGATGCAATAGGCCTCACACACACGCCTGTAGGCAAGCAACTGATATTCAATCGATTACAGTCAAAAAAGGGTTGTTTTATGTCACTGTACACTACGGTTGCACCAGATATGAGTTTCACGGTGCACTGGCAAAAGTTGGCAGAGTAGATGCAATAGGCCTCACACACACGCTAGCAGGCAGGCATATGCAATTAGATTACACAGAAAAAAAATAAAAAATAAAATAAATGATGTTCTAGCCCTAAAAAGGGCTTTTTGGGTTGCTGTCCTTGCAGCAGATATCACATGAGTCCTTCAGGTGTGTAGTGAAAGCTTAATACACAGCCTGGCTATCTTTTTCCCTATTAAATCAGCAGCAGCTAGAATATATGTCCTCTCTCAACGAATGTAGCTTCAGAATGATTCTAAAATGGAGGCTGTCCTTTAGATGGAAGGCCCTGGAAGGGAGTGTATGCTGCTGATTGGCTGGAATGTGTCTGCTGACTGTAAGGTGCGGTGTCAAAGTTTCCTCAATGATAAAGAATAGGGGGCGGACCGAAAAGCGCATGTGCTCGCCGTTCGTTGCGAACGCGAACATGCGAAAATCACCGCAAATATTTCTCCGGCGAACTGTTCGAGACATCACTATTGACAAGTATTTGGAGTGGCCTATGTAGACAGTTCTCAAATAGCATATTAATATTTAGAGGATTTTCAGTTTTCATATCTAACTGGAGATGCATTTTCCGATTAGGGACTGTGATTGCAAGAGAAAAACAATGTGTAAACAGAATAAAATATGTAATTTTGGAAATTATGTGGAAAACATTCTCAAAATAAACAATTCTGTATTTCTATGATATAGCACAGAACTAGATAACTAGTTCCCGGTATTTCTGCTCAAATGTCTTTATTTTAAAACAAGACTGAGGTGGAGAGTTTTTTTTAAATTTCAGGCTTTATCTAGAATAAGAAAATAAGTAATCCGGTTTACACATTTTGTGATTACAACAAGAATTATACAAAGCTGTATAATGATGAGTAAAAAAGAAAGCATAAAAATGTATCTGTATCATATTTCAACCAATTATTTTATGTGAGATTGTGACTCAGGTAGATGGAATCATTATCCAGTAGACACACTAATGTCAGAGTCGTTTAACTTTAAAGTTAGGACCAGCATCACTAGTATTGGTCTGGTGGCAAGATTCTTGTAGAAGTATAAATAGTTTGGGTCACTACCAAGAAAGTAACATGCTTCACAATGACAAAGAGCCCAATTTCAATCTGATTCACTGCTGCGCAAAAAAGGTTTTCTCATAACTGTGGATGCTTTTTTCGAACAAGCTGCATATCAATTCCAATTGCAACTAGGCATGCTGAACGTAGTATCCTCATTACATGCAAACCCAGGTACCAGCCGTTACAAAAAAGTTCTTGCGTTGTCTATGGTGGGGCAGAGTTACATGACATGTCAGCAAATTAGGCAAATTGTTGTTTTCTAAATTCATATCCGCACAATAAATCTAGGAACCAGGTGGAAAGCCAAATGTCACATAAATTCACTGGTACAGTTAAACAAGCCTGTTTCCCACCACCAAATGTCGACTGTGTTGCAGCTTTCAACCAGACACTCAGGTCTAGAAGTTTGTGGGCTATTACATTGCATAGGAGAGAGTGGTGATTTTGTCAGAGAGTAGGTAGATGTTTTTGTTTATATCTGTTTATCTTATTGTACTGTATTACTTAATATGCAATATATTCAATGTGGTTTGTAAGTGCTTAACACCAATGTATACAAATAGGAGTTAATTAAAAAAATTGAAAAACTTTATTTACACAAAATAATAATAATACTGCATTTAAAATAATGGGGATCTATTGGTAGACATAGGGTAACAAAAATAATAAAAAAATAGAAATAATATAATCTTTGAGGGATCCTCCTATCTGAAAGGCTTAATATGTATTGATGCCCCAAAGCTTAAAAATCAAAAACCAAATGAATAATTGCTTTCCAGAGTAGGAATAACCAAGGTAACAGACAACAAATGAACTACCGTAATCACATAGCTTCAACAAAGGAAGCTCAATGTATAAGGAATAGGATAAAATCTATCAATATTCACAGAAAGAAGAAGAGAAAACCCGCTATGATCCTAGAAGGATTCACCTATTTGGAAAGCTCAATCTTTATTGATGTCCTAAAGCTGCATACATTTCCTTATTATAAGAAAGAGCCTAACATGCATCCAAAAGATATCTTTGTCAAAATCCTAAGAGACGATAAAACCTGCCCTGGTTCTATACCACATGTGAAGTGGATGTTAGGATTTTATGATGGCTTGGTGAAGGGAGCAAAAATAAACCTGGAATATATTATGGGTAGGTTTGACCTTATCAAGCCCAACTGAAGAAACCATCACCACACAAGCATCTTTTAATTTCAAGGCTGCAGTCACTATTTGAAGAGATCTTTGAGCCCTGTAAAATAAAATCTGACGCTGCCTTTACTTCTTCCCCATCTATTTGCCAGGAACAGAGATTGCTGCTTGCCAGGATCTTCATCTTTTTAATGTTGAGCAACAGGCTCACTTTTGAACTCTCTTCTTTCACCCTCATCAATAGACGCTTTAGTTCTTCCTCATTTTCAGCAATCAGAGTAGTATCATCCATATATCTGATGTGATGATATTTCTACCAGCAATATTAATTCCGGCTTTGGATTTTTCCAGTTTGGCCTTATGCATTATGTTTTATGCATATAAGTTGAATAAATAAGGCGACAATATATCATAGCACTCCTTACCCGATTTTGAACCATTCGGTTGTTCCATTGTTTGATTTTGTCTGTGGCATTTTAGTCCACATACATATTGCTGTAATGTTTTGCAAATCAATGTGCCTTACACCATAAGTACTAGTATCACATCTATTTCTCCGTCTGTCTGTCTATTTATCTATGTATCTATATTTCCATCTGTCTGTATCTAACTTTATATCTCTTCGTCTGTCTATCTATCTGTATCTGTTTATCTGTATCTATCTGTCTGTCTCTGTCTGTATCTCTATCTATCTATCTCATATCATCTATAAATCTATATGCCTGTCATATATATATATATATATATATATATATATATATATGTCTCTCTGTGTCTATGTCTCTGTCTTTTTATCTATCTTCAAATCTATACATATACACAGCCACATATACTCAGTACAGGATATTTACACTTTATCAGACTTCATGCATGTATACAGCTTCTGTAATCATGTATATACCAGCCATTAGTGCAATCCATACCATTTTTTTATTACATTGTTTTTCTTCTTCCATTTTAACATAAATCAAAACATTTTTAGGAGCCAGGCAATGGATTCTATATAGAAATATAAGTATAATAACACAAATATTAGGAGCCAGCAGTAATATTTATCAAGCCGTGTCTTAAACTGTCAACTAGATACTCTGACCCATTTTTCTTGGTATTACATTGTCCATATAAAGTGTATGGTGTCTGTTAAAGTAGCTTTGTGTGTCCCTTTTCCTTAGTGTGTACGTGTATGTATGTATGTATGTATGTATGTATGTGTTTGTGTCAGACTAAACAGACCAATGCTGGGAGAGAGAACATACCTTATGATAAGCTGTGAGTGTGACCTTTAACAGAATAATAGCAAGCACTCTAATTACTAGCATGGACCTTAAACCACCTATATTCCCAAACACAACCTCCCTATTATGAGCTAAATTCGTTTGTGATCACATATATAGTTGTGAGCATACGAGTTGTTGCTAACGCTTGTGGACTCGCGTAGGGAGCCCGCGGCTCTTGCGTAGCGAGGGCTGCAGTTGCAAAAAGCGCTCCTTGCCAGCAACTGAGGCCCTCGCAAAGCGAGGGCCTCAGTTGCTGGCATGGAGCGCCAAAGGCGCTCCTTGCCAGCAACTGCGACCCTCGAAAACTTTACATCGTAACGCAAACAACATACGATACAGCAACTGCGACCCTCGCAAACTTTACGTCGCAACGCAAACATACGAGACACGTTACCGCTCATAACGACCTGGCAAAAATCGTCCGCAACCTGCGGAAAGGAAAAAAATGTAAAAAATATATATACACAACACATACATAAAAAGCTTACCTACAGCAAGAGGGAGCATCCAGGACCTCAAAAAATGAAGTTACACCTTAATTTAACTCAAAATAAAAGAATTTAGACACTAAAAAATTCTCTAAGCAAGAGAAAAAATGTCAGCCGAACAAAACGAAAACAAGGCTACAGCACTCTAAACACGCAAAACACCACAAGAAACACGCAAAACACCACAAAACACCTACAGATATTCCGCTACAGACGCATACCACACATTACCCGCCATTTTAGAACAATGCGGAAGTACACAACTATGCTAACGGTTTGGTCTCGCGCACTCACACTATTACACTGCACACATTCATCACGCAAACACAGCAGCTCCACAACCCCTAATGCTGCAGCAACATCAGAACAGATTGCCAGCTCTTCAACACAATGCTTCCTGCATATATTACTTCAAAATAGGTAATAGGTGTCAACATTTTCTACTTGGCCCAAGTGAAGGAGGGGAGTGGTAGTGCTGTTACTTCAGTCCATCACTATCCAGCCTCGCTACAGTTCTGTCCAATGACTTTACCAATCATTGCAAGAAGAGAAAAGGATAAACAAAAACACTTTAAAAAAAGTAAACAAAAGATTACGAAGATGGATGCCTGAAAATAGTAGCGAGATCGAAGTCCGAAAAAGGACCGATCATTAACCAACCAAGACTTAGACTTGTGTATCTCTAGAAGAGAGGTTGTGCATGTAAAAGTAGCGTGATTGCAAGTCTGATTAGTACCGATATTAAACCAACCCAGACTTAGGCATGTGTATCTCTAGAAGAGAGGTTGTGTATGTGTGATATCTTCCTAACAGCATATAAATAAACTGTATGTGATTACTCACAAGATTTATCTTTACCATACTAGTTAAATATTGTGCACTGTATAGGAAAGTAATGGATGAAATCGGCATTGTTGCTGAAAAGAAAACCATTATATTAAGGATGAAAAACTCCCATTAAATTCATAGAGTTATCTGTGTATGAATTCATGTGTAGAAATTCACAAATGAAAAGAGTACAAAACCAACCTTATAAGTATCAGTTTTTAGACTTGATAAAAATTGTATGCTAGAAGTCAAATTATTGATCTTACGAGTAAAAGACAGTCATGAGTGCACAAATAAATGTTCAAATATGCAAAATTATTTAATAAAAAGTATATATTCTTGTGTAAGTACATATAGAGGGGAGAATCTTGAGGTATATATATATATATATATATATATATATATATATATATATATATATATATATATACAGTGCCTTGCAAAAGTATTCACCCCGCTTGACTTTTTATCAATGTTTTGTTAATCTGAATTTTATGTGATGGATCAGAACACAATAGTCTAAGTTGGTGAAGTGAAATGAGAAAAATATATACATAAAACAATTTTTTAGAAATTGAAAACAGAAAATTGGCATGTGCATATGCATTCACCCCCTTTGTTATGAAGTCCATAAAATGCTCTGGTGCAACAAATTACCTTCAGAAGTCACATAATTAGTGAAATGATATCCACCTGTGTTCAATCTAATTGTCACATGATCAGTCATTACTTATACACACCTTTTTTGAAAGGCCCCAGAGGCTGCAACTCCTAAGCAAGAGGCCCCACTAACCAAAGACTGCCATTAAGGGACAATGTTGTTGAGAAGTACAAGTCAGGGTTAGGTTATAAAAAAATATCCAAATCTTTGATGATCCCCAGGAGCATCATCAAATCTATCATAACCAAATGGAAAGAACATGGCAAACTTGCAAAGAGATGGCAGCCCACCAAAACTCACAGTCCTGGTAAGGAGGGCATTAATCAGAGGCAGCACAGAGACTCTGATCTGATGAGATTAAAATTTAACTTTTCAGCCATCAAAGAAAATGCTGCCTGGCAAACCCAACCCATCACATCACCCAAAGAACACCATGCCCACAGTGAAACATGGTGGTGGCAGCATCATGCTGTGGGGATGTTTTTCAGCCGCTGGGACTGGGAAACTGGTCAGAGTTGAGGGAAAGATGGATGGTGCTAAAAACAGGGATATTCTTGAGCAAAACCTGTACCACTCTGCGCGTGATTTGAGGCTAGGATGGAGGTTCACCTTCCAGCAAGACAATGACCCTTAACACACTGCTAAAGCAACACTTGAGTGGTTTAAGGGGAAACAAATAAATGTGTTGGAATGGCCTAGTCAAAGCTCAGACCTCAATCCAATAGAAAATCTGTGGTCAGACTTAAAGATTGCTATTCACAAGCGCAAACCATCCAACTTGAAGGAGCTGGAGCAGTTTTGCAAGGAGGAATGGGCAAAAATCCCAGTGGTAAGATGTGGCAAGCTCATAGAGACTTATCCAAAGCGACTTGGAGCAGTGATTGTCGCAAAAGGTGGCTCTACAAAGTATTGACTTTAGGGAGATGAATAGTTATGCACATTGACTTTTTCTGTTATTTTGTCCAATTTGTTGTTTGCTTCACAAAAAACATCTTCAAAGTTGTGGGCATGTTCTGTAAATTAAATGATGCAAATCCTCAAACAATCCATGTTAATTCCAGGCAACAAAACATGAAAAAATGCCAAGGGAGGTGAATACTTTTGCAAGGAACTGTATATAAAGTTACATAGTTGCATAGTAATTGAGGTTAAAAAAATACTTTTAGTCCATCAAGTTCAACCTTTTAAGATCTCCTCTGACCTGCAATATGCAGATTAGTTGTTAATTGATCCAGAGGAAGGGAAACAAAAAAACAAAACAAATAAAACTTAGCCAATCATCTCAAAATTAAAAAACAAATGAATTCCTTCTTGACCCCAGATACTGGCGATCAGATTCCTCCCTGGATAAATACTCTCTCTCTGTCTCTCTAATTAACAAGGATAACCCTGAATGCCCTTTTTAATTAAAAATAAATCCAGAACCCTTTTTAAAGTTATCCATTTAATCGGCTGTCAACACCTCCTTTGGTAGAGAATTCCTCAGATTACCACCCTTACCGTGAAGAACCCTTTTCTTTCTTTAAAGGTGGAATATTTTTACTTCTAACCTCAAATGATGTCCTCTTCATTTAAAAACCTCTTGGCATAAAAAGCTCACTTGACAAATCTTTATACTGACCCTTGATTTATTTATATAAGGTAATCATATCTACTCTTAGATGCCTTTTTCTAGAGAAAATAAGTTTAATTTGGTTAGTCTTTCTTCATAACTTAGCCCCTTCATTCCACTTTTTAGTTTTGTAGCCCTTCTCTGCACCTTTTCCAGCTCTAAAATATCCTTTTTATGAAATTGAACTCCATATTCCAAATGCTAGGGATTTGCATAGTGGCAGAATTATATTTGCTTCTATAGCCTTCTTAATACATGCTAATATTTATTTGCCTTTGCGGCTGCTGCTTGGCACTGAGCACTGTTACCTAGGTGGTTGTCCACAAGTACTCCCAAATCCATTTCAATATCTGATACCCCTATATTTGCTCCATTAAGATTATAAATTCCATGGCTATTTTTCCTTCCCAGATGCATAACTTTACATTTATTCGTATTAAATCTCATCTGCCATTTAGATGCCGATTCCTCTAATGCATGTAAATCCATTTGGAGGGAAAATACATGATTCTCTGATTTAATTACCTTGCACAACTTTGTGTCATCAGCAAAAATGGAGACACTACTTTCCAGTCCCACCTCTAAATATGTTAAAAAGGAGAGGACCTAATATTGAACCCTGAGGAACCCCACTTACCACATTAGTTCAATCCGAGTATGTTCCATTTACCACAACCCTTTGCTTCCTGTCTTTTAGCCATCTCTCAATCCATGAGCAGATAGTTACAGCAATTCCTGTATCCCTTAGTTTGCACAATAGTTGCATTGATCCAGGTTCCTTCTAAACTCCTCATAGAAACTAATTAGATTTGTTGACATGACCTATCCCTCTTAAATCCATGTTGACTCCTACTTATAATCATGTTCAAATAGACACAGCATCATTCAATTGAGCTTTCGGGAGATCCTGGCTTAGTTATTTTGCTATTCAATTGGGGTATTTTCGTGGTCTCCGGTCTCCGGCCTGATGGTTCAAATAGCAAGTTAATGTCTCTCCGAGCCTTGATCTTTCATGGCTGCAAGAGTTGTGAACGCAAAAAACGGAAATCGCTATTCAATTGCTCCTGTTCCCCCTTGCTAACCACTCCGTCAATCCTGCATGGCAAAAGTCGAACCGCAAGTTATTGGTACTAAGGGGGTCTCGCAAAGGGCTTAATGACACGTCCCGAGCACTTTAAAAGCAAATAAAAAATGAATACTGTAATTTTACTAAAACTGAAAGTGATGTTAGGTCTTAGAATTCATAGCACAACATTCTCAAGCTCGCAAATCACCCCCAAAAATACTTTATTTCATGTTTAATTTCCCTGTGATATTAATCCTGACAATCAATGTGTTAATACACATAATGGAACTTGCATGTAATAGAATATCATTTTTACGGCTTTATCAATATTGCATTACATCTGGAATGTGGATTCCCATCGTAACTCGTAATTCAAGCCCTTGAACCACGAGTCACGATCGGACCCTTTTCTAACCGGGAGTTACGGCCTTGCGTCATCGATCATGTTTAAGTTCGCAAATGCTACTTTAGATAGTATGGTTTGCAATGTGCGCTATCGGCCGGGACTTGCGGGCCGGGCCTATTGAATAGCAACATAAGTTGCAGACGCTGTGGGTCCACAGGAGGCCTGCAGACTTACGTCCTATACCTCCATAACTCGCGCCTTCCAATTGAATGAGACTCATATTCTTGTATATTATTCCTTATTGACCCTTCTAAAAGCTTTCCCACTACAGAAGTGAGGCTCACTGGTCTATAATTCCCCAGATTTGCTCTTGCTCCCTTCTTGAATATTGTTATCACCTCTGCTTTTTGACAGTCATCTGGTAGCGACCCTGTGTTGAGTGAATCTTGAAAAATTAAATATAATGATATGGCATTGATATTACAGAACGCAGTTCCTTCAGTACCCTTGGATGTATTCAATAAGAACCGGGGCTATATTAACATTTATTTTCCAACCTCTTTTTGATTTCTTCCTGCCTTAACCAATTATTTGGTGAAGGTAGTGTAGCTCCATTATGTTGCAGTGCCCCAACCCCTTGTACCTCCCTTGTGTATACCGAAGAAAATAACCTATTTAGCTCATCTGCCTTTTCCTGGTCACTAATTATAGGACAGTCTGTTTCCCATTGTAATGTTTCTATAGATTCCTTCCTGGCCTTCTTACCATTAATATATTTAAACCTTTTTTTAGGGTTAGTCTTACTCTCTTTTGCAACTCATTTTTAATTTTCTATTTTAGCCAGTCTAATAGCTTTTTTTCAAGCGTTGTTGATTCCCTTGTACTTACAAAAGACAGTCTCTGTCCCCTCTTGTTTGTATAATTTAAATGCCTGTTTTTTCCTGTATCTTGATCTTTAAATCATTGTTAAGCCACATTGGACGTGATTTACTCCTTTTACTTTTATTCCCACATGGTGATAAGCATGTATATTTAGTAAGGATTTAAATGTTATCTATTTATGTTCAGTATTTTTACCTATCAGTTCTTTGTCCCAGTGTATACTTTGTATTGCTGCCCTTGGACCGTTAAAATATATACAGTATATACAGATTCCTCCTGACGCAGAATGATGGTCTGGTACCCCATCTCTTTAAGAACTTGCTACACTTTCATGTGATCCACACAGCTCGAAGCTTTAGAATAGTCCATGAAGTAGAACTAACTTGCTTTCTCTATGATCCAGCGCATATTGGCCATTTGATCTCTTGTGCTTCTTTCTCTGCTGAACCAGGCTTGCATTTCTGGTAGTTCTGAGTCCATATATTGTTGGCATTAACCTTGCAGGGTCTTAAGCATTACCTTGCTGAAAAAAGGGGAGGATAGATAAAAAAGAGGACAGGGGAAAGAAAAGGGGGTGAGAGAAAGTGAGGGCAAAAGAAAGAGAGAAAATGGGAATGGGTGAAAAGAGAGAGCTAGTGTAAGGGGATAAAAAAGAGGAAAAGAGGAGGAAAGAGGATTGTAAAGGAATATTGAGGGTGAAAGGAATCGAGAGAAGGGCAGAGAGATAGGAGAAATGGGGAGAGGAAAGAATGGACTAGAGGAAGAAGTTAAAGAGAAATAGAGATGGAAGGGGAAGGGAGAACAGAGAGAGGGAGAAAAGAGGGGAGAGGGAGAAAGATGAGAAAAAAGGGAGAGAGAAGTGGAGAGGTGAGTGGGAAAAAGGAGGGATGGAGACATGAAGGGGAGAAAGAGGGATAAGGAGGAGAAAAGGAATAAGAAAGGGAAAAATGAGGAGGCAAATAGAAGATAAAAATGGAGAAAGTAGGTGAGACAGGAGAAGTAGAAAAGCGGCAGAAGGGGAGGAGGAAGAAAGAGGAGAATAGGGATGAGACAGGAAATAGAGAGGGGGAGAGAGAGAGAACAGGAAGAGAGAATGGGGGAGAAATACAGTACAAAGTGTGAGAGAGAAGAGTGGAAAATAGGGAGCAAGAGGGAGAGGAGGGGGTAGAAGAGAAGGGAAGAAACAAATAAAATAAAAAAGAGAGAAAGAAGGAGTAAAGTGATGAGGAGAGGGGGATACAGGAGTGAAGGCGGGCAGAGAACATGAAGGTGGAGAGAAGACAGGGTGAAAGATGATTGAAGTAGATTCTGAGAGAAAGAAAATTAGGTGACCAGAGACAGCTATGGAAGAAATCAGGGGGCAAGAATGGGCAAAGTAATGGCCAAGTGGGGCTGCACATGCGTGGAAGAGTGTGCTTGCATCAATAAGTGTGCAATAGTTTGACATATACACTACTGATGCATATTGTCATGACAGCATTAAATCATCTTGTATATAGTCTAGGTCACCCAATGATTCATCCCGATACAAGGAGAAGTAAGGTCCAGAAAGTCTTCTAACCAATGCTGGAAAATACAACAAGAATCAGAATTTGTCCTTGTACCTACATTCTAGGTATCCACAATCACTACACTAGAACCAGTGGAATGTGGTTATATTTTTTTCAATGATTTAGTGTTAACTGGATGCTATGTCATTTTCTGTAGATCACCCAGCGTCCTCTAATCCTAAATCTATAATAGATAAAAAATGAAAATGCATTCTGGTACGTGTAATGAGGAATGTTTTTATGCTTGACTGGTTATATGCCACAAAGAACATATTTGTGTGACTAATTGCCTGTATGACATGTGATAATATTTTAAGAAATAAGTCGATCCCAAGTGTAAACATAAGGACAGCTAACAAATTAGTCTCATCCTGAGATATAGGGGCTTATGTTAGTATTAAGTTCATAGGTAAATAAAATCACTAATTTGTCATATTTAAAATGAGCTATTATCTCTTATTAGTTGTACTCTATTTCATATAAGGCTGCTTATTTAAACATATTTATAATAAGTAGAGTGATTTCGGCTAACCTGAAACTTGCACTATGTCCCAAGTGTGGCAGCAAAGTTTACCATAGAGCTCACAATACATATATGAGATATATTAGGCAATTATAGCAGTCCCTTGGTGAAATGTACATCAACAGTTATGTTTATACATGCCTATTATCTCTTTTTCAGACATTCACACATTGTTTTTTTCTCTCAGATTTGCTCTTGCTTCACTAATATATATATATATATATGCATATTTCTGTCTGCCTGCATTTTACTACAACATCAGCTTTCTAGAAGAATCTCAGTTTTATACAGTATAGAAAACGATCAAACAAATTGGTTTAAGTTATCACAATTCAATTTGGGCAAGGCCTAACTTCTAACATACTTTAATCCTGCAAGCTGCCCATCAATGTGGCATCTCCTTTTAATGTATAACCTGGCTTAGTTTCCTCATCAAAACAAGCAGACGTTCATCTGTTCATGTGTTATTCTAAATGTCTGACTTGGACCTCTTTGGCTGGTGATGCTGACTTTGTAAATATGATATTACACAGTTTCTTTGAAAAGTAAATACCACACTGTAAATGTACTTCACCTAAATAGATCATTTTCAGGCTCTGAGATTTGTTTGCAGTACAAGTGTCTGGCCTCCAAAGTCTTCAAAACATTTAAGCATCTCTTTTGGTTTCATAAAAATTAACAATTCTTCAACCCTACTGCATGTGACATCTTCTCATTCAAAACGATAACCTATCTCAGGCTTAATAGCAAATGGGGCTATTATTTTGTAATAAACGTGACATTGAACAGACAGAGATGAAACTGCTGGTTTTATGTTCCAAGGTTATACAAAATGGCCCAATCAAAGTCCTCACAAAGAAAACTTAGAGCCTGATTCATTTGAGCAATCATAAGTTACTGGAGCCCGTAAGTGAGGCCGTAAGTTAATTTGCTATTCAATTGGCATCTTTTTGCGGGCTCCAAACAGTTTACGTGTTATGGCCTGAAAACTTTGCGGTTGGTAAACCCGGAATTTACAGCCTCCCGAAGCCTTTGATCTTTCACGCCCACAAGAGTTATGATCGCTAAAATCAATTGCTACAATTCCCCAGGCCCGCAAATGTTTTCACACGTAGGAGAAAATCCTACGAGTGCTAGAGAGGACCCGCAAGGGGGTTTAACCCCTGTCTGTAGCAATGTAAATGCAAATAAAAAAACAAAATTGCACTGTAAATGATGGGGGAAGCGATGACATAAATATAATTAATTCCACAACACTCTCAAGCTCTCAAATTGGCAATACAACATTAATTTGTTTATGTGTCATTTCAGGGTTTTATCGATCTCGGGAATCAATGAGTTAATACATTTCAGGCCACCCACATGGACTGTAACAGTATCTGCATTCCCTTTTATTATTTTGTATTTTGCTGTTTTGCGATTCCGAACGCATATCAGACCCCTTAGCGCTAATTGATTGACATGTAACCCCATAATGATGACGTTCTCATTTTCTATTGGCTGCTTCGAAATGGGTGGTTACAGTCTTGCTTAATTGATCATATTCCCAGCCTGAACTGCTACTGAGTGCATGGTTTACGGTTTCGGCCCATATCTTGCGGGCTGGTTCAATTGAATAGCCCCGAAATCGTAGCAGACTGCGAGCCCGCAGCAGGGTCGCAGACATACGGGCTATATACCGCGAGATGCAGGCTTCGAATTTAATTGGGCTCTTAGCTTCTTGAAATGCTTTGAATAGGAGATGATATGCTCCATTAATTTAGCTCATTATTTTGTTAGCCTGTAGATGTAAACCACACTGAAACTTGATACAAAGATATCGAAGAGGCGGAGAAGAAGCTACTGGCTTGATGCAATTTTTCATAGACATGTAAACATATTTGCTCGACGTCAATGTAGGAGTGGGATGTACATTGACGAGCAAAAAGTGGCCTACCTGGATTTGCTGGTGAAAATGTTTGCAAGACACAAAGGCTTTGATTAGTTAAGATTCTCAGAGGCTAGGAAGAACGATGATGCAAAATAATTAAATAAATAAATAAATAAAACAGGTTCTGAGGCCACTTTGCAGCTTCTTCTGTCTTTTGTAATCCATGCATTATCTCTATTATACTTTGCAATCATTCATAATGGGGCATCTGTGGTATCCAAAACACTAGTCACCCAATATCTTCAAGATATTCACTATGCATTTTTCTACTTGGAATTGACCACAAATAAACTATATCACATCTTTCTCATGATGATGGTGAGGTGCTATAACCATAATTAAATCTAACAGTAGAAATGTATATTCATCATCTCTCATAATGCAAATCATCATAAAATTAATATTATTTAATTCTATAGGATATTCGCCCAGGGACATATATTATAATATACACTAAGACAGGGTGTCAAACTCGGTCCTGGAGGGCCACACCCAGGCCTGGATTTGAGGATTTCCTTTCTGTGTACAGGTGAGTCAGGATGACTGCAGAAGCAATAATCTCACCTGTTTGTAGCAAGGATATCCACAAATCCAGGCCTGGGTGTTGCCCTCCAGGACCGAGTTTGACACCCCTGCACTAAGAGGTAAAAATATTGTTATCAGCTTCTATTTTAATGCAAACCAAATGGCATGTGATAAATATCACATATTATAATTGTCTAACTGCGAGTTGTCGTCACACTTGCGGCCTTGCAGGATGACAACTCGCAGTTTGACAACATGCTCCCTCCTTCCCCGCATCATCCTCCTACTCACCCCTTATCATCCTCCTCCCTCCCCGTTATCCTCCTTCTTTCCCCCCCTCTCTCCTTTCCCCTCTCCCCTCTCTCCTTACTCTGATGTGAGCACCTCCTGCTTCTCTCCCTAGCAGCATGTCTTCTTCCTGTGAGCGTCCGGCATATGTTAATGACATCACGCAGGGGCCTCTCTCCTCTGCTGTTCACTTAAGGTGGATTTCTATATATTGAAGCATACATGCACTTTTGCTCTGCTATGTGTAAATTATCTCCTGCAGTGCTACTGTAATAAGAGATTCAGTATACCATCAGATCCTGTATCCTCTGGGACCAGCATTCAGACAAAGTCCCACCCCTGCCTCTCTCCTCTTCTGTTCACTTAAGGTGGATTACAATATATTAAAAGCATACATGCACTTTTTCCCTGCTATGTGTAAATTATTATATAAGTTGTGAGCATACGAGTTGTTGCTAACGCTTGCGGGCTCGCACAGCGATCCACGGCCGTCGCATAGCGAGGGCCCCAGTTGCTACAAGGAGCGCCGAAGGCGCTCCTTGCCAGCAACTGCGACCCTCGCAAACTTTATATCGGAACGCAAACAACATACGACACACGGCGCCGAAGGCGCTCCATGCCACCAACTGCGACCCTCGCAAACTTTATATCGGAACGCAAACAACATACGACACACGTTACCACACATTACGACCTCGCAAGAATCGTCTGCAACCCGCGAACATGAAAAAATTAAAAACACAATAAATACACACAACACATACATAAAAAGCTTACCTACAGCAAGAGGGGGCATCCAGGACCTCAAAAAATGAAGTTACACCTCAAAAGAGTTTAGACACTCAAAAATTCTCTAAGCGAGAGAAAAAATGGCCTCCGAACAAAATGAAAACGAGGCTACAGCACTGTAAACACGCAAAACACCACAAGAAACACGCAAAACACCACAAAAGACCTACGGATATTCCGCAAAGATGCATACCACACATTACCCGCCATATTACAACAATGCAGAAGTACACAACTACGCTAACGGGTTGGTCTCGCGCACGCACACTATTACACTGCACACATTCATCACGCTTACACAGCAGCTCCACACCACTAATGCTGCAGCAACATCAAAACAGATTGTCAGCTCTTCAACACAATACTTCCTGCATATATTACTTAAAAATAGGTAAAGTATATTAATTTATTAATGTATTATTATACACCAAACAGCATTAGCTCATTTACAATTTCATTGCCGTCATTTTTTGATGGGCAATTCGCTAGTAAGCATATAACATGCATCTATGGATGCATTTTATTATAGCACGTGACAAATATACTGTAATTAGTGAAAAGTATTGTTATTGCGCCTTGTTTGGTTTAGTTGTCCAGTCAAGTCTGACTCTCCATGACCCTGTGGATGCCAGGCACATCGTGTGTCCAGTTGTGTCAATCCATAAGGTTTTCAAAGCAAAGATACTGAAGTGGGTTGCCAGTTCCTTCTCCAGTGGGCCACAATTTGTTTGATCTCTCTGCTATGACCTGCCCACCTTGGGTGAACCTACATGGTATAGCTTACAGCTTCACTTAAGTACACAACCCCCTTTACCCCAACAAGGTAGTGATCCAGAAGGGGTATTGTGCATTTACAATTTCCCTTGCAATAACTTCCCTTAATTGTAGAGCTATCAAAATGGAAAATCCTCAGTTGGGGAAGTAAGAAATTTGGTGGCAATCTACAGAATACTTTGTGACTCTCATCAGTCCTCATTATAACAAAACAGTCTTAGTGAATATGTTGAAGTTCCCAGCTGGATACATTAACAGCCCTTCACTGTAAACTTTAGTAAATCTAGACAAAGGATAATAATTGCTTAAAAATGTGTTGGTATGTATTTGAGCAAGGGATTTTAAGCAATGGGACAAAGCACTTTTAAACATATTAATAGGTGATAGAAATACATATGCAGCAGGGATCACAGTTCATTTGCACTCCCATTGTAGTAAATGAAGTATGAAATCCTTTTTATAGTGCATTGCAAGCCATTGTAATGACATAATGATATAAATGGGCTGGGAAAAAGCATCATGAAATTTTTGTTGCAACAAAAAAAGAGCTTCAGTTTTAAAAGGTTTGCCTCATCTGGGCATTAATTCATGGCAATGTGCCTCCCTCAGAATAAGCTTTTGTAGCAGATGGTACTTCCTCTTCTAGACACACAAAAGTAATCATTCACTCTCAGCCAAAATGTCTAGTAGTGGCAAAAGCATATGACATACAGGGAGGCATGTTTTCAAATCAAAACACATTTCCAAAAAATTGTGACATTGTACCTGGAAGGTATGATTAGGATTTAATTCAAATATGCATAGTCATTGAACAGACACAGAGTATATGAATGGATAACCATTACTAGCAGTGTATTTTGTGCCCTAATCAGGAGTTGGCTTTGGGAATGGTGAAAAAGATTTAAAATAGACTGATGAGCATATGAAGGGCAGTGCTTTGGGAATTAAATATAGACGAGCAGCAAAAAAACAACAACAAACAAACAAACAGAAAAAACAGCAAGTAAAACAGATGGTGCAAAAATAATTTGGTCACAGTTATACATTTGGTCATATGATAACTCCTTAGTCATTAAATATTTTCAATTGCATTTGTTTATCTGCTAGAAAAAAATTGCAATATTAAGGTAGATAACTTACTTATATCAAATCCATGACTATCTCTGTTTAACATTGTATGTCACATAATGGTGTTTTTTAAATGAACAGTGACATTCACATTGAAGGATTAAAAGTGATTCTGGGCAATGCTTTTAGAAAATTAAAGAAATATAAACAATATTTAAATTATTAAATCGTGCATGCAGTGTTTGGCAAATCCATTCATTAGTAGTGAGCTTATCTGTCCTAGGAAATTAAATCTAAATCAATTAGATGTTTAAATCTTATGCACAAATTTAAGGCAGGTTTGATAGTCAGTTATGGAGTTGTTCATAACAGCACATAATACTTAGTGAACAAGGCTTTTATCTTCATCAAGAAATTTTGCTAGTTATTAATTTTAGTTCTTCATACTGTTTTGCACCATTCAAAAACCATCATCATTTGTTTAACTTAAATGTACACATGACTACATTTTCTCCTCTGTTTATATTCTTTAATATGTTGTTATACTTGTGTACTATAAGCCCTCCAGCAAGCTACTGAAGATACAATTACATTCCAGTCAAACTTGTCCACCCGTGTTTAATAGAATTTCCTGAAGGACCACATAAAATGTGCTTTGCTCAAGTTTAAACGAACCAAACATAATGAAGCAGCTGATCTCCACCACAGTATAAGAAAATGCGGCAACCACACACCTGCTTTAAGGTTAAAATAAATGTGATAACTGTTTCTTCCAACAGCATGTATAATTTGTGTTGAATAGCCTAATCCCCTGTACTGCAGAAAGTATGAGATGCCAACAATTTGCTAATGGACAGAGCATGGTGAGAAGATTGGCTAAGATAATTACCAGGCGCTGTGAATGGACTGCGGCCTGTAAGTGTGGTAATTATTTTTCTCTGACAAAACTCTAAATTGAGATCTAACGATACACTTTCTAAGATTAGAGGTATAAATAATGTAAAAGGTTGATGCCTCGTCCATTTGCATTGACCTTGTTGCAGTAATTCTAGAAAGGATTTTACAATGTCAATTCCTCTTTAATAACTTAATACAATGATCTGCCTATTACTGGCTCACTTTGCTGCTTTGCTCTGTCATTTTATATATGTTTATGATCTCACCTCTCTTTGTGCTCTGTGTAGCTGCTGTTGCTTGTACATAATTGATTTACATAGGCAGGATGTAGCCTGGGTAGAATATAAATGAAGTCTTGGGTATACAACTAATGAGTTCCATGCATTATCCTGATCCTGTTTTATAGAAATGTCAACAAACAAACAAATTGCATAAAGGTTTATTTGATTATACTATAAATCTTTTATCATTAACATTCCTGTGTCTATTTGTTTAACCATAATAAATATAAACACTTCTTCTGTTTATACTGTAGCTATTGTTAGATTTATTCCGGATTATCTCTTATTACATTGAATGTCCATCTGCATAGACCTACTTCTTTTGAATATGACATTAAATCTTTATTTACTTGTTTAACAACACAGATGTCCAATCTTACCCTCATGAAACGTTAAGATGTAACTTCGGCATGCAGTGGAAGGGGTGGAAAGCAACATGCATTAACAGCATTAAATATTTTATTATTATTATTGTTAATATTATTATCCTTTATTTGTAATGCACCAAGGCATTCCACAGCAACATACAAGAATTAAGTACAAAGAAAAATAGATTATTAAAAACTAGGCAAAAATGGACAGCTATGTCTTTCAGCTTTAAAGCTAATGTACCTATTGATGTTTCCCAAAGCACCTTACAGCACTGAAAACACACAACCTAACGGGTGTGAGAGAGACAGCCCAGCCAGGGCGTCTTTTATTTTATTTTTAGGTTTTAGTGTGAGATTGGCAAGAGTAACAGAAAAGGATTTCAATGGGCCAGGAAATGTGTGAAAGTTGAGAGTAGTGGAGGATGCGAAGAGAAGGGAATTTTTATATACAACTATTCTTTACTGTGTGGTTGAATTTTCCAGCCTCTCTGTTAGATTGGTTTGTCCTCGTAAATTATTGAGCTTTCCATGAGTTTTATTTGAAAGTACTGATACTGAAGCAGAATGCTAATTTTGCATTCAAAGCCCTTTTCCAATTATAGAATAGTAGCGAAAATAAATTATAGATTCCACTTCAGCATATTTGATATTAATAAGCTAAAGGCATATTTAAGTTTCCTGGATTGTGAGTGCATCTGATAGAGAAGAATCAGTAGTGATTGAGAAAAAAATTTGTGTTACAAAATACCAAAATAAACATTATTTAACTTACCCTTAAGTTTGCTAAATCTCTTGAGTTGATTTTAAGAGTTAACACCCCTGGAAATCCCTGCTAAAATTAGCATAAAAGTCATAATTCATTTTGGCCAATCACAGGCAGCTAATACATTATATCAATCAGTGATGGCAGTTTGTGCAGGAAGGCCTCATGGATGTGTAGTTTCCTACACAAGGAAGCAAGGAGGAGACAGACACTGCTCTGTAGATCTCTGCATCATACTGCTGTTGGGTTTAAAGTTAGTATAGGGTTAAAAACTGTACTTAAATGCAATGTTTATATTGGTTGGTACACTGTTCCTGTGTAAGCAGCTGTGATTCAATGTAATGTGTATTTCTGATATAAGCAGCATGTGTTAGTTTCAATATTTTTTATTGTCAATTACAAACATTGTAATAGTCATTTTAATGATCATTTGAAATGTAACAATTTGCTAATAAAGTTTAGTCATTTTGTATACTATGGTTCTTAATCATTATTGAACTATCACAATATGTCTTCAACTTTTCAGTTTTCGTAAAATAAAAAGAACATAAGGGTAATATATCATTTATATTAAGAAATGAGAGAA
Organism: Discoglossus pictus; assembly: GCA_027410445.1. NCBI lineage: Eukaryota > Metazoa > Chordata > Amphibia > Anura > Alytidae > Discoglossus > Discoglossus pictus. The sequence goes on along the minus strand of CM050167.1, from coordinate 208,317,102 downwards.
AATTAAAGCAAGCGGGTTTAATTAAATCAAGCCCAGCCCAGGCGTCTTTTTTTTTAGGTTTTAGTGTGAGATTGTTTGATTTCCAGTCAACCTTCCCACAATTTACTTTTCCAGCTAAAGGAATTTATGCAGAGAGGTCAGTTTCCAGCCAGCATTAAATTATCCATCAGATCTTAGAAGAGTTCTAAAAATGTTTTTTTATAAAGAGTATGTGTTAGATTAGAAATAGGTAAAAACAGGGAAACTTAGATATGCCTTTTATGGTTATTATTATTATTATAATTAATTGATTAATTAGCACGCATGTTAAATTTATTAGCAGGAAAAGCATGCACAATATGTTGGATCAGAATAATCTCAGAGGCTTTAACACCTGATTACCTAATCTCTGTATTAAAAGTGATTTGCTATTGAAAAGAAAATCTATGGCTGCAGGGATGTAAAGAGAGTGGGTATTTGACCAGGCTAGGAATAGGAGATAATAACGGTCTTTTTTTATGTGGTATTTGGAATGGGCTGTTATGAGGTGGTGGTTATATAACGTCTTATTTTTTATAGATGGGTATTTTTTATAATCCTTTACAAATCAGCTTGATTTTGCTAAGGTTCTTACATTGCTAGGTTCTTACCCCAAACTGCCCCTTAAAAGCAATATGACCACCAAAGAGGTTTGATACCACATTTCAAAATTATTTGAATGCCCCCGTCCTTCTGGGGCTTCAGACCAAAGAAAGAGAGCTTCGGCCCCCCCCCCCTCTTCTAAGGTCTGCAATGTTGCTGCCCAGAGAAGATCTCCTTCCTACCCCTATACTAATCCAGGCGTAGGGTTCCTTCCTCTACCTCACCTACTATGTCCAGGAGGGGTTGCACCATGATGGCATCATCAATCTGGGTCCAGGATCAGGTAAATCCTCTGCAGGGTCTGGGGGAGTTGGTGAAGTTAGAAATAAGGCTGGGAAGGGGGTTGGAGGGCAGGGCGATCTGCTTCTCTCAAAATCACGGCGGGCCTAGTAACAATCAAAATGGAGGAAAATCGGAGGAGAGAAGTGGAGAGGGAGGTGGGCATGCCAAAAGGCTGAGGGTGGACTGGGATGATCTGGGTGGTGTTTTGGAGAGCAATACAATGGAAGCTAGGAAGGGGGAGGAGATTGGGGGAGGAGTTTGGGGAGGATAGAGGCAGTGAATGGCAATTTGGGCGGCAATAAGGAGAGGGAAATGTTACAAGGAGAGAGGGGGAGGCAATATTCCACAGCCTGCAACACAGCTACAGCATAACAGCAACTTGTCACAGCCTGACAGCAATATCTCCTATATTAATGACATTCTTCTGGATCAAGATTACATTTTATCCCTTTTGGATCCTGATGACAGCCTTCAACGCTTGGGCAAAATCATGTAAGGGATATCAATTGGGATTTAAATTATTCTATTCTTACAGATGAGAGATCATCATACATTGTCAGAACCAGAGGATACTTTTACAGAGCATCATTATCCCCTGTATGGGGCAGTCGCAGCAGGAAAGTGTCATCCCACTCCATAAGAGTGAGAAAGGCTAATAAGAAATTTACACAGGATAGCAGAAAGGGAGATGGCACATGCATGGGCAGTCGAGACAGTGGTCAGGAAAAAATGCCCTCATCTTAAGAAAAAAAACACTAAATGTTTTTGGTGGGGATAATAGCAGAAGAGAGAGACGGTTTTCCTATCATTGCAGAAACTCATCCAAGGGCCTCCAGCTCCTAGACCTGATGAGTTGGGAGACACTGATTCAATGCATGCACTATAGGATAGGTTACACGACATGATAAACCTTTTAGGAAACCAAGTTGAGGGTGACAGGCACAAATTTAGTTCAGACTGGGTACCGCCTAGGTCAAATTGCATCTTTGGATAATTAATCACCTTGTCATTTCTTCCTGAAAATCAAAATCAGCCATTAGATGAGGATGGTGATACTGAGATTGGTATATCAGGGAATTCATACAATAATAATAAGTCGGACGTGATCATTGTAGGGGACACAGCTAGGTTGAGACCATCATTGTGTCAACTAGGCCCCCTAGGATTAAACGTTCCTGCTGATATAAAGAGAAGATTTGGAGGCTTGAATTTATTGATTTTTCTCGCTCCTTCACATGATAGTTACAGTAGCTGTGTTACAGTTACAAGGGGAAACAGGGGAAATAGGAGGAGGAGGCAGACCAGTTCTGGGTTATCAAACACCAACAGATTTGCCAGATTTATTGCAACTCTTGGGATGTCCATTCAGGAAAGGCAATGCCAGATAGTGCTGTTACCTCTAACAGCCGGGAGAACAGTTTAGCAGCAGACAGATTTTTGTGGTAAGTGACTCTATTATTAGGAAGGTAGACAGGGTGATTTGTCACCCAGATCCCAGCAATTAAACAGTTTGCTGTGTCCCGGGTGCTCTGGTTCGGCATGTTGTGGATAGGGTAGCTAAATTATTGTGAGGGACTGGAAATGAACCAATGATCTTGATACATATTGGTACCAATGACAAAGTTAGTGGAAGATGGAGTGTCCTAATGAATGGATTTAGAGAACTAGGGAATAAGCTTAAGGCAAGGACCTCCAATTTAGGATTTTCCAAGATACTACCAGTGCCACGTGCTAGCCCAGGGAGACAGAAGGGAGGATAAGGAGCATAGGGAGGTTAATACATGGCTAATAAAGCGGTGAACTAAGGAGATGTTTGGATTTTTAGAGCACTAAGTTGACTTCTCACTTAGGTACAATCTCTATAGCAGGGATGGATTGCATCCTAATGGTGAGGGAGCTTGTATGCTAGGGGAAAGGATGGTAGAAAGGCAGGAGGATTTTTAAAACTAATAGGTGAGGGGAGGGTCTAGATAGAAGTAATAGGGTAGAAAGTGTAGAGGGGGTAAGGAATAAATTAACTAGTCATGTGGGTGGAGATGGTGGGAGGGTTAGAATAGTCAATTGGGAGGTATTGCTAAGTAACACAAGTATAGTGACAGGCACTTCAAAACTACAGACTCATAACAACTTAATGTATATACTTGTCAGAAAGTTGTCAGGAAAAATGGGCGAGTTAGAATTATTAGGTGTTAATGAGAAATTGGATTTAATAAGCATTACTGAAACATGGTGGGATGACTCTCATGACTGTCCTTAATGTTTATAAGCTATTTAGGAAATATAGGGGCAATGATAAAATGGGGGAGAGGTTTGTCTGTATGTTAAGTCTGAATTTAAGCCTATAGTCAGAGAAGATATTCATGCTGGAACTAGCGATAATGTTCAATGGTTGTGGGTAGAGTTAAACAGCAGAGGAGCATATTCTAAAAGTATATTGGTAGGCGTATACAATAAACCCCCACATGTAATTGAAAGTGAGAAACTGCAATTATTGTTACAGATTGGAAATACAGTTAAGCATTGGCAATTTTCGAAAATGAGAGACAAGCAGTTAAGCTAAGGGGAGCAGGTTCTTGAGTACACTCAGAGATCATTATCTGGCCCACATTATACAAGAACCTAATAGAAATGAGGCTATCTTGGATTTAGTTATACCAAATAATGTTGCTATAGTTTCAAATATTGAAATAGGACAAACTTTGGGAAACAGTGATCACAACACAGTGTCATTCGAGATTGAATAAAAAAAAACAAAGTCGTAAAAAAAAAACTTAATTTTAAAAGGCAAGATTTTAACTGTCTAACAGCCCTATTAAATTAGAAGCCCTTAGCGGCATCGGGAAGCTCGCAAGGGCTGTGGGCTTGAAATTCGGCTGCATTACATAGCTATTTAATTAGAACAGGCCGCAAGTTACAGGCTTGAGACGCAAACTCGTAAAACATTTTGAGAACATTGGATGCGCGGCCATGAACATGATCAATTAGTCAAACTTGTAGTTACTGTTTAGATGGCGCCAATGAAAACAGAGATCGTCATCATTGAGTCACAGAAAAATGGAGGTTGGATTTCAAAGTCTTACGGGGTTCAATTACGAGTTACGATCGGACCCACATTCCAGAAAAATTTCAATATTAATAAATCAGTCAATTTGATATATAATGCAATATTGATAAAGCCATAAATATGATATTCTAGTCCATGCGAGTTTCATTATACGTATTAACACATTGATTGCCGGGATCAAGCTATTTGGGCTGTAAGAACTGCAATACAAGGTATAAACTGACACAAAGATCTGACAGGTAATAATAATGAACATAAATGGACAACATTTAAAGATCAAGATATTAAGTAAAAAACAGCCATTTAAATTATACAAAAAAAGAGGGGACAAAGACTACTTTACATGAGTACAAGGAAATCAAGAAGGCTTGCAAAAAAGGCTATTAGACTGGCTAAAATAGAAAATGAAAATTTAGTTGCAAGGGAGAGTAAGAGTAACCATAAAATATTTTTTAAATATATTAATGGGAAGAAGGTCAGAAAGGAAGCTATAGAAACATTACAATGTTAAATAGGCTGATAATTAGTGACAAGGAAAAGGTGTATGAGCTTAATAGGTACCAGTGATTGGGACAAAATGGGGTTACACTACCTTCACCAAATAATTGGTTAATGCAGGAAGAAATCCAAAAGAAGTTGCAAAAAATAAATGTTAATAAAGCCCCAGGCCCTGATGGAATACATCCAAGGGTAATGAGGGAACTGGATTCTGTAATAGCCAAACCATCACCTATATAGTTGTCGTACTGTGAGTTGCAAAGCTGAGGCATGCGGGACTTAGGCTGCAGTGAAGGCGCTCATTGCAGGGGTGGACATGAAGGACTTAACTGGCACTCATCCCGAGGCACGCGTTACTTTGCGGATGCAAAATTACGGCCCGTATGATGGACTGCGGGGCTCGCAAAAATATGACTTTAACGGCCAAACTACCCATCTGGAAAAGATGGCAAAAACACACAAATATGCCTCAAATAAATTTACACACTCACACACAGCAAAGGGGGAGAGCCAGGGAGCCTGTGAGTGAGGTTGCAAGTTAATTTGAGGCATATTTTGTCTTTTTTAACAATCGAAAATTGCTGAAGGGAAAAAAAAATGGGGGCCAGTAAAAAAGGTAACAATTCTGAAACCGGATGAACAACGACAGGCACGCAGGACTTAAATAAATCCAGCGTCAGTCAGCGCGTGCCACGCAAATGGTGCTCAGATGAGCAAAAGCCTCACATTGGGCCTCATTCAACTGCGATGCTCTATATAAGAACGTAGCATATGTTTTTACAGAAGTTTTTCGTTAGTGAACTTCTATCCAAAAGCAAGGTCTGCACTAATGAAAAACTACTGTAAAAAATATGCTATGTGCTTATATAGAGCCCTACTCAATTTGCCAAATCACATTTGAATGAGGCCCATTGTGTGGCAAACAGCATTGCCAGGCTTCAAATTTTATTGCTGCCATGTTTTGACGGGCAAGTTGCAAGATGGTTGGAGAAAAGGTGTGATACCTATATTTAAGTATTTAAGAAGGGAGCAAGAGCAAATCCAGGGAATTATATACAGTATCTGTAAGCCTCACTTCTCTAGTGGGAAAGCAATTAGAATTATTAATAACGGTTAATATACAAGAATATGTCTATGTGAACAGGATTATAAGTAGGAGTCAACATGGATTTATGAGGGATAGGTCATGTCAAACAAATCAATTTAGTTTTTATGAGGTGGTGATTTGGAACCTGGAAAAAGGCAGTTACTGAATGTAATCTATTTGGATTTTGCAAAGGCTCTTGATACAGTGCCTCATAGAAGACTGCTGTGCAAACTAAGGGATATAGGAATTGCAATAAATATCTGCTCATGGATTGAGAGCAGGCTAAAAGACAAGCAAAGGGTTGTTGTAAATCGAACATACTCAGATTGGGCTAATGTGGCAAGTGGGGTTCCTCTGGGTTCATTATTAGGTCCTCACCTTTTGCTGACACTAAGTTGTGCAAGGTAATTAAATCAGAAAATGTACTTTCCCTCCAAAGGGATTTGCATAAATTCAAGAAATGGGCAACTAAATGGCAGATGAGAGTTAATTAATTATTAAATGAAATCTAGGGGTATCAGGCCTTCAACCCTATTAAAGCCGTAGCCCGTAATGGAGCCCGCAAGACTTATAGCTATTAAATTAACCTCCTAAAGCTACCCGCAAAAGATCTGCGGGTTACAGGTGAAAAAACCCTACAGGCTGCCGAAATCTGAACTCCGTTGCCACAATGCCTTTGCTCTGTCAAGCCCATAACTGTTACTTTTGAAAATCGCTATTAAATTGCTACAAATTTACTGGCGTTCAAACCCATAACCCGCAAATAGAACCAAAAAGCCCACGGGTACTAGAGAGGAACTGCAAGGGGGTTAAAGTCCTATCCGTAGCACTGTAAATGCAAATATCAACACTCTATTGTACTTAAAATTAAAGGGAAAGTGATGTTAGGTACTAAAATGAATAGCACTAAATTCTCAAGCTTTCAAATCTGCAATATAAAATACCTTGTTTTATGTTTAAGTTTCGTATTATATTGATCCCGGCAATCAATTTGTTAATACAAATAATGAAACTTGCATAGACTAGAATATAATATTTACTGATCTTTTCATATTGCATTATTTCTGGAATGCGGGTCCGATCGTAACTCGTAATTCAAACCCATAAGGGTTTGAAATCTAACCTGCGTTTTTCAGTGACGTAATGATGACGATCTCTTTTACTATTGGCTCCGTCTAAACCTGTAACTAGGGGTTTGACTAATTGGTCATGGTTTAAAGGTTTGCGTTTCCAGCACTTTGGTCGTGGCGTGGTTGACTGTAATAGCTTTGTAACTCCGGCGAATTTCGTGCCCGTTATGGGCTTAAAAGTTAATATGGCCCATTAAAAGGGATTTCGCAGTACTTGTGTACAACCACCTAGGCAATAGTGCAAGCAGCAGCTGCAAAGGCAAAGCAAATATAAGCACGTATTAAGAATGGTATGGATGCAAGGGAAGCAGTTATAATTCTGACACTATACAAATCCCTAATATGCCCTCATTTGGTATATGGAGTACAATTTTGGGCACCACTTCATAAAAAGGACAGTTTAGAGCTGGAAAAAGTACAGTAAAATGCAACAAAACTAATAAGGGGATTGGAAGGGCTAAGTTATGAAGAAAGACTAACCAAAGTAACATGATTTCCTCTAGAAAAATGGTGCGTAAGAGGGGATATATATCCAGGGTCAATATAAAGCTTTGTCAAGTGAACATTTTGTGCCAAGAGGTTTTCAACTGACAAGAGAACATCCTTTGAGGTTAGAAGTAAAAAGATTCCAATTTAAAGAAAGAAAAGGGTTCTTCACAGTAAGGGTGGTTAAACTGTGGAATTCTCTACCAAAGGAGGTGGTGACAGCCGATTCGATGGATAACTTTAAAAAGGGTTCTGCATTTATTTTTAATAAAAAGGGCATTCAGGGTTATCCTTGATAATTAGAGAGAGAGAGTATTTATCCAGGGAGGAATCTGATCGCCAGTATCTGGGGTCAAGAAGGAATTCGTTTGTTTTTTAATTTTGAGATCATTGGCTAAGTTTTACTTGTTTTTTTTTCTGTTTGCCTTCCTCTGGATCAATTAACAGCTAATCTGCATATTGCAGGTCAGAGGAGATCTTAAAAGGTTGAACTTGATGGACTAAAATTATTTTTTCAACCTCAATTACTATGCAACTATGTAACTTTATATACAGTTCCTTGCAAAAGTATTCACCTCCCCTTGGCATTTTTTCATGTTTTGTTGCCTCACAACCTGGAATTAACATGGATTGTTTGAGGATTTGCATCATTTAATTTACAGAACATGCCCACAACTTTGAAGAAGTTTTTTTTTTATTGTGAAGCAAAAAGTCAATATGCATATCTATTCACCCCACAAAAGTCAACACTTTGTAGAGCCACCTTTTGCGGCAATCACTGCTCCAAGTCGCTTTGGATAAGTCTCTATGAGCTTGCCACATCTTACCACTGGGATTTTTGCCCATTCCTCCTTGCAAAACTGCTCCAGCTCCTTCAAGTTGGATAGTTTGCGCTTGTGAACAACAATCTTTAAGTCTGACCACAGATTTTGGGTTGAGGTCTGGACTTTGACTAGGCCATTCCAACACATTTACATGTTTCCCCTTAAACTACTCAAGTGTTGCTTTAGCAGTGTGTTTGGGGTCATTGTCCTGCTGGAAGGTGAACCTCCGTCCTAGCCTCAAATCACGCACAGAGTGGTACAGGTTTTACTTAAGAATATCCCTGTATTTAGCCCCATCTTTCCCTCAAATATGACCAGTTTCCCAGTCCTGGCTGCTGAAAATCCTCCCCACAGCATGATGCTGCCACCACCATGTTTCACTGTGGGGTTGGTGTTCTTTGGGTGATGTGATGTGTTGGGTTTGCGCCAGACATAACATTTTATGTGATGGCCAAAAAGTAAAATTTTAGTCTCATCAGACCAGAGCACCTTCCTCCATACATTTTGTGAGTCTCCCACATGCCTTTTCGCAAACTCAAAACATGCCATTTTTTTTGCGCAAAGGGTTACCTTAGGTCTGTGCTGCCTCTCTGATTAATGCCCTCCTTGCACGGTCCATGAGTTTTGGTGGGCGGACATCTCTTGGCAGGTTTGCTGTTGTGCCATGTTCTTTCCATTTGGTTATGATAGATTTGATGGTGCTCCTGGGGATCATCAAAGATTTGGATATTTTTTTATAACCTAACCCTGACTTGTAGACTTGTACTTCTTAACAACATTGACCCTTACTTGTTTGGAGACTTCCTTGGTCTTCATGGCAGTGTTTGGTTAGTGGTGCCTCTTGCTTAGGTGTTGCAGACTCTGGGGCCTTTCAATGACCATGTGACACTTAGATTGCACACAGGTGGACATCATTTCACTACTTATGTGACTTCTGAATGTAATTGGTTGCACCAGAGCTTTTTATGGGCTTCATAACAAAGGGGGTGAATACATACGCACATGACAATTTTCTGTTTTCTATTTCTAAAAAATAGTGTTATGTATATATTTTTCTCATTTCACTACACCAATTTAGACTATCACATAATTCAGATTAACAAAACACTGAATTTAAGGCTGTAATGTAACAAAATAGGTAAAAAGTCAAGGGGGTGAATACTTTTTCAAGGCACTGTATGTTTAGATAAAATGGGCATTAAGGGTTAGTAGAGAGGGAGTATTGATTCAGGGAGGAATTGCCAGTATCTGGGGTCAGGAAGGATTTTTTTTCTCTGTTTTTTTTCTCTGTTTGCCTTCCTTTGGATTAACAATTAATCTGCATATTGTAGATTAGAGGAGATCTACAAATAATTGTATTAACCTTAATTACTATGTAACTATGTATCTTCAAGGTTAGGGAAAGAAAGGACTAGAGAAAAATGGAAGAAGAAGAGAGAAAATGCAAGTACTGTACAGGAGAATCCCAAACACTTTCTCTAACTGGTTGCAAGCTTTTGTAATCCTAGCAAGCATTATTGGTGAATATTTTCCAGAGAACTGCTCTCCTTTGTTCATCTACTAATACTTAGGGATTGGATATATTTTTAAATAAAAAGGGCATTCAAGGTTATCCTGAATAATTAGAGAGGCAATATTGATCAGGAGAGGAATCCGATTTCAGCCAGTTTCTGGGGTCAGAAAATATTATTTTTTTCACTTTTGAGACAATTGGCAAAGTTTCTCTTGGCTATTTTTTCCTGATTTGCCTTCATCTGGATTAACAATCAATCCACATGTTAAGGACAACAACGCTGATACAAGAAAGACGACTTTACACTAAGAAGCCTGGCTTCTCAATGAAAGTGTATCTGTTGTTGAGCAGTTTTAGTTCTTATTTCCATATTCCGAGTAATTCTTCTTTTGGCAATTTGATTTCTGCCAGGCAACATTCTGGTGTTGCAGAAAAATTTAAAAAGGAAGTTTCCCTGGGTAGGATGGCAGGCCCATTTCCTCTGCCTCCATTACCCATCTTATTAATATGCTCTTTAGGTGTGGTATGCCCTTTAGGTGTGGTAATGTTCATTTCCTTCTGATAAGGTGCATGATTTGGTAAGTCCATTGACCATTTTTTGGTGCGCAAAAAAAGTAATTCTTGAGGAACTACAATCACTATTAGGAAACTGAATTATGCATGTAGGGTTATCCTTAGTGGCATAAATTTCAATAGGAGCTTAGCCTTGGCTACATCTGGAATCAACAGACCACACCTTCTTATCAGGATTAACAAGTCTATGAAGGATGATCTTTGGGTTTGGCAGAGTTTTTTGATCAACTTTAAAGGAAAAACACTATTCATGGGGAGAGTTTTTTCAATGGGGAGAGGGTTTCCATTATTGACATGGATTTATTTATGGATGCCGCAGGTGGCACAGGATTTGAGCCTACTTTAGAGGCCAGTGGACAAATGGTCTATGACCAAATGCATGGATGGACTCACATTTGGTTAAGAACTTGACTTTTCTGGAGCTTTTTCCCATCATTGTAGCAATACATATATTATTTGACCAGCTTAAAGATATGTCTTTCATTCCGACAACTAGACAGCACATAGATACACATATAGCTATGCCACATCACCCAAACACCCCATAGCCTAACCTCTAAAAAACACACAAAACATATATATATATATATATATACTGTATGTATATATATATATATATATATATATATATATACATCACATATATCTATAAATTAACTTTTCTGATTTATAATTATTTAAATTTTGTGAGTAACTATGTAGGGAGGAGCGAGGAGAGGAGGGGTGGAAACAAAATGAGGAAGCAAAGATGAAAGGAATCAGGGCCCTGTGGAGAGAAGGGTAGGGAAGGAGGGAGTGGAGGGAGGTAGAGATAGTGAGAGAGAGAGGGAGTGGAGGTGAGGGAGGAAGAGAGGTAGTAGAGGGATTAGGACAAAGAGTGGTAGTTCTGCGGTAGGTCTGGAGCTGAGGTAGAGGGAGGGGTTACTGTCACAACCCAGAGACAAGGGGCCTCGTTCACCCCGAGACTCAACTGCTTTCTGTTACAGGAATCCCTCTAGGTTGTGAATTTGGGGTTCAGTATCTCAGTGCCCAACAATTCAGATCAGGACATCATTTACGGAGAAGCAGGTTTGGTGCTTGAGACATACTCAGACTTTATTTTTCACAGGTATAGTTTTAAAAAGTACCAAGTACCAACCCCCATTAGCGTATCCCTCCTCTTCCTGTAACAGCAAATCTCCCAATTCAGTTTATTACTTTATGACCCTCTAAGAGGACAGCAAATGCCATGAGGGTTAACCCTCCAGTCCAGACCATGATACCATACTTTATAATGGGTAATATTACACTGCACTCTCTAAAGTGTCATATATTAGCATATTCTTTCCACGTTCTGATCACACATACATTCTTTAAACATGGCACATACATGAAAGTCAAATTGTCACAGTCCTAACAAGTCTCATGTCCATTTTAATAGCATCCCAGTGTGTTAGAGTCCAAAATAACAGGGTTGCTTGTGGGGTTCAGGGGAATCTCAAAATCAGTCCTGACAATGACTCCTTATGTCATGACTGATTTTGGGACCCCTCTGAACTCCACAAGCAACCCTTTGGAACCCAAACATATGTGATTGCTAATATCAAAAGCTATCAAAGTAGACATGAGATGTGTTTTAAGGACTGTGACAATATGTCTTTATTTTAAGTGTTATGTTTAAATAATTAATGTGTGCATACAGTTTCTTGGTGAAAATGCATGTGCTGTTATTGATGTATGTTGACAATATGGTTGATGTAATGAACACAGTAGTGTGGCTCACAGGCTCAGGGCCTTACAGGTCAGAATGATGTAGGGACCTGCTAGGTCCTAATTGTTATCAGCCATGTTGACTAGCCAGGGGCCATCTGCACTGTTTCTTGGCCCTGGGCTGCAAAAACGTTTCAAATGTTACTTTACTCCCTAGTCTCTCATGCAAGATCAAATTACAGCAATAAGATCTGAAGTTTCCTAACAAGATAACCCCAAGCTCTGTTGTATCTGGCGACCATGGAGGGGTTTTTATAGCCTAGTAACTGGGTAGGGAGGTCACAGTAAGAAAGCAGACCCCTCATACGAGGAACGGAATTTTCAAGAGGGGGTTTGGCTAAAGAAAGTGGGGTGGGGGAGATGTGGGTTTCTTGTTTGGGTTTTTAAATGTGTTTGGAAGAAAGAATAAACTTTCACTCTGTTTCTGCACTAAGAAACGATGTGAGCTGCTATTTCTTTTATGATGTCAAATCCTAATTTAGGCATCTGATTTTTCTGGATCACCAAGAATGATGCTACAGTATGACCTGAATTTTTTGGGAGCTAAGATGAATAAAGTCAAAATCTGGAGATTGTTCCTGTAAACTAAAGCAGAAGAATTAGGGGTATATGGGCCCCAAATATCTGTGTCATGACCATATTTATAAGCACTCTTAGTTCAAGTTCAGCACTCAGGAACAATTGAGAGGATAAGAGGCTACAGGCACGAGGAGATAGTGGTCCTCCTCTGTGCCTGAGTCACTATCCTTCTATGGGAGGGAAAATAGGCCAGGCCCAGGTCTGGAAGGATTTAGCAGCTGTAGTTACTGAGGTTAGTTTTGCAAATAGGGATGAGGGGTCAGTAAGGCATCATTATGATGAAAGCCAGGCCAAGAGGAGGAAGAGAAGGTAAGACAGTAAGAGTTCCAAGTGGTGGCTCCCAAGTAACTGTACAGTTGCTGAAGGAGATGATACCCCAAGCGACTGTCGTGGGAGCTCCAGGTCTGGTGGCCACATTGGATGCAATCTTTTTGCCAGGTTATTATTATTATTATGATTATTATTATCCTTTATTTGGAACGCACCAACATATTCAGTAGATCTGTACAGAGGTTAAGTACAAGTCAAAAACAAAATGAAAACATTGCAAAAGAATGGAGGTTTATGAGCTTAAATTCAAACATACATAGTGCTTGTTTTAAAAGTACCTTGCAAGTCTGAAACCTCACAAACTTACCATCTAAAGGGTTTTGTTATATATATATAAAAAACGAAATAGTAGCAAGAGCATTTGCCAAAGCAGGTTTAGCTGCACCTAACATACTAGAATAGTTAAAGGCAGTGACTGTAATGCATCTTCGGAAATTCACTTTAAAGATCAATATTCTTACAAATAGAGGATACCCTATGTAAGAGCCTTATTCAATTGCAAGCCCGCAGATTCCACTATACAGGCGTATGTCTGCAGGCTTGAAATTTGCTACAATTACAGTGCAATTCCATTGAGCGATCCCGCAATGTACAAAATAATTAAAATGAATGGAGATACTGTTTCAGTCCACGTGGGTGGTCTGATATGTATTAACTCATTGACTCCCGAGATTGATATAACACGAGAATTGAAACCTTCACAAGAATATGGAAATTAAACAAAAATAAAAGTATTTTATATTGCAGATTTGTAACCTTCAGAATGTTGTGCTATTAATTTTTAATACCTAACATCGCTTTCCCTTTAGTTATAAGTACATTAGTGTGTGTATATTTGCACAGGTTTGAACACCAGTGGATTCGTAGCAATTTAATAGCGATTTTCGAAAGTAACAGTTATGGGCTTGACAGAACAAAGGATTTGTGGCCGCAGAGTTCAAATTTTGACATCCCGTAGGTTTTTTTTTCTCCCTTACCCTGCAAGTCGTTGGCGGGTTGCTTTACCGGGCCAATTTAATAGCCGCAAGTCTTACAGGCTACGTTACGGGCTACGGTTTTACACGTTGAGGGAATTTAATAAAGCTATAAGTATTGGAAACTGCAATGTAGTAACTTTTGAAACATCTTGCATTAATTAAATAACTGAGAATCTACTAGTAAATGTATAAACTTATGAACTATCAGTTTATTTTGTTTGATTGTTCTCCATTAACAAAACAATGATGTTTGTATTGTGATTTTGTTAAAAAATTAATAAAGAAAAAAAAGGAAAGTGTTTGGGTGGGAAAAAGGACAGATAGATGTAATGTGAGTCTCTACCAGATGACAAGCAAAAAGCAGAGGTGATACCTATATTTCAGAAGGAAGAAAGAGCATACTCGGGAATTATAGACCAGTAAGCCTCACTTCTGTAGTGGGAAAGCTTTTAGAAGGGTTAATAAGAGATAATATACAAGAATATGGGACCTATTAAATTTGCCGATTTGTAGTTCCAGAAGGCCGTAAAGGAGGCTGCAAAAGTTATGGCTATACAATTGGCATCTTTTGGCTACCCACAAAAGATCTGTAGGTTACAGGCTGAAAATCCCTATGGGCTGAATAATTACTATGGGCTTGAATAATTGATTATGTTCATGCCTGGAAAGCCTACGTGCCGAAGCATTGTTTACGGATTTGGATTCCGGCCATATTGTTACAGCCTTTTATAATTTAGTCGCTCTTTAAGTCCTGCAGACATACTGCAGGCTTGGAATTTAATAGGGCCCTATGTCTATTTGAACAGGATTAATAGTAGGAGTCAACATGGATTTATGAGGGATAGGTCATGTCAAACAAATCTAATTAGTTTCTATGGGGAGGTTAGAAGAAACCTGGCTCAAAGGATACAGGAATTGCAGTAAATATCTGCTCATGGATCGAAAGCTGCCTAAAATATAGGAAGCAAAGGGTTGTGGTAAATGGAACATACTCTGATTGGACTAATGTGGTAAGTGGGGTTCCTCAGGGTTCAGAATTAGATCCTCTCCTTTTTAACATATTTATTAATGACTTAGAAGTGGGACTGGAAAGTAGTGTCTCCATTTTTGCTGATGACACAAAGTTGTGCAAGGTAATTAAATCAGATAATGATGTTCTTTCCCTACAAATGGATTTACATAAATTAGATGGCATAAATGGCAGATGAGATTTACTACACATATATGTAAAGTTATGCATCTGGGAAGGAAAAATAGACATGCAATTTATAATCTTAATGGAGCAAATGTACAAGTATCAGATATTGAAAGGGATTTGGGAGTACTTGTGGACAACCACCAAGGTAACAGTCCTCAATGCCAAGCAGCAGCTGCAAAGGCAAATAAAATACCAGCATGCATTAAGAAGGGTATAGAAGCAAGGGACGCAAATATAATTCTGCCACTATACAAATCACTAGTATGCCCTTATTTGGAATATGGAGTACAATTTTGGGTACCACTACATAAAAAGGACATTTTAGAGCTGAAAAGGGTACAGATAAGGGCAACAAAACTAAGGGGAATGGAGGGGCTAAGTTATGATACCAAATTAAACATATTCTCTTGTGAAACAAGGTGTCTAAGAGGAGATATGATTACCTTATACAATTAATCCAGGGATCAGTATAAAGCTTTGTCAAGTGACCTTTTTGTGCCACTAGGTTTTAAACTGACAAGAGGACATCC
This sequence comes from Discoglossus pictus, assembly GCA_027410445.1. Lineage (NCBI taxonomy): Eukaryota > Metazoa > Chordata > Amphibia > Anura > Alytidae > Discoglossus > Discoglossus pictus. The sequence goes on along the minus strand of CM050167.1, from coordinate 208,301,661 downwards.
TTTGAGGTTAGAAGTAAAAAGATTCCACCTTAAAGAAAGCAAAGGGTTCTTCACAGTAAGGATGGTTAATCTGTGGAATTCTCTACCAAAGGTCCTGGTCTCAGCGGATTCAATAGATAACTTTAAAAAGGGAATCAATATATTTTTAATTAAAAAGGGCATTCAGGGTTATCCTGGTTAATTAGCGAGAGAGTATTGATCCAGAAAGGAATCCAATTGCCAGAATTTGGGTTCAGGAATTAATTTTTTCTTTTTTTTTTCTTTTGTGACTATTGGTTAAGTTTCACTTATTTTTTTCTTTCTGTTTGCCTTCCTCTGGATCAATTAACAACTAATCAACATATTGCAGATCAGAAGAGATCTTAAAAGGTTGAACATGATGGACTAACAGCCTTATTATATTTGAAGCCCCTAAGTGCAATGTGAGACCTGCAGCGGCAGCGGCCTTGAATTTTGGCTGAGTAACAGCTATTAAATTAGAGCAGGACGTGAGTTACAGGATTGCGTCTCAAGCCCATAAATCCTTTCGGTGCACGCAAGCTGTTAGGGGGACGTACGAGCCACGGTCGCCCATAACCATTAAATTGGGAAATAAAAAGCAGTGCAACACAGGCCTCTCAGTCAATCAAAAGCAGACTAGATGAATATGATTGACAGTGGGAGCTTATAAATTTGATTTCCACACGCCCATGCGTTGACTGTGTTGTAATTTGAAGTAGAACGCAGGTCTGGAGTTGGAGGTTGGGTTCTATTGGAGAGAGCGTAGGAGAGATTTGAGACGTAGTTTATGTTTTTATTGATCTATATTCTATTTCCTATTGATTTACACTTAATACTTACACATATTTACAGATTACACATATTTGCAATACACATAGGTTAAAGAACACTCATAGAGACATATATAGTTAGCTCACACTCCCCCCCCATCCCATCCCCCACACCCCATTTCCCAACAGTTATTAATAACACACAGCACACACTTTTTTTTTACACACATATACAGAAAACACTTTTGTTTATTTTTCCTTATTTTAATTTTGTGATATAATGGAGAGAGGAGATGGGAGGGGAGAGGAGTGGAGAGTTGTGGAGGAGGAGAGGAGATAGGAGGAGGAGAGAGAGGAGTGGCAGGTCGCCATGGGGAGTAGAGGTGGGGAGAAGGAGGTGAGGAGTGAGGTGGAGGAGGCAGAGGAGTTGGAGGAAGGAGAGGAGGGCAAGTAAGTGGAGGAGGGAGAGGAGGATGAGTAGGTGGAGGAGAGAGAGGAGGGCGAGTAGGTGGAGGAGAGAGAGGAGGGCAAGGAGGTGGAGGAGGGCAAGGACGTGGAGGAGGGAGAGGAGGGCAGGAGGGAGCAGAGGAGGAGTGAGAAGAAGAAGAGGGAGAGGAGGGCAAGGAAGTGGAGGAGAGAGAGGAGGAATAGTAGGTGGAGGAAAGAGAGGAGGGCAAGGAGGTGGAGGAGGGTGAGGACATGGAGGAGGGAGAAGAGGAGGAGGGAGAGGAGGAGGAAGGAGAGGAGGGGTGGTAGTTCGGGAAAGGGACATGCCCCTAGGGCATGTCAAGGAGGCAAGAGTCTGATGTTAGTAACAGTGAATCTGGCTGCTGACCTTTGTGTCCTCTCAGTATTAATGGCTATTTGCCCATATTACTGATTATTCAGAGACCTAGCTAATAGATAGTAATGCCTGAAGATGGGTATCAGTTGTGTTGATATATTTTTACAGTTACAATATTTAGCACTGTACTGTACATGCATGTTGATTATGTTTTTATCCTCATCCTCCTTTTTTTACTTGACCACTTTTGTATTTTTTATTTTTTTGTCACCGCACTGTACGTGGGAAACTGGATTGGATTACACAGTCCAGAGGTTGAATCATCTGCTTCATTAAGCAGATCTAGACAAGTTGTAAGTGCTCTGCACATTAATGGCTTCTTCAATTAAATGGAGTGATTTCTGACGGGGCTTGTGTACCTGAATGAAGCTGTGAGCTATACCATGTAGAGCCAGTGTAGGTGGGCACGTCATAGCAGAGAGGTCAGACAAATCCCAGTCCACTAAAGAAGCAACTGGCAACCCACTCCAGTATCTTTAGCATGCGAAACCATGTAGAACAGCACAGACAGAGACCTAGCTACATGTGCTGAGGCCCATCGGGTCACAGAGTGTCGGACATGAATACAACAAATAATAAAATGTTTCCCGGATACTTGATATATGTGATGTGGCAGTGAAATATGGACACTATCTGTGTTCACAAATGTAGATGAGATGAGCGTGATTTATATGCAATTATATTTATATTTTAGGGTCCACAATAGAGGCTCTGTGAGTGAGAAAGTGTTAATATGGCATGAGTTTCATGTATTTGTGTTGCTATTTAATCAGGTAGTGTGTCTTTAATTGCTTTGTGCATGATGCAGTATAGCTTTTCATATTGGCATGTGCATGACCATTCCAACATATGATAAAACATTTTTTTTTTTTAAATGCATTTTTTTTAATTTGGGGATTTTATGTGCAAGTAATTGTAATGCCTTGCCATGCTTTCCCTATATTTTAAAGTGCACTGGTGTGTTTATATTGTCCTTTACAAAGTTTAAAAGTTGTCAGTAAACCCTTTGCGGGTCCTATTTGGAGGCCGTAATGTTTTTGCCTTCATTTGCCGGTTACAGGCTTGAACGCCATGACGTCTTTGGAAATTTTATATAATTTAATAGCAATATTGGGACGTAGCAGTTACGGTCTTGACAGAACAAAGGATCTGCGGCCGCGATGTTCCACGTTCCATAGGCTTTTTTCGCTCCAAACAAGCAGATCGGCAGCTGCTTGCTTTATGGGGCCAATTTACTAGCTGTAAGTTTTACTGGCTACTTTTTTACACGTTAGGGGAATTTAATTACCTCAATTACTATCAGCCTCATTAAATTAGAATCTCATATCTACAATGTGAGACCCGCAACGGCTGCAAGCTTGAAGAATTACGGATTTACAGTTCTATGAAAAATTAGAAAAGGATGCGAGTTACAGGTTTAAGAGGCAAACCCGTAAATCACTTTTTGCTCGTCGGATGTGTGGCCGTGTACTTGATCAATTAGTCTAACTCGTAGTTACGAGTTGGGATGGAGCCAATGACAACAGAGATCGTCAGAATTACATCACTGAAAAATGGAGGTGGGATTTACATAGTCTTACGGGATTCAATTATTAGTTACGATTGGAACCACATTTCAGATGTAATGCAATATGGATAAAGCCGTAAATATGATATTCTATCACATGCGAGTTACAGTTTATGTATTAACACATTGATTACCGGGATCAATATAGCACAAAAATTGAACATGAAATAAAGTAGAGTAGATACTTAATTCTCACAGGATAAAAGGAGTCCATAGTGGAGGAGGGATTGGGTAAAGGTAAAGGTTGGGTGTTGTTGGTTTGAGAGGAGGGCATGTACAAGTTGAGAGGAGAGGAGACTTTGTTTTTGGAATTGAGAGGAGAGTTTGTTTTGGATATTTTCAAGTGTATTTTAAAAGTGGCAAAGTATTCAGCTGTGAGACAGGAAGGGGCTTGAGGGGTGGGGCGGGCAGAGGATGTTGATGAATGTAGCAAATAAACCTTTGGATCTGGAGGAAAGATTTCATATTAATGATGAGAAGTAGTTGTTTTGGAAAGATTGACAGCAGTGTAGGAGTGCAAGATAAACTTGTAATGGAGAAAGTCTGCTGAAGTGTGAGATTTCCTCTATAGTCATTCAGCAGTTTGGATATAGAGTTTGAGTAGTGTGCCAGAGTTGTGGATGAGAGCGAGGGCATGTTGTTATGGGGCAAGAGTGTCAATGGTGGAAGATATAGTAATGTTGTACCATGAAGTGACAATGTCAGGGCAGGTGAGGGTGGTGAGAGGGCTGAGAAGGGGTTGTAGGACATTGGAAAGTTGTTTGGGTCAAGTGCTGATAGGTTTCTGGGGGTTCTGGTGGCAGGGATTGAAGCAGGATAGTGAGTGGAAGGTGTGGTGAGGTTGCAGGTTAGGAGGTGGTGGTCAGATAGAGGGAGTGGGGAGATGACAAAGTTGGAGAAATTGATAAAAATCAGGAGTGTCAAGGAGTGTCCATCATGTTGCGGTGGGGAATCTGTCAATTGTAAGAGGCCAAGGGAAGAGGTAAGTGAAAGTAATTTTGCAGGGGAGGCGGGTGTGTCAGTGGCTATGTTTAAATCACCAAGAATGAGTACATTGGAGGAAAGTAAGTGAGGGAGCCAGGTGTCAAAGTGATCCAGAAATTGGGAGGGTGGTTCAGGCAGGCAATAGGTCAGGCCACACTCGCAGAGAGATGGTGGAGAAGAGGCAGATTGTGTGAACTTTCTAAAGATGAGAATTGGAGGGAGGGAACAGGGGGTATGCAGTGAAAGGTTTAGCAGAGGAAAGTAGAATGCCCACACCTCCACCGTGCTCCACCAGGTCTAGGAGTGTGGCTAAAGTGTAAGCCACCATATGAGAGTGCCACAGAGGAGACAAAGTCAGATGGTGTGAAACAGGTTTCAGTGATAGTCAGTAGATTGAGGGAGTTGGAAATGAATAGATCATGGATAAAAGTAAGTTTGTTATAGAGTGGATCTTGCATTCCAGAGGGCACAGAAGAAGGGCAAAGTAGAAGATTTCTAACATGTGATGGGTATTACATTATGGGTGTCTTGAGTGTTTCCTGCACTGGGGACTCTGTGTGGCTGACAGCATTTGAAAATTAGTATTGGTCCTAGGTTAGAGGCCATCAGCCTTATTCAATTCCAGGTTTCTACTTAAACCCTACGTTGTGCAAATTTTGAAAAGTTACAACGCCATTAAATTAACCCTGCTGCGAGCAACGTGTGAGCTATGCAGCACGGCCGTCCGTGTCAACACAGAGAAAATGTACATGAGGAGTGACAGCCTTCGAGATGATCTTGCAGGCTCCCCCACCTCACGTATGTCCTAAATATAAGCCCTGCCGTGAGGTGGGAAACTCCAACCACCCCCCTGGCACCTAAAATTAACTCCACTCTATACTGGGGGTCCCCATCGGGACCCCCGAAGTGACCCGCATTAACCACTTGCTGCAGGGGTCCATAGGTACCCCCACAGCCCCCCCACATTAACCCCTTGATTGGCTGCAGTCTGATTGACAGTGACAACAGCCAATCAGAAGGTTTAGATGCCTTCAGCCAGCCACCTGGTGGGGGTGTATTCCATTGTGATTGGCTGAAAGCAATAGTATCTTCTGATTGGTTTAAAAAAGATTGACAGTTCCTTCAGCCAGTCAGTTTTAGAGCGCAAATTTATCAAGGGCCCAGCCGGGGACATCAGGGACAGGTACGTTTTCAATTTATAATGTTTATATTTTACTAGCGACTTGCCCGTCAAAAAATGACGGTCAATAAAAATTAAATGTTGTGAAATTTGTTTGCAACACAAAATGAGTCAGCTACATTTGTCCCTTTTTTTTTCTAAAAATAAAAACACATTACTTTTTTTAACTTTTTATTTTTTTAACTTTAAACTTATATTTCACAAACATGAAAGTTTGTAACATGCAACTTGTATATTAAACATTCGTTCAACATTTTGTTAACAATACTAACACTTTTCAATACATATTTATCACTGAGTAACTGCGGACTATATTAACTTAGAGTAAGTAAATTGTTTTAACAATAACATGCTTTTTATCATTTGTAACATATTTGTTAAACTCTTGTTAAACTAAATTAGCATTGAATCCAGAGGAAGGCAAACAGTAGAAAAAAACATATTGAAACTTGTCCAATTGTATCAAAGAGGGGAAAAAATTAATTCCTTCATGACCCCATTAACTGGCGATCGGATTTCTCCCTGAATCAATACTTTGTCTTTAAATAATACATTTCCAATTATTATGAAATGCTTCAACTTTATACTAACAATACATGTTTGACTATACCACATATATATTTAACAAACTTTTTTAGAAATTCAAAAAACACATATTTAACATCTGAAATTGTAACATCAAACAATAACATTTAACTCTTGGAAATCCTGAAAAAATCAGTTAATTGTTTTGTGGGGCCAATCATGTTAATATGAAACATTGAACCCATTCCAATCTGTTTAAGGATATTTTACTGTTGTTTTTGTTGTTATTTTTTTTTTTTTTTCAGTTTGTCCATTCTGCAAATATCACATAGATTTTCATAAGTGAAAAAGGGGTCCCCTATTTGAAGAGTCCCAGAGTACTTTAATTTTGTCATTGAAGTCAAACCACTGTTCTGTATGTTTTTTTATCCATTGTTTAGCTGTTTTACTTGAAATATTATTTTTGTGCAATCATATTGAGTACCATAAAATGTTGGCATTAAAATGAAACCATTGTCTTCTATCTTTCCAACACCTCATAGTAGACAATGTTTTTGGTGTAAACACATCCATCGTCCAATAAATGACCTTGAGTTTCGTTTTCTTCAAACATGCACTTTAATTTCTTTTGGATTAGTGCACCTTGAAAAAGCCACATAGAATTGTCCATGTGCAAAAACTGGTTCCTTTAAAAAAATCCCAACCGACTTAAAAGTTTGTCCTTGGGATTTATTGATGGTCATGGCAAATGCCATGATAACTGGAAATTGTCTCCTTTGAAGGACAAAAGGCAAACCACTCTCACTTGGAGCTAAATCAATTCTTGGTATAAAAACTCGTTCACCTTTATGGGTACCAGTTATAATTTCTGCATGTATAAAATAATCTTTTAACTCATGCACAATTAATCTGGTCCCATTACAAAGTCCTTTTTTTGGATTCATATTTCGCAATAACATGACAATTGCGCCTTTTTTCAATTGTAAAATATGTGGGGGCATTCCAGAAGGTGTTAACGAATTAATAAATTCGATACTAAAATTTGATTCACTGTCTTTATCATCTGCCAGAATAGAATCTGCACTGTAATAATTATTTTGTGGTGCATTGATGTATTTTAAAATTTCGTTATTTACATTAAAGGCATCAATATTTTTTGATGTTAATATCACTTTGTTTGCAATGTCTGAGTAATCCTCATTATTAAGAGTGTTTAGAAATATGGCTGATATGAGTGATTCATTGCAAACCATTTCTGATGGAATTTCAATGGTATAATTTGGTAAATGCTGTATTTCTGGATGTTTTCCTTCTCCGATTTTAATGAGCCAGTCATTGAATTTATTTTGGCCTTCAGATCTCATATTTAATTCTAATTTGAGATGTGTAAATATTTGCCACAGTTTACTGGTCTTGATACATGTTTCAATGATCTCCGTTCTATTTCCGTGTGGCACAACAGGTAATGTTTGCCTAAAATCTCCTCCTAACAGCATCACCTTTCCACCAAATGGCAACTTATTATCCATCACTTCTTTTAAAAATCTGTCAATACATTGCATGACATCATTGTTGCCTCGTCTATGATAATTAGTTTAGTTAGTTTAAATTTTTTTGCTTGTAAGGAATTCAATCGAATATCTGACACTGATGTTTCCAAAATGGGAACTGGCAGCTTAAATCTACTATGCACAGTTCTCCCACCATATAACAAAAGTGCAGCAATTCCAGTTGTTGCAAATGGCATAGCTATCTGACCCTGTGATCGAATATAACTCATCAAACAATTGTACAGATAAGTTTTTCCTGATCCACCTGGGCCGTCTAGATAGAAATACCGGTCTGTAGCATTTGTGATGGCATGAAATGCTTCTAACTGTAAATTATTTAAAGTTGCCAGTTTTTCTTGGGTTTTTTGTTTTTGAAGCTCAGTGTCATAATCATCAAAATTGATGTCATCTATAAGTCCTGGATCTGGTAAATTAAAACTTGCACAATTTAATCCATGAGCCAACAATATTTCTTATATTTCCATCAATGTTTTTAACAGAGCTATTGGTTCTCTGTAACGTTTCAAGAAATCTTCTGACATGTTTAATTTAAATGTTTCCCACAAAGTGAAAGTATCAGGTACATTGCAAAATATACAAATGAATGCAAATTGTTGTCTCATTTGCTTAGGCATTTGACATAGTGCTGCTTCTTCCAGACACCTCTCCCATTCTGTATCATCAGCTATGACATTTTGATGTCTTGCAGCTAATAGGAATGTATCATAAACGATGTCATTCACTGTACGTAAATGCTCAAAACTCTGTGCACCGGGAACATGTAGCAGAAGTAATCTTAAGCTGAAACGTTCAATGTCCCTTGGACTGACGGTATAAATGCATGGTATAATTTTATGTGCATCTCTTCTTCGTTGTCGCCATAGACCATTTACAAATACATAGTGATATGGTATCTCTATGTATAAAAATTGTCTGGCCTGCGTATCCTGACAGTTTAATTTAAACCATGCAGTAAGTGTGGTATCTCTGTCTTCACTTTGATATAATGCAGTTCTTTCATTTCCTGCAGTAAAGCAAACCAACTGACTTTGAGGCAAATGTACAGCTAAACGATAGATAGCATGTGACCGATCATGCATCTCAAATTTCAAAAGGCGCCACATTGCTTCAGGAGCACTCACATACCGAGCATCTAAATAATTTGATAGTTCATCATGTAAAATTGGATTTTTGTTTTCATTTGCAGCACCTTGTACAACAACAGTAGCTGCGTCATATCCTTTGTATATATATTTATACACATACTTAATTGATTTAATCGAAGTGCAAGCTTCCACATTGATGTGTGCATTGTACTTAATGAGCAAATGTGGATTGTATGGAACGACAAATCTATTATCAACCTTTTGGCCACGTATAGTAGCTGTTTGTCCTTGTGTTCTTTTATACAAAGGATATCCATCACAATTTGCATAAGTTTGCATTTGAAATTGTTTTGGAAATTCTTTAGTACATTTTTTATTTTCCATGCATGGTGAATTAGGATTCATCTCTCCACATGGGCCATGAATCATTCTATGTGTAACAATCTCCCAAAGTTTTGTATATTTTTCTTGGTCTGGCAATTGTGCGGAAATTACTGAATCCACTCTCTCTGCAGTGTTCAACTTATCTTTTTCCTGCAGTATTAAAAGTATGTGAGCATGTGGCAATCCTCTTTTTTGAAATTCAATGGTGTAAACAAAAGCCACACATTGTCCAAATAAGTGTGCTTTAGTGATATCATGTATTAATGAATTGAGTTTGATTTTGAATACTCTTGCCACTAAATCTGGTCGGTCAGAAGTAGTTTGTCCTAGATTCAAATTTCCTTGATCTCTGGCTATTGTGGATTACATGTAAATGTAATAAATAAATCTGGTTTTCCAAATTTTGTAACTATAGCCATGGCATCATTATACCTTTCTCGCATATTGCGAGGAGATCCTTGGAAAGTGGATGGCAAAATAATTGCTCTTCCAGCTGGAATGTCTCTGTTGGAAGCTAAATCTGCCACATAATCCATTAATCCACAATACTGTTCTACTCGTAATTTATTTTGTTGATATTTAATGAAATTTAGATTATTGGCTTCAACTTGTAAATATGAATCAATAATCCAATGTTGAGTGAGTTTGCCTCCATGTAAAATTGGATTAAAACAATCCCGGATAGCAGTTTGTGCCACTTTATATTTCAGCATGGAAATTTTAGATCTAATACAAAGTTTAGTATTGGGATAACTTTCCAATTGTAATTTTGGTTCCCATCCAGGTTCCCCATTTGGAAAGAAAATGGGATATGTCATTGGATCTAAATTACAGCTTAATATATTGATGTTGATAAATGGTTGTTCTTCATTGCGTGGATATATTCTATCCCGCTGAAAAGGTGGTTCACCATCTTCATTTTTAAACACCATGGCAACCTCATTTACTGTAGGTAAATAATATCTTCTTTGATCAGTGTTGCGATCTCTTTTTAACACCATATTTACTCTTGGTGTAGGCAATTGATGTCTTTCAGCATGTTCCTGTTGTTCTTTTTCAAGCTGTGCTAATTGTTTGTATGCTTGAATATATGGGTTTTTTTGCATAATTTTATCCAGCTGTTCAAAGACTATGCGCAAACACTGTCTGTTTTCTGGAAGTGTCATTATTTGTTCCACAGCTTCCATCGTATCTAAGACATATAACTGTGGAAATTTCCTTTGCTCTCCTTCTTGTGGGTGTAAATGTGAAGTTCGGTGGTATATTTGACCTTGAACACTGAAACAGTAAGGACCATGTCCTGGTACATTTTCTGCTAATGTTGCACCCATTGAAGCAAATGAAATTGCACTGTTATAAGACCTTATGTTTTGTTTGAAATTATTATAATCTGGAAATGTTGGATCGCTCATAATGCATTCTAAATAATATGGAAATGGGTGTCTAATTGGAAGTTTCACCTTTCCTTTCTGACAGCAACTAATGAAATTTCCGTCAGTAGGTCTTTCCTTTATAAAATGATAGGCCCCACAAAACTGACAAACCACATTAAGTAACCCACAATAATGAGTATCTACTTGTACTGCAGTAGTAAACACATTGTCATGCATTTCTTCAACATAGATATCAGACCCACTTTCTATATGTACATTGTTTTCTTGTGTGTCTACATTTAAGTCATTCTGCAAAATAGAATCATTGGACAATGGTTCACAGAGATGTTTTTGTTTACTTTTACGTTTCTTGGAAGCCCCAACACACTCACTTGCGGCTTACTTACTCATCTTTCTTTTATTTAGAAGTCTCTGTCGATCTTCTTGTGAAGTTTCCGGTGTCTGAGCATCTCTCCACCTTTGCTTCCTTTCCCTTGCCAATCTTCTTTTGCGTTCAATTTTGTCTTCTCCATTCTCCGCCATTTTAATCTGTAATTGTAAATAGAGATGTAATTATTGTTTGTTCTTTGTTTTGTTTACATTTTTTTTCCTTTTTGTACTGTTCCATTAAAGTAGATGAATAAACTAATTAAGCATTTTAAAATGTTGCACTTTAGAATGAAAGAAATGAAACCATTTTTCAAAGTATTTTATTGACATATATTAAATAGGAAATAGCTGCACATATCTATATTTATATTATTATCCTTCAATTCCATTCCTTCTTGATTGAATTCACAGCATACCATCAATTTCTTTTTTTTTGCAAGTGTTGTAAGCTTCTTATTTTTTTTTAAATATTATTATTAATTAGTATTGTCTTTTCAACTTTTTTCAAGTTATGACTAAATATCATACGTTAATGACTCAATAAGTACTGTCCATTTTCACCAAATATAATATAGCCTTTTTCTATGCATCACTACAAAATTAAATTTTATACCTGTGAAAATGATGTTGATGTTGTTCAAAGGCTGCAAACGTCACGCTGTGTGTTGATTCCCTTGCAGATCCAAAGAAACTGTAAAATCAAATTGAGAATATTTTTAATCTTTTGCTTCATCGATATCATTAAATGAACATCAACAGACATATATTTGGCTACATTAAAAACCTAAAATCATATTTTTTTTATATCTTGCTGTAGTAATATAATTCAAATTCTCTACCTGTCCAAATGATCCTTATGATGTTCAATGTGTCCAAACGTCACTATCTCTGTTCATTCAGCTACAGTTCACTGCAATTATACAAAATAGTAAAATTAATGTATAATATGTTGCTTCATCTGTATCAATCAATGAGGCTTAACATACATATTTTTGCATAGATTAAAAACATGAAATAAATATATCAATCAATCAGCATGAACACACATATGTAAGCATAGATTAAAAACATACAATCAATATTACTGTTAGTCTTTAAATAAGACTCAATTAATGTGTATTAATCTTAAATTAATGTCTGACTAAATATAACGTCAAGACGTAAGCATGAGTCTATTCCCTTTTTTTTGTTTGAGGGGTATTTTAAAATGAGTATGTTACAACTGAATTATTAAAATAATGTACATTACTAATGAAATAAGAATCAATTAATGTTCATTAATATTAAAGTAATGTGTGACTAAATCTAACATCAAGATGTAAGCATGAGAATATAGCCTTTTTTTTTTTTTTGGTTTATTTTATACTAAATATATAAGAACTGAATTATTTAAATAATGTACATTAATAATTAATTAATCACTGGACATGAGAGCGGTACCGGAAGTGGAATATACACCAGACCGAAAATGAGCTAGTGGTATGAGAGTATGAATCCAATGCCTCAGATGCCTTAGATGCCCTAGAAACCTCGAGAAGTCTTGCAACACAATACAGCTAAGTAAAGTATAAAAAAATATACATTATACATAGATGTATTCCCTTCCCATCTCCCTTCTCCCTTTATGCTATGAACATTGTTAAAAGTTAAATCCCCAAGGCTACTAGCAGGGTTAAAAAGTGGGGCTAAAAGCTAAAAAGCTAAAAAGCCGAGTTTTGAAAAACGGAGGACGGAGACCGTCTCCGCGAAGATCCTGCGAGAAGACGCGCCAAGGAGAGAGATCCCCGCGAAAGATCCGCGGGAGACAGAGTCCGAGCAACAAACCAGATACATGGCTTAAAAACAGAGGTGAGCAATTGTAAGAAGCATATTTTGCCACAGGAATACAAATTGAGATAAAAAATATGCAATAAATAAGAACCTGCTAGGGAGCTAAATTGGGGGACAGAAAAGAGGAAGATAAGTATATATAAACGGAACTATGATAAAACAAAGGGAGCAGAGGAGAAAGGGTTAAGGTAAAATAATAAGTCTTATGAAAATACGCAAGAGGCTAAGGGCGAAGAAAAGGAAAGTATCACATCAAGATATTAAGGCAGATAACATAAACAATACACCTTACATAAGACAAGTAAAATAAAGCTAAAAAAGGACTGTATTAAAAAGAAAAGAGAAGAAGATTAAAACAAGAGTCCATAGGAATACAATCTAAAAGGAATAAGATGGCTAATAAGAAACCTCCAAATGCTATGAAAAAGGAGAAGAAGACAGGAGTTCCAGAAACAAATCAATTTTTTTCGCCAAAACAAAAAGTTAACATACTAGAAATAACACAACAACAATCAATAAATCCCTCCCCAAAGAAGGCAGCACAATCTCCCCTTGAGGGTATTGAAAAATCACAAGAGGAACCATTAACTTATTTAAAAATGAAAGACCTCCTATATGATTTTCAAGAAAAGATTACCTTGGAACTAACAAAACAGATGACAGAAAATACAAATTCAATTAAAGAAACAAGCAAAAGAATCAATGAACTCGAAATTAAATATGATAAATTAATCATGGATAATAATTCATTATTAAAATATACAAATAATTTGGAATACAAAATTGAAGAATTAAACAAGAAGATAAATCTTATGGAAGATAGATCAAGGAAAAAAATATAAGAATAAGGGGAATAAATGAAAATATACTGGAAAAAGATCTACCAGGATACATTCAAGAACTATTTAATAACTTAACACCCCAAATTCCTAAAGAAGATACTAAAATAGAAAATATGCATAGGATTTCCCTCCTTAGAGGACTGAACAAAAATATACCTAGAGATGTTATAGTCAATCTTCAATTCCTTCCATTTAGAGATGCAATAATCAAAGCAAATTCTATAAAAAGACCTATGGATGCTCCATATGATAAAATAAAAATATTTCCGGACCTATCTATATATACTCTGAATAAAAGAAGAGAATACACGGCAATAACACAAAGTTTAAGGAAAGAAGAAATCAAATATAGATGGAAATACCCTACAGGACTTTATATATTGAAAGATACTATATGGAATAAGATAGACTCTGTTAAAGAAGGATTGTTGCTGCTACAAAAATGGAATATAGAAGTGGATTCTTCCACTCTTCCTAAAACTTTAACAGAATTAAACGTAAAGAACCTAGAATGGGTCCAAAGAAAATAGAGGTTAAGGAAGAGAGAAAAAAGACACTTTAAAAAATATGGAGTGTATAATGATGTATTTATCTTTGCTATTTAATATATCCCCCTTTGGGTTGGTTTACATATTAGGTTACTTTATAAATTCACCATAGTAATAAGAATTTTAGAATTTGGAATGAATTATTGAAATATTGTCTTGTAAAATTAAGATTATTGCTAATATAATATGTTAGTAACGATGGTTATAGTATACAGAGGAAAGGATACAAATATTTCCTAAGAGATCACTGATATTATGGTGGGGAAACTTAAGCACCCTATTTGTAGGCACTTTACAGAAATATAGAATTTTTAAATAGATTACGAAGCACCTTAAACACATAAAGGAGTAAAAACCGAAGATTGGATTGGATCACTAGTGGTACACAAAAAGGCTGTAGAAAGTATAATAATATGAATTTTAGAATTTGAAATGAATTATTGAAATATTGTCTTGTAAAATTAAGATTACTGTTATTATAATATGATAGTTATGATGCTAATACTATACAGAGAAAAGGATATAAACATTTCCTAAGAGTACACTGATGTTATAGTGGGGAAACTTAAGCACTTTATTTGAATGCACTTTTTAGACACATAGAAATTTTAAATAGATTACGAAGCACTTTAAAAACACATAAAGGAGTAAGAACCGAAGATTTGATAACTAGCACTTTATGGAAATATAAGCACTGTTTATATATTTATACTTGTAGCTATCTGTAGATAAGGGGGTTTATACCATTGTTGTGGTAGAAAAGGAGAAAAAGGGAAGGAAAAACAAAGGAAAAGGGAGAGGTAAGAGGGGGACTAAGAAAGAAAAAAAAAAAAAAAAAGGTGAGTAATTGTGCACATTACTACCTAAATTAAAACATTGTAATAAAGATATAATTATTTGGATTACTGATAACAATAACGTCCCAGGTAGAGATGGTTATAATATCTAGAGAAAATGGTATAGACCTCCTTTTCGGTACGGTTATATTGGGGAAATGTAAGCAATTTGTTTTTTTATGGTGTATTGCTCTGTGGGAAATTTATAAGAGTTTAAACCACTTCAATTGTTTAAAGAAGTGGTAGTAATCAATCAAAGAAAAAAAGGAAAGGTATTTAATTTTGAGGGATATGAAAAGGACGATGTTGGGAAAGTAAGGATGTTTGGGTCCAGTTCCATGGGAGAGAGGGTGAGGGAAAAGAGGTGGAGAAAGGAAATAGTATGTGAAGGATAAGCAAATCAGGAAAATAAAGGGAAAGAAAAAAAAAAAAAGAGAAAAAAGAATAATATGGATACATTTTTTCTAGTTGAATATAGTATAAAACATATCTATAAATTCAGTATATATAATTGAAGGTTTTTATCATATAAAATAAACTATAGGGGAACAAGCCACGGTTTCTGGGGCTGAGGACTTATTTCTCTTTTTTTCCTATTTTTGCATTCTCCCCCCGTGGAGTTGATGCCCGGTAAAAGTTCAAAGGAAGAAAATAGGGGAGAATGAGAGCAAGTGGAAATTACAACTATTATAAAAAGATGCTATAATTAAGAATGGAAAATAATAGGGAAATAAAAATACATGACCTCCCATCTAATAAACTAGTAAGTTTATTAAAACTCCTAGCATTTCCTAAAATTGGCATAATAGCCCTAAAAAAACAATAAGTAAACTTGGACTTAGATTAAGCCCAATGAAGAACATGTCCAAGGATTGTAAGATAGTACGAATGAATGAATTTCCCAACGGTGCAAATTACACGGGTAAAATTAATGGGGAGCTGCGGGGTAGAATCAGATATATTAGAAAGAGACCAAATATACAAAACAAGGGCAATAAGATACAAATGAAGAAGGTAATTATAGTAATAATGGTTAAAATAATAACCCATAATGTTAATGGACTAAATTCACCATCAAAAAGGAGAATAGCTTATAATAATTATATAAAAAAATAAAGCAGATATTCTCCTACTACAAGAGACTCATTGGGGAAAAGATACTTTAAGATATGTAAATAACAAAAACTATAACATTAAAATAGATTCAACATATAATAAAAGATCTAGAGGAGTATCAATCCTTTTTAGTCATAATATAAAAGTCCATGAGGACGTTAAAATAATTGATCCCTTAGGAAGATATATAACATGGAGTGGCACAATAAATGGATTAAATATGACAATAGCTAATATATACCTCCCCAATGTAAAACAAATTAGATACTTTAAAAAGATACTTAAAGAGATAAAAAAAATTAGAAAGGGACAATTAATAATTGGAGGGGATTTTAATATGTTGATGGATCTGGTAAAAGACAGAATAGGCACAATAAAAAAAAAATCTGAAAATCAGATTAAAAAGACATCTAAAGATTTTGAAAAAATAACATCTAATGATGACCTTTTGGATGCATGGAGATTACTACATCCTGATGAGAGGGAATATACATTTTTCTCAAATCGTTTTAATTCCTATTCAAGACTAGATTACTTTTTAACAGATATACATACATTAAGACTAATTAAGGATATAGAAATAAGGACTGCTACATGGTCAGATCATTCAATGATATATATTAACCTAAAAGAAGAAAAGATAAGTAAAAAAAAAAAAAAATGTAAGTTAGATCCGATCCTATTTAAGAATGAACAAACTTTGGAATTCCTAAAAAAGGAAACAAAGGAATTTTTCAAAACCAATAAAAATACAGTAGACGTATCTTCCATGCTCTGGTGTGCATGTAAATCAGTTATAAGAGGCCAAATGATTTCACGGATGGCTAGGATACATGGGGAAAGGGGGAAACCCTTAAGATCCCTGTACATAGATTTGGAGAAACAAATAAGAGAAAATAGAGCGAACCCATTGGAGGAGAGATCAGCGCAGATTGCTAAAAAGAAAGCTCAAATAAATAAAATATTACAACACCAGGTTGACTCTCTGATATGGAAATTTCAACAATCCCATTTTTTAATGGGTAATAAAACGGGTAAATATTTGGCTAATAAACTAAAAAGACAAAAAAATCAAAATAAAATATATAGCTTAAGAGGACTAGATAATTATTTATATACCCATCCTGACAAAATAGGTGAGATTATGAAGACGTTCTATAGTTCATTATATAATTTAAATAGTAATCCTATATTTAAAAAAACCTAGTAAAAAAGAGATAAATACATTTTTGAGTAAAGTAAGTTTACCAAAATTACAAAAAGAAGATCAGAGATTATTAGATCAAGATATCTCTCTGGGAGAAATAGAGGAAGTAATAAATAAAGCAAAAGCCAATAAAGCCCCAGGCCCAGACGGCTTTGACCATCTATATTATAAAAATTTCAAAAAGAAATTAGTGAACATTTACAAAACATGTTTAATGAGATTAAACATTATGGAAAAATGCCATCAGAATTATCAGAAGCTAAAATAATTAATATTCTAAAACCGGGGAAAAATCCAGAAGAAGTAACTAGTTATCGTCCCATTTCATTTATTAATATTGATCTAAAATTATATACAAAAATCATGGCTAACAGATTGAATAGAATTATTCCAAAGTTGATACATTTAGATCAATCTGGTTTTGTTCAAGGACGACAGGCATCAGACAATACCAGACGTTTAATTGATTTAATGTTTACCATAAGGAAAAGAAGGATCCCCACACTAATCCTGTCAATAGATGCAGAAAAAGCATTTGACAGGGTTAGTTGGGAATTCTTGGATGCAGTACTACAGAAGGTTGGTTTTATTAACTTTGCCTCTAAAACAATTAAAGCTATTTATAAGGATACAACAGCATATATTACAGGCACAAACTTCAAAACAGAGAGGTTTGTGATTAGTAATGGTACACGACAAGGTTGTCCCCTTTCCCCATTGTTGTTTCTGTTATTTATGGAACCATTAGCCTCATTAATAAGAGAAGCTGAAAACATCAAAGGTATAAAAATAGGTAATAATGACTATAAAATAATGTTATTTGCGGACGATATCATGTTAACACTAACAGACCCAATAGATTCATGTGCTAATCTACAATTTTTGTTAACAGATTTTGGTAGAGTATCTTACTTTAAAATAAATTCTTTGAAATCAGATATTATTCATAACTACATAGAGTCAGATTTATTAAATAAATTAAAACAATTATATACATTTAATTGGAATACTAAGTATGTTACTCACTTAGGCATAAAATTTAGCTTCCAGAATAATAAAATTATAGTAGAAAATATAACAGAAATATTAAAACAGATTAGAATATTACTATATGATTGGAATATAATAAGATTCTCATGGTCGGCTAGAATAGCTATAGTTAATATGAGCATCGTCCCCAAAATTACATATTTACTTAGATGTGTCTTTCTGTGTTAAATCTGTTGTTAATATCATAATTTGTATCATTAATTTACATATTGGTGCACACAACGGTTGAATTTTGTGAAAGTGTGACATGATTATGAGATATATATCCTTCTTTTCTTTACAAAACATTGTTATGTGAACATTCCAGCCCATGATAGTAACACAAGGATGGTTTATGTGTGATCACATGTATTAATGTGTCCAAAGTGTGTTCAAGCATTAATTTAAATGTTATTTTCATGATTTTCTAAAGCATGCGTGAACAATATCATTACTGATTTTTGGGAGTTAATACTTTGATAAATATAACTTCAAACACTATTGTGACTCACCTTTCCACTGATTGGGGTGTTAAACACTAGCTGTCATTTCACGTCATTATTATTGGTATACATCTTGCCACACGCACAACAGCAATGGTGTGGGTCTTGACAGGAAAAGTGTCCCCATGATTCTCATTCATGGAGGTAAGATTCCTGGTGCTCCATGTGTGTCTTTACAGCCTCCTTCTGTGTGTGTTGGCCTTCCTCAACAGCTTCAACACATTAGTACAACCCCCCTTGTCATGATTTCTCCCTTTATCCCCATGTCCCTACACCCTGTTCCTAAAATGTTCCATGGCAAAATGCAGTGCCTTGCCTGTGCTATCTAGTGATATACCTGTGGTGTTCACCTCTCCCATTTAGCCACCATCAGTGTCACCCACTCCTTTGTTTAAGGCCTCAGGCTCAACGTAATGATATATCTCACACCCCAGTGTATGAGACCCAAGGTTATTGTGTAGATGACATAACTTCCCATGAATGTGACGTAAATGATCGCTGTAAGTACTGTGCTTTGGTATGAATCAATACTGCTTTTGTGTATTGTTTGGGATGTGTCAGCACTTCAGAGCATCTTTTGTAGTCCATGCAAAGCACTGGGGCCAGTGCCTCTAAGGAGGCCTCAGTGCAATCTCCCCCTCACCACCCCACCTCATGCCCCCTCAGACTCACCTAAATCCCCCGTCATGGGTGGGCTAAAAGCATACAGGTTTAATAAAGATAAAGACATACAATTATTCTTATAGAATATTCTCCCTGCATAAAATGTAATAAAGGCTGCTGTTTTATCTGCCTCCTCCAATTTTCTTACACAATATGCTATAATTTTTACAAATAAAAACGTATCAATATCGGGGGGATTTATTCCCCCCAGCTCATGTGTCCTACACATTTTTACCCTAGCCAACTTTTACATTTTTGAGGACCATAAGAAGGAAATCAAAATGTTTCTCATTCTTTTGAACCATAAAGAGTTGGGGGAAAGGTAAAACTATTAAAAATAATAATTGACAATAAAATCGCCTTAGCTATTAAAATCTTTCCTACAAGTGATACATTTCTCAACTTCTAGAAATGTATTTTGACTTGCATTTCCTTAATTAAAGTACTCTAGATAAGGTACTCTAGAATTTTCTTAATAACTAAAACACAGTTTTTAAAGCCAGACAATGATTTATTAAAAATAACTCCTAACATTTCAAAATGAGTTCTTGTTGTTTCTTTTGAACCTGTTACTTCTTCGGTCCAAGTACTGGACAACATACAGATACTTTTTTTAACATTTAAAATAAGTGAAGAGGCCTGTGCAAAAACATCTGTCCATAAAACAATACCATGAATTGAAGGATTTGAAGTACACACCACACTTAGGTCATCCATGTACTCTATACACTTTACTTCCTCCCCTCCACCTCGGGTACATGGATACCTCTAATAATTTTGTCCTTCCTTACCTTTCTAAAAATGGCTCAACCACACAGATAAAAAGAATGGGAGATAAGGGTCAACCTTGCCTGACACCTGATTTAATACCAGAAGGGCCCTCACTATGACTTTTAAAAATATTATTACTAAAAACATTCCTATACAAGGTGGCAATCTGATCCCAGAAGGCCTCAGGTAAACCCATCCTTCCCAGAACCTGGAACAGGAAGAAATGGGATACTGAATCAAAGACCTTCTCGAAATCCAGACTTACCACCACTGTCACAATCCCTCTTTCTTTAGTGTAGGTTAAAACATCCTGCATTAAAAACAAACTGTCTGTAATACATCTCCCAGGTACTGCACACGTGTGATAATTACTTATTAAAATATGAATTTCTTTCTTCAGTCTATTAGCAAAAATCTTGGCTAAAACCTTATAATCAAAAGTTAAAAGTGTAATAGGCCTCCAGTTTTTTATGTCTTTACAGTCTCTTTTTTTGTAAAGCAAAACCATTATTCCATTCCGCATAGAGGGTGGTAACATTTCACTCTTCAAACAAGTTCTGCACACTAATAGAAAATCTTCTTAGACAAAATCCCAACATGTTTGGTAAAATTCACATGGAAGGCCATCCTGTCCAGGGGTTTTCCCCTACTTAAAACTGTTGATTATGTTAAAAAGCTCATCCATATTAAGATCCTCCGTTAAAACACCACCATCAACTTCATTTAAAGCTGTGAGTATACCATCTAAAATGTCCTTTTTGCACTATTCATAAACCCATTTCTTCTGATATAAGTCAGCATAAAACTTTGAAGTGACTTTTAAAATATCTGCTGTTATTGAATACATCACTCAATTATGTTCTAAAATATTGATTTCTGACTTTTTAAAAGCTTTTTTTTAATATCTATTACATTTTTCGTCCTCCATATGTTTAATTCAAAGATAATGTTCTTACCTTTCTCCTCTAAAACCCACTTGATATCATATTTAGTGCTTTCAATGTCTTTATCTACATCAAAACCAAGTTCCCTCAATTTAAAAAGCCATTCTATCTTTTTTTTTAAAAAGTCATAGTTTCCTTTTAGCCAATTTAATTCCCCATTTAATAAAAAATAATTTACATTTAACTTCACCATTTCCCACCATAAAATAATATCTTGAAAATATGAACTTTTTCTTTGTAAGGATGCATACATTTTTTTTAAATTTGTTAAAACCTCATAATTTTCTAAAAGCGACATATTATGATTCCAACAATTCCCTTTTCCTTCTGTTTCTATTTCCGAGCAATTAAAAGTAGCTTTGTAATACATTGTGATCAGAAAATACATTAGGGATTAAAAACATGTCAATTGCATTTAAAAATTGGGAGTGAAATAAAAAAAATCTATTTGGGAACATGCCTGTTGATTTCCCCAACTAAAACCATCATCGGTGGGGTGTAGATTCTTCCATGTATCCTTTAAAAAAATCAGAGACCAGTTTTAATGTTTTATCTAAAATTACTTCATCTCTTTTCCTTTTCTTCCCCCTAGAATCTAAAATGCAATTAAAATCTCCCATTAAAACTGTATAATCTGACCAAGGTAAAAACATTTGTAAAGTCTCCAACACCTCATATCTCTTATTTATAGCAGGTGGAGCATATATATTAAAAAAAACATACTACTAAAATATTTTTTTTTTGCTTTAACCATTAAAACTCTGCCTGAGATAATTTCACGTACTTGCTCGATAACCCAACCTGGCCTGAAGAGAATAGCAACACCAGAACATTTGCTGTCTGCCCTTCCAGACCAGGCTGAAGGCCCACACCAATATCTTTAGATAGATCATAACTTGCTTCATGTTCAATTGCACATTCTTGTAAACTTAAAACGTCAGTATTAAAACTCTTTAAGTAATCTAAAAAGGCCACTCTACGTGCCTTTGACTTTACACTTCTAGCATTTATTGATAAACATTTAAAGGAGGACATCAGTCATCAACATCAGGAGATAGAATGGCAAACTTATTTGCATCAGCCAAACCTTTGACCGATTTATCCACCCATTCCTCCCCCATTGATTCTTCTGACCGATCATCCTCCACCTGATCTCTGGAACTCGTAGGTGTTGCAGCAAAGGTCAAACAGGGGGTCACGGATATGAGCTCTGGTGTCCTCCTTTTCGCTTTACCACCCTCCTCTGTACCTCTCTCCAAAACACCTCTCTTTTTTGTACTGTCCATTTTCATCTGTTCTGGTACATCTTTCCTTGCCTTTTTGGCCTTGGATCAGACCTTCTTCCAAAACCCACTCAAACTAATCACTACCGGAACCTAAACTCATGTGACCCTTTTCCTCTGTACCATCTCTAGTACAACCTTTTCCCTCCAGACCAGTTAGCAAGCTCCCCGACCCTTCCCTGGGACCTCCGGCCATGACCCTCTTGGGTAGCGGGAGTCCGCCACCAGACTTCTTCCTCCCAGAGGTGTCACCGCTTGCAGTCTGTGCTTTAGGACCAGAGAGGCTAGTAGTCTCTCTTGGACCTAGCGACTGTCCAC
Organism: Discoglossus pictus; assembly: GCA_027410445.1. NCBI lineage: Eukaryota > Metazoa > Chordata > Amphibia > Anura > Alytidae > Discoglossus > Discoglossus pictus. The sequence goes on along the minus strand of CM050167.1, from coordinate 208,279,098 downwards.
CACCGTCAATTCCTTTATGTCTTCCCATGGCCCCTGGATTGGGGACCATCTTTTCAGCAGCTCTGATTGAACTGTTTGCCCCATCGTCACCTTCTTTGACCAAGGCTGCTTGACCAAGGATGACTTTGGTTGGCCACAAGTGGTCCCTCTCACCACTATGGGGTCTACTCTCACTGGGATTGGGGACAACAACCGCTTGCTGCTCTTCACCCTTGGAAGGATCAGCACTTTTATCTCCTCTGGAATGGGATCTGGGTTGTTTGCATGTGTGCTTTCTGGGCGATACACAGTTTTCATGGGACATTTGCGGAACAGATGAGACTCGTCCCTGCAGAGGTCACATCTTCTTTTGCGGCAGTCAAATGCCTGATGATCCGGACTGCCGCAGTATCTACATCTGGGACACGGACACTCATCATAAGTATGATTATATGACGAACATTTTATGCAAAAGATTGGTTGTCCGGGGAATTTAAGGTACCCCTATCACTTCCCAACGTAAAGAAGGCAGGGGGAGTTTTTATCCCACCGGGACTATCCAGATCCTCTTTAAAAGTCACAAGATACTGCCTCTTTCCATTCCAAATCCCAAATTGGTTCTTGAGCATTCGGACCAACCTCACAGTCCTACAATATCTACCCAGGAAGCATTCCACCATTGAGTCATCTACAAAGGAATTGTACATTGCGTACAACAAGAGATACTTCCTCCCTTGCATACAACAGTTCTAAATTGGATGACTCTCGTTCTCTTTATACCGGTTGTAAAAATTGAAACAACTCCCGCTACTGTAAAAAGTCAGATCATACAGACCTCTCCACTGCGAATCTTGCATGCACAACACATTTTTAGGTGAAAACTCCAGCAGCTCTTCTAGGATTGATCGCACCGAGACTAGCAGACGGATGCTGTCCTTCATGTGCGCCATTCCGGCCACTCCACGACTCTGCATTTTTGCTGTGGGATTTCCTAGTTAACAAATTCAACAGGAATTACAGCACTACATACTGGGTGGGGATTGCCTCTCGGATCGCTTGCGGCAGTCCCCCTATAGCAGCATGGGGCTTAAGGTCTTCCACAATGAGGAGATCGATTTCCCAAGGCCGAGGGACATTGAGCTTGCAAAACCAAGAATTGATTCAAAAGCCTCCTCCACTGTTTCAACCTCTATGGGTCTTGTCAGTGAGGTGCAGCTTTACTCCCTAAAGCACAGTAAGCAAGGAGTCCACGTCTGGTTCCCCCAATCACCCTTAGGGTGAGAAAGGGCCATTTGCATACACAACAAGAAAATTAGAGGTGCTGGATCTGAGAACGTACAATGCCTGAAATAAGTTTGTCCTATAGGTCTGGTTACCTACTCAGAGAGCAGCCGCTTTTAGCTCACTTGTGCCATTCACAGGGAGAAATATCCTGTAGAATATCAGTCTGGTTTCACTCAGAAGAGTTACACAGCCCTGAAATGCCAGGCAATTCTACCCTGAACATGAAAAACTGTCGTAGAGAAATACAAATATCCTTACATGTTTTAGTGTATATATATGGCATTTATCACTTTTGTAGCATTTTGATATTTGGCAAGACGTAAGCTTTGAACCAGTATTTTTTCATTGTAGGACATAAGCTCTGAAACAGATAAATCTACATGTCCCTGATTTAGCAAGTTTTAACAGAAGACAGTCAACAAATATTTAGCCTAAGCAATATGTTCTGAGTGAAGGCAAATGCCAAGGCTAGCCTGTTTTGATGCACACAGTTATGCAATAATGGAATGATATACCCAGTCCATGATTTCAGAGTGTGACCTGTACATGTCAAACTACTTATTGGATATCATAATATAAATGATCGTTTATTGGCTGTTGTTGGATTTTGTAGTTTTTTCTGGAAGGGTGATATGGAATGTACCATTCTTTTTATGTATTTCTTTAAAAAGCTATGTTTTGTTTAAATTTGTGTTCAGTCAGTCAGAAGCAGACATTTTTGGATGTTTTTCTGTGGCTGACCAACGCCTGCATCAAATAAAACCTGACAATAAGAAAATAATCAGAGGCCTCTGTTTTTAATGACTGGGTTTCGTAGTAAAACATGGTTTGTGGGTATGATTTTGCTACAACAAAACAGCAAACCTCAGACGCACTTGAGCCTCTGTGGGCCTTGTCAGTGAGGTGCAGCATTACTCCCTAAGGCACTGTGAGCAAGGAATCCACGTCTGTTTCCCTCTATTACCATTAGGTGGAGAAAGACACCTAAGGTTCATTTGCATACACAACAACAAAATTAGAGATGCTCAATCTGAGAACGGACAATACCTGAAGTAGGTTTGTCCTATAGGTCTGTTTACCTACTTAGAGAGCAACCTCTTTTAGCTCACTTGTGCCCTTCACAGGGAGAAACAGCCTGCAGAATATCAGTCTGGTCTCACTCAAAAGAGTAACCCAACCCCGAAATACCAGGCAATTCTACCCTGAAGAGGAGAAAAAAATGATGTCTGCTGCTATAAGGGTTTCCTGGTGATCCAATGGTTAGGATTTGATGCTTTCACCACTGCGACCTGGGTTCGATTCCAGTCAGGGAACTAAGAGGTCACACCACGCTGAAGCCAAGCAGGTTTGGGCCTGGTCAGTACTTGGATGGGAAACCACCTTGGAAAACCTAGAGCTGTGTGCTGTGGCTCACTGGAGAAGGAACTGGCTACTTACTCCAGTATCTCTGCCATGAAAGTCAAAAGGATCAGCATGACCATGGACAGAAAGATGTTCCTGGTGTGTTGAGGTCCATGAGGTCATAGTCAGAGTTGAACACGACAGAACGACACAACAACTGCTGCTATAAATTAATATTATTGAAATCTAACCTCCAGTTTTCAGTGACGTAATGATAATGATCGCTTTTACCATTGGCTCTGTCTAAACACGTATCTATGGGTTTGACTAATGTTCATGGCCACACATGTAAAGTGCGCAAGAACGTCTGTTGCAGGTTTGGCTAATGTAATAGCTCTGTAACTCTGGCGAATTTCGAGCCCGCAGGCTGTGCGGTTGGTGCTGCTACAGGCTCCAAATTTAATATGGCCCCAAGTCTAGTGGCCCCATGTCTCAACGGCCAAACAAGAGATGGCCCTATGAAGATCATATAGAAGTGGTATCTAAAATATATTTTCTCGTGTACATAAAATAATTACACATACTTCTCGAGAATGGCCAGAAACATGGTATAGTAAATTGCACCTTCAAAGCAACCTCTGTAAATAGGACTTATGGCATAAAGTATCTGCCACATAAACAGATAAAACATTCAAAGTTGCAACATCCTCTGAAACAGCTTTTATATTTTTGTATCTTCCAGAACAAATAACAATTCATCCAAACATGGATTATCTCTTATCCAGTAAAGGAAAATAGCACACACATATAGAAAAAGAATTGCTTACTTTTCTGTTTACATGGCAAACATTTCATCAATACATTAATGGAAGCTCAGTCTTGGTTCGGGCAGATCAGAGGCATTTGCAGTTTATTATGGGCAATCCCTTAGGAAAAGCACCAGCAAGACTACAAAGGTATTATAAATTCAGACCTACAGTATGAAACAAAGGTTTTGTTGACACCAGATACACTGTGAACACCATTTTCATAAAACATAGCTGATTTATGAGATTAAAACAATAAGCTCTGTTCATACTGCCTCACCTTTACTATTATTTTGCAATGAAGGTTAGAATAGCAGCTATGACACTGATCCACATATAATGACCAGGAAAAGGATAGAAATGCATTAAAATGGGCAGGTCACCAAATGAAAATTTGTTTTTATTAGGTGTAGCAGAAACAGGACTGTGAAGCTGAAACCTTCTAAGAATTGTATATAATGAGTATGCTGAATGTATCTGTTGATTTCTTCAGAGGGTTTGTCTTTGGAAACTAATGAGCTTTCCATTACTGCTACTTAAGCTCATGCACCTACTGATGCCATTCTCACTGAAAGAATCTCTGGTGCAAAGAATCCTCCCCCAAAAATTGATAACTAGAAATAAAAATGGAAGCATAGTTGTGTACAAAAGGTAATATATTGCAGGCTGTATTTTTTTGTTTTCCATTCTAAACACTTTCAGCATTTATTTTTTCAGTGCAGTTTTTCAAAGCAGTAGTCCTTTAATAACCTCTTTCAGCACAGGCTCTTGTGGAGAAGGAGCTTTTAGAATGTATTCTTGTGTTTAATATTGATGTTTCACCAGACGTGTTCAGACCATTTATTACCCCAAAGAACATTTCTAGCAGTTCCACTTATATCTTTAAAACACAAAAATACAGTCAAAACCTTATACCATCTTTCAATTTTATGTTTCCATGAGCACTTTAACAAATGGTATGTGTTTATGAGTGGCCTGTGGCATCATAGCTATACATCACTAAACTGTGTACAGTAATCTTCTCATAGACAATCCAGAAAAAGTGGATTAAAGTGCCAGTGTAGCTTAGGATAAACTTCACATTTGTGAAGTATTTACAGCTGAGTTTACAATAAGTATTAAAGTATCAATGTTATCAGACTCTGCTAGTGAGACTGACATGACAATCATCCTTCTTATTCAAGGCATGGGAAGGTATGGGTACACAGCAAGGAAAGCAGACTTTATCGCTTGAATTTACCGAAGTAGTCAACAAATCTCTCTTTCCATGTTATAAAAGAGAGCAACTTAATAGACATACTACTGTATATATAGACATGAAAGCTCCTATATGCAAGCAGAAGTTGCAAACATTACATTTTTTACTAAAAATTCTTTTATGCTCACGACTTTTTCTACATACATCACAAACATGTAACATTTTTCCCAAACTACGATGGGCCTTTAAGTCCCAAATTGTCTTAGATTACGATAAATTAATCCGACTGAATCTATTTGGCACACAATACAGACAGAATTATGGAGCAAACTATTCTAATATAAGAAACAAGTAATTCTGAGGCCTAAGGGTCATATTCAATTCTAAGCCCGCAACACGATCGCAGACGGCTGAATGTCTGCGCGTGTGTTGCAGGCTACCATTCGTCTATGATTGCGATGCTATTCATTCGCTCCACGGCGCAAGTTACTGTCCCAATGACGAAACCGTACACCATGCACTGGCTTGCAGAAGTTCAGGGCGGGAACATGAACAATTAACCAAGCCCACAACCTCCCATTTCGAATCAGCCAATAGAAAATGAGACCGTCATTATTACGACAGAAAAACATGGAGGTTACTTGTCAATCAATTAGGTTCCGGGGTCCGATATGCGATCAGACTCGCAAACCCTCAGAATAAAGAATTATGAAAATGAATGCCAATACTGTTCTAGTCCATATGGGTGGCCTGATATGTATTAACTCATTGATACCCAAGATCGATTTAACCCCAAAATAAAACATAAAAATAAATGTAATTTCCTGCCGATTTGCGAGCTTGAGACTGTTGTGCAATTAATTCTAATGTCTGTCATCGCTTTCCCTGTTATTTATAGTGCAGTGTTTATTTTTTATTTGCATTTACAGTGCTACAGTGCTAGAGAGGACCTGCAACCCCCTTGCAGGTCCTCTCTAGCACTCATAGCATTTTCTACTTCATTTGCCATTTACGGGTGTGAAAACATTTGCAGGCTTGTGGAAATTGAGCAATTGAATAGCAATTCACAATTTTAGCATTGCGCAAGTGAAAGATCAAAGGCTTCTAGAGGCTGTAAGTTACGGGTTTAACCATCGCAATCATTTCAAGGCCGTAACTCACAACCTGTTTGCAGCCCGCAAAAAGACACCAATTGAATAGCAAATTAACTTGCAACCTCACTTACGGGTACCGGATCACCAGAAACATCAATTGAATATGGCCCTAAATTACTGCAAGATACCCATGAAGCAAAACATTGCTTGAACTATGCAGGCAACATAGATAGAAGCATGTGAACGATAAATTAATAATACAAATAATTTAAAAACAGAATTATCCCCCCAAAAACTTATGATTTAAAGTCTTGTCCCCAAATTAGACTGTTGCCATGAGCAACAGTAATGAAAGATGCAAACACACAAGTGGGTAAATGTTGGATCATGTGAAACAACTGTGTGTTGCATGAGTGTAGCCTTTCTTTGCTTTACATATGGTTTGATATGTTTCTTCCGCAACATCCAGAGACCCAAATATGATTTGACCTATGCATTATTAATACGGATACCCTTATATAGTAAGAATCCAATATAAACTTGACACAAGGTATGGGGTAAAAAAGGCCACAGCTCTGTTTATTATCAACAATAACACACATAAAATAATGAGAGGTGCCTGCCCACCGAAACCTAAAGGCTCAAGGGGCCCCTGTGCCCCAGGAGTACAACAAAATGAGCTCACATTGCTCACCGACACAACGCACCCGGAAATGCACCCTTATTGGTAAATGCGTTCCTAGCCATCTAAGTTACACCTTACAGGAAGTGTGCAGTTACAGCTAAGCACGCACCTTGCCATCTATAGAACCAAGGCGTACAGTCCCATGGAAACACACAAATTAAGTCTAACTACGCACCCTGCCATCTAATGACGTCCCGATTAAGGCTAAGGTGGGACCACTGAACCTGTCTCTCAGGGAACGTATAAAGAAGGGGATCTATAGTCCTTTGGAAGCACTATGGCATATATGGGACCACCTAGCCCTCTGGAAGCACACAATTAAGGCTAAGTGTGCACCATGCCATCCATGTGACAAAGTGTCCAGGAAGCACAAATAAACCAAAAGTGCTCCCAACCAAGTCAAATAGAGCTGCGCCTTACTTAAACCAAAGGGAAACGCAGAATCTAAACTAAGTGCGCTCCCTGCCAACTATAACCAGTTTACTGGAAACGTGCAAGTTACTACTAACCATGTCCCATACCATCTAAGACCAAACAAATTGTTTCTTTAAAGGCCAAAATAAAAAGATTAGAGCTGTATATGTTTAGATGGATCCCATCCTTTGCATAAAATGCTAATGCATTATCCCCATCCAGGTCTGTATGACCTAATGAAGTACCACAACAACAAAATTAGAGGTACCTGAAGTAGGTTTGTCCTATAGGTTTTGTTAACTACTCAGAGAGCAACCTCTTTTAGCTCACTTGTGCCCTTAACAGGGAGAAATATCTTGAAGTATATCAGCCTGGTCTCACTCAAAAGAGTGACCCAGCCCCGAAATACCAGGCAATTCTTTTAAAAGCTTTACTTCCTAAGGCACAGTGAGCAAGGTGTCCATGTCTGGTTCACCCTATCACCCTTAGGGTGAGAAAACCCCTAAGGGTCATTTTCATACACAACAAAAAAATTAGAGGTGCTCATTATGAGAACGGACAAAACCTGAAGTAGGTTTGTTCTATAGCTCTGGTTAATGAAGTACCACCCAATACATGACTGGACATTGTCTTATTTACATGCTATCTGCATTTAGATAGTATGTTAGGTTGAATGTGGGATCTCCATTTAGGCCGGTGCACCATCTCGGACCATATAATATGCATATTAGGGAATAGCTGGTACAAAATATACACATAATTTTTCATGTGGGTAGTTAATGCCTTTAACGGCATGAACCCTAGATCATTACCCCCCATATGAATGACCAAGATGTCTGGGGGACCCGCTGGCAGGGCATACGGTGCAACCTCCCTAACAACACACTCCCACCTCATAGCTCGTATGCCAAACCATTTCAAAAGCATCTCAGTTTTGCTGAAACCAAGCTGAATATCGCCATCTTTCTCCACTGCAGTTCTACGTGCCCAATACACATAAGTAATTGTGTACACATAGAAATGCACTCAAAATTCATTGATCTTTATGTTAGGCACCATATCAAAAGCCCCAGTACAAGTCCCCACTGCTCAGCCACTGTCTGCATTTGATGGTCTGATGACCTAGCAAGATCATGTCACTTGATTGGGGAATGACACAGTCACAACATCAGTAATACACTTGGTCCAGGAATACTTCCTGATGTTTGGCTAAGCTGTTTCATCCTGTGATCTGAGAGCGCAGATAAAAGGGATTAGCTTCTACTCTTTTATGTGCATATCAAAACCACACATAGATTCTCGTGTCTACATGTTTACATACCCTGGTGATAGGACTTATTTTCTCATCTTAAGTATAGCATATCATAGTCTCTCATCATCCCTTGCCTAACTAATTTTCATTTTGCAGTTTTTTTTTGTATTTCTCATCTATGTTACTTCTCTTTTGAACTGCATATATCCCCCCTTCCCTAGCATGTATCTCTCCTCCTTGAATGTGTGTCACTCCCTTGTCACCTCTCTTTCTATCATTGTTTGTGTCTCCTTTTAGACCTTGCTTTCCACTTTTCTGTTGTCTCACACCTCCCTGGCATTGCAAATATCTTAATCTTTTTTACCATTTGTAAGTTTTTACTATGTTGCCTGTTGGCTTCATTTTGACACATGACTGTTTCCTTAATGGCTCTGTGTCTTATTGGTCTCTGACAAATCTGCCGCTGTTGAGTAGATCCTCAGTTATCTAGCACTCAGTACGAGCCATGTATCTGTGGCATCCACCTATCAAGTTACACTAACTGGTTTACAATGAAATATTTCAGTATAGATAAGAAATGGATTCTTAGGCCCTCATTCAATTGCTATTTTGGCCAATTGAATAAGGGTCTAAATAAGCACATAACATATTTTTTAAAGTAATTTTTACTTAGCAAGCATCTATCTAAAAGCAAGGTTTTCACAAACTAAAAACTTATTTAAAAAATATATGTTATGTGCTTATTTAGAGCACTATTCAATTGGCCAAATCGCAATTGAATGAGGGCCTTAGTCTTTAAATGATACACTACATATGCCCATCTATAAAGAATAAACTTACTATAGACTTAAAATGCCAGTTAATTGAGCTTTAAAAAGGCAGTCAGGATAAACAAAAATATTTTTCCCCGATCTGAACAAGTTAATTGTATATCAGAAATCACTGGTGGCTATCTTTTCAGAAAAGAACCATCGACTAATTGGTATTCATTTTACATCCTGAAAAGATAAATTTATGCAGATTATATGTGATAATGTGCTGTAACAGATGTCTTCATTTCATTCTGTTCTAATGTGTTTCTTACTTCATAGCTTAGAGAATTAGCGGACATTGGTACAATTCAAGAAGACATGTGATAGCAAGTTAAGCTTCAAATGTACATGCAAAATACAGTATAAACAGCTGAAATCTCACATTTTAAAATGTCAGACATATTTTTACTCAGTTTAGGGGCATATATTAATTTTATTTGATTTTAATTTCACACAAAATATAGAATTACATTCCAGGTAAGGAATACATCTGAGATTTAATTTACATTCAGGATGTGTGTTTATTTAATCCATGTATATTTTATCCCTGTCACTGCTTCAGCTGGTAGACTGTTCAATGTATTTACTGTCACTAACATATGTTTTTCTGGAGCTTTCCAGTTCTAACATTTCTTTCTATGATTTATGTTTGCTTCCTATAGTTTATTGAATTTTTTGAATCTATCACTAATATATTTTCCGTATGTGTGTATGCTGACTCCATCAAGGGGCGTGGCCATTGTGATATTGGGGCCGGGCCTACAATCTGATCTGAATAGAAGCAGGAAGCCATTTGCATTTTAGTAAAGTGAGTGAGAGGGGGGAGGGAGGAACACAGAGAGAGAGACAGATACAGAGAGAGCGAGAGAAACGGGTACAGAGAGCGAGCGAGACCGATACAGAGAGTGAGAGACAAGTACACAGAGAGAGAGAGACAGATACAGAGAGAGACAGGTACAGAGAGAGAGAGAGCGACAGGTACAGCAGAGAGAGAGACAGATACAGAGAGAGCGAGAGAAACGGGTACAGGGAGCGAGTGAGACCGATACAGAGAGAGAGACAAGTACACAGAGAGAGAGAGACAGATACAGAGAGAGACAGGTACAGAGAGAGAGAGCGACAGGTACAGCAGAGAGAGAGAGACAGATACAGATAGTAATAGAGACAGGTACAGACAGAGGGAGAGGGCACACACAGGCAGAACACATAGAGCAAGAGAGAGAGAGTGCACAGAGAGAGAGAGAGTGCACAGAGAGCGCAGAGAGTGCACAGACAGAGAGCGCAGAGAGGGAGTGCGCAGATAGAGAGTGCGCAGACAGAAAGTGCACAGACAGAGAGTGCGCAGACAGAGAGTGCACAGACAGAGAGCATGCAAACACAGCCCACAAATAGAGAGTGCACAGACAGAGAGCAAGAGAGAGCAGAGAGAAAGCACACACAGAGAGAGAGAGTGCACAGAGAGAGAATGCAAAGACAGAGAGCAAGAGAAGTACACAGACATAAAGCACACAGAGATAGTGCACAGACAGAGAGCGCAGATAGAGTGCACAGACAGAAAGCACAGAGAGAGAGAGACATAGACAGTGCACAGAGAGAGAGACAGCACGAAGAGTGAGAGAAAGACAAGACAGAGCGAGCGAAAGTACAGAGAGAGGGGTACAGAGAGGGAGAGTAAACAAAGACAGAGAACAGCACACACAGACAGCGCACAAAGAGAGCGTGAGAGAGTGCACAGACAGAGAGTGCACAGATACAGATCACACAGAGAGAGAGACACAGACAGCACACAGAGAGAGAGCCATAGACAGTGCACAGAGAGAGAGTGCACAGAGAGCGCACAGACACAGAGCACACAAAGAGAGACACACAGACAGCGCTCAGAGAGAGAGTCACAGACAGCACACAGAGAGAGAGAGAGAGAGACAACACCAGGAACGAGAGAGAGAGAGGTCAGAGAGAAAGACAAGACAGAGCGAAAGAGACAAGTACAGAAAGAGAGGGGTTCAGAGAGAGTGCACAAAGACAGAGAGAGCACACACAGAGAGCGAGAGAGAGTCCACAGACAGAAAGTGCACGGAGAGAGTGCACAGACAGAGAGTGCACAGAGTTCACACAGAGAGAAAGAGCCCCATACAGCACACAGAGAGAGAGAGTCACAGACAGAGAGAGAGACAGCACCAGGAGCGAGAGGGACAGGTCAGAGAGAAAGACAAGACAGAGCAAGAGAGACAAGTACAAAAAGAGAGGGGTACAGAGAGAGAGTGCACAAAGACAGAGAGAGCACACACAGGCAGCGCACACAAAGAGCAAGTGAGAGTCCACAGACAGAAAGTGCACAGAGTGCGCACAGAAAGAGAGCCACAGACAGCGCAAAGAGAGAGAGCCACAGACAGCGCACAGAGAGAGAGAGAGAGCCACAGACAGCGCACAAAGAGAGAAACAGCACCAGGAGCGAGAAAGATAGATCAGAGAGAAAGACAAGACCGAGTGAGAGAGACAAGTACAGAGAGAGAGGGGTACAGAGAGTGCACACAGACAGAGAAAGCACACACAGACAGCGAGACAGTGCACAACCGAGTGAGAGAGAGCTCCCAGAGCTAAAGAGAGCGCACAAAGTGAAAGAGAGATTGAACGGAGGCAGAGCGCGTAGACAGTGAGAGCGCGCAGACAGAGAGAAAGCGCACACAGTGAGAGAGAAAGAGCGCACAGTGAGAGAGAGAGAGCACAGTGAGAGAGAGAGCACATTCAGAGAGAGCACACAGAGATCCAAACAGACAGAGAGTGCACACAAATAGAGAGAGCACAGACAGACAGCACACAAAGAGAGCGAGAGAGAGCATACAGAGTGCACAGAGAGAGAGCGTGCACAGACAGAGAGCACACAGACATAGAGAGAGAATGCACAGAGAGAGAGCGTGCACAGAGAGATTGCACAGACAGCGCACAAAGAGAGAGTGCGCAGACAGAAAGCACAGAGAAAGAGAATGCAAAAAGTGTACAGAGAGAGCGCACAGAAAGAGCTCACAGAGAAAGAGAGTGCACAGACAGAGAACGCAGAGAGAGAGAGAGAGTGTACAGGGAGAGAGACAGCACCAGGAGTGATAGAGACAGGTCAGAGAGAAAGAAGGGAGAGTGTTTTGGATGGATAAAAATAATCCCATTATGTAAAATCTGTTCCTGTCCAAATCATCCGTCTGTTGGCCATGTGTGCACACAGAGACAAGAATTTACACAGACCCAAAAGTTCTGGTATAAAACTTCTTGTATTCTTCCCAACGAACGAACCCCCCCAAATACAACATAGGAACTTATATAATATAAGTTGATCAGATATAACAATCATACGACTCATTGTTAGACAGTGAGTGAGTTATTGATTGGTTGACAAGGTAGGAAGTGTCCTTCCATATTTGGTCTCGGATGTTGATGTCATTATGGTCAGTTTATGTGAAGCTTCTGATTGGCTCTGGAAGGTGGCGGGGCTCATATCCTTATTTGGTCACGGATATGAATGTCATCTGGGAGCTCCCGGATATGATTCAGTAGCCATCTTAGGACTCCCAGGATACAGCTCAGTAGCCATCTTAGGACTCTCAGTAAATAAAGAATAAAAGCAATTAGTGCCTTATCTTATGATATATTGTAAGGAAAGGAATGCAGCATGGACATAATATACATTTTCATGAATTTCGTCCACAACAAGAGCAAGAGACAAAAGACAGAGAGAGACACACAAGACAAGAGAAAGAAAAGACAGAGAGAGAAAGACAGGACAGAGAGAGCGAGAGAGACAGGACAGAGCAAAAGAGAGACAGGACAGAGAGAGCACAGACAATTCAAGATAACATTCTATGATACCGTCATTTATGATGGGCAAGCTACTAGTATGATTATAAATTGCTTAATCTGATTCCTTCAAGTAGACCAATATATCCTAAGCAAGCTAGACTTCTATCACATATTGGCCGACTAAATGGTATCATAACCTGCCTAGAAAACACACATTTCTCTTTAGGAACAATGGGACACTAAACCTAAAAATTGTCTAAAAGTTTATTTTAGACCAATTTCAAGAATATTAATATATAATAAAAATAATAATAATAATTAGCTTTCTATACCAGCTGTAACCGATTTATCTCTTTATTTGACAGTCCTAGACAAAGGCAGTTGCAGAAATCCAGTAGTGACAATATAAAGGCATGAACCAAAGTAGGGGGGTCTTCTGGGGGTGTCAAGTGCTTTTCCTGGCTATGTTCTTCAGATGGAAAAACAAGGATTTAATCACAGCTGACATTTGATCTTTTAGTGTCAGACCACAGTTTAGAACAATCCTGCATTTTATATAATATATACCAGTATATACTAGTAACCTTTAAGAAAGCTACAACATTAGTGAAACAGCTGTTAGGTTTGAGATTTTAGTCTTTGGAGGATTATTTCTGACATATTATTACAACCTAGCCTGTGCAGTTCTCTAAAGGGCATAGGGAGTAGGTTATTATTATACCTTTCCCATTGTTACAGCCTATAGGATGATCAAAGCTCTATTTTAGATTCAGAGATTCCTCCTAAGAATGGACACAAACATACAGACATTATTATTTTAAATATATTTATGGATTACTGAGTATGAATCAAAGTCTATTATATATGAATTGAGATTCATCCATGCGATATCTAGTTGTAAAGATTTTGAATGTGCTCTACAAAGCTTCTAACCATTATCTATACATTTCTCTCCATCTATGGTAGGGGCTTTAGCCAGATTTGGGGATGCTGTTAGAGAGCCTTCCAGGTAGAAGGACCAATTGAGGTCACAGGCCTGATCTTTTTTGCTATATGTTTGGAAAATGTTTGGTTTAAGATGTTGGTATGGGATATTTGACCTTTTCAGTTTATATTAAGGCTTATACGACTATTTTATACTACATAAAGGTTTTAATTGTGGCATCATTTATACAATAAAAACAGTATTTTAAGGTGCTCACAAGCTTTTTGCACAATTGATTTCCTGAAGTACTGATTTATTGGATCTTCTTGCAGTACAATGGTTGCACTAACACCACAATTCAAAGGCGTCAATTCTACGAAGCTCAGACTTCTTTATGGTCCAGCTATCGTATCTGTATGTTACTACTGGGAATACCATAGTTCTAACTATGCAAACCTTTGTTGATAGTTTAATATCTTTACTTTTTACTAGCTTGTCCAAGCTTGCCATAGCTTTCCTCCCCAGAAATAAACGTCTTTTAATTTCATGGCTACAGTCACCATCTGAAGAGATCTTGGATCCCAGGGAAATAAAATCTGTCCCTGACTCAACTTATTCCATGTCTATTTGCCAGGAACTGATATTGACGTTTGCCATGATCTTCGTCTTTTTAACGTTGAGCAGAAGACCAGCTTTTTACCTCTCTTCTTTTACCGTTTAGTTCCACCTCATTTTCAGCCATCAAATTAGTATCATCAGCGCATCTGAGGTTGTTGATTCAGGCTTTGCATTCATCCAGCCCGACCTTATAAGTTAAATAAATAAGGTGACTGTGATCCACACAATCAAAGACTATGAAGTAGAAGTAAATTATTTTCTGGAACTTTCTTGCTTTCTCTATTATCCATCGGACATTGGCAATTCAATCTCTTCCCGGTCCATATATTGTTGGAGTTCAGCTTGTAGGATCTTAAGCATTACCTTGATGGCATGTGAAATGAGTGCAATAGTTGCTATTATGAGTGCTATAACTGGAGCCCTCTTTGGCACTGCCTTTTTTTGGAATTCGGATGTAGATTGACCTTTTCTAGTCTATCGGCCATTGCTGAGTTTTCCAAATGTGTTGGCATAAGGCAAGCAACACTTTCACAGCATCATCTTGTAGAATTTTGAATGGTTCAATTGAGATTCCATCAACTCCTGCAGCCTTATTATCAGCAAGGTATCCATCTCATTTCACTATCTAAAATATCTGGCTTCAGCTCATTGGACAAATGATTGAGGTCATCACTGCTGTTAAGATCCTTCCTGTACAGATTTTCAGTGTATTCCTGCCACCTCTTCTTTATCTGATTTTCTTCTGTTAAGTCCCTATCATTTTTGTCTTTTATCATGCCCACTTAGGAATGAAAGGTGCCTTCGAGATCCCAAAGAGATTTCTTAATTTTGTGGTAAACTACCTCCCCACAAAACCTACTGTACAAGCTGGGAACCAGCCCCACACTGATGAGATCCGTTAAGTTCAAAACAGTACTATCTGTGCCTGGCTTGTACATAATCTATTCCTCTGCTATGCTTGTGTGTGTTTGCATTGTTCAGTCGTGTCTGACTCTCTGTGACCTCATGGACCGCAACACACAATGCTGATCCACTTGGTTTTCATGGCAGAGGTCCTGGAGTGGGTTGCCAGTGCCTTCTCCAGTGGACGGCTTAAACCTATGTAATATAGCAAGTGTATGCCTAAAGGGAGCCATGTATAAAGTGTTTTTTTTTATTTAAAAGTGAAAATACTGTGTGTGCTCGCCCACTTTCCCAGGGTGCAGTGCAGTTCAATAACTGTTTTTCTGGGAAGCCTGAGCAGGAAATACACTTATTTTTAGACATTCAAATGGAAACACAAATGTACTATTTTTTTTCTAATATGGGAAAAAGTAAGAGAACATGCAAGGATGCTTGGTAATTAGAGATATTGAATAAAGGCACCAAATAAACATAAAACAAAGAGGAACCATCGAAGGGTTTGAGAAAGTAAATAACTTACCTCAGAGGAAATGCAGATTCAACAGCAGCAGTCAGCAATCTTTGCTTGAATTAAATTGCCAGCAGGAGTTAAAAAGAAACAAAAATTAATTATCTGTTTGGCAGACGTGGATAATGTGTCAGCAAAATATTGAATGTGCTTTCAATAAATTAAAATTGAATCTACAGTTTACTCATTCCATTATTATTTTGTTAATAATTATATTTAGAAATTATTTATTTGTGTAAATGTATTATTATATTTAGAATTTTAGAATATGCTATTGTATTCCTTCTATACATCTTAACATATTGTGATTATATTAAATAAAACCAATAAAATATATTTTCAAAAAAGGAACTTTTTAACAGAAATACAGCTGGACACCTTTTGTGCAAAGTTGAGTATATATCTTTCTATAGTTCCTTTGTCTAATGGTGTCAATCATTTTTTATCATTGACATGTCTTTTATTATTCTGAGCCAGGTTAGGAAAGAATTTTGAAGTTAGCCACAGCAAAAAAATTGTTGAGGCTGCCAGTATGTATAAATGAACTCAGCCGCTCATTTTTATTCAGCATGTGACCAATATTACAAGAAAAAAAAAAAGAATGAATGTAAACCTCATTCAACAACTGTTGCTAATATTGTTGAAATAGTGAGCTGCACATTCCATGCCGTAAGAAATCTGATTTTCATCCCCACTGAAAAAACTTTACTTAGAAAATCACTGCTACCTATTTCTTTGGCAGCATGACTTTCAGGGGCACGCCGAATGCGCACCAACGCATGCACACGCAAACAGAAGTGCGCCCTACATCTGTGCGCACTCTCCTTTTCCAGTCACTCTCTTCACCCAGTCATTCTCCTTTTGCAGTCACTCTCCTCACCGCCTATACCCTTCGGTCAGCCCTCTACCCTGCACCTCAGTTTTTTGCACTATCCCCTTTCTCCTGTACCTCTGCACCCTGCTCTCTCTGTACCCCTTGCGCTGTACCCCAGCCTCTGGCCTTCTCCCCTGTACCCAATGACCTCTCTAGACCATGAGCTGTCCCTGCTACACAGCTGGCTGCACCTGGGACATTGATTAGGTCCTTACCTTGTGGCTCCTGTTAGTTAGTCATCTCTCAACATGCAGCCCTCTCTGAACAGATCAGGGTCTGGGGCATGTGGTACAGGGGAGAAGGCAGGAGGCTGGGTTACAGGGCGAGGTATATAGAGGAGAGAGCAGGGTGCTGAGGTACAGGAGAGAGGGCATACTTCATAAAACTGAGGTGCAGGGTAGAGGGCTGACTGCAGGGTATACGCGGTGAGGAAAGTGACTGTAAAAGGAAATTGCGCACAGATGTCGGTAACGTTATTTTCGGCCGCACTTTTGTGTGCACACGCATGTTTCTGCGCACTTGTGTCAGCATGCGTTTTGCGTGCGCCTGTAAGTCGGGGTGCCATATTCTTTTGCTCAGGCCTCTAAATTGTATCCGCAAACACTTAAAATGCCCTTTCATGCAAAGATGTTCGTAGAATAATTCCTCTACACAGAAACTCTCTCACTTTCTAGAGTTCATTGGGCATTGTACCAGTTGGTTTTAATTCTTGAGCCATTCTTATCACCTGCTTAACAGAAAGTGTAATTTGTAATACATATGTTTTGTATAAAATAATATACAGTTCGATGCAATTTTGTTTTATAGCTTTGGTAAGCTACAACTGCAGCTCTAAATGAACAAAACCTGCCCACCCATAAAGACAGCCATTACACTTCAGTTTAGACCAAGTTAAATATCTCTTTATGCTATCAACTTTAACACTAGCCTTATTCCTCAAAATGTACAACAATACATTTTACTTTTAGATTAAAACAAAAGCAGAATAATATAATCACATATATTTTTTTCCAACTGCTCAGCTTTATAAATAAGTAACAACTGTTATGTTTTTAATGGTTCATATTAATTTGCTAACAACAAAGATTAAATTAATATAACCTAGGATTCCCTACCCGAGGGAACCTAGACTATACTAAAGGTATGCCTAAAGGTAAAGAAAGTGATTGGCATAGAGAGACTAATAGAATTTGTAGAATTGTAGATATCTAAACTATTACTATCAAAGAATGTATAAATAAATATAAATATATATCGGGGCACCAAAACTGCAGTCCCAAAATAAAAGCAGAACAGCAAATCTAAAATCTTGAAGAAATCTTAAAACACCCGTTACCGGATCTTGATGCACATACGAGTAATTATATCAAAATATCTACCAACACTATACTAATATAAACACCAAAAATGAAAATTAATAATACAAAAATAAAATATAATATATAATATACATAACATACATAATACAAATAAAAACAATAATAAAAACAGTACTTAAATGAGTCCAGAGAGAATAATAATGCTGATTGTTGTACATAAATAAAATTTCAAAATCCTTCTCCTGCTTGTAATTTCTCTCCCAATTCAATGTAAGTCCAAAAAGATGCACTCAGTGAATTATTTCATCATGGGGCAGCTGTATCCAATTACTCTGGTCACCACAGAGTCCATAAACTGCAGAAAACGCAAAAAAGAAAAGGTAAGAGCGCACGCCACTTCCTAGGGCAAATCAAAATTGGTTTTATTTGAGAGAATACAAATATCAAAAATGGACACTCACATGTATTGTCCTCTATATTAGAGGTATTAAATGTGTACAATGGATTATTATCAGATCTTCCACATCCGCTCAGTATACTGCTTGCATGAGACAGTCCTTATTCGCAGAATGTTAGAGTATAATCACACAAAGGTAGAACACACCTTGTATATATCTGATGTACGCCAAAAATGATAGTAACTCTATTAGAGGATAAGAATCCACCTTATTAGTATATCAAAATAATCAGCTCTGATACCATTCACTTAAGGGCACTCAGCCCAGAATATGTGAGTGGTCAGAGAGGTTGCCAAACCTCTATTACGAGTAGTTGGCTGATATCCAAATTCAGATAAAGTAATCAAGGTTGCATAGTACAAAAAAAAAGGAGAGAGTCCAATCAGAGTTCCCTATAAAAAGGAGCAATGAGACCAATTAACATAAACTAAAAAACAGAAAAAACTGAGTGTAGTAAAATCAAAGTATCCAAATATATAAAATAGATAAAGACAAGACACCAGTGTGTCTATCTATAATCCCAAACCAAACGTGTTTCACCCGTCTATTGGTCTTTATCAATGGTATTATAGGTATATAAATGATATCTGACCCTTTTATACCTGTTTTGGAGGTCCCCATAAGGCTCTGCCCCGATTGGGCCCGCTTCCCCTTCTTCTGGAGTGAGCGATGACGTCACTGCGTCCTTACCCGTCGTGCATAGTGATGCACGACGTGCGCAGCGACGTTGTCACACCCGAATACAGGAAGTATTATACATAGCATATTAGCTGGTGGAACGCATATGCGTTCCACTCTGTCTACACAGAAAATAACGATCTCAGGGGGGAGGAAGGTGGATAGACCTCCACAAAGCAACACCCAACATACATGGAACAGACCAAAAGGAGGATCCTTATACTAAAAGACCCAACTTTAAGCAATAAAAGACACAGTATAAACCAATAAAAAAAGTAAATAAATAAAATAAAATACATAACACCAATATAAGAATATACATAAAGAAATATAGATGCACAGAATATATATATATATATATATATATATATATAAATCATCATATATATATATACATATATATGTATACAGAGATACTCCTATATAGAATAAAACAAACCACCTACAAAGCATCAAAAGCCAAAAAATTTAAATAATAATAAATAATAATAATAACAATATATACATATAAAAAATCTAAAAATAAAATAAATAATATGACAGACTGAGGGCCTAAGGGAAGCTAAAAATAACACTAAAGATCAAGATATGATGATACCTAGCAATACAGGAACAAGTTTCTGAAAATATGAGGAAGACAAGATGAACATCATTTCTCTAAAAAGGCTGCTAGATATATATCTCGATTTAGTCCATAAGGTTCTAAAGTATTCAAGTGAGGTATCCAAAAAGTTTCTTTCATTCTTAATTGCAAAATACGATTCCCCCTACTTTTATTCTGTGGTACGTGATCAACTGCTTGTATAGTTATTCCTTCAATGGCTTTATTATGTTCTTGTATAATATGTGAAGAGAAGCCATTTGTTAGAACCCCCCTCTCTACATTGTATAGATGCTAATAAAACCATCTCTTAAGAGACCTTGTGGTTCGACCAGTATATTGTTTACCACAAGAACACGTAATCACGTACACCACAAACAATGTAAAAAAATTTTGATTTTGAATTCTCAACCTAGATGTTTTGATGCAACAATATCCTTATTAAAATGCTTCAAATATTTACACGTATTGCAATTCTTGGTATAGCATTTATAGCATCCTTTTAATTTGATTCCCTACAACTTGCCTGATTTTTTAGCTCACTTGGGGCCAAGATTTGTTTCAGATTACGATTTCTTTTAAATGTTAAAACAGGTTTAGCAGGAAGGATATTTTTTAAAACACTATCTGCTTGTAAAATATGCCAGAGTTTTTAAAAAATCCTGGCTATCCTGCCATGAGCTTGGTTATATTTTGTAAGGAATCTACATGTATCTTGATTGTATGCGTGTACCTCTTTTTCTGTTTCTATTGAGAAGGTCCTCTCTCTTAAAATTCACTCGCTCTAGTGAAGGCTTCCTTAATAGTATGATCTCTGTACCCTCTTGCCTTGAAATTCCTCATCATAGAAATACTCTCTTCCTCAAAATCTGCAAAATCGGAACAGTTCCGCCTAACCCTCTGGAACTGGCCATAAGGAATATTGGTAATCTAATTCCTTTTATGAATGTTCATTCCATATATACAGGTCCTCCCAGAGGCCCATATAAAAATTAGCAAAACTTGGTGCAAACCGTGTCCCCATAGCTGTACCTTTGCGTTGTCTATAGTAAGTATTTTTGAAAATGTGTTTTTTTGCACACATTTTTTTAAAAATCAACCAACTTCACAGACTTAAAAACTGGGATACACATCCCCTGAGACTGGAGAGGATAAAACACTGACCTGGGTTTTAAGAAGGTATGTCTAATCACAGTATTATCTTCTTCTCTGTATAGATCTTCCATAGTATTAACAGTAATTTCCTCCATAAGGAGATCTTCTGGCATATCATTTTCACATTGTAACTCCAACATAACATGTAGAAGATCTAAATCGGTATCATCCCATCCAGACCCCGGGGAAACCACATCACTTTTCTGTTTACCTTCTAATATTGCAAAATGACGTTTAAGTGTACGGTTTCTAATAAAAAGATTCATACCAACAAATAATTCAAAGTCATTAGGCTCTGCTTGCAGAGCAAAAGTCAAACCTTTTTATGATACCCTCAAAACATAAGGGCTAAGTATCTTGGTTGGTTTGGGATTATCTTTGGTTTGGGATTATAGATAGACACACTGGTGTCTTGTCTTTATCTATTTTATATATTTGGATACTTCTGATTTTACTACACTCTGTTTTTTTCTGTTTTTTAGTTTATGTTAATTGGTCTCATTGCTCCTTTTTATAGGGAACTCTGATTGGACTCTCTCCTTTTTTTTGTACTATGCAACCTTGATTACTTTATCTGAATTTGGATATCAGCCAACTACTCGTAATAGAGGTTTGGCCACCTCTCTGACCACTTACATATTCTGGGCTGAGTACCCTTAAGTGAATGGTATCAGAGCTGATTATTTTGAGATACTAATAAGGTGGATCCTTATCCTCTAATAGAGTTACTATCATTTTTGGCATACATTATATATATATATATATATATATATATATATATATGATATATACAAGGTGTGTTCTACCTTTGTGATTATACTCTAACATTCTGCGAATAAGGACTGTCTCATGCAAGCAGTATACTGAGCGGATGTGGGAGATCTGAGTATAATCCTTTGTACACATGTAATACCTCTAATATAGAGGACAATACATGTGAGTGTCCATTTTTGATACTTGTATTCTCTCAAATAAAACCAATTTTGATTTGCACTAGGAAGTGGGGTGCGCTCTTCCCTTTTCTTTTTTGCATTGTCATATTAATTTGCTAAACATCTCTGTATAAATGCACACAGCATCATGGATCTAGTGATAACAATATGGAAGAATACTGAAAAATTATTACACCAATCTGCAAAATGCCATGGTAAAGGTATTGGAAATGTCTCACCTTTTAAATGAGAACATTCTCAGTTAGCAAATATAGTGACTGATTAGTGACTGATTATTTACAGGGTGATGATAATGCTTTACAAATGTGAAAATGCCAGGACCAAGCATCATTATAAACAACTTTTACATTAAGTTCAATTAAAAAAATATGTTTAGTGAGAAAACTTACATAGAAATTATTCCTTACCCTTCATCTTGAATGTGTTGTGTGATAGTCATGCCAATGGTCATGTCAAGATTTCCTTACCAAAATACTGTACTTATTTTATCCGTCTTGAATTAGTAATGAACATTATGGAAATTTACACTTATGGGAGGTGTTGTAAGTACAAGATGGTGGCAACAGAAGTGATTTTCTCACTGAAGATCACAATTGTTTTAGTTACACTGAATGTAAAAGTTATCTACTGTATACTGATTGCTATTACTGACATTTTTACATTGCAGGTACGTTTCTGTGCGCCTTTACATATATTTATATATACTTATAATAAAGAATATACAATGCTAAATATTTTTCTAGCACTGAGATTTCTAAATGATTCATGACTTTTAAAACTTATATGTATTAAAAGAGCATGCAGATGTTTTTTTTTTTCATATCAATCAAAAACTACTGATAGAAAACACCTTTTATTATTTGCCGAAATATTTGTCTGAATGTTCTGTTGAGTATTTTAGGTTAATTTAGCATTGAATGCAATCTTAATGATAAAAGCACAGGCTCCTGATATTCATGCATGGCTTCTGACTCCATTATAATACATAGCTTAATAAAAGTGTGTTGAAAAAAGATAAGAAATAATGAATTGTATGCTATTGGCTTCATCATGTGAATCTTTCAACTAGTGTATGAAAGAAATTATTCCAATTAGACAGCACAGCAATTAATTCAAAGAAAGAGCGCTTTTAATGCCATATTGGCCAGATGAATTTGATTGGAATAAAAAGAATTACAATTGAAAATATGAAAAAGTAAAAATGATATCAGCATCTGCATGAACTGCAGATTATTACAATATAGCATTTAGACACAATTATATATGAAGGAATAATTTAGACATTCTCTGCAAAAATATAGCTGTGTTTTGAGATGTTAATCTGACTTCATAAAATCATAAAAATTCTACTTGGTGGGCAACAGGCTTTGGCTTTCCAAGTTCATCAATTAAACATACAGCAATGATTAATAATTTAAGGCAAGATTTACAGAACTGGCTGAACATGTTCATTTTCTCATAGGTTACACACATAAAAGGAGAAACATTTAATAAACATCTCACTGTTAATAATATGTCTTACTAAGCACTAATACAAATACATAGATAAAGAAACAATGTTCACCTAAGCATGTTTTATGAATAAGTTAGTGTCACCTAACACAAAATAGATGCCAGGCAATCAGCTACAAGGTTTGGCTTTTTTAACATAAATCAAAAAATAACAAAGAAAATGAAAATGTTAATTATTTGTCATTGAATTCACATTGAACATGCAACATTGCACTGAAAAGAGAATATTAACCACTGGTGTGCCCAAATGTATTTGCTGTATTCTGAAATCCAGCAATTCAGCAACTTTATTATTATAATTATTTATTTATAATATGCAAGTATTTTCCATTGTGCTATTTACAATGTAGAATAAAGTACATTGCATACAACAGGAACATTACAAAGGTATAAACAAATGCTAAGGTAAATATAAATACTAATACAATATATAAAAGAACAACAGTTTGGTGAGAGTTGAGGTCACTACTCTAGACGGTAAGGTTAGAGTCATAGGTGTAGGAACTGGGGGGGATGGGGGGGCAACCCCACCCCCCCAGATTTTTCTATGTTTGCATGTATGTATTATATATTTTATAATATACTTATATATATATATATATATATATATATATATATTTATATATATATATATATATATATATATATATATATATATAAAAGCTATTTTATGACCTGTGTATACAATGAGCTGGATCGCCCCCCCCCCACAGAATTATCCAGGCTCCTACACCCATGGTTAGAGTGTGAGACAGGACGGTGGCAGATGCAAGATGGCAGAGATTAATGCAATAGGCTGCAACAAATGCAGATGCTTGTGTATTGTAATGTAGGTTGTGTATGATCATTCTGGCTCAAATGGTGTCTCACTGGCATACAATAACTGTCTTCATTATGCTTTCTTATTGAATGTCTGTGTAAATTCATCCTTAAGTGCATTTTTGGCTGGTTTCTCCAATGTAGCAGCGTGTTGCGCATAAAGTACATTGTATTATAAACTACATTGGAGGATGTGCATGTACTATCCTTTGATGTTATAGGTCATGTTGTTATGTATGGCTGTGTCATCATTACAAAGCAGTTTGGTAGGATATGCCGATTGTACGTTATGGCACAAGGTGATACACTTCTTTGAACATGCATTTTTATTGAATTTTGGAGGGTTTTGAATCAAGAAGATCATTTTACAGAGTGAGGCAGCAATCCCAGTAGGTGCATCTCGGGAAAAATCATGGGAGGAGTAAAAGGTGACAAGAGAGGAGGAAAGAAGTAGGTACTGAGTAGAGCTAAGAGGAAGTGGTTGGGGGAATAATTGGAAAGGAGTACAGAGATATGCTGGGGTGCTTACGGGAGCTTATGGGAAGCCAATTGAGTAACTGATAGAAAGATGACACTCATCAATGAGTGTGGTAGATGCATTGAGTGGTGATGTGGATTGGATTGGAGTGGAGACAGATGGGTGATGAAGAGGGCAACAAGGAGCAAGCTGCAGTAGATTAAATATGATGTGGGAATGGATTTTAATTTTAGTTGTGTCTTGTGTAAGGTAGTGACTCCCTCACTCTACTGGCTCTCACTGAAACCTGACTCCCTTCCTCAGACACTGCCTCCCCTGCAGCACTCTCTCATGGTGGTTTTCACCTCAGCCATACACCTAAACCTGGGAACAAACAAGGTAGTGGTGTCGATGTATTGCTTTCCCCTCACTGCACATTTTACCTCTTACCCCCTGTCTCATCCCTCCAATTCTCATCCTTTGAAGTTCATACTATCCGCCTCTTCTCACCTATCCCTCTATGTGTCGCAGTGATCTATCGCCCCCCAGGCACTCCCTCTGAAATCTCTTGATCACTTTTCTGCCTGTCTCTCTCACTTTCTCTCCTCCAACGTTTCTTCACTGGTACTTGGAGATTTTAACATTGCCATTGACACTCCCACCTCCCCAGCAGCAGCCAAACTGCATGCACTCACCTCTTCCCTTGGCCTCTCACAACTTATTGATTATTCAACTCATCATGCTGGACACTATCTCTAGACCTTATCTTCACCAATCTCAGCACAACCACCAACCCAGTCATCCACCCACTACCTCTATCTGACCATCACTTCCTTACCTTCAACTTGATCACATCTTCCTCTCACCACCCTTCTTCAACCTCTACCACCATCTCCACTGTGCTCCAACCCCTTCTCAGTCCCATTGCTAATCTCAACTGCCCTGACACTGCCACCTCATACTACAACTCTACTCTCTCTTCTACCCTTGACACCCTTGCTCCCATAACCACACGCAGATGCCCTCACCCTCATCCACAATCATGGCACATTACACAAACACGATACATCCAGAGGTGCTCCCGCACTGCTTAATGACTCTGGAGGAAATCACACACTTCTGCAGATTTCATCCACTACAAATGTACTGTATGTTACACTCCTATTCCTCTGCCCTCAACCTTGCCAAACAACACTACTTCACATCACTAAAATAAACTCTGTCTTCTAACCCCAAGCGTCTGTTCGCCACATTTAATACTCTCCTCCGCCCACCACCTCCTCCCATCCCTTCCTCTTTCACAGCTGAAAACTTTGCCAACCATTTTATTCATAAAATTCAAAACATCCTGTTAAAGCAAGATTACTTTCATTGCTGGGACAAGCGCACCCCGGGGTAAAACCTTTTATCACCTTCCTCATGCACTCTCCTCTTGGCTCAGATATCTGGGAGACACAAATGATACACTACACACAAGGGATTTGTATCAAATTATCTCAATTTATTGAATATTCAGGGTAGCTTATAAAGGTACCTATGCCCATACCATGCATTAACAGAGGTAAATGCTGAGTCATCCTTATGCAGGTTCAAGAAATACAGGTCATGACAGGTTTAGGTATGTGTACATAGATACCTGTTTTAGATTACATTAGTTATAACTAGAAATACAAGTCCTCCAGAAACTATTTATGGAGTATCAAAGGGTCTTGTTGATAAAACAAGGGGAATGGCTCTAGGAATCATTGTAATCAGAATTGTAGAAGGTACAAGAGGTCAAATCAAATATTAGTAGGATCTCAAGGCCAAATAAAATATTAATAGGGATTAACATTTTTATTATACCTCAACAATCCCTTCTTTTGTTCTGAAAGAACAACAATACAAAAAATGGTGTTTAGCAGAAATGTTGAAACTTATGGAGATGCAGGTGATTCTGTTCTAGATGGGTCACAGACATAAAATTGGTTCAGCATTATTTGGAAGCATAGCAATATACAGACCCTGAGGCTCAGCTGTGGGGGTTTTTAAACATTGTTTTAGAATACATGAGACAGTACATTGCAAAAGGGAAATAATAACAAAGAAGGCAAATAGAACACTAAAACCAAAGACTATCTTATGACCCAGAGAACCTATCCTGGATCCTAGTCCAAAGGACCAATCAAAATCTGCGAATAAACTAGATGATTGTTTATGCATACGTTGCTGAACTTCATCTAACTTGTGTAATGCTGCATCCACAACAGGGTTATTTTCAATGATGGCAACACAACACTTAGACCCAAAAACAGCACATGTACCCCCTTTAGAAGCTAACAAATAATCTAGGGCCATACGGTTCTGTAATACTACCGTTCTGACATGTTCCATCTCCATATTGATAGCACTAATAGCCTGTTGGGTATAGTTGAAGGCAGCATCCACCGCTTCAATGGTTCTTTTAAGTTGTTTAAACAATCTGGCGGCCACACCTAATGGGGCAACAATACTGAGGATGATTTTGGCAGCTGGAGGGTATTGGCCAATCACGTTTCATACGTATGTGGCTAAAGGGCAATGAATCATAGCAGGCCATAGATGGAAGTAACATGCCTAGAAAACATGGGCCTATATGGTCACATGGAATAATTTTCATGGCCCATTGTCCATAAAGCCAATACATGCCTATTGGTAGATGTAGAATAGGGGGGCATCTGAGAGGACCAGAAAAAGAGACATATGTAGTACTCCTAATATAAGTATTATTTGGACAACGACCCATCCCTTGAGTATTAACGCCAATGCCAGTGGCTTTTCGTTAAAGCATCCAGTGTGGCATTGAACCATCGATATGCAATAGATAGATCAGAGGAAAAATCAGGCTTACAATACTGGGTCTGTGTAAAATTGTCTACAGCAGGAGGAAATAGCAAGCCATCCCATAGAATAGTGGTACCCAACTTGTTAAATATTATAGAAATACGGTCCTTAGTCCATTCCTTTGGGATAGAGTTACCTTGAGCATTGATAAAAGTTATGAAACCATGGGTAAACTTTTGAGTTAGGCTGATAAAGCTAGTTTTGGGGGTTTTAATAAAGGGTTCATGGGTCCAGTTAAGAATAGCAGAATGTTTCACTAAGTCAGCAATACCAGACAAGTTAAAGGGGACCGGTGTCATAGGGAACTCTGTATTCACGCTATGAGGTGTGTTTGCACATATCCAACAATTCTGATTGGATGAATTGATCAGTTGTGTTAATTGATAAGTTTGGTTGCAGGCTCTGAGGAATGAGTTGTCATAAGGTGGAGCATGCAAAAGTTCTGAATAACAAATGGTAAAAACATGAAAATATAGGAGAGCTGTTAGGATGGAGTCTCTGCTGTAGGGGCCCATTTCAGACTACTGGCGTGGATCCAGGTGGGGATCTCTTCAGTGAGGACGGCGATGACAGTTGTTGAAGGTCCGTAAGGTGTATCCAGTGGTTTGTTCTGTATGATCCTTTTCACCAACACTTGATCTCCTGGCCTTAAAGGGTGCGTTGGTTCACCTGATGGAAGTGGAAGAGAGAGAGCTACATTACCGTAGATGTTATTCAATTTATTGATCAATTGCTGTACATATTCTTCCTGAATTATATCTATTGAGACCTTCCCCTGGGGGCTGGACTTACCACCACAGCTGGGTACAGGGGAAGGTGGCCAATTTTTGAAAAGTGCCATTAGTTCCCTTCCTTAGCTTATCCTTAATGGTTCTATTTGTCCTTTCTACCTGTCCAGAGGACTGAGGATGGTAGGGAATATGGAATTTCCAGTCAACACATAGTAATCTGGCAATTTCCTGAGTTACTTTGGAGGTAAAAGGTGTTCCGTTATCACTATTAATTTGTAGTGGACAACCAAATCGTGGTATAATCTCTGTACATAGGATCTTTGCGACAACCTTTGCATTTTCCCTTGCTATTGGAAAAGCTTCTACCCATTTAGAAAATTGATCACAGATTACAAGGAGATACCTAAAAGGGCCACTAATTGGCATATGAGTAAAATCAATTTGTAGCTGTTGCATAGGACCTTCAGGGAGTGGTAGGTGCTCATGCTGAACTTGTATTTGGATTGTTTTGAGCACATACTAAGCAACGTGATAATTGCTTTTGTACTAATGTAGAAGCATCTTTTATCACAAATCTCTTGCTCCTGTTATTGAGTGTGTTTCTTTTACTCAAGTGGCCAATACCATGAAAATGGGCAATAAAAATAGGGGCACTGGATTGTGGAATACCAACTCGTCCCTCCTTATCTGACCAGAGACCATTAGGATCGAGGGTCAGATGTTGCTGCTTCCAAAAGGAGAGATCGGCCTCTGTTGCGTACCGTTGGATGGAGATGAGTGGAAAATCAGCAAGTTGAGAGTAAAAAGTGGATAGGTAAAGAGGATGAAGGGGAGCATTTAAAGCAGCATACTTAGCAGCTGATTCAGCAAGAGTATTTCCCTGAGATACTAAGGAAGAGTTTGAAGAATGTCCTTTACATTTAACCACAGCAATAGTGGATGGTAGCTGAATAGCATCTAGCAGCTGGGAAACAAGGTCAGAGTGAGAAATCCCTTTACCATCAGCAGAAACAAAACCTCGTAATTGCCAAATGCGGCCAAAATTATGGACAACCCCAAAAGCATATCTAGAGTCTGTGTAAATAGTAACAGGACGGTCCTTAAAAATGCGACAAGCTTCAATGAGAGCAACGAGTTCTGCAGCTTGGGCCGAAACAAAAGGCAAAGAAGGAGCTGCAAGTACTGTATCAGGAAGTTGTACAACTGCAAAACCTGTGTGAAATTGAGCATCTGAGGGGCAGGAGCAAGAACCATCAACAAAAACAATGTCACCGTCAGGTAGTGGGGTAGGCTAAAGATCAGGTCGGGGAGATGTCTCAATATGTATGTTGTCTTTACAATCATGTGCTCCAGGTGGGAGTACAGGATCTGATCTTGTAGCTAGTAGTTTCCATAGAAGGTAGGCTGGGCCATGGTGGTCTGGGGCATATTTGATAACAAGGTTGGAAGTTGCAGTGAGGCTAGCTTCATATCCAGATCTCTGCTGAGCAGTCATGTGCTGTGTGGTTGAATTTTGTAGGAGAGTGAGTACCTGGTGAGTGGTGTGAAGTATGAGTGCATGTGAGAGTACTAGAGGTTGGGATGATTCTACCATCATTGCCGCAGCAGCAACGGCCTGCAAGCAAGCAGGCATGCCTCGAACCACAAGGGGCAAAACTTTAGCTAAAAAGGCCACAGGCCTATAGCCAGAGCCATGTTCCTGCGCTAAGACTCCCGCCACCGTGTCCCCATTCTCCTTAACATAAATATGAAATGGTAACTGATAGTTTGGAAGACCTAATGCAGGTGCTTGACAAAGAGATGACTTGAGGTACTTGTATGCTTTGTCCATTTGAGCAGTCCATGACAGTAAATCAGGAGCTTGTTGCGAGGTTGCTGTACGCAGGATGTGATCATAATAGGAACAGTCTGGAATCCACTGGCGGCAATATGCAACAACACCCAGGAAGGAGAGCAGAGCATTCTTATTTTTGGGTTTTGGCAGACGTGTAAGGGCAGAAACACGTTCTGGGGACAATAGTCTTTGTGCATGGGAGAGGAGGAATCCCAAATAGTGGACAGTTTGCTGACAGTACTACATCTTGCCAGGGGAGACCTTATGTCCAGTAAGAGCAAGCTGTGAGAGAAGAGAGAGCGTATCTTCTTGGCAGGCTTCTAGATTTGTACTGCACAGGAGCAGGCCATCTATATACTGGAGGAGGACAGAGCCCGATGGGGGGGGTCCAAGACTGCAAGGTGGCACGGACTGCAGCAGAATAGGCTGTGGGAGATTCACAAAAGCCTTGTGGAAGGCGTGTTCACATAAACTGATGGCCCCGGAAATTGAAGGCAAACAAAGGTTGAGTAATAGGATCAACTGGAATACTAAAAAATGTGGAATTTAGGTCTAAACAAGTGAAATACGTGGCATTTGCTGGTATGGCAGTGATAATAGAGTTAACATCTGGAACAATGGGAGCCAAAGGCTCAACCAAAATATTAATGTCCCTAAGGTCCTGTGTGAGGCGCCAGGTCTGCCGACCTGGTTTGGGGACAGGATTGATGGGAGTATTGTAAGGGGAGGTTATAGGAACAATGACTCCCTTTTCCAATAACTCCTGAATAATGGGCAAAATACCTTCCTCCTTGTCCCTAGATAATGGGTACTGTTTAATATAGACTGGATAAACACCTGGGCGGAGTTTGGCTATGTAAGGTGTACAGGAAACAAATCCTGGGTCAGTTGGAGAAGTAGACCACAGAGTGCAGTGTAAATGATGCAAAGAGGGTGGCAATTGGTCAAAAAAGAGTAGATTGGGCAATAAAACAAGAAAGATTGTCCAGGGGAATGTATTTAGTCTGTGTACATAGTCCATCACCTACCAGCCAAGTAAACATCTTTTGTCTGTGAGTAAGTTAATAAGCAGCAGTAGGAGTAAGCCACACACCTTGTATGATGTCAGGGGTACTATCTGATAGTTGTTCAAAATCTAGCGGAAAGCATGGTAAAGGGTTACGCAAAGAAGTGACAGAGACAGTTCCAGTGAGAGAGGGAGAAATAGCCCTGCGTAAGGTGTCAGGAGAAGAAGCAGTGAGGTAAATAGAAGGTGAGGTAGGTGCCTCCTCATAGGCTGACAAAAAATTGAAGCGAGGTTCGTGGTAAGGTGAGTCACCTAGGATACCTCCTTTATTGTCCAATAAGAGGTTAATCTGTAATTTAGAAATTAAGTCCCTACCCAAGATATTTACGGGACACTTAGGGAGGATCAAAAATTTATGAATGAAACATTCCATGCAGTTATCCTCTTTAGGCAGTATCTTGATAGGTAAGGGAGGTGTAATGAGACATGGAATGGAGACCCCTCCAACACCAATTGAGGATTCGCCTGCGTCAAAAGTTTCCCCTTTATAAAAGTTAGCAGACATGGATGAGCGAGTTGCTCCAGTATCGACAAGAAAATCGTATACCTGCCCATTAATTGAAAGTGATGATAGTGGCAACTCATCCCATTGCCTAGATAACTGGGAAAGATAACAAGCGATAGGGTCTATCCTCTGGCATCCCTATGGGTGCTTGAAGCCCGAGGAAGATTGATTGTTAGGGCGGTCTCCACCCCATGCAACTGAGAACTGAATTGACTGATTTTGGCTATTCTGTGCCCCTTGGACACGCCGTGGAGACCTGCATTCCCTATGCCAGTGCCCTGTGTTACCACAATTAAAACATGTACCCTGCTGATTAGCTCTAACTACTGAACTATGTCTATTGCCCTGGGGGTGTCTGTGCTCCCTGCACTGACCATTCTGTGAATTATTATAGTGGTTTCTGTTAATATTAAAAGGATCCCTCTGCTGGACCCTAATATTAGAGTACATAGTACACAGTAGAGGGGGTCTTAATTTTCTGAGGTGCTAAAAGACTCCACCAGCATCTTTAACTCTGACTGCCTCTATCCATTCTTGTGCACTTTTTTTATGCCAATCATCAATACATTGCCTTACAGTCTGTGACACATCCGGTCTTAGATTGGCCATGGCTTGTTGCACAAAAAGTGCTTCCATGTCCATGGTCAGTCCACATTCCACCAACCAACATCTCTTAAACTTGACTAAAAAATCTGACACTTCTTCTCCCTCCTTATGCTTACACACCAGTGCAGGAGACACATCTTGCATTTGCCCATGCATAGCATTCAACATATTCTGTATTTCTTTCCACATTTCATCAACCTTTGTATGAGCATTCCATGGGTTATCATTAGTCTCAGGGGGAGTATCATAACTTCTTAATAAATACTTAATATTCTTCCAATTTATGTCAAAGCCTTTAGCACATCTATCCAATAAAAAATTATAGTCTGTTCCATTCAAAGTCCTTTAGTACATCGTTTCAGATAAGCTACAGCAGCTGCAGGATTTTTTATAAGATTTGGGCATCCTTCAGCCAAGGCATTATACAACAGTACATCAGGAGGTTTATGAATTACCTGGGTGCCTACGGTCATAAAGGGCATTGCAAGGCTTGCTGTTGTTCCTATATTTGCATTTTCAGATGATGCATTAGATGCTGCACCTGATATAGAGGCTGCTGCAGCCCTCTGGTTTCTAGTTTGAACGGGAGAATGGAAGTCCTCCGTTACATATGAGATAATGAGTCCTGAGACTCAGGTGTAGGGGTGTTGGCATATGGCCATGATTTTACAGTGGTGACAAGCTGTATCAATTCATCATCAGTTTCACTTTTAATCATATTCAAGGCATTAGTTTTATATGGATTAGGTTTTATCAATTTTGGGTATAAATGTGGAGTTTTTGTATCTTCAAGTGGGGAGGATGGATTAAAGGAGCAGAAAAGTGGGAATACTTAAATGTGGGCATATTAGGGTTAGGAGGAGTTTCCTCTGCAATCTTTATCCAAACATTCGCACATTCTTTCATGTAAGAAAAATCCCACTTTGGATCATGACCACACCAAAACCATGTTGGATAATCTAGCAGCATTCCCTTTAATAGCCAAATGCTAAATGAACTAAAGGACCCTTCCTTTGGAAAAGGGGCTGCCTGTGTTCCTAAACTTTCAGTCCAGCCGGCCACATTATCTACAAAAGGGTCACAATAATAATCTCCTGCCACTCTGGCAACATATTCTTTGGGAGTTTCTCTCGGTTTATGACCTGGGAGTTTAGTTAATATTTCACCTTTTGCCCCATTTACCTTTAGCTTAGTTTTAAAGGGAATAATGGTCTCAGTAACTGTCCCCTTGGATACCTTTGGGCTCTCTCCTTTGGATTTAGAATTCCCCATATTTTACACAGTAAGCAGTATAAATGCAGATAAAACACTTAATGACAATTTATATTGTGCAGAAAAGTAAGAGAAAAAAAAAAGTAATTTGATATATGAATTATTTCAGTTTGGGTTAAAAAAGTTTGGTTAGCATAAAAACCCTCCTTCTTTTCTGCTAATACAACACCTCAATAATATTTAAGACAAAACAAGAATTAAATCTAGATAAAATATCCAAACATGGCCAACAGCATATGAACATAATATTCATCCAGAGGTGATCAGGTTCCAGAGCAATATTATACATAAAACAATTTATCAACTATCAGTCAAAAATGGATATCTTATTCATAGGATTTTTATATCAGTATAAAAATATACTCATAAGATCTTATAAGACATATTGTGACAAAACACATAACATAAAACATATAACCAGAAAATTGTGAGCTCACCAAAATAATATATATATATATTTGCATAGTTCTTCACAAACTATTTATTAAAGACAGGCCTACCATATTTAGTATTTTGAACCTTAAAATATAATTGAGCTGAAGGAGGAAAAAATAAAAAATAATAATAATTAGTTTCTCAAATCATCAGACATCTTCTTTTTTTCCCCATGATTTCATAATACTAAATACATAAAACAAACATACACTCTACCCTCTCAACTAACCAACAACACCCAGTCTTCTCCCTTCCTTAATCCCACAGCCACTTTGAACTGCTTTGACCTGGCTACAGAGGACGAAGTCTCCAGCCTGCTATCATCCACTCAACTCACTACCTAGCCTCAATATTCTATTCCATCTCAGCTCATCCCTCCCTCTCTATCACACTAATCCAAACTCTCACACATATTTTCAACCTTTCCCTAAATACTGGCATGCTTCCACCTTCTCTAAAACATGCCATAATTACACCCACCCTCAAAAAACCCTCATCTGACATCGCATCTAACTACCGCCCTATCTCTCTATTTCCCCTGGCTTCCAAACTGCTGGAGCGGCTCACCACCTTACCAGCTTTATTTCCTCTAACTCCCTTCTTGACCCCTTCCAAACCGGCTTCCGGCCCCAAAACTCAACTGAGACAGCTTTCACTAAAGTCACTAATTAACTGCTTACCGCCAAGGTAAAAGGTCACTTTTCTATTCTACTTTTTCTAGATTGCTCTGCTGCCATTGACACAGTCGACCATCCACTTCTACTCAATATCCTCTCCTCCCTCGGTATTCGAGACACTGTTCTCTCGTGGTTCTCATCATACCTACAAAATCAATCATTCAGTGTTCTCCGACACCTCTTCTTCTCCTCACCCCCTAACTGTTGGCATACCCCAAGGATCTGTCCTAGGACCTATCCTCTTCTCCAACAACACATCCGAACTTGGTACCCTAATAAACTCTTTTGGGCTTCAGATAACATCCAAATCTACCTCTTAGCACCAGGTCTATCCCCCTCTCTTCTAACACACGTCTCCAACTGCCTCTTCTGATATCCTCTTGGATGTCCACCCACCATCTCAAACTCAGCATGTCTAAGACGGAACTCCTTATCTTCCTTCCCTCTACCACAGCGTCAATTTCTCACATCTCTCTCACTGTCAACAATGACATCATCAC
This sequence comes from Discoglossus pictus, assembly GCA_027410445.1. Taxonomy (NCBI): domain Eukaryota; kingdom Metazoa; phylum Chordata; class Amphibia; order Anura; family Alytidae; genus Discoglossus; species Discoglossus pictus. The sequence continues at coordinate 208,244,176 of CM050167.1, read as the reverse complement.
CCCCACCTCCCAAGCCCGTTGCCTTGGGGTACTACTGAACCCCGCCCTGTCTTTCATCCCTCACATACAGTCACTAACTAACTCTTGTCTCCATCTAAAAAACATCTCCAGAATTCGCCACTATCTTACACAAGTCGCAACTAAAATCCTAATAAACTTTCTCATCATATCTCGACTACTGCAACTTGCTTCTTGCTGGCCTACCAACCAACCGACTATCCCCACTTAAATCCATTAGGAATGCCACTGCTAGACTCATCTTCCGTACTCAACGTTCAGTGTTGGCATCACCTCTATGTCAATCACTCCACTGGCTTCCCTTAGTCTCCAGAATAAAGTTTAAAATCATGACCCTAACTTACAAAGCCCTCAACAATAGTGCACCCCGGTACATCTCTGCTCTCATCTCCAAATACTACCCCACCCGCCCTCTTTGTTCTGCTACAACTATTGTCACATCCTCTCACTCTTGCCTTCAGGACTTTTCTTGTGCTGCCCCTATTCTCTGGAACTCCTTGCCTCGCCTCACCAGATTATCCTCATGCCTCAAAACATTCAAAACCTCACTAAAAACGCATCTCTTTAAAGAAGCATATCACCTTTCACCCTAACACACTCTCACCTCTCTCCCTCCTTTTCCACACACAATACCTTTAGGTAAAGTCTGAGAGTTTCAATCCTGAAAGGTGCTTTGGGGAAAGCGCTGTGGACACTGGATTCCAAGCTCAAAGACAGGGCCCTCCTTGCTTTGCTATTTGTTCATTTGTATTTACCTTTGCCTGGAACTTATTTTAAGTACAGCACTATGGAATATGTTGGCGCGTTATAAATAAATAATAATAATAATAATAATAATATTAATATTTTAAAGATATCTTTAGGTTGAATCAACATGATATGTTTATTGATTGTATGTAAGGAGTGAAAGAGAGGGTGGAGACTAATAAAACGTACGGAGGACCTGAGAGTTGGAAGCGATGATAATATTGTCAACAGTAAGGGATTTTTCAGGAGTTGGAGCTGTAGTAGAAAGGGGGAAGAGCTGAGTCTTTGAAATCCTGAATTTGGATGACATTCAAGAGAATATTCTTGAGGCTCAACCTTTAGGGTATGCTAACCATAGGAAAGAATTGGTGCCAGGGAGGGAGACACCAAATATTCTAAATATTCTAAATATTCAATTTTCTAGAAAGGATGTGAGGAAGTCATGAAAGAGCTGTATCACAGATGCCAAAGGAGTGGAAAATCTGGATAAGAAGAGGATGGTCAACTGTATCAAAGGCAGCAGAAAAACCCAGGAGAATTAGAACAGAAAAGTAACTTTTTGATTTGGTGGTGAGGATGTCATTAGTGACTATTTTGACAGTTGCCTCTGTGGAGTATTGGGTGCTGGAAGCAATATTGCAGGACTTCAAGAAGCGAATTGGTGGAAAGGAATTGGGTTATACTGTTGTAGATGAGTTGCTCAAGCATCTGGAATCAGAGAGATAGGGTGAAGATGGATGTTTAAGCTAAGTCTTATGAGGATTTTTTATGGATGGACATAATTAAGGTATATTTTACAAATTATAGATTTGCTGGTACAGGGAGTAGTTAAAGAGATGTTTGAGCATTGGCATAAGTCTGGTCTAGAGGGAAAAGATTAGCTGTGTTCAAGGATCAAATGTGAAAGTTGTAAGGTTTGCTGTTTATTAGAAGACCAAAGACATCATCCTTAGCTATAGGGTTAAAGCCCTTTGTGGACTGGTTTGTTGAGAGGAATGCGTGTTTGAGCCACCTTGAGAGCAGAGTTATCCCAGATATTATCAATGTTATTTTTAAAGTTGCTGGCATAGGCGTCTGCTTTGAGACAGGAAAGGTAGGAGGTTTGGTGGGCAGAGGACACTTTTGAATGTAGAAAACATACATTTTGTTTAAGTTTACATTAACAATGAAAAGTAGTGTTGTCTGGCAAATTTGAGGGCAAGAGTAGCTGGAGTGCAGAATAAACTTGTAATGGAGGAGGTCTGCTGAAGTGCAGTGTGGGAGTTCCTCTTTCTATAGTGTTTGTTTAATGGGTAATGGTACTAAACATGAGTGATAGGGGCCAGTTTGTAGTTGTGGGAGCAATAGTGTTAAGGACTGGAGTTAATATGTTGTGTATTTTGAGCTAGCAGGTGAGGGTGGTGAGTAGGGGTTGTAGCACTTTTGTAAAATTGTTGTGGGTCAGGTGATTGGAGGTTTCTGTAAGTTCTGGTGAAGGGGATTGATGGATGGTTGATAGAAAGTGTGGTGAGATTGCAGGTTAGGATGTGATGGTGAGATAGAGGGAGGAGAGAATATAACAAGGAGCAAAGATAAGATCAATGGAGTGGCTATCAATTTGAGTTGGGAACTTTGTTTACTGTGAGAAGTCAAAGGAAGAGGTACGTGAAAGAAACTTTGTGTCTGTAGGGGATTTGGGTTTGCCAGTGGCATTTTTGAAGTCACCAGAAGAATGAGTGAGAGTGAGAAGAGATGGGAATAGGACTTGTGGAAGCTCCTCTGCTTTTGAGTTTTGGAAGAGGGAAGAGGTAACTGGATGAATGAGAGGAGCTGATAAAGAAGGGGAGAGGAGAGAAGGGAAGGATAAATTGATAAGCTTAAAAATACATGATTTAGAAAAAAACTGAGAGGAAGAGTCTAAGAAAGAGGTAGGAGGTTATGAAGAAGAAGAAAGTATGAAATACTCTATGAGAACACAGCAGGTAATGTAAAAATAAAATTACATGAATATCCCGTTTAGTGCTGTAGATAGATTCAGGGCAAAAGGAATGTTAAGTGAAACAGCGATAAACAGGGTAATTTTAACATAGGGATGGGGGGATTTATTGAAAAAAAGACACAAAACAAATAGATTGGTCAAACTTTTTCACTTTATATTAACTTTAAATAAACTGCAAACATAACAACTAAAGAAAAAAAGTGGCAGATGTTGAAGCTCCAGGCTCATCTTCCAAGCTTGCTTTCTTGGTGACAATCTGGTCCAGGGACATTTGTCTCTGCTTCCTGCACCCATCCAGCAGTTGATGGTAACAGGACATTGCACCAATAGTGCGACGATGACTCGCAGTTTGAAAATTATAATATGTGATAAGGCTGCACAATAACCAGGATATGCATGAACATGTAAATGCTATACTAGAGATTGTAGAACAGATACGTGCAATAGGTGAAGATATTCAAAGACAATCATATAGTGGCATTATTACTATGCAGTCTTCCATAGTCTTATAGTGCACTGATAAATGCTCTAGAAACTAAACCAGATCAGGAACTAACTCTAGAATATGCTAAAGGAAAATTAATTAATGAATAGTGAGGAGAATGACAAGTTAGAGGTAGCTTTAAAGATGCATTAAGACGCAAGACAAGGCAAAGGTCAATGATTCCTGAATTGCATCACACTGTCAGGGAATAAGCAAAGCATCACTGTAAGTGAACAAGCCAAAGTGACAATTCATAATGTACACAGTAAGTGTATCCACCTATGGCACAGAAGATTGGAGCATCGAAACCCAGAAGCCATAAAGGATTTTGCAAAGAGAGTTGTCAGTAAGAAAACCGAGAATGATTGCCTTCAGCTTTCAAGAGAATTTTTTGATGTAACCATAGAAGATGCTGATTGTCTGTTCACTTACAGTGGAGCAGAGGGCACGGTATGCAGATTGCAATTACAATGGAAAAAGAGAAGCGAAAGTCAGGGTGGAGAAGAACAGAATCAGAGACTCCTTCTGAGAAGGAGCAAACTAAGAAGGAAAGTCAGAAATGTAAACTGATCCCTGAACTCACCCTAACAATGACACGGCCATAGCATCAGGCGCTACCTCCACTGAAAGTAAGAGAGAGAACAAATTGACCTGAAGTGCCTGGTTTGGCGTAAGAATTTGAAAGGTGTATGGCGGCGTGCCTGGGATATGGAAAAGACAAAAAAAATGTATGAGGATGACCTCCTTTATGTTGATACAATTCTGGCTAGACCGTGTTTAAGGAGACGTCCTGGAAAAACAGTTGTAACATCTGGTGATAATGTTCCTAAAACAATTCTGTTGATGAGCAGTAAAGCACAAGGAAAATGCAGACTGACTGACAGAGCATGGAGGGGGGCGATGCTTCATGCATGTTGGAAAAACTTTCCACACAGGAAGGCCTTGATTGCCCACATAATGCTGAACAGTGACAGAGAGCTAAAATACAAACAGATGCTGTGGGGGAGGCTGGATGTCATATAATAATGCACATGCCGTTGAGAAGGGGTGTTGGGAAATACAAAAGCATGTATTACACAATATGTAATGTCAATTTTATGTTTACTGTATTTGTAATTGTGTCCAGTCAATAAGGTGTTAAGTGACAGTTGGGAAGGGTTATGTAATCTCTTTGACTGTTAGAGATTTGAAAGTTATAGAATACTGCTTGATGCTGCATGTACTGGTTATGTTTATAACCTGATGTACATATGATTTGTTGTTTTATCCAAGTTAGTAAAGCCATATATTATTCTTCACTATGTACCATTGTCTCCTTGTGGACTGCTTAACCAACAATATGAACGTGCGGCTTGACATCTGCTTCTACAAGAGCCCTGAGACCTCAAGGCTATTCTTTGCCATCTAAGATCAATGTAGAATGTTTCCACGGCTCTTACTGCCAGCCAATACGCAAAGTGCAAACAGCCCAACAGGAAGCACACATTCATAATTTACATCAAGCTCTGATGATATCAGGCTCATCAAATAAATATATTAAATTTTCCTCAAGACTTCTTCAATAGCATGGGTGGTTGCCTTCCAGTTTTTGGCAATGACGATTCTGGAGGCTAAAAAAAATCTGGTTTGGCAGAAATTGAGGTTCCTTTGAGAGACCCGGAATAGAGTCCTAATAAGGCTTCCTCTGGCTTTCGAGGAACAAACTTTTCTAAAATGGCATAAGTTTCAATCCAAATATGAGCTATTTTAGGACAATCCCACAGCATATGTCTCAGTTTTCCTATGGCACTATAACCCCTGAATCAATTGCCATACAAGGATGAGTTTGAGAGTTGTAATCTGACTGGGGTGAGATACCATCTCATAATAGTTTTATAGGCATTCTCTCTCAAAATTGTATTCAGGGAGGAATTTGCTGCGTTTCTGTAAATTTTGCTTCATTACAAGTCGTCTAAGCTAATTCTAAGTACGACTTCCCAAGAAGTCTTATAAGGAAGTTTATTAGATGTGGTCTGGTCAATTAACTAATTATAAAGGTTAGAAGTATAGTTTTGAACCGTTTGAATTGTATATGCAACATTTTTCAAAAGGGGTTTTACTAGCTGTCTTATTAGCGCTTAAGATGTGAGCTAGAGTGGAGTTTGTCAAATCCAGGTTGAGCAACTCGTTGAGCGGTAGGGGGTGTTTCTCACTGTTTTTAGGAGACCAGTGTTAGACTTCTACCAGTATATCTGCAGCAATAGTTATGTTTTTGCTAATCCACCAAGATAACTGTGAATTTTTATCTACTGAGGCATCTTTGTGGGGTAACCAGAGAGGAGTAAGCCACAACCCTTTACTAAATCCAACTATTTGTTCAATTGTTTCTACAAAATGAGAGAGTGTGACATACTATGGGGGAGTAAGTTTAGGTTAATTTATAATGTAAGCTATAAAGTCATTCAATACCTTGTAGTTGTCCTGCACTTTTTACTGAATGTTACGCCAGGAAGTCCAGAGTACTTTCAGAGAATTTAAGGCTTGAGAAAATAGCATTAAAAGACCACAAACAGAGCAATGGAGAAGTAAATGCATCTTTTAGTCTTTTAAAAAGTTTTGTGCTTTAGGTCTTCTCTGAGAGTGAGGTGCCTGAACTGAAACTTGGTCAAGATTCTGATAATCGGAACATACCAGGATAGGAGCAGGTTTATACCTTCTTCCATGTTGCGAATGGTATGCACTTTCCCCTCTCTAAAAATATTCAGCCTAAATGGGAAACCCCAGGTATATTTCTACCTCTGAGATAAGATTGTTTCCAGAAGGGGTTTCAGCGCTCTTCTCTTGATGAAAGTGATTGGGGATAAGTCTGAATAGACACATGGTTGGTTGCCATTCACTTCCGGAATGCCCGGCCTTGCTGCCTTCATGTACAGGTCTTCAGTTGTGAAGTAATGGAACTTCACAATTACATCTCTTGGTCTGTCTGTGGGAGATGGCCGGCCCCCCAGAGCTCTGTGTATTCTAACTAGCTTGAAGGCCTCATCATCCAATTCAGCCAGGAGAGACGTGCAAAGATTGTTACTGATTCGGGTGTTTTGTCTCCTGGATCTATTTTTAAGGTCATCTTGGGTATATTGAAGGCGGATTGCTTCTCTTTTAATATAGATATTTCCTCTTCTTGTTGTAATTGTCCTCTAATTCGATCACTTTTCAGTCCACTTCCTTCATTTCAGCTGTAAGGTCTGCCATGACCTTTTGTACTTCTACTTTAATCTCTAACCTAAAGGAAAAGATTAGGTCTTTTAAGTCCTGTATATCTGACTTTGTGCTCAGAGCAGATGCCTCCATGTCTGCCTAGATGTTATCAGAGTACAGAAGTCTTGAATATCTTTGGTATTGCATCTGGTTGAGACTCCTGCCATCTCTTGCAACAGACCTGCTTCCAGATTTTTTTTTCTTGGCTTTTAAGGCGTGTCACTGCGCTTATACCCCTTTGTGGGGGAGGGTAGGTATATGTACATGTTAGCAGTAGCTATGAAACAGTTCAGAGAAGAATGATACATTCCAGCTCTTGTAACTGCAGTCATGTAGATTTAGCAGCTGGTAAGGCTTGAATCTGAATAGTCTTTAGAATAGCTCAATGTACTGTTGTGGTTTCATAATAATAGAAAATAGGGGTATACTAATGTACTGAATACATGGCATCAATGCTATTGAAAATCTAGAATTTTAATGCTAGTTATTGTTCTATTGTGTTGGAACATTGTATATGCCCTTCAATAAAACTATAAAAAAATAAGAAAGAATAGCTCAATGAAGTGCAGTAGGGCTGAAAGGCCACAACCAAGTAAAATGAAGTTACAAATTCCTCTATGTTCACGTTTAACTGTCTTATATCAGCGTCCTCCTATTTCACTCCAACACAGCTGATTAGGGATTTTATGAAACACTTGGTGGATTACTCTATATACAGTTTGCTTCTCTTCCCCCTGCAACTGTGATGAGGGTGGGGGTATTATAATGCCATTTACCCCAGGATGAAGTTCCAAAAGTAAATGAATATAGCCAAACTTTGTGGTAATAATGTAAGTTAAGTCCCACTCAATTCAAATACACATGCAACCCCTGAGTACACTGCCTCTCTTAACACTGTGACACTGTTCTGAGTGTTAAATGGGGTTGTGTGAGGAAAAACAGCATTATTGCGAAGCAGAGTATTCAGTGGGCGATCATATTTGTAAATCATTTAAGGGGAAGGTGCTCACGTATGATAAATATGTATGATAGAAAGTGTTAGGCATTCAGTTTCATTATGTTAGCTTCCTGTCCATGCTAAGCATCCCGTCAATAGCTAATAAACCTATCAATGTTTATAATTTGCAGATGTGCTTTCCTATTTTTAGACAATATGTTTCTAGCAGTTTCTCAGTCTTATTGCATGATGCACACAGCATATTTCCGGGGGAGTGGCAAACAGGGCAATTGGAGGGAGGCCATGCAGCTTTAGGGGGGGGGGGGGGCATGTTGTTGCAAATAAAACGTTTTTTTGTGTAGGGTTTGTGGGTCATTTTAATGTATTTATAGATGAACAAGCTGAAAAGGATAAGTTAAAAAGATTTTAAACGAGGTGTTAATAAGAGTAATGGAGAGGGCTTGTGAACCTGGAGAGAATAGGAAAGAAGGAGAATAGGTAGGTAAGAAGGAGATTGGCTTCATTGGTGACAAGAGGGTAGAACATGATACTGAGTTGAGAGAGCTAGGATAAAGAGGGAATGGATCAGTGGCAGGGTAAGGATTTATATGTTGGGGTCAAAATAAAAGTCAAAATAGGAAATGGTGCAGGTGCACATAGCAAAGTGGTGAAAAAGACAGTGGACAAAAGTGGAGAGATTGAGATACAGGCAGTAAATGTCTATGCTTTTAAAATAATTTATAAACAAAATTGGCAACATGAACAGTTATTTACAGCTTACAGAAGGCTTGGTCAGAGGATAGAGTATTATATAAACCACAGTGCTCAGTGCTGAGGTCTGATTTGTTTAATATATTTATTAGTGATATTACTAGTTAATGTCATGACCCAGAGATGAGGGGCCACGTGCACCCTAATTCTCCTGCTTTTAGCTTACAGGAATTCATCTAGACTGTGGATTTGGGGGTTGACTCTCAGTGCCCAGTCTTCATAGTCAGCCCAGGAGTTACTGGTCCTCATGATACAGGAACACAGGAAAGCAATACTACCACCAGTGGTTAGGAGCAGAGTTGCAGGTCCAATGGTTAAAATTATTATATTCTCTCAGAATGTAACAAACACCTCAAATTATGTCTGTTTAACTAGTGACTACATTTATTAATGTGATACAGTATTTATGCACACTTAGTCCCAGCATGTCTTACTAGGAATTTCCTCCCACTCTGTGTACCTGGCAGGGGGTCTTTCAATGTCTGTTTGTCCAGGAAAATAAATAATTCATACATTAATGTTAGGAGTTGCCATTCCTCTGTCAGGAAGTATTCACCAAAGGGAGGGAAATATTGTAAACACTTCCTTGCAGCCAAGGTGTCTCGATACCAACCCCCACTAATCTGCTGGCCAGCTTCTGCCCCTCAAAACAGTAACCCCCATAACTAAAATCCTTTCACCCCAGGGACCCTGGTGATACACTCCAATACAGAACCTGGGAAAATGTGGTATTTCAATACCCCAAAAACCTGGATACCACCTTTACATCAATAAATGTACACAATAATTGCTGCCTGTAAAGGCCACCCACACTACCCTGTATAATATACACACATATGATAACTATGATTAACCCCAAAAGTCCAGTGATGGGACCTTCTGGGAGAGTCAGTTAGCTTCAATGGAAAGATTACTCAAAAATACATAACAGGGCAGACATTTCATGTGGTATAAGACAAATGCATAATGATTTAATAAAACTAAAGCAAATGTTAAGTATGAAGTAACTAAAAATTAACACTAATACACGTTAAATTACACCATAAATAAAGTAGAATATTTACTTAATGAGAAATTAAGTAAGACTGCAGCTGATGAGGAAAGGGGCTTCAGAGTTATTAGACTGCATGATCTAAAACTAGGTAAGCAATGCAATAATGCTGCAGGAAAAGCAAGTAGTATGCTTTGTTGCATTGGTAGAAGATTTGGCAGAAGGAAAAGAGACATAATAATGCCACTATATACATTTCTAGTCTATACACACCTGTGTGCAGTTCTGGAGACCTTGAGCCTCATTCAATTGAGCAATTGTAAGTCACAGTAGGCTGTAATGGAGGCCATAAGTTATTTTGCTATTCAATTGGCATTTTTTTGCGAGTTGCAATCAGCCTACGTGTTAAAATCCTTGCAGTTGTTAAAACTGGAATTTACAGACCATCGAAGCCTTTGATCTGTCACGTCTGCAAGAGTTACGCTCGCTAAAATCGCAAATCGCTATTCAATTGCTAAAATCCGAAAATGCGGTCAAGCCTGCAAACAGCAAATGTCAGCCAAAATCTTACGTGTTCCAAATAGGACCTGTAAAGGGTTTACAGACTAGTTTGCAACACTGCAAAAGAAAAAACACACCAATGGACTTTAAAATATGGGCAAAGCAGTGGAATGCAATATAATTACTTGCACAACAATTCCCAATTATAGCTAATATAGCTTCAAAAAAATATTTTAGATTCTCATACTGTATGTTGTAATGGTCGTGCATATGTCAATATGAAAAGTCATGCTGCAAGATGCTGAAAGCAATTAAAGAGACACCTCCTGAATAAATTGCAACACAAATACATGAAAATGGCATATTAACCCTTTCTCACTCACAGAGGCTGTAATGTGGACCCGAAAAATGCAAAAATCATCTGATATACATCTCACTTACCACATCTACATTAGAAAAAAAAATAGTGGCGAAATTTCACTGCCACATCACATATATCAAGTACCAGGGGAACATTTTAGGTTTGGTTGTTCAGTCCCTCAGTTGTGTCCGACTCTTTGTGACTATGCCCATCCTGGGAAAGTCCCACACCATTGATGGTGACCATGTGCCAAGACAAATACCAATTATCATTTGGTTACATTCCGTTAATTGTTTTGCTATCAATCAATTGACATTATTACCTGTCATATTCTTATCCGGCCTTCAGAGGAATGTTGATATTACACAGTATCCCAATTGGACCTGTCATGTGTATTAACACTATATTATTAAATATTATTATATATATTATTATATTATATATTATGATATAGTTATTATTATCGTTATTATTATTTTTATATGTATTAAACTTTTTCCTAGTAACTAGGGCTCATTAGTTTACATATATAGGAATGTGACACAAATGTGGATGTCCCAAAACCCCAACCATTGAAAACACACTGACACAGTGAGAACGGTATAACAAAGTTTTATATCATACACAGAGCACAATCAGAAATGTACAAGACTGTGCATTAATATCATAGGTGTGGTGCGGGCAGTTCCCGGGAGGGCAAGAGGCTTGTTTTGGTGAAAAGGGTGATACCTAAAGGGGGTAATGTCATAGTCTAGATTAAGCATGATGCATAGCACCTACCAGGGTCACATGTGGTCACTACACCACTGCAACCCGAATCTCATGAAAAAAAGGATCATCAGAAACTGCTCCATTTAATTGAAGAAACCATTAATTTGCATAGCACTTAGAACTTGTCTAGATCTGCTCAATGAAACAGAAGCTTAAACCTCTGGACTGTGTAATCCAATCCAGTTTCACACATAAAGTATATTCCTAAAATAAACATCTGCAAAAAGTGGTCACAAAAATAAAAGGCGGAGGAGGTTTAAAAATAAAAAAAGAATGCATGTACAGTACAGTGCTAAATACTGTAACTGTAACAATATACCAACTCACCTGATTCCCATCAGCAAGCATAACTAACCATTAGCTAGTTCTCAGGATAACTCCCTGGCCATGACCGTTAATATTGATGTGTCATCTCACAATAAATGCTTAGCTGTGACCAGCGTCAGTGGTCAAGGTGTACTATCACCTTCTCCATATGATATTGTTCATCAACATTGATATCACATCCATCAGCTATACAGGTGTCAGCACATGTTAAAGGATACTCATGATATCAGCAATAGGGGAAATACCCATTAATACAGAGAGGACGTAAAGATCAGCAGCCAGATTCAATGTTACTTACATCAGACCCGATGATCTGTTCTCAGATATTGAGGTCACGATCACATGCTTCACTAGTGGATATATTAATGCTGGCTGTCATTAAAATGCCATTGTGAGATTTTGCAAGTCCACCTCATAACAGTATTAGTCTACATTTAAGCTACCATCAATTATGTCTTAGATATCTGGCTATATGATAGCTTTAATATTGTGGAAGCTACATATTAAGGGGGGCTGTCATTGAAGAAATGTCTGGGAAAATCTCACACTTAATACATTTCCTTCACAATGCTTGTAGATACTGAAGATGCTTTCATGGACATGAATTGTACCTAAAACAAAACAGAACAAAAACATAACACCTGCAAAATAAGGCATTAAAAACATTAGGGACTCCAGCATGTCTTTTTAATAGCATTGAAATGTTAAAAACAACCCTACGTTTGCACAGAGAACAGAATCATGTGGTGTTGCTTGTGGTGGTGGCCTTGGGGGAGGCATGGGGGGAGGAGAGGATGCAAAGATCAGCAGCCAGATTCATTGTTACTTACATGAGACCCAAGGATCTGTTCTCAAACTGATATTGAGGTCAAGATCACATGCTTCACTAGTGCATATATTAATGCTGGCTGTCATTAACATGACATTGTGAGACTTTGCAAGTCCCCCACCATAGCGGTATTAGTCTACATTTAAGCTACCAACAATCATGTCTTAGATATCTGGCAATATGATAGCTTTAATATTGGGGGCACCATGTTATGGGGGGCGGTCATTGAAGGAATGTCTGGGAAAATCTTACAATTAATACATTTCATTCACAATGTTTGTAAATACTGAAGATGCTTTCATGGACCTGAATTGTACCTAAAACGAAACAAAAACCTAACACCTGCAAAATAAGGTCTTATTAAATGTAGGGACTGTAGCATCTCTTCTGAACAACATTCCTCAGTGACCACCAATTGGTAAAATGTTACACACAACCCTACGCGTCCACAGAGAAGAGAATCATGGACCATGTAATGGGAGATAGCCCTCTGCTTATAAAATATCACCATCAAGACTCTGTAGCCAGGCTAGATTAAGTCAACATTTGGACCAGTGGATTGTCACTGAGGAGGCTGTTGAGAAGGCAAAAAACATTTGTGCAGCCCCTACATCCCCTAGCATCAGTGCCTCCATCCCCTGTGGGCGGCTGCCATTTCCTTGGTGGTGGTGGTGGGGCCGAGGGATCCCCTAGGAGGCATCGGCATGATCAGTGGTGTTGCTGGTGGTGGTGACCTTGGCTGAGGCATGGGGGGAGGAGAGGAGCGGCCGGACTGCCGGTATGTGGTGGAAGCCTCTGGAGTGGAGGAGGCGCAAGGAGTCTTTGGTTAGGTGTTGGAATGCCCTCTGGTCCGCCCCCATCCTGAGCAGCCCGGCAAGGTAATATTCTGTCATAAGATGGTGCCTCCTCTCCTCCCTATTGCGCCTGGGCAGGCTGCACATGACTGCCGCATGATTGGCGGAGATGCTGGCATGGATCCCCCGAAGAGACTCTATTTGCTGACGCATGATGGCCAGCATCTCCACCTTGACAGCCTGGCTTGGTGGTTGGGTTGGAGGTCCTTTGGGCGTTGCTGGGTGAGGAAGTGGTAGTGGGTTTGGTGAAGGCGCAGTGGGGAGGGTCTGGGTCCCGGCTGGAGCCTCGATTCATGCGGGTGGTGTTGCTGGGTGGTGGTGATAAGTCTGACGCACTCGCAAGGGGAGGAGGAGATTGGGTCAAGATCCGCTGGTCCCTTCAGTAGGAAAGCCTTGGTGAGATTCTGAGTCTCTGGAAGAGAGGGAAAGTGGGGTCAAATGCCGCTGGTGTGGTAGTTGGTCCTGCTGGTGACCCCACTGCCCAGATGACATCCTCTTCCTCCGAAACAGGGCCCTCAACTCCACATCATTTCTCCTCCTGCTTGGCGGGGGCTCGCTCAACAACGTTGTGCTTTGATGGGGCCGATGCCCCCACCTATGACTCACCACTGGACCCAGACCTCCTTGATGCTGAAAGGGAGAAAAGAAAGGTATATGTTATTAGTAGGATGAATCATACATTGTTTTGTGTTCATTCCTAACTATCTGACATCTAGGCTTCAACCTGGATGATTCACTTAATTGCAACTATGAGTAGCTATCATTTTCTGCATGCGATCTATTCTTTGGTTCTTGATCTTGATAGTTCTTGGCTCCTAATGCTATCTTGATTCTGGCTACGATCTGTAACTACATAGGCTGCATTGGGAATTACTGTTGTTGTGCCCACGAATGATAGGGATTTGTCAGCTTCATGGATTAATGACGTGTCCATCTATCCCTTGGTAATTCCATAGAGCTGACATGTAAGTGTCCTTGTTGGTCATCATGTACATGGGTCATGTGTGTGATGTACATGTGGTGGCATGTTGATGTATGTGACATGGAGGCTGGATCTTGCTTGGCCACCAGGCCTGAAGCTCCAGCAGCGGGCACCTGGCTGAGAAGGTCCTTGGCCACTCTCTCCCACTCATTAATACACAGTCGCTTGGGGGCCACCACTTGGTGCTGCAGCTTGCTTGTCCTCCTTGGCCATCATCCTCCTCACCTTGGCCCTCATGTCGTCAAAGAGGTGCTTCACAGAACTCACATCCCTTTCCGCTGTTCCCACTGCTGTTACTTCAGCCACTACCTCCTTCCATGCATGGGCCATAGGGTCAGGCCTAACTTCCCTCCCCCCGCAAGGATAACGGGGCGTCCACAGATGGCACCACATTCTCCTGGTGCTTGTAGTTCTGGTACCTTTGCTTTCCTTTAGCCTCTTGCCCTCCAGACTGTGATCGGGGATCCTTAGCTCCCTGAACTGTCCCCGAGGCCTGTCCCTTTCCCCAACTACCACCCCCCTGGGATCAGGCCCCTCCCCCTCTGTACCTGGACTAGGTGTGCCTATTTCTATGGGCACCCTGCCACCACCCACCTCCTCCACTGCACTATCCTCTCCTCCGCTCTCCACCTCTTCCACCACTCTCTTAGTCCTCCTCCACCTCCTCCTCCAACTCCTCCACCTCCACTTCCTCCTCCACCTCCTCCTCCAACTCATCCACCTCCTACTCTCCTCCGCCACGCCTCACCTCCTCCTCCTCTCCTCCACCACTTCCCAGGGCCACCTCTCTCTCCTCCTCGTCTCTTCTCTTGTCCTCCCTCCCGCCTCTCCACTCCTCTCCCCTCCTCTCTCCTCCCTCCATTACAATCCCAAAAAGAATAACAATGAATAATAATAAGTGTTATTTTATATATGATGGAGAAAAAAGTGTTTTTTATGTGTCTTTATTAACTGTTGAGGGATGGGGTGTGGGGGATGGGTGTGTGTGCATAGAGTGACCTAGCTCTATGTATCTATTTGTGTAATTTAATTTATGTGTATTGGTATTATGTGTAATCTGTAAATATGTGTAATCAAAGATTAAGTGTAAAATCGTAAATAGATGAATATAAAATAACAAAACCACAATATACTGCTCTGAAAACTTTCCTACTCTCTCTCACTCTGCTCAAACCACCAACTCTGGGACCTGAGTGCTACTTTGGAATAATCTACAACAAAGGCAACGCATGGGCAGATGGAACTCAATTTTCTCTCTGTCAATCATCTTTGGCTAGACCGTTTTCTATTGGCTGAGAGGCCTGTTTCGCACTCCATTCAACCGTTATTGGATCGTAACTGTAGACCGCTTTTAGCTTATAACTTGCGCCTTTCTTCAATTGAATAGCACTGGAATTGTTGTAGACTGTGAGCCCACAGCAGGCATAATGCCTATATACGGCAAAATGTGGCCTTCAAATTGAATGAGGCTCCTTATCTTCAAAATAGTATTGACAGATTGGAAACAATCCAGAGAAAGGCAACTGAAATGGTGCAATTACTTAAATACTAAATTTTTCAGAAAAAGGCTTCATGACCTGAATATGTATAGCTTAGGAGACAGAAGGGAGAGGGGAGATATGAAAGAAACCTTTTAATGCATCAAATGACTTAATAAAGATCAAGAGAGAAAAAGAGAAATGCAAGAACAAAAGGTCATGATTTGAAATTGGGCAGTGGAAGATTTAGGGTATTGTGAGAATGTACTACATTACAGACATAACAATATGTAAGTAGAACAGCCTTCTAGTGCAAGTGAATCAAACAAAATTAATCAGTTTAAGTATATTTGGGATAAGTATAGTGCTATCTTGAGGCTTAATTCAGCCGATCATATAATAAGCTTTAAAGGGCATACCAGATAGACCTTATTGATTCTTATCTGCCATCAAAATCTATGTTCCTAATAAAAAAAATCTGGTTTAATGTATAGCCATTTTATATGATCAGTGAAGGAACCTAAAGTAATGTTGTGTATTATATATACAAGCAATGGAATTGAGGGGTGGAGACTGTGAGGAATGTATAATGTGCACTCACATGTAAGGCCTAGAGTAGCTTAAATACACAACAGACCATGCCAGCTGGCACAAGGACAAATATCTAGAACTAACTATCTTTGCATAAAATTAAGTGTGTGAAGAGGGGGCGAGGTAGATACACTCAAATTGATGTGGGTGGGATCATTTAGGGCTTTTGCCCAGGATAACAGATTTTCTTAATGTGGGCTTAATGATCCAAATAAATTGTGGTACACTGGTCCCTACTTATAAGCATATAACATACTATTAGATAATGTTGTTCAGTGGCATTAGATGACACTCTTCAAAATCTATAATAGGGACTTATGCAAACTCTAAAGTCATTCCCATAGTCTAGTTTGTCCTTGGTTTGGTTGATTCCTTCTGTCAAGCCACACATTTTAAATAAAATATAAGAGTAAAACAATACATTGTATGTGATTTCTAAACATCAAACACAATCCCTCCCTAGAAAGGTACCAAGAACAATCATGACAGTAAAGCTCTATATACCTGAAGTTGTAGGGTGTGAGAAATAATGGAATAGATATTACAACAGTAATTATGTCAGTATTTTTTACATAATCATGTCCCCCATTCTGATCTCCTCCCCCCACACATCCCCCATTCTCATCTCCTCCCATGCCAGGTCCCCCATTCTGATCTCCTCCACACCAGGTCCCCCATTCTGAGCGCCCTCCGGTCCCCCATTCTGATCTCCTCTCCCCCAGGTCCACCATTCTGATCTCCCACCTCTCCTCCAGGACCCCCAAGAACCCCCAACTCTCCCCCCAGGATTCCCAACACGATCCCTCACGTCTTCCTCCCAGGCACCCCATCTCGATCCCCCATGTTTCCCCTAGGCCTCACACCCCCCCCAGACCTCCCACCTCCCGTCCCAGACCACTCAAGATGGCGCAGAGCTCGTGTACAACGCCGGCCCGAGCGTGGCTTGGGTCCACCTCCCTAGCACTGAAAATCAAGCCAGAGTAACGCTTGGGATTATTGCTAGGGCAATTAAACATAAAATAAAGTAGCCCGTAAAGTAGCCCGCAAGACTTTCAGATATTAAATTGGCATCTTAAATTTACCCGCAAACGACCAACTGGAAAAAGGCAGGAAAACCCTACTGGATGTCGAAATCTGAACTCCGTTGCCGCAAATCCTTTGATCTGTCAAGCACGTAACTGTTACGTTCCAATATCGCTATTAAATTGCAACAAGTTCCCAAAGACACCCTGGCATTCAAGCCCATAACACACAAATGGAGGCAAAAATATTATGGCCTCCAAATAGGACCCGCAAATGGTTTACAGACTAGTTCTCAACACTGTAAAAGACTATATAAACACACCAGTGGACTTTAAAATATGGGAAAAACATGGAAAGGCATTACAATTACTTGCACAATAATTCCCCAATAAAAAATAGGCATTAAAATTTTTTTTTATTTCATCATATGTTGGAATGGTCATGCATATGCCAATATGAAAAGCCATGCTGCAACATGCATAAAACAATTAAAGATAAAGATACTGGGGTGAGTTGCCAGTTCCTTCTCTAGTGGACTGTTATTTGTCGGACCTCCCTGCAATCGCCTGCCCACCTACAGTGGCCCTACATGGTATAGCTCATAGCTTCATTCAGGTACACAAGCCCCTTCAATGCCACAGGGCAGCAAGGCAGAAGGGGAACCAGGGAAAACACACCATATCAATCTACTCAGGAAGGGCCAGAAACACACATGGTGGCTGTGCAAAGGCACGTGAAGCAACAGCCAACTCATTCGTTAACAGATATAGGAATGTGACAGAAACACACTGACACGGTGAGAACGGTATAACAAAGCTTTATTTTACACACAGAGCACAATCAGAAATGGTCAAGACTGCGCATCAAAGGAGACCTAAAGGTTTAACTGTTAGACAACATCATAGGGATAAAGAATAACATCTACTAGGGTCACATGTGGTCTGGACACCACAGTAACCATAATCGGATGTGACATATAACACTCCATTTCATAGAAATAATTATTAATGCTCACACAGAAACCATATGGTCTCCATCTGCCATATTACACAGATGCTAGAAATCATGGATTATGTGATACTAATCAATTCCACACAGTGTGTTTTCATACATTACCGTTGATTCCCAAATAGATGATAGGAATCTGAAAAACATAAAGAGGAGGTGTTAGAAAATCATAATGCTGTTATTATAGTACATTGTTTTTGCTCTGGACACTACAATAAACTAATTAACATGAATGTCATCTACAAGCGGTAATAACCATATTGATTCTGTCCTGTTCTATCAGCCTTCCCGGAATATGTTGAGGATGTGTAATAAAACAAGGCATGCTTCACTGTCAACACAATCTTTCAGCAAAACGTCCTATCACTATCTACATGGAATTGTTGTGCCATCACATCTCACTGGTATATGGCTGGTACTAAGGCCAGACAGATTACACTGTTCACATTACCCCTAAACACATGCACAATGTCCCTGATAGCAAACCAAGGAAATTATCCATTTTGTTTGTGGATGACATGAAATTAGTGATGTCGCAAACATCAAATTTTCGGTTCGCGAACATAGGACGCGAACTTCAATCAAATGTTCGCGAACGGGCGAATTTCAAAACCCACAGGAACTCTTTCTGGCCACAATAGTGATGGGAAAGTTGTTTCAAGGGGACTAACACCTGGACTGTGGCATGCCGGAGGGAGATCCATGGCAAAACTCCCATGGAAAATTTCATAGTTGATGCAGAGTCTGGTTTTAAGCCATAAAGGGCATAAAACACCTAACATTCCTAAATTGTTTGGAATAACATGCTTTAAAACATCAGGTATAATGTTGTATCGATTAGGTAGTGTAAGGGTTACACCCGCTTCACAGTAACAGACCAATCTCCCCGTTTAATGCACAACCGCAAACTCCCCATTTGCACAAGGTTGGATACCAAGCTAGCCATGTCCCGTTCCTTGTCCTCACTGATGTCATTGAAGGTCTGTTCCTCCACCCAGCCACCAAGGGTCCCCGAAAGGTGACAACAAGCCCCCTGGGACGCCTGCTGTGTTTGGTCTTCCACCTCCTCAAAGCCACCTTCCTCCTCTGACTCCTCTTCTTCAGACTCCTCTCTCTGCGTTGCCTCTGCGTTATTATAAGGTGTGTACTGTTAAGTAGTACTATTCCTATCGGTTTAATCCCTGTTACGTCCACTATTAGGGGACGTGTATATGGCATTGATTTTTGGAACAGGGAGATGGAAAAAGATGCTTGGTCGGACCTCCTACTTCAAATTTGGGGCACTGCGCGTGCAATCTAAGGTGCCACCAGATATGAGTGTCACTGTGCACTGACAAAAGTTGAGGAGTGATCAAGACGAGGACTTCCTGGATGTTCCTAAGACCTCCTTTTTCACAGCACTGGGCCGCCACCTTTTAACTACTCCACGTTTTGGTGGTGGAGGAGCGTGGGTTGCCACTATGTTGGGTGGCTGGGGATCAGGTTGAGATGGTTGTGAGATTTGAGATGAGAAGGCCAATGTCTTGGCTTGCAGTTGTTTACCCGAAGGCTGGAGAGGTATGAGCTGGCGTTCAGCTAATTCTATGAGTTGCTGTCTGTCCTGATTCGCCAGTTCTTCATATCTCTCCATCCTTCGGTTGGGCCTCCTCATCTCAGAATGGAGAGATTGGGTGCTTGCCAGGAGGGTGTGTGTTATCCTACACTGCCTTGTGAGCAACCAAAGCCTCTCATTCTGTTGCTTCTTGCATTACATGTCCTCCCTGGTGAAACAGGCCATGATTTCCCTCAGTGTCAGGGGTGGTGGTGTTGATGGCATTGTGGCTGATGTTGACGGCAGGGGGGCCAAAAGTGTCGGCATTTGGCAAGAGGTGTCGTCCTTGGGGCCAGAGGTGATGGCATCAGGGGCAGAGGTGACGGCAGCAGGGCCAGAGGTGATGGCAGCAGGGCTGGAGGCGATATCAGCAGGGCCGGAGGCGACGTCACAGGGCCAAAAGTGACGGCATGAGTGCCCAAGGTGATGGCAAGAGTGCAAAAGGTGACAGCAGCAGGGCTTGAGGTGTAGGCAGCAGGGCCTGAGGTGTCGTGAGGAGAGCTGGGGTGTTGGGCCATGTTGGGGGACCCCATTGTGTGGGAGTGGTTGTGGCCTGCCATGGCTGCAATGTTGTTGGAGCAGGTGGCAGCTGTGATGATGGCTGGGGCTAGGACATGGCTGGTGGAATGGGCATGGTTAGATGATGCTGTTGAGGGCCCAGGCAGTTATTCCCAATCATGATATGATGGTGAACGCGAATGGCCAGCTTCTGTGCATGGTCCCGGGCCCTCTGGAATGTCCTGGCATTCTCCGTCAACCACTCCCACCTCCAGTGGAGCCCCCCACCTGCTCCACTGTGGTCTGCCTTGTCCTCCTGGGTACTAAAATAGAAGAAAAATATATTTGAGTTGCTTTCCGTACACAATTGACAGCTATGTGACCATATCCTTGACATCATGACTTAATAAAGATCAAGAGAGAAAAAGAGAAATGCAAGAACAAAAGGTCATGATTTGAAATTGGGCAGTGGAAGATTTAGGGTATTGTGAGAATGTACTACATTACAGACATAACAATATGTAAGTAGAACAGCCTTCTAGTGCAAGTGAATCAAACACAATTAATCAGTTTAAGTATATTTGGGATAAGTATAGTGCTATCTTGAGGCTTAATTCAGCCGATCATATAATAAGCTTTAAAGGGCATACCAGATAGACCTTATTGATTCTTATCTGCCATCAAAATCTATGTTCCTAATAAAAAAATCTGGTTTAATGTATAGCCATTTTATATGATCAGTGAAGGAACCTAAAGTAATGTTGTGTATTATATATACAAGCAATGGAATTGAGGGGTGGAGACTGTGAGGAATGTATAATGTGCACTCACATGTAAGGCCTAGAGTAGCTTAAATACACAACAGACCATGCCAGCTGGCACAAGGACAAATATCTAGAACTAACTATCTTTGCATAAAATTAAGTGTGTGAAGAGGGGGCGAGGTAGATACACTCAAATTGATGTGGGTGGGATCATTTAGGGCTTTTGCCCAGGATAACAGATTTTCTTAATGTGGGCTTAATGATCCAAATAAATTGTGGTACACTGGTCCTACTTATAAGCATATAACATACTATTAGATAATGTTGTTCAGTGGCATTAGATGACACTCTTCAAAATCTATAATAGGGACTTATGCAAACTCTAAAGTCATTCCCATAGTCTAGTTTGTCCTTGGTTTGGTTGATTCCTTCTGTCAAGCCACACATTTTAAATAAAATATAAGAGTAAAACAATACATTGTATGTGATTTCTAAACATCAAACACAATCCCTCCCTAGAAAGGTACCAAGAACAATCATGACAGTAAAGCTCTATATACCTGAAGTTGTAGGGTGTGAGAAATAATGGAATAGATATTACAACAGTAATTATGTCAGTATTTTTTACATAATCATGTCCCCCATTCTGATCTCCTCCCCCCACACATCCCCCATTCTCATCTCCTCCCATGCCAGGTCCCCCATTCTGATCTCCTCCACACCAGGTCCCCCATTCTGAGCGCCCTCCGGTCCCCCATTCTGATCTCCTCTCCCCCAGGTCCACCATTCTGATCTCCCACCTCTCCTCCAGGACCCCCAAGAACCCCCAACTCTCCCCCCAGGATTCCCAACACGATCCCTCACGTCTTCCTCCCAGGCACCCCATCTCGATCCCCCATGTTTTCCCCTAGGCCTCACACCCCCCCCAGACCTCCCACCTCCCGTCCCAGACCACTCAAGATGGCGCAGAGCTCGTGTACAACGCCGGCCCGAGCGTGGCTTGGGTCCACCTCCCTAGCACTGAAAATCAAGCCAGAGTAACGCTTGGGATTATTGCTAGGGCAATTAAACATAAAATAAAGTAGCCCGTAAAGTAGCCCGCAAGACTTTCAGATATTAAATTGGCATCTTAAATTTACCCGCAAACGACCAACTGGAAAAAGGCAGGAAAACCCTACTGGATGTCGAAATCTGAACTCCGTTGCCGCAAATCCTTTGATCTGTCAAGCACGTAACTGTTACGTTCCAATATCGCTATTAAATTGCAACAAGTTCCCAAAGACACCCTGGCATTTCAAGCCCATAACACACAAATGGAGGCAAAAATATTATGGCCTCCAAATAGGACCCGCAAATGGTTTACAGACTAGTTCTCAACACTGTAAAAGACTATATAAAACACACCAGTGGACTTTAAAATATGGGAAAAACATGGAAAGGCATTACAATTACTTGCACAATAATTCCCCAATAAAAAATAGGCATTAAAATTTTTTTTTATTTCATCATATGTTGGAATGGTCATGCATATGCCAATATGAAAAGCCATGCTGCAACATGCATAAAACAATTAAAGATAAAGATACTGGGGTGAGTTGCCAGTTCCTTCTCTAGTGGACTGTTATTTGTCGGACCTCCCTGCAATCGCCTGCCCACCTACAGTGGCCCTACATGGTATAGCTCATAGCTTCATTCAGGTACACAAGCCCCTTCAATGCCACAGGGCAGCAAGGCAGAAGGGGAACCAGGGAAAACACACCATATCAATCTACTCAGGAAGGGCCAGAAACACACATGGTGGCTGTGCAAAGGCACGTGAAGCAACAGCCAACTCATTCGTTAACAGATATAGGAATGTGACAGAAACACACTGACACGGTGGAGAACGGTATAACAAAGCTTTATTTTACACACAGAGCACAATCAGAAATGGTCAAGACTGCGCATCAAAGGAGACCTAAAGGTTTAACTGTTAGACAACATCATAGGGATAAAGAATAACATCTACTAGGGTCACATGTGGTCTGGACACCACAGTAACCATAATCGGATGTGACATATAACACTCCATTTCATAGAAATAATTATTAATGCTCACACAGAAACCATATGGTCTCCATCTGCCATATTACACAGATGCTAGAAATCATGGATTATGTGATACTAATCAATTCCACACAGTGTGTTTTCATACATTACCGTTGATTCCCAAATAGATGATAGGAATCTGAAAAACATAAAGAGGAGGTGTTAGAAAATCATAATGCTGTTATTATAGTACATTGTTTTTGCCTCTGGACACTACAATAAACTAATTAACATGAATGTCATCTACAAGCGGTAATAACCATATTGATTCTGTCCTGTTCTATCAGCCTTCCCGGAATATGTTGAGGATGTGTAATACAACAAGGCATGCTTCACTGTCAACACAATCTTTCAGCAAAACGTCCTATCACTATCTACATGGAATTGTTGTGCCATCACATCTCACTGGTATATGGCTGGTACTAAGGCCAGACAGATTACACTGTTCACATTACCCCTAAACACATGCACAATGTCCCTGATAGCAAACCAAGGAAATTATCCATTTTGTTTGTGGATGACATGAAATTAGTGATGTCGCAAACATCAAATTTTCGGTTCGCGAACATAGGACGCGAACTTCAATCAAATGTTCGCGAACGGTGCGAATTTCAAAACCCACAGGAACTCTTTCTGGCCACAATAGTGATGGGAAAGTTGTTTCAAGGGGACTAACACCTGGACTGTGGCATGCCGGAGGGGGATCCATGGCAAAACTCCCATGGGAAAATTTCATAGTTGATGCAGAGTCTGGTTTTAAGCCATAAAGGGCATAAAACACCTAACATTCCTAAATTGTTTGGAATAACATGCTTTAAAACATCAGGTATAATGTTGTATCGATTAGGTAGTGTAAGGGTTACACCCGCTTCACAGTAACAGACCAATCTCCCCGTTTAATGCACAACCGCAAACTCCCCATTTGCACAAGGTTGGATACCAAGCTAGCCATGTCCCGTTCCTTGTCCTCACTGATGTCATTGAAGGTCTGTTCCTCCACCCAGCCACCAAGGGTCCCCGAAAGGTTGACAACAAGCCCCCTGGGACGCCTGCTGTGTTTGGTCTTCCACCTCCTCAAAGCCACCTTCCTCCTCTGACTCCTCTTCTTCAGACTCCTCTCTCTGCGTTGCCTCTGCGTTATTATAAGGTGTGTACTGTTAAGTAGTACTATTCCTATCGGTTTAATCCCTGTTACGTCCACTATTAGGGGACGTGTATATGGCATTGATTTTTGGAACAGGGAGATGGAAAAAGATGCTTGGTCGGGCCTCCTACTTCAAATTTGGGGCACTGCGCGTGCAATCTAAGGTGCCACCAGATATGAGTGTCACTGTGCACTGACAAAAGTTGAGGAGTGATCAAGACGAGGACTTCCTGGATGTTCCTAAGACCTCCTTTTTCACAGCACTGGGCCGCCACCTTTTAACTACTCCACGTTTTGGTGGTGGAGGAGCGTGGGTTGCCACTATGTTGGGTGGCTGGGGATCAGGTTGAGATGGTTGTGAGATTTGAGATGAGAAGGCCAATGTCTTGGCTTGCAGTTGTTTACACCGAAGGCTGGAGAGGTATGAGCTGGCGTTCAGCTAATTCTATGAGTTGCTGTCTGTCCTGATTCGCCAGTTCTTCATATCTCTCCATCCTTCGGTTGGGCCTCCTCATCTCAGAATGGAGAGATTGGGTGCTTGCCAGGAGGGTGTGTGTTATCCTACACTGCCTTGTGAGCAACCAAAGCCTCTCATTCTGTTGCTTCTTGCATTACATGTCCTCCCTGGTGAAACAGGCCATGATTTCCCTCAGTGTCAGGGGTGGTGGTGTTGATGGCATTGTGGCTGATGTTGACGGCAGGGGGGCCAAAAGTGTCGGCATTTGGCAAGAGGTGTCGTCCTTGGGGCCAGAGGTGATGGCATCAGGGGCAGAGGTGACGGCAGCAGGGCCAGAGGTGATGGCAGCAGGGCTGGAGGCGATATCAGCAGGGCCGGAGGCGACGTCACAGGGCCAAAAGTGACGGCATGAGTGCCCAAGGTGATGGCAAGAGTGCAAAAGGTGACAGCAGCAGGGCTTGAGGTGTAGGCAGCAGGGCCTGAGGTGTCGTGAGGAGAGCTGGGGTGTTGGGCCATGTTGGGGGACCCCATTGTGTGGGAGTGGTTGTGGCCTGCCATGGCTGCAATGTTGTTGGAGCAGGTGGCAGCTGTGATGATGGCTGGGGCTAGGACATGGCTGGTGGAATGGGCATGGTTAGATGATGCTGTTGAGGGCCCAGGCAGTTATTCCCAATCATGATATGATGGTGAACGCGAATGGCCAGCTTCTGTGCATGGTCCCGGGCCCTCTGGAATGTCCTGGCATTCTCCGTCAACCACTCCCACCTCCAGTGGAGCCCCCCCACCTGCTCCACTGTGGTCTGCCTTGTCCTCCTGGGTACTAAAATAGAAGAAAAATATATTTGAGTTGCTTTCCGTACACAATTGACAGCTATGTGACCATATCCTTGACATCATGACTTAATAAAGATCAAGAGAGAAAAAGAGAAATGCAAGAACAAAAGGTCATGATTTGAAATTGGGCAGTGGAAGATTTAGGGTATTGTGAGAATGTACTACATTACAGACATAACAATATGTAAGTAGAACAGCCTTCTAGTGCAAGTGAATCAAACACAATTAATCAGTTTAAGTATATTTGGGATAAGTATAGTGCTATCTTGAGGCTTAATTCAGCCGATCATATAATAAGCTTTAAAGGGCATACCAGATAGACCTTATTGATTCTTATCTGCCATCAAAATCTATGTTCCTAATAAAAAAATCTGGTTTAATGTATAGCCATTTTATATGATCAGTGAAGGAACCTAAAGTAATGTTGTGTATTATATATACAAGCAATGGAATTGAGGGGTGGAGACTGTGAGGAATGTATAATGTGCACTCACATGTAAGGCCTAGAGTAGCTTAAATACACAACAGACCATGCCAGCTGGCACAAGGACAAATCTCTAGAACTAACTATCTTTGCATAAAATTAAGTGTGTGAAGAGGGGGCGAGGTAGATACACTCAAATTGATGTGGGTGGGATCATTTAGGGCTTTTGCCCAGGATAACAGATTTTCTTAATGTGGGCTTAATGATCCAAATAAATTGTGGTACACTGGTCCTACTTATAAGCATATAACATACTATTAGATAATGTTGTTCAGTGGCATTAGATGACACTCTTCAAAATCTATAATAGGGACTTATGCAAACTCTAAAGTCATTCCCATAGTCTAGTTTGTCCTTGGTTTGGTTGATTCCTTCTGTCAAGCCACACATTTTAAATAAAATATAAGAGTAAAACAATACATTGTATGTGATTTCTAAACATCAAACACAATCCCTCCCTAGAAAGGTACCAAGAACAATCATGACAGTAAAGCTCTATATACCTGAAGTTGTAGGGTGTGAGAAATAATGGAATAGATATTACAACAGTAATTATGTCAGTATTTTTTACATAATCATGTCCCCCATTCTGATCTCCTCCCCCCACACATCCCCCATTCTCATCTCCTCCCATGCCAGGTCCCCCATTCTGATCTCCTCCACACCAGGTCCCCCATTCTGAGCGCCCTCCGGTCCCCCATTCTGATCTCCTCTCCCCCAGGTCCACCATTCTGATCTCCCACCTCTCCTCCAGGACCCCCAAGAACCCCCAACTCTCCCCCCAGGATTCCCAACACGATCCCTCACGTCTTCCTCCCAGGCACCCCATCTCGATCCCCCATGTTTCCCCTAGGCCTCACACCCCCCCCAGACCTCCCACCTCCCGTCCCAGACCACTCAAGATGGCGCAGAGCTCGTGTACAACGCCGGCCCGAGCGTGGCTTGGGTCCACCTCCCTAGCACTGAAAATCAAGCCAGAGTAACGCTTGGGATTATTGCTTTGGGAATTGTTGTGCCATCACATCTCACTGGTATATGGCTGGTACTAAGGCCAGACAGATTACACTGTTCACATTACCCCTAAACACATGCACAATGTCCCTGATAGCAAACCAAGGAAATTATCCATTTTGTTTGTGGATGACATGAAATTAGTGATGTCGCAAACATCAAATTTTCGGTTCGCGAACATAGGACGCGAACTTCAATCAAATGTTCGCGAACGGGCGAATTTCAAAACCCACAGGAACTCTTTCTGGCCACAATAGTGATGGGAAAGTTGTTTCAAGGGGACTAACACCTGGACTGTGGCATGCCGGAGGGGGATCCATGGCAAAACTCCCATGGAAAATTTCATAGTTGATGCAGAGTCTGGTTTTAAGCCATAAAGGGCATAAAACACCTAACATTCCTAAATTGTTTGGAATAACATGCTTTAAAACATCAGGTATAATGTTGTATCGATTAGGTAGTGTAAGGGTTACACCCGCTTCACAGTAACAGACCAATCTCCCCGTTTAATGCACAACCGCAAACTCCCCATTTGCACAAGGTTGGATACCAAGCTAGCCATGTCCCGTTCCTTGTCCTCACTGATGTCATTGAAGGTCTGTTCCTCCACCCAGCCACCAAGGGTCCCCGAAAGGTGACAACAAGCCCCCTGGGACGCCTGCTGTGTTTGGTCTTCCACCTCCTCAAAGCCACCTTCCTCCTCTGACTCCTCTTCTTCAGACTCCTCTCTCTGCGTTGCCTCTGCGTTATTATAAGGTGTGTACTGTTAAGTAGTACTATTCCTATCGGTTTAATCCCTGTTACGTCCACTATTAGGGGACGTGTATATGGCATTGATTTTTGGAACAGGGAGATGGAAAAAAGATGCTTGGTCGGACCTCCTACTTCAAATTTGGGGCACTGCGCGTGCAATCTAAGGTGCCACCAGATATGAGTGTCACTGTGCACTGACAAAAGTTGAGGAGTGATCAAGACGAGGACTTCCTGGATGTTCCTAAGACCTCCTTTTTCACAGCACTGGGCCGCCACCTTTTAACTACTCCACGTTTTGGTGGTGGAGGAGCGTGGGTTGCCACTATGTTGGGTGGCTGGGGATCAGGTTGAGATGGTTGTGAGATTTGAGATGAGAAGGCCAATGTCTTGGCTTGCAGTTGTTTACCCGAAGGCTGGAGAGGTATGAGCTGGCGTTCAGCTAATTCTATGAGTTGCTGTCTGTCCTGATTCGCCAGTTCTTCATATCTCTCCATCCTTCGGTTGGGCCTCCTCATCTCAGAATGGAGAGATTGGGTGCTTGCCAGGAGGGTGTGTGTTATCCTACACTGCCTTGTGAGCAACCAAAGCCTCTCATTCTGTTGCTTCTTGCATTACATGTCCTCCCTGGTGAAACAGGCCATGATTTCCCTCAGTGTCAGGGGTGGTGGTGTTGATGGCATTGTGGCTGATGTTGACGGCAGGGGGGCCAAAAGTGTCGGCATTTGGCAAGAGGTGTCGTCCTTGGGGCCAGAGGTGATGGCATCAGGGGCAGAGGTGACGGCAGCAGGGCCAGAGGTGATGGCAGCAGGGCTGGAGGCGATATCAGCAGGGCCGGAGGCGACGTCACAGGGCCAAAAGTGACGGCATGAGTGCCCAAGGTGATGGCAAGAGTGCAAAAGGTGACAGCAGCAGGGCTTGAGGTGTAGGCAGCAGGGCCTGAGGTGTCGTGAGGAGAGCTGGGGTGTTGGGCCATGTTGGGGGACCCCATTGTGTGGGAGTGGTTGTGGCCTGCCATGGCTGCAATGTTGTTGGAGCAGGTGGCAGCTGTGATGATGGCTGGGGCTAGGACATGGCTGGTGGAATGGGCATGGTTAGATGATGCTGTTGAGGGCCCAGGCAGTTATTCCCAATCATGATATGATGGTGAACGCGAATGGCCAGCTTCTGTGCATGGTCCCGGGCCCTCTGGAATGTCCTGGCATTCTCCGTCAACCACTCCCACCTCCAGTGGAGCCCCCCACCTGCTCCACTGTGGTCTGCCTTGTCCTCCTGGGTACTAAAATAGAAGAAAAATATATTTGAGTTGCTTTCCGTACACAATTGACAGCTATGTGACCATATCCTTGACATCATGACTTAATAAAGATCAAGAGAGAAAAAGAGAAATGCAAGAACAAAAGGTCATGATTTGAAATTGGGCAGTGGAAGATTTAGGGTATTGTGAGAATGTACTACATTACAGACATAACAATATGTAAGTAGAACAGCCTTCTAGTGCAAGTGAATCAAACACAATTAATCAGTTTAAGTATATTTGGGATAAGTATAGTGCTATCTTGAGGCTTAATTCAGCCGATCATATAATAAGCTTTAAAGGGCATACCAGATAGACCTTATTGATTCTTATCTGCCATCAAAATCTATGTTCCTAATAAAAAAATCTGGTTTAATGTATAGCCATTTTATATGATCAGTGAAGGAACCTAAAGTAATGTTGTGTATTATATATACAAGCAATGGAATTGAGGGGTGGAGACTGTGAGGAATGTATAATGTGCACTCACATGTAAGGCCTAGAGTAGCTTAAATACACAACAGACCATGCCAGCTGGCACAAGGACAAATATCTAGAACTAACTATCTTTGCATAAAATTAAGTGTGTGAAGAGGGGGCGAGGTAGATACACTCAAATTGATGTGGGTGGGATCATTTAGGGCTTTTGCCCAGGATAACAGATTTTCTTAATGTGGGCTTAATGATCCAAATAAATTGTGGTACACTGGTCCTACTTATAAGCATATAACATACTATTAGATAATGTTGTTCAGTGGCATTAGATGACACTCTTCAAAATCTATAATAGGGACTTATGCAAACTCTAAAGTCATTCCCATAGTCTAGTTTGTCCTTGGTTTGGTTGATTCCTTCTGTCAAGCCACACATTTTAAATAAAATATAAGAGTAAAACAATACATTGTATGTGATTTCTAAACATCAAACACAATCCCTCCCTAGAAAGGTACCAAGAACAATCATGACAGTAAAGCTCTATATACCTGAAGTTGTAGGGTGTGAGAAATAATGGAATAGATATTACAACAGTAATTATGTCAGTATTTTTTACATAATCATGTCCCCCATTCTGATCTCCTCCCCCCACACATCCCCCATTCTCATCTCCTCCCATGCCAGGTCCCCCATTCTGATCTCCTCCACACCAGGTCCCCCATTCTGAGCGCCCTCCGGTCCCCCATTCTGATCTCCTCTCCCCCAGGTCCACCATTCTGATCTCCCACCTCTCCTCCAGGACCCCCAAGAACCCCCAACTCTCCCCCCAGGATTCCCAACACGATCCCTCACGTCTTCCTCCCAGGCACCCCATCTCGATCCCCCATGTTTCCCCTAGGCCTCACACCCCCCCCAGACCTCCCACCTCCCGTCCCAGACCACTCAAGATGGCGCAGAGCTCGTGTACAACGCCGGCCCGAGCGTGGCTTGGGTCCACCTCCCTAGCACTGAAAATCAAGCCAGAGTAACGCTTGGGATTATTGCTTTGGGAATTGTTGTGCCATCACATCTCACTGGTATATGGCTGGTACTAAGGCCAGACAGATTACACTGTTCACATTACCCCTAAACACATGCACAATGTCCCTGATAGCAAACCAAGGAAATTATCCATTTTGTTTGTGGATGACATGAAATTAGTGATGTCGCAAACATCAAATTTTCGGTTCGCGAACATAGGACGCGAACTTCAATCAAATGTTCGCGAACGGGCGAATTTCAAAACCCACAGGAACTCTTTCTGGCCACAATAGTGATGGGAAAGTTGTTTCAAGGGGACTAACACCTGGACTGTGGCATGCCGGAGGGGGATCCATGGCAAAACTCCCATGGAAAATTTCATAGTTGATGCAGAGTCTGGTTTTAAGCCATAAAGGGCATAAAACACCTAACATTCCTAAATTGTTTGGAATAACATGCTTTAAAACATCAGGTATAATGTTGTATCGATTAGGTAGTGTAAGGGTTACACCCGCTTCACAGTAACAGACCAATCTCCCCGTTTAATGCACAACCGCAAACTCCCCATTTGCACAAGGTTGGATACCAAGCTAGCCATGTCCCGTTCCTTGTCCTCACTGATGTCATTGAAGGTCTGTTCCTCCACCCAGCCACCAAGGGTCCCCGAAAGGTGACAACAAGCCCCCTGGGACGCCTGCTGTGTTTGGTCTTCCACCTCCTCAAAGCCACCTTCCTCCTCTGACTCCTCTTCTTCAGACTCCTCTCTCTGCGTTGCCTCTGCGTTATTATAAGGTGTGTACTGTTAAGTAGTACTATTCCTATCGGTTTAATCCCTGTTACGTCCACTATTAGGGGACGTGTATATGGCATTGATTTTTGGAACAGGGAGATGGAAAAAGATGCTTGGTCGGACCTCCTACTTCAAATTTGGGGCACTGCGCGTGCAATCTAAGGTGCCACCAGATATGAGTGTCACTGTGCACTGACAAAAGTTGAGGAGTGATCAAGACGAGGACTTCCTGGATGTTCCTAAGACCTCCTTTTTCACAGCACTGGGCCGCCACCTTTTAACTACTCCACGTTTTGGTGGTGGAGGAGCGTGGGTTGCCACTATGTTGGGTGGCTGGGGATCAGGTTGAGATGGTTGTGAGATTTGAGATGAGAAGGCCAATGTCTTGGCTTGCAGTTGTTTACCCGAAGGCTGGAGAGGTATGAGCTGGCGTTCAGCTAATTCTATGAGTTGCTGTCTGTCCTGATTCGCCAGTTCTTCATATCTCTCCATCCTTCGGTTGGGCCTCCTCATCTCAGAATGGAGAGATTGGGTGCTTGCCAGGAGGGTGTGTGTTATCCTACACTGCCTTGTGAGCAACCAAAGCCTCTCATTCTGTTGCTTCTTGCATTACATGTCCTCCCTGGTGAAACAGGCCATGATTTCCCTCAGTGTCAGGGGTGGTGGTGTTGATGGCATTGTGGCTGATGTTGACGGCAGGGGGGCCAAAAGTGTCGGCATTTGGCAAGAGGTGTCGTCCTTGGGGCCAGAGGTGATGGCATCAGGGGCAGAGGTGACGGCAGCAGGGCCAGAGGTGATGGCAGCAGGGCTGGAGGCGATATCAGCAGGGCCGGAGGCGACGTCACAGGGCCAAAAGTGACGGCATGAGTGCCCAAGGTGATGGCAAGAGTGCAAAAGGTGACAGCAGCAGGGCTTGAGGTGTAGGCAGCAGGGCCTGAGGTGTCGTGAGGAGAGCTGGGGTGTTGGGCCATGTTGGGGGACCCCATTGTGTGGGAGTGGTTGTGGCCTGCCATGGCTGCAATGTTGTTGGAGCAGGTGGCAGCTGTGATGATGGCTGGGGCTAGGACATGGCTGGTGGAATGGGCATGGTTAGATGATGCTGTTGAGGGCCCAGGCAGTTATTCCCAATCATGATATGATGGTGAACGCGAATGGCCAGCTTCTGTGCATGGTCCCGGGCCCTCTGGAATGTCCTGGCATTCTCCGTCAACCACTCCCACCTCCAGTGGAGCCCCCCACCTGCTCCACTGTGGTCTGCCTTGTCCTCCTGGGTACTAAAATAGAAGAAAAATATATTTGAGTTGCTTTCCGTACACAATTGACAGCTATGTGACCATATCCTTGACATCATGGTCACCTGTGATTGACTGCAGTGCTTGTGTTACACAGATGACCTACGGCCTGCATAATGAGCATTATAGATCATGGTTCATATGAATATGTGTACTGCAGGTGCGATGTGCCATCTGCATGTACATCAGACAAGTGCTCTGCTGGATCTGTGAGGATTGCGTGAGACTGACCAATCTGTAGCATGATCCCAGCAATTTGTGTTAATATGCAGCTAAGACATGGCCCAGGTTAGGACAGAATATGGCATGCACATGCAGTCCTACAGAGAGTATCCACATATGCCGCAGACCCAGACATATACTCTCTTTTGAATGTCAAATCAATCTTGATATAATAACAAATTGTACTCAGAATCATTTTGAAATGCAGGTTTTGGCCAGACATTTCATTGATCCAAATTATGAAAATGATATGCTTGCTACCAGGATTTACATGGTTATTGATGTCCCATATATCTTCAGTCATAACCATAGGGCTGACAGTGCTATTGTATGTCAGTTATATATGACTGTGGGCAGGGGTGCAGGAGCCAGAAAAACTCTAGGGGGATACAACTCATTGTATACACCAGCCAGAGTAAAAGCTTATTTATACATACATACAA
The DNA here is from genome assembly GCA_027410445.1 of Discoglossus pictus. Taxonomy (NCBI): domain Eukaryota; kingdom Metazoa; phylum Chordata; class Amphibia; order Anura; family Alytidae; genus Discoglossus; species Discoglossus pictus. Next base: position 208,211,171 of record CM050167.1, on the reverse strand, counting down.
ACATTATGATATCTGCAGGGAATTTGCCCTACCCCCCCCCCCCCCCACCCCCGCAAGTTCATACACCAATGTGTGTGGTGTGATATGATACTCACTCTGCATGGTTCTTGGCACACCTGTGTCCACCTGTCCTGGTAGGCCCACCATTGTTGCTAGCTCAATCCACTCCCTCAGTGTCTGCTCCCATCTACAATAAATGATGTTCGCTGACGGCCCACCACCAGTTGCACATGCAGCTCTTGCCTCCTCTGCCATCTTTCTCTTCCTTTCTCTTCACCTTCAGCCGGCTGTCATCATATCTGTTTTTTACAGACCTTACGCCGCTATTTGCAACCCCTAATGCCGCAACAGCTTAAGCAATCTAACTCCAGGCCTCTGCCTTCTGGCTAGCCCTCACATCTCTCCCACCATGTATGATCCTAAAGCGGGCATGTATTTCCCTGAGGAGGACGTCCATGTCCTCTGGGCTATAATTGGGGACCCTGTACTTTGCCAAAGGCTCTTGTCCTCCCACTTGTGCCTGGGGTTCTTGTCCTCCCTATCCTCTTCCTGGGGCTGGTCCCTCATCCCCACTACCTTCCCCCCTTGGATCAGGCCCCTCACCCTCTGCCCCTACACCTTGTGTGTCCACATCCATCCCCCTGCTGGTTTCCTTCACCTGACCTCCCGACCTGGTTTTCATACCTCTAGCTCTCCTCACTCTCCTCCTCTCCTCCTCCCCTGACTCTCCTCCTCCTCTCCCCACTATTCTCCTCTCCCTACTCTCCTACTCTCCTCACTCTCCCCTTCTTCTCTCCTCCTCTCCTCTGTCTCCTCACTTTCCTACTCCCCTCCTCTACCCTCCTATTATTTATGAAATGAAAATAAGGATAAATAAACATAATATATACGTGGATGTGTATGTGGTAAAACAAGAATGTGAGTACTATGTGTAGTATAGTAATTGTATGGGGGGGTTAGGTGGGCGTATATGGGGGTGTAGATGTTCTGTGGTCAACCGCTATGTATAGATATGTGTAAATTAAGGTTTAATATATATTAGAGGTCAAAATATCAAAAACTTACAAAGCTCATTTTCTCTCCCTCTCTCTCCAATGCTAACAAACCCACCAACGCCTAGACCTGTGTGTTCACTTGCTCAGCTACAGCAGAGTCAATGATTTATGGATTTTGTGCCCTTTAAAACCCCTTCCTGCGGCATTAATTGCGGTTGGCTGTTAAGACTGCGTCAAACTACATGATAACAGGTTTGGATTGTAACGGACAATCGAGTCTCAGCCCTCCCTTTAACAGCTTGCATGTGCGGGAAGGTTTTACGGGCTTGCATCTCCAGCCCTTAACTCGTGGCATGGTTGAATTTAATAGCTCTGTAACTCAGCAGATTTTCAAGCCCACAGATTTTGCTAGTTTGCCATTGCCGCTACGGGCTTGGGATTTAATGGGGCTGCAGGTCTCATGAAATATAGATGTTCCATTAATAAGAGTTAGTAGACAAGATTCCGAATTGTGATTAAGTTGATAGACACCAATCATTCTCCCATCTACCTGATACCAAAAGTGGGAAATGATTAGTAAGATAAATTTAGCAAAATGGTTTGGTACCACTCCGCTCCAGGAATAAAGCTGTACAAGTCCTCAGAGTATCTGGAGACCTGAGCACAGGAGTGGATTCAATGATATTCAGAGATCATCAGCCATATTCAATAGGAATGGCAACTTGGACAGGTATGACTGTAGGAAAATCATAACAGGAGTTTCTGAAATTAGATCTCTAAGTATCTACATTTCAATTTATATATTTTTTTTCATTGAGATTCCTGAAGGCATTTCTAGATGTGAAATTGACATTACTGCATCTCTTACTAACTCTTAAAGTTCATATTAAACAATGAAGTCCCAAGAGAGATCCAGCCCAACCATGGCTATGTAACTCCCAATGCAATACCCAAGAGCTCATTTTGACCAACTAGCTCATGAGTTTTTTAACCCTAATATGGTTAATTGATTATTATTGAAAGAGTAGAAGTGCTACATAAATATTTGTATTAATACTTTATTAGCTGATTATTTAATAGGTAATGAACACCATCCAACAAGTAATTAGCATAAAGTAAACTTTAGCCTAAGGTAATGTGTCATATTGAAAAAGATGCTGCAATTATGACAACTATTATACAATTTTTAAAAGGAAAAGTAATGTTTTATCTACCCTGGAATCTTTCTCTGAAAATATGTTACACAGATTAATTATATTTGTTCAGAAACCCAAATGGGATATGTTATTGCTGTTTTGCAAGCATATAGGAGCTATTTATACATCAAACCTTTTAAACTCCTTCTCATAAAAGGATGGTTTTGACAATCCACAGTGAATAGAAACACTGCCCATTGTTCTCAGAAAATGCAAACAGTCAAAATGTAGCTTCTCAAAATTAATTTCTTTTTCTTCTGGGGCCTCTCTATCTTAAATCAATTAGGGATTAAATTAGTCTTGCATATTTTAGAAATGTTTCATTCCTCTCAAAATTGAAAAAGAACAGTAGATCAAGTTTTATGTTTCTGCAAAGGAGCTATTTGTATTAATGCTTACATGCACACCTTTTCAGAGCTGTATGGCATAATTCAATAGAAATAATGTATCCATGCTTTATTGTCAAACCATTTTTTACATGTGAAAACATGGGATACAATGCCTTGCAAAAGTCTATCCACAGATTATCTATTGGATTGAGGTCTGTGCTTTGGCTAGGCCATTCCAGCACATTTACATGTTTCCCCTTAAACCACTCAAGTGTTGCTTTAGCAGTGTGTTTGGGGTCATTGTCCTGCTGGAAGGGGAACCTCCGTCCTAATCTCAAATCACGCACAGAGTGGTACAGGTTTTACTCAAGAATATCCCTGTATTTTACACCATCCATCTTTCCCTCAACTCTAACCAGTTTCCCAGTCCCAGCTGCTGAAAAGCATTCCCACAGCATGATGCTGCCACCACCATGTTTCACTGTGAGGATGGTGTTCTTTGGGTGATGTGATGTGTTGGGTTTGCACCAGACATTACATTTTAGTCTCATCAGACCAGAGGACCTTCTTCCATACATTTTGAGAGTCTCCCACGTGCCATTGAGTTTTTTGCTGAAAGTAATGACTTTCTTCTGGCCACTAAAACTCTATGGAGCATATGGCTTAATGTCGTCCTATGTACAGATACTCCAGTCTCTGCTGTGAAACTCTGCAGCTCCTCCAGGGTTACTTTAGGTCTCTGTGCTGCCTCTCTGATTAATGCCCGTCTTACCTGGTTCGTGAGTTTTGGTGGTCTGCTGTCTCGTGGCAGGTGTGCTGTTGTGCCATGTTCTTTCCATTTGGTCATGATAGATTTGATGGTGCTCCTGGGGATCATCAAAGATTTGTATATTTTTTGATAACCTAACCCTGATTTGTACTTCTTAACAACATTGTCCCATACTTGTTTGGAGAGTTCCTTGGTCTTCATGGCAGTGTTTGGTTAGTGGTGCCTCTTGCTTAGGTGTTGCAGCCTCTGGGGCCTTACAAAAAAGGTGTGTATATGTAATAATTGGTTGGACCATAACAAAGGGGTAATACATACACACATACCAATTTGCTATTTTCTATTTCTAAAAATAGTTTTATGTATATATTTTTCTAATTTCACTTCACCACCTTAGACTATTGTGTTCTGATCCATCACATAACATTCAGATTAACAAAACATTGAACTTAAGGCTGTAATGTAACAAAATAGGTGAAAAGTCAAGGGGGTGAATACTTTTGCAAGGGCTGTATTTTGTTCAAAAAGTATTACTAAAGCATTGTCATTAAAAGACCGCTGAAGTGTCATATTATATGTGCTTTTACAAAGTTTAAAATAAACACAGCCTTTCATTTTAACTATTGTATTCAAATTTGCTTTAATGATGACAGATATTTTGGAGTAAAGGAAAAGAATTGTGTGCAGAAAGGGGCCTTGAAAGCAAATTCCCACAGTACCACTGTCACAAAGTCTCTTTTGACTTTGTAGAAGACCTTCTCAGTATCCAAAAACAATTAGCTCTATTAAATTAGATGCCCGTAGTGGAAACGGGACTCTTACAAAGTTTGCAGGCTTATAATTTGGCCGAGTTACAGAGCTATTAAATTAGATAAGGCCACGATCTACGGGCCGGAGACGCAAGCCCGTAAATCATTCTTGTGAACGTTGCATGTTTGTCCGTGAACATGATCAATTACTCAAACCCATAGTTACGGGTATAGACAGAGCCAATGGTAAATGAGATCATCAGCATGACATCACGAAAGCCTTCGGGAACCCCCACAGGCTCCCAACAATTACCCCTTGCTACGGGGGTCTAAATCGGGACCCCCGCCGCAGTTAAATAGCTAACCCCTGCCGCTGGGGTACTTCAAGTACCCCCTCGGCACCTAAAATGAACCCCCATGTGCTGGGGGTCCCCATCGTGATCCCTACAGTGTCCCTACATAAACCCTTGCTGCAGGGGTCCCGATCGGTACCCGCGCAGCATTTATATTTCAAAATTGCCACCTCGCGGGTCCTAAAATAAAAATGAACCCCTGCCGCGGGGTACTATAAGTAGCCCCATGAACCTATTATTAAACCCATCACTCATGGGGGGTCTATATAGACCCTCATGAGACTATTATTAACCCCATCAGTCCAATAGGGGTCTCCAGGACCCTCATGACACAAAGTCTAAGCACTACACTAAACTATTAACCCTTTCCTACCCTATGCCATTCTATTTACCCCCTTTAACTAATTAACAATAATTAACCCTATGATTAACTAATTAACCCCCTCAGTAATTAACCCTATTAAACCCTCAACATACCTAAGTAACTCTATCACTAACAACTTAACCCTATCTAGACCCAGTTATCCCTAGTGCTACAGCATGGGGATTACTTTTGGGAGCAGGGAGGAGCTTTAGGGGCTGGAGGCAGGTTTGGGGGCCGGAGGGGGGTCTCTTAGGCTGCTCCAGCAGCATACGTAAGGGCTTTTAAAGCCTTTGAATCCGCTATAATCCGCACACATTTGCTAATTGCGGGTTTGGAAGCCAGTGCGTCCTTGGGGATTCGTAGCAATTTAATAGCTAGATTAGAACGTAACAGTTATGGGTTTGACAGATCAAAGGATTTGCGGGCTGCAGAGTTCCACGTTCCAAGTCCTGTAGGCATTTTTCGTCCATCCCGCAAGACGTCTGTGGGTAGGTTAAGAGGCTAATTTAATAGCAGTAAGTCCGGCGGGCTACAACACGAATATTAGTAAGCAAAAAGGCATGGTACTCTGGAACCATATGATTTTTTTCAGAAAACCAACATGGTAAAAATGGATCTTATTGTTTAATAAGGAACTTGATGATCATCTTAAAATAAGGTAATATTTATTATAGAGACAGATATAGGATGTTTCTGGTTTAAGTGACAGGACTGCTGTGTGGTGTTCTTTAACTTAGAATGGACTTATTGAGCTATTAAATTTGCCCTGCAGGCTATGTCACGTAGGAACTTATGTATGCATTGCCATGGCAATTGTCACATAAGTGAGACTAGTTAAGACACTGATTAAGACATTGATTTAGCTAGTAAGCTCCAATAAACACAGCAGTTTCTCTAGTTAAGAAAAGTCAGTACATATTGCAAAATGGAGTCTATAAAGCTATGTATTTCCCAGTCAAACATTCAATGTGTCATGCTGTGTAAGATAACTCACATGTCCCAGAACCGAGGATAGGTTTTATTGTGACTGAGACAGTAGGAGCTTGGATTAAAGAGAGTAGGAGATTTTTTGCTACATTAATCTTTACATGTAATTTCATCTGTAAATTATTCACATAGTCTACATACTCTTCTATCAATAATCATCATAGGCCTTACCTGGGTCCTAACAATCTATCCAATACCCCTTACCAACCCACCCGCCATGACCCCCCCCCCTACCTATACCCCTATACTAACTAACACATACAACACATATAACCTTTTTACATACCATATAAACACCACATATACTGTACCTACCCAATTTTCTACATAGCCAATTTCATTACCCTATTACACTTGCACTCTACTCTATTCAAAGAGACATACAGCCTTATTAAATTGTGATTCGGTAAATTTAAAAGGTCTCTATTTAAGCACACAGCATATTTTATTTACAGAATTTTTTAGTTAGTGAAGACCTTGTTTTTGGATAGAAGTTCACTAACTAAAAACTTCTGTAAAAAAAATATGCTGCGTGCTTAAATAGAGCTCTTTTAAATTTACCGGAACGCAATTTAATAAGGCTGATAGTATATAATTTTTTTTGCAAATACATTTACACACTTTTGTTCTGTTAATCAGTGGGCAGTGATAGTCCTAGTTTTGTGTTTTGGTGTTATTATTGTTATCTTTATTTATATCGCGCCAACATATTCTGTAGCGCTGTACAGGGGTTAAGTATATAGCACAGGGCCCTGTTTTTGAGCATAAAATCAAATGTACATAGAGCTTGTTTCAAAGGTACTGACACAAGATGGGTATGTATCTATGAGTGAATGGTGTGACTACTACTGTATTTGTTTATTTTTTTATAGAGGAATGAGGGGAAGCTCGGAGTAGAGAGAAGATTTGGAGAGACAGAAGGAGCCCAGGAGAAAGGGGGAGAGAAAAGGAAATGAGGAAAGGATGGGAAAGTTCAGAAGGGGGGAGAGGAGGAGAAAGGGGGAGAGGAGGAGAAAACGGGAAAAAAGTGGAGGCAAGGAGAGTAAGATAGAGCGGTGAAGATGGTGAGAGAGGAGAAGGAGTGAAATCTGGAGTTTCCTTTAGTGCAGGAATGACAACTATACGGCAGGAGGCCTCAGAGTTTAATGGTGGAGCATCGGGTTGAACCCTAGACATCAGGGGCAACTCGGGAATCTTCAGACACAGTTAGGAGTCATGAGGCTGACAAGAAACACAGAAACCGTCCCAGGAGGAAATTATTGTTTTCCTAAATGTCATCCATGAACAGTCAGATATCCTTGAGGCAGAGGGGTCAGTGCTGTGGGAGTTCACTTAAAGGATGTGAAGAGTTTGATGCACAGCTATGATTGCTGAGCCATAGTCAAGAGGAAAATGGCTGAGGAAGCTGCCAGCTCAAGAGCCACAACTGGTTGTCCCCAAGTAGTCATGGACTATACCGGATTACCCATTAGGCCAACTAGGCAGCCGCCTAAGGGTGCTTCCCCGTGAGGCGCGCCACTTTTATAAAAAAAATGGTTCCTGGCTTAAAAAAATGAAATGCTGCATTTCATATACTGGCTACTAGGGGGTAACCACATAGAACAAGAGAGTTACAACAGGAAAAGGAACTAACACACACAGAAAAGGCAAAAATTGGTCCATGCATACCTTGCATACTCACTCAAAGAGGCTTTACTGCCTAGTGGCTCCAAAAATGTAGATCCGGGCCTGCTCATAGGATGAACAACTGAGAGGCAGAATGTCTTCAGCCACCATTGTGGGAATACCTGCATCACTAGACACGGTCTGGCCAGAGACTTTGCAAGGCTTTGCTTTCTTTTTTCTGGTACTGCCCCTTTATTGAATCAAAATAAACCTAGATATCTGCTCACTACCACACAGTGGCCTAGCTAGAGTTTTTGGTCTGTCCCTCAGTTTGCAGCACCCCCCCTCCAGTGCTAACATTTTATCTCTCAATCTCCCCTCTCTCCCCTCTCTTTCTCTCCATCTTTCCCTCTCTCTCCATGTATCTCTCTTCCCATCACTTCTCTCTCTTTCTCTCTCTCCCCTCTCTCCCCCTGCCCCATTTACTCTCTCTCCTCCTCTCTCTCTCTCCCTCTCTCTTTCTCTCCCTCTCACTCTCCCTCTCTTGCTCTTCCTCCCTCTTTCTCTATCCCTTTCTTTCTCTCTACCTTTCCCACCTTGCCTCTTCCTCTCCCCCTCATACTATGTCTCCTCCTCTCCCCCATGTCTACCCCTCTCCCCAGGTCTCTCCCTCTTGCCCCTTGCCTCTCCCTCTCCCATATGTATCCCCCTCTCCTCCATTTACCCTCTTGCCTCTCTCTCTCTCCTTGTATGTCTCTCCCTCTTTCCCTCCCCCCTTGCCTCTCCCTTTCCCCCATGTCTCATCCCTTGCCTCTCCTCCACATCTCACCCTTGCCTCTAACTCTCCCCATGTCTCTCCCTCTCCCCCATGTCACCCCTCTCCCCCATGTCTACAAATTGCCTCTCTCTCCCTCTCCTCCCATGTCTCCCCTTTGCCCCTCTCTCTCCATGTATCTCCCTCTATCCCCCTTGCCCAATCCTCCCCCATTGTCTCAGTCCTTTCCTTTCCCCCTTGTCTCTCCCTCATGCCTCCCCCCATGTCTACCTCTCCTCATGTCTCCCCCTCCATCCCAATATCTCCCTCTTGCCTCTTTCTCTCCCTCTCCCCCAAAGTCTTCCTTGCATCTCTCTCCCTCTTTCCCATGTCCCCCCCTCTCTCTCCATGTCTCTACCTCTTGCCTATCTCTTTCTCTCCCCCACTTCTCTCTCCCCTTGCCTCTCTCGTCCCTTAATTTACCTCTCCCCCATGTCTCCTCCTTGCCTCGCTCTCCCTCTATGTCTCTCCCTCTGCACCATCTCTCCCCCTCTCCCTCCATGTCTTCCGCTTCCCTATCCCTCACTCCATGTCTCTTTCTCATAGCATCTTCCTCTCCCCCATGTCTCCCCCTTGCCTCTCCTCTCCCCCATGTCTCCCCCTTGTCCCTCTCTCCCTCCATGCCTCTCTTTCCCTCTTTCCCTATTGCCTCTCTCCCCCATGCCTACCGCTCCCTCAATGACTCCCCCTCACCCGCATGCCTCTCCCTCTCCCCTGTCTCTTACCTCCTGCTCCGTGCTGCTGGGTCTACCCTTTGCTGGCTCCTTCCCCTGCCAGCAGACACAAGAGCAGGGAGAAAGGGAAAGGAGCATCAGAACACCAGTGGAAGGCAGGTGGGGGCATTTTTGCCACCCCCAAAGAGGTGACGCCCAGGGCTCTCCACCCCCTTGCCCCCCTAGCTATGCTACTTCTACCACGTAAGGAGCCATTCCCCCAGAAGTCTCCTAGAACCTGGTGCCCAGGACCTCTGGAACCAGCCAATACACTGTTAACAGACCACAGCAATGAGCTTTAACCTAGTGTGAGCCAGCACTTCTGCACACCAACTGTAACAAAACCCAAACATATCTCTCAATATAATTGGAGGGCGGTAGGCAGGATTAAGCATGTGCTTCTATCTGCCAACTGACAATGAGGGGGCAGAACATACTTTTAAAACCCATAGGCTCTCCCCGGCACTATGCCCCATCAAACACCCTCATGCTGTTTCCAGGGGTTGACTTGACCTAAGCATATGTGAAATGGTATGCTTACCAATCACCCCCTTAAACCGATATAATTAACCCATAAAAAAAACACAAACTCCAAAGTGGGTGTTAACAGGCCACAGCTTTACTGAATCAAAACAAACACTGAAAAAGCCCAACCCTCCTGAAGCATTCTGGAACTCGGTGCCCAGGATACCTCTTTAACCAGCCAATACACCATTACCGGACCACATAAATGAGCTCTAGCTGAAAAGATTGCCCCTTAAACGTTCAAGAAACAAGTGACATATGCGTAAATCCACTTTAATGTAATCTGATGATGTGGCTGACTTACAGTGCCTTGCAAAATCATTCACCCCCCTTGGCATTTTTCATGTTTTGTTGCCTCACAAACTGGAATTAACATGGATTGTTTGAGGATTTGCATCATTTAATTTACAGAACATGCCCACAACTTTGAAGATGTTTTTTTTTCATTATTGTGAAGCAAATAACAAATAGGACAAAATAACAGAAAAAGTCAATGTGCATAAGTATTCACCCCCCTAAAGTCAATACTTTGTAGTGCCACCTTTTCCGTCAATCACAGCTCCAAGTCGCTTTGGATAAGTCTCTATGAGCTTGCCACATCTTACCACTGAGATTTTTCCTCATTCCTCCTTGCAAAACTGCTCCAGCTCCTTCAAGTTGGATGGTTTGTGCTTGTGAACAGCAATCTTTAAGTCTGACCACAGAATTTCTATTGGATTGATGTCTGGGTTTTGACTAGGCCATTCCAACACATTTACATGTTTTCCCTTAAACCACTCAGGTGTTGCTTTGGGGTCGTTGTCCTACTGGAAGGTGAACCTCCATCCTAGCCTCAAATCACGCACAGAGCCGTACAGGTTTTGCTCAAGAATATCCCTGTATTTAGCACCATCCATCTTTCCCTCAACTCTGACCAGTTTCCCAGTCCCTGCTGCTGAAAAACATCCCCACGGCATGATGCTGCCACCACCATGTTTCACTGTGGGGATGGTGTTCTTTGGGTGATGTGATGGGTTTGTGCCAGACATAGCATTTTCTTTGATGGCCGAAAAGATACATTTTAGTCTCATCAGACCAGAGCACCTTCCTCCATACATTTTGGGAGTCTCGCACATGCCGTTTTGCAAACTGAAAATGTGCCATTTAGTTTTTTGCTGAAAGGAATGGCTTTCTTCTGGCCACTCTGCCATAAAGCCCAACTCTATGGAGCGTACAGCTCATTGTCGTCCTATGTACAGATTCTCCAGTCTCTGCTGTGGAACTCTGCAGCTCCCCCAGAGTTTACCTTATGTTTTTGCGCTGCCTCTCTGAATAATGGACGGCCGTCCTTTGGCAGGTTTGCGGTTGTGCCATGTTCTTTCCATTTGGTTATGATAGATTTGATGGTGCTCCTGGGGATCATCAAAAATTTGGATATTCTTTTATAACCTAACCCTGACTAGTACTTCTCAAGCTCAGCTTTTTATGGGCTTCATAACAAAGAGGGTGAATACATACGGACATGCCAATTTTCTATTTTCTATTTCTAAAGAATAGTTTTATGTATATATTTTTCTCATTTCACTTCACCACCTTAGACTATTGTGTTCTGATCCATCTCATGAAATTCAGATTAACAAAACATTGAAATTAAGGCTGTAATGTAACAAAATAGGTAAAAATTCAAGGGGGGTGAATACTTTTGCAAGGCACTGTATTTGCACTGTTGCTAATAATACACAACATGAGAATATTCGTGCCATTGATATTATACAAGAAGCAAAATTACATTTACCCAACAAGGACAATATCCTTAAGCCAGCATAAGACTTTCAGCATCCCTCTTAAGTCCCAAACATTAACAATAGGTAAACTGCATTTAAATAACATATATATCTATGTAAATGTCCAGGAAACTTAATGAATGTGTAGGCCCCTCTAATTTCTCAATTTCCAAAGGAATCCCAAATTACAGTGTTATAGATGTTAACTTTTTAAGTAAAAGGGAACAATTCACAGAATCAGGAGGGCCAACAAATAAGAAATCATCTAGGAAATGCACTAGGCTATCTAAACCAAAATGTGATCTAACACCCCAATGTAAAAATGTCCTAAAATGTACTTTTTTAAATAAGAGCAGGAAATAGAACATCCCATGAGTAATCACAAGTCAACAAAATATTGTTTCTGAACATGACATCCCAGTGAATAATGAGAAGAAGAAGAAACAAATAGAAGCCACAACGATTAATCTATATCTAATTTGGTCAAAGGCACCCCTCTAAGTTTGTTATACCAAATAAACTGCCTACTTAAAAGATGAATAAGTTACCAAATAAAGTTAATTGTCTATCTCAACATTAACCAATAGCCTCTTTGGTTAAGAAATATGATAAATAAAAGGGAAACAACATACTTCCTTTTTTGGAACTAAACCCAAAGGGGACAACTGTAAATTATCAATGCTAATTTGTAAGAAAGGACCTGCAATCTACGCTTAGATACTTTCCCATACAATTTTTACAAAACCAAAGAAGGACATTGCCTTGCAGAGTTTAAATTTGGAGGGCACCAAAAACACACAGAGGTAATAGCTCACTACACAGAAGGAGCCCAACCTCTTTAAGAGCTCCATGAACCCTGTGTCTCCATGAACCCCTTTTGCAAGTCAAACAAACAATGCAAAAATGTTTGTCTGCAGTAAAAACCCAACAATATAACCAGGCCTGCTCTAAAACTTGGATATAGAAAATATAAAGTATATTGCATCCATTTATAATGCGATTATTGGGTCTATTATTATTGTATGTTGTGTTCTTATATCTCTGTATATGGTTAAAAATAATAATATTCAGTTAATGAGAAACACTCACTAAACAAGTCTATTTAATTTAATAATTTAACTTAAACATTGGTTAGTATATAACTTTATGGTTAAATGTCCATTTGTGAAGGTTGAAAAGTGCATTGGTTTCAAATTTCATGTCTACTGATCTATGTTCCCTTCTGTTGATCCAGAAGAAGGCAAGAAACCCCCACCACTGCAACACTTTGCAATTTGTCTCATGGGATAAATAGACTTCTTCCTGTCACAAAACCTGCAATATGGTTTTCATTTCTGTTATAAGCAGAAAAGAGTTACCTTAGGGTCATTCATTAACATAATGATATTTTGACACCTGCTGGTTTTATACCTTGAATTTGATTTTAGGAATTTTAATACAGTAAGCTAATGTAAACTCTACCAAATTGACCTATCAACTCTTTATGACATATGGAAATGTTTTAAAGGGCTTTAATATAATTAACCTAAAAACACATCAGAAGGAAAATAGCTGCTCATCAAACAAATATAAAACATTAGGCAGATACTTTTCAGGTAATAGGCAGCAGCAATGAATACATAAGACATTGTTAATCATGTTGAACACTGTGTTTTCTCTCTCATTTATTTGAAAAGGAAACTAAAAACTGTTCCACATTCCTTCTAACAGGAATGATATGATATGGACACATAGGGGAATAATACAAATACTGCATCCATTGTTGAGTTGGTTAGACAAGAGCTATTATTTCTACTTTATCTACTTTATTTTCTCTAAAACAGTAAACAAGACTAGGAAGTACACTCCCTCTACCACCATAGTACTACCTATAATATACCCTTCAATCATTGATTACACCCTTTCCAAAGAAGCCCCCTTACTCAATCCATCTATGCTCTCTTAACTACCTCCCCATTTATCTGTTTCCATTTGCTTTCCAACTACAACAATGACCTCTATATAACCAACTAACCCAGCTCCTGTCATCAAACATCTTACCCTACAATCTACTTTTCTTGCTAATACTGTACTGAAACCATACTTACTACAGTAGCTAACAACCTCCTGAAGGCCAAAAGAAAAGGTTAACATTCTCTACTTATCCTCCTGCACCTTTCATCTGCCGTGGACACAGGTACCTATTGAACTCTTCTCCCAACTCTGTTCACTCTTGGCCTCTGCAACCCTGATCTCCCATGGTTCAAATCTTATCTATCACAATCACAGCACCGGAAATCACATTTTCTAGCCAAAACCTAATTCATAAGAAGTACATACATTCATTCACTTATCACATCCTGCATAGGCTATTGCAACTCACTCCGAACCACCTTACTAGAGTCCCCACTCCAATTCATATTTGCATCTGTCTGGCTCATATGTCTCATCATTTGTTTCTCATCAGCTATTCGGCTCAGCCAATCCATTTACCCTTTACTAGCTTTTTATATCCACTACAATGAATAATCAAAATTTTTAACACTCACGTACAGAGCCTACAATGACACTGCATTCTCAAAACATTCAAAACACAATAAATACACACAACAAACACATAAAAAGCTTACCCACAGCAAGAGGGAGCACCCAGGATCTCTGCAAGTGAAGTTACACCTCCATTTAAGTCCAAATTGAAGAGTTTAGACACCCGAAAATCACCTAAGCGAGAGAAAAAATGGCCGCCGAAAAAAACGAAAACTAGGCTACAGGACCCTCAACTCCCAAACAGCTACGGATAATCCGAAAAAGCCGGGCGAGCTTCAAGAACAAGGACGCTAAATCACCAACAGCCGCGTACCACACATTAGGCGCCATTTTGCAACACACTTACAGAATGCGGGAGTACTTAGCTACCCTAACGGATTTGGCTCACACACGCACACTATTTACACTGCACAAATTGCTCACACTTACACAGCAGCTCCACAGCACTAAAAACACACATTGTATGCTGCAGCAACACGAAAACAGATTGTCAGCTCTTCAGCATAATGCTTCCTACATTTATTACTTCAAAATAGGTAAAGTATATTCCTTTATTAATGTATTGTTTAGTTCATTACCATACACCAAACAGCATTAGCTCACTTACAATTTGATTCCCGTCATTTATTGACGGGCAATATTCTAGTATAATAATAATAATTATTAGGAAGCTTACATATGTAAGCTTCCCAATAATTATTATTATTATACTAGAATATTGCCCGTTAATAAATGACGGGAATCAAATTGTAAGTGAGTAAACATCCAATACAGAGCCTGGTGTATGCATCTTACTAACTATTGCTGAGAAACAGTCACAAATTGTTTAGTATGATATATCCCACATCAAGTTCAGAAGATTATTTGTCTGTATGTATGAGCTGCAGAGGCCCGACCACAGCAGGATTAATTATATTGATATGAGTCAAAACTAACCAAGCTCATAATACAAAGCAATGATCTTATGTATCCAATAAACACTCCACACAATGGCAAATAATTGAAGCAATCATCTTCTAAACATAACGATGTCATATATATATATATATATATATATATATATATATATATATAGGAAAGCACAGCAATCAAATTAGCATACAACGTTAACTCATATACTAATATTGTCCCATTTAAGCACCCAAGAGGTCCAGTTTATGTCCTCGCCCAATGGGATCTGTGGCAAGAGGAGTAGGAGAAGCCACAGAGAAGAGACAAGGGCCCGGTATATGAGGAGGTGGATGTCAGCTTCATGTGGTCAGTGGGGGAATCTGCTGGGCTATCCACCACACCCATGGCATTAGACCACAGCCCATATTAACTCCCCACCTAGGACCTACAGTCTTAGTATGCCTGTACCACTACTACCACCACCACCACCTCCTCCCACCACCAGCACCACCAGGCTCACCACCACAAAAGATCCCAACCACAGATCCCAAGCGCTACTCAGTACTTCCTTGCTCCTCCCACAGATATTCCAGGTCTGACAGGAGTCAGACATCAGCCCCCTCGAGCAGTGTTGAAGGCTACATTGGAGGATATTCTGGTCTGTGTTCAGAGGCAGGAAGTGAGTATGGTGAGCCTCTTGACCAGCATGTCCTCCCAGCAGAACTCATTAGCATCCCAGCTGACCACATCTGGCCTCAGCAACAGGAGGCATTATAGAGAGACGAGGGGCTACAATCTCCAGGTGGAGAGTGACATGGCCAGTCTACTCCAGATAGTGCAGAACCCGCACATGTTCACCCAACTGAAAATTGAAAATTTACATTATACAGCACACTCTGGTCACCAACACTGTCTCCTCTACCCCAGAACCCTCCCCAGCCCATGGGCAGCCTGCCCAACCTCATCTCCCTCAATGCTTCCTACTCCAGGTGCTGCACTGCCACCTCAAGGGTCTATGCCCCCCCTTCAACACCTCCTTGTCCTAGGAGAAGGAGTGGTAGCACAAGGAGTGGGGCCCTCTGCATAGGAAGCGGAGTAGATGGGCTTGCATCTATTATTTTACCTTCTCAAAAACACTCCTAAGTGAAAATCTATTGGTCAAGCAATTAACATAATCATGTCTGTCTATAAAGTAGATGATCATGGCCTATGTTATGGTGATGTTTTGTAATCATGTGGCTACCTGCCATCACATAGTCCATAATCCTCTTCTCTGTGAAAATGTATGGTTATGGGTCACATTTCACCAATTGGTGGTAACCAAAGAATGTCGTTGAGAAGAGATGGGGTAGACTCTATTGTTTATTATTTCCCTCACTAATTAACCTGTTTTTTTCCATTAAAGCATTTTGTTCATCTGCAAGCAGTGATATCAAATAATGTAAGTAAACTATATACACAGTGGCCTTCCGATAAGCATTCCGTCACTGACATGCCCTCAGCAGATTAATTTCACACCCCATAGATAAACACATATACTGTATAATGTTTTATACCCGTGATTGTTTTCTGATGCCGCTACAGGGTTCTAATTTAATAGGGCTGCATGTTAATAAAACTCAGCATTAATATATGCGTTAGTTAAGAATGTCATCCTCTCTTGGGATTCACTCACACCACACATATGATATCAATGCACAGTGTGATACATTTATTTACATGTGCTTTGTGTATATTATAAACTCTTATTTTAATATTGTAATCAATTTGTCCATGTGTTCTTAATGGTTACTGATTTGAGACATCAACATGCATTACATTTACTGAACAATCATATATTTGTATATAGATCATCTTTCTGTATACCTATCCTGGGTTAATGTAGGGTGGATGTGTATAATTGATCTTTTTAGTAATCATCTGCATGTAGGGACTAATAACATATGGATAACAGTATTATCTATTTCCATATCATTAATGGTCGATGGTGATTCATGTCTTGGCAACTATGTCCTCATGCATATGATTACTGTAATCATATTTACACATATTTATTATTAGGATGGGGTTCCCTGGTGGTCCAGTGGGTAGGATTCAGTGCTTTCACCGCTGTGACATGGGTTTGATTCCAGTCATGGAACCAAGAGATCACACCCCCTGAAGCCATGCAGGGTTGGGCCTGGTCAGTACTTGGATGGAAGACTACCTAGGGATACCAGGAGCTGTATACTGTGGCCCACAGAAGAAGGAACTGGCAACCCACTGCAGAATCTTTGCCATGGATACCATGTGGACCAGCATGGTGATTTACGGTCCATGAGATCACGGTGAGTTGGACACAACTGAACAACGTAAACACACACATTATTGGTATACATATTGTCAGATGCACAGGAATTCCCTAGACTCCCAATGCTGGAGGTAATTTTCCTGGTGTTCCATCTGCCTCTCCACAGCCTCCTTGAGCCTTTGCTGGCCTTCCTAAACAATGAATACACATAAATATAAAACCCCTTGTAATGATTGTCCCTATATCCCCATGTCCCTGCCGATATAACACCCTGTTCCTTACATGCTTCCTATGACAATCTAGTGATCTCGTTTAGCCACAACCAGTGTTACCCACTTCTCTCTTTAAGACTACAGACTGCCCATGAGTTTTCACACCCCAGTATATATCTCCCAACAGTATTGTGTAGATGACATACCTTCCCAAGGATGTGACCTACATGGTCACTATCAGTACTGATATGTGGTCAGGATCAGTACTGTTCATGAGTATTGTTTGAGATGGGCCTAGTCCTTTAATAGTAAATGCAGTGAACCACCTGTTGTAGGCTACATGGGTTTCCTGATTTAGATTAACCTCTTGAGTACTGGGGTTTTACCCTTGAGGTTGAAATGTGTTATGTGGAGGTGTATTATTACCAATAGTTGATGTTCTCATATGTATACTGACTCAAAATAAATGAAATTAAATATGTTTAAATTCTATGGCCCTCATTCAATTGCAATTTGGCCAATTGAATAGGGTTCTAAATAAGCACATAACATATTTATTTTAAATAAGTTTTTAGTTAGTAAACATTTATCCAAAAGCAAGGTTTTCACTAACTAAAAACTTCTTTAAAAAAAATATGCTATCTGCTTATTTAGAGCCCTATTCAATTGGCCAAATCGCAATTGAATGAGGACCTATGTTTGTGCCTTTGGTACTGTTAGGTATTAATTTCAAATAAATTACATGTTTTTTTATGCTTTTTTAGTACTGTACTGTATCTTTAACTGCTTTTAGAGGCATCAGAAATTCTTTTAAAAGTATTTATGAGTGCTGTTTAGTGCACGTAAATATTTTTACAAACAAATATGTAAACGTAATAGCTGCGAGTCATAAATATTTTGCGAGTACGAAGTAAAAGAGGAATTAAATAGCCTTTGAGTGAAAATCAATGCAAAAGCATCTTGTAATAATGAAGTAAAAAAAAAAAAGAAAAACCTTTAATTGGATACACTGAATCCGAAAACTTCACCGCTATACGTATATAAAATATATGAGTGCTTTCAATAATTCATCATGTATGGTATATAGGAATAGAGTGTAAAATCATACATAAATTTCTCCATACTTTAACTCATTAACATAAACAATCCTCATAGATCAGAATATACTGATTCTCCTGCTACAGCAGGATATAATGATAATCACAGAATTGTAACTAGGTAGGATAAAAGCACAATATAAGTATAATAAAAACAAGAACAATCTGAAGCCAAAAGAGACTTAAATAAACTGAAAGAAAAAAATATATTGAAGAGGGCTTTAATACACCATATACAAAAATATACAGAGCTGGACTTAACATATAACAGTACAAAGATATACTTTCAGTTCAGCTACCAAGCTCCAAATTCCACAAGTGCATAAAAATCACCCAGTGTATATCCATCAGTAGTCTCTGGCTGAGATTATAGAAAATAGAGTTGCCAATGGGCCGTTTTGTCCATCCTCGTGGACTTTTTTTGAGGCTATATCTTTGCTGGCTTTACTGGCTATTTAAAGCCTAAATTGCTTCCGGATTAATCCGCACTAGTTGCGCAATGACGTCTGACGCAATTACGTCATGATGTTGATGTAATTGCGTCATCACGCTGTTCCAAATGTACTAACTTTATTGTTCAAATATTCGTTTTCACATCAGCGTAATTCAATAGATTCTAACGTTATTGAGCTTCTAACGAACAGAAGAGCATAATACAAGATAATGAGAATATTGGTTGACCGAAGCAGTGGGGGAAAAAGGGATCCATCTAACAGAACAAATATAGCGCAAATATCTGGGCTAAATTCTTTAAATAAACACTTTAATGGAAAAAGAACTAAATAGAAAGTGACCCAAGGTATATGAATACTAAAAAAGACTATTTATTGTGTATCTACCACAAGGTGTATAAGTAATAAGTAATAATACATTTTGACCAAAAGAATATGAATAATAAAAAAAAAAATATTTATTATGTGTCTACCACAAGGTGTATAAGAAATAACTATCATAAATGGTATATAATATAAAATATAAATAGTCATTATAATCCTAAATATAATTGTAAATAATTATGTGATATATAAGGTCTACCAAAGATAGAAAAAAGTGAGAAATCTGGGGGTGAGGCGGGAAGGAGTATATCCTGTGCTATATGTGAGGGGTAGATACACAATAAATAGTATTTTTATTATTCATATGCTTTGGGTCACGTTCTGTTAGATGGATCCCTTTTCCTCCACTGTTTCGTTCAACCAATATACTCATTATCTTGTATTATGCTCTTCTGTTCGTTAGAAGCTCAATAAAGTTAGAATCTATTGAATAACGCTGACGTGACGATGTTGTTACATTAAACGCCATCAGCGGGAACATTTGTACAATAAATTTAGTACTTTTTGAACACCGTGATGACGCAATTACGTCGACGTCATTAAGCGCGGATTAATCCAAAAGCAATTTAGGCTTTAAATAGCCAGTAAAGCCAGCAAAGTTATAGCCTCAGAAAAAGTCCACAAGGATATACGAAACAGCCCATTGGCAACTCTATTTTTTATAATCTCCAGAGACTACTGAAAGTTCAGATGGATATACACTGGGCGATTTTTTATGCACTTGGGGAATTTGGAGCTTGGTAGCTGCTATATGTTAAGTCCAGCTCTGTATATTTTTGTATTATAGCCCTCTTCAATATATTTTTTTCTTTCAGTTTATTTAAGTCTCTTTTGGCTTCTCTTATTTTTAGTATAGTTATATTTGTGCTTTTATCCTACCTAGTTACAATCCTGTGATTATCAGTATATCCTGCTGTAGCAGGAGAATCAGTATATTCTGATCTATGAGGATTGTTTATGTTAATGAGTTAAAGTATGGAGAAATTTATGTTTGATTTTACACTCTATTCCTATATACCATACATGATGAATTATTGAAAGCACTCATATATTTTATATACTTAGGGCCTCATTCAATTATCGGCCGTAAAACGGCCGCAAAGCTGCGATTCCTTGCGGCCATCTTACGGCCCCGTGTAGAGCTACTTTTACCTTGCAATTCAATTATACGGCGCCGCAAGGATATCCTCTTCCGGCCGGCCGCATATCATGCAAACGGCCGGAAGCTTTTTCACAGCGCCCGTAAATCTTGTTTTCCGGCCGCAAAGTCCGAAAACTGAAAATGCAAATATAAAATCGAGAATGCACTGTAAAGCTCCGTAAATGCTAGGCATCATAATGGGGGACACGAGGATTAATAGCAACACCCTCTCAAGCTTGCACATCAGCCCAAATCAGATATATTATTCACGGATTACTTTACGTCCCGTAGTTCCGCGGGCTGGTCCTTGTTCAAACCCGTACGGGTTTGGAGATGGAGGGCCGCAAACCAAGCATTGTAATAGCCAATATATATTCAATCCAGCACTGCAAAGCACTGTAAATGATGGGGAACATAATGGGGGGGCATGAGGATTACTAGCCAAACATTCTCAAGCTTGCACATCGCCAAATTGTACTTTGATTTTAAAATCCGTACAAGTCCCACGGACTTCACTGACCAAGCCCGTAGCTCCGTATTCAAGCCCGTGCGGGCTGTCCTCCAAGCCCGCAGCTCGTTTTTAAAGGCCGTACGTGCTTGGAGGTTAAAGGTATCCATTTTGTTACGGTTTTTGCAGTCTGCATGGAACTGCTGTAACCCTAAAATGGAGGCCCAAGCATTACAGCCTACAAATTAACAAGACTTCAAATTAGTTTAATATTCCTCATATGTTTGATTGGTCAGCACACATATAGGTTCCATTGTAGCCTCTAAAACAGCCCCATAATAGAATATGTCACCCCAATATTGGCGCGCACAGCAAATGTGTTTTGACAACATGCAGCTGACATGAGTGGTCCCACATCATTGCGCAGTTCTAATATTTTGGACTGTTGGCCGTCGATGAAAGGGCGCAAGTGATATGACCTAATGCCATAAACCCTTCTAACCCTTGTAGCCACAGCCTAATCCTAATCCTTACACCCCACTGCCTAATCCTAATCATTAGATCCGCTAGCCTCCTCTCGGGCCTGCTGTTGATGATGCGCGCATGTGTCGGTGCGTA
The DNA here is from genome assembly GCA_027410445.1 of Discoglossus pictus. NCBI lineage: Eukaryota > Metazoa > Chordata > Amphibia > Anura > Alytidae > Discoglossus > Discoglossus pictus. Next base: position 208,189,953 of record CM050167.1, on the reverse strand, counting down.
GATGACAGCGCACATTCGATGCACGCTATATGGTTGATCAACGATAGAATACACATCTCGCTCATCACATCTACATTAGAGAATACAAATAGTGGCCAAATCAGACCGCCACTTGTCATATATCAAGTACCAGGGGAATATTTCATTATATGTGCTTAAGTTCTTCAGTTGTGTCTGACTCTCAGTGACCCTATGGACTGCAGCACATTCAGCTAGGTCTCTGCCTGTGCTGTTCTCAAAAGTTTGAAGGCCAAAGAGATTGGAGTGGGTTGTCAGTTCCTCCTCTAGTGGATTGGGATTTGTCTGATCTCTCTGCTATGACCTGCCCACCTACAGTAGCTCACAGCTTCATTCAGGTACACAAGCTGCTTCACCACCACCACCACCACTTAGCAACCCTCACCCATGTAAAGTGATAAATAGCAGAACAGTTTCGAGGTTCACCAAATGGGAATAACTAGACACCTGGCACATGGCTCCCACCAGGATGGGCGTAGCAGAGATTATGCCTGATGGCGGTGAGTTTGCTGTCGATCCCAGAGCTTGCGGCCCTTCCTGATGGGTCAGAGTAGATATGTGTGGTGCATGTTACCCTGGTCCCCTTCAGCATTGCTAAGTAGTGTGAAGGGGCTTGTGTACCTGAATGAAGCTGGGAGCTACTGTAGGTGGGCAGGTCATAGCAGAGAGATCAGACAAGGTCCAATCCACTTGAGAAGGAACTGACAACCCACTCCAATCTCTTTGGCCTTCAAACTTTGGAGAACAGCAAAGGCAGAGACCTAGCTGAATGTGCTGCAGTCCATAGGGTCACGGAGAGTCGGACACAACTGAAGAACTTAACCACATATAATGAAATATTCCCCTGGTACTTGATATATGCCAAGTGGCGGTCTGATTTGGCCACTATTTGTATTCTCTAATGTAGATGTGATGAGCTAGATGTATATGCAATTAGATAGAGATTTAAGGGATCCCAATAGAGCTCATGTGCGTGGCAAAGGGTTCATATGACCTGACTCATGTTTTACTCTTGATATTGAATTGGGTAGTGTGGCTTTAATCATATTATGCATGTTGCAGCATGGTTTGTCAGATTGGCATGTGCATGACCATTACAACATATGATAACCAAAGGATATTTAGCCAATGCATGTTCATTATTGGGCAACTAACTGTATTCACACATATGCTAAGTGATGTGGGTGAAGGGGTTTGTGTACTTCAATGAAGCTGTGAGCTAGCCTACATCGGGCCAGTGTAGGGGGGTACGTCTTATCAGAGAGGTCAGACTAATCCCAATCAACTAGAGAAGGAACTGGAAAAGCACTCCAGTGTCACCTGTCCTATTCATTGTAGGCCCTCAGGGGAATGTTCCTACTCCACAGTATCGCTCATCAGACTTGTCATGGGTATTAACCCTATATTAGTAGTAGATATGATATTTGGGATCAGATGATATCTCAAGCTATTCTGACTCCTCAACAGTTTTAGATGTATTGATCTATTGCATGTTAACTATGGCTCATCAGTTTACATTTAGAGGAATGTGACACTAATGTAATGCATGTGGATTTCCCTGAACCAAACATATTCATAACACATGGACGCAGTCAGAAAGGTCTAACAAAGCTTTATTTTTTACACAGACCACAATCAGCAGTGGTCAAGATTGTGCATTCACATAACCGTATAACAAAGCTTTATTTGATACACAGACCACAATCAGCAGTGGTCAAGATTGTGCATTCACATAACAGTATAACAAAGCTTTATTTGATACACAGACCACAATCAGCAGTGGTCAAGATTGTGCATTCACATAACAGTATAACAAAGCTTTATTTGATACACAGACCACAATCAGCAGTGGTCAAAACTGCATTAATATCATGGGTGTGGTGTGGGCGGGTCCTTGAAGAGCAAGAGGCTGGAAAAAAGGGGAAACCTACAGGTGTCAATCTAATAGTCTAGAATAAGCATGATGCATAGCACCTACCAGGGTCACATGCTGCAACCGGAACCAGAAATCTCTTCATTTAACTGAAGAAACCATTTATGTGCATAGCACATACAACTTGTAACTAGATCTGCTCATTTAAACAGATGATTCAACCTTTGGACTGTGTAATCCAATCCAGTTTCACACATACAGTGTGTTGAACAAACAAAGATCTGAAAGAAGTGTTCAAATCAAAAAATGCGGAGGAGGATCCAAAACAATTTAGAATCACGATGTATGTACAGTACAGTTCTAAATACTGTACCAATATACCAACTCACCTGATTCCCATCTGCAAGCTTTACTAACCATTAGCTAGGTCTGTGGATAATCAGAAATATGGGCAAATAGCCATTATTATGGAGAGGACACAAAGGTCAGCAGCCAGATTCACTGTTTCTTACATCAGACCCAAAGATCTGTTCTCAGACTGCTATTGAGGTCAGGATCACATGCGTCACTAGTGCATATATTAATGCTGGCTGTTATTAACATGCCATTGTGAGACTTTGCAAGTCCACCGCCATAGCGGTATTAGTCTACATTTAAGCTACCAACAATCATGTTGGAGATATGTGGCTATGTGATAGCTTTAAGATTGTGGGAGCTACATGTTAAGGGGGCTGCCATTGAAGGCATGTCTACCTGAGAGGCACTGGGAAAACCCTCCACCTCATAATTCCTCCACAATGCTTGCAGATGTAGGAGATGCCTTCATGGACCTAAAATTAAAAAATTAAAAAAAAAGACAAAACCTAAAAAATAAGGCCTGAAAACATCATAGGGCCTGCAGCATCTCTTCTCAACAGCACTCCTTAGTGACAATGTATTGGTCACACTACTAATTAACAGCCTCATTAAATTGCTATGTAACAAATTGAATAGGGCTCTATATAAGCACCCAGCATCTTTTTGAAAGCAAGTTTTTAGTTAGGGAACTTCTATGCAAGAGCCAGGTCTTCACTAACTAAAAACTTCTGTAAAACCAATATGCTATGTGCTTATATAGAGCCCTATTCAATTGCCCAAATCACATTTTAATGAGGCCCTTTGTGTTGTGTTTAACCTGTGACCAATTGATGGTCACTGAGGAGTGCTGTTGAGAAGGCGAAAACATGTCTGCAGACCCTATGGGCGTCATTCAATTGCGATATGGCCGATTGAAAAGGGCTCTATATAAGCACAGAGCATATATTTATTTACAGACGTTTGTAGTTAGTGAAGACCTTGCTTTTGAAAAGAAGTTCACTAACTACAAACATCTGTAGAAAATATGCTCTGTGCTCAAATTGATCCCTTAGCAATCGGCCACATTGCAATTGAATGAGACCCTATGTCCTCCTCCGCTTGGGCCCAGGACCCACATCACCTGTGCCCATCCTCCGTCTCCCCTCTGGTGGTGATGGTGGGGGGGGAGGGCGGGGGGGGGCGGGCGGTGCCAGGCAGCGGTGGTCTGGGCGGTGGCGGACACATGGGAGGAGAGGAGGGGCCAGGCTGCTCTTGGCTGGGGGATTGTGAGATCCCCGTTGATGCTGGGCTGGGGACCATGGCATGTCTGAGCAGCCTGACCTGAAGGTGCTCCGATGTCATGTGGTGCCTCCTCACCTCCCTGGACAGCCTGGCCAGGCTGTGGGTCATCTGTGACCTTAGGGCAGAGATGCTGGCATCCATCCGGAGCTGGTTGGCCTCAATCCTCTGGCTGCTGGCCAGCAGCTCCTTCAGGACGGCCAGTGTCTCCACCTGCACAGCCTGGCTCTGCGGCGACGACACCGCTGGGTGGGCGTGGTGAGGTGATGCGGGGAGGTCCACAGCTGGAGCCGGTGGGGAGAATGTGCCCGGTGGTGACCAGGCCAGCACACTTTGTGGGGAAGGAGGTGCTGTCCCTTGGGGGGATGAGGGCCCCAGAGCAAGCCTTTCGAGGATGGGCATAGGCCCAGGGCTTGGGGCAGGTGACCCCGCAAGGTCAATGACCAGCCCATCCTCTGACTCCGAGCCCTCTGATCTCCTTTCCTCCTCCCCCTGTGCTGGAGGATCCTGGTACGGGGCTGATGGCCCCGCCTCCTCGCTATGGTCACAGGACCCAGAGCTCCTCCTGGATGCTGAGAGATAGAGAAGAAAGGTACATGTCATTAGTATGTTGATTAGCTCATTGATAGGTGTTCATTTCTAATTATCTGACATCTAGCCTTGAATATGGATGATTCTCCTCTTTGCTACTCTGATTAGCTATCTTATACTAGCTGTTATCTATTCTTAGGTTTCTGTTATGGATGGTTCTCGGCTCACAACTCTATCTGTATTACGGCTGCTGTCTGTAACTGCGTAGGCTGAACGGGCACACCAATACATGGACTCTGTATTACAGGGGTGTCCAAACTCTTTCCCAGATTGGAAGATATCCTTTCTGTGCACTGGTGAGTCAATCAGGATGAATGAAGAAGCGATTGACTCACCTGTGCGCAGCAGGGTTATCAAATCCAGCCATGTGTGTGGCCCACCAGGACCGCGTTTGGACACACCTGCTCTATTGCTTGATTACTGTTGTGGTGACCATGAATGACAGTGATTTGTCAGCTTCATGAATTTAACGATGCATCCATCTATCCCTTGTTATTTCATGGAGCTGACATGTCATTGTCATGGCCATGTGTAGTGTGTGTGATGCACATGTGGTGGCATGTTGCTGTATGTCATATTCACCTGCCATGGAGGCTGGGTCCTGCTGCTCCACCGGGCCTGATGCTCCAGCTGCGTCGGAGGGTGCAAGCATGGCCCTTGCAATCCCTTCATGGGCAAGGTACTTGACCCTCCGCCCCTCGGCCTCCTGCACCATCTTCCTCCTCACCGCGGCCCTGATGTCGTCAAACCGGTGCTTAATGGACCGCAGACACCGTCCACGGCCCGCCACACCGTTGACCAGATCCACCACCTGCTGCCAAGCAGTAGCACGGGGCCCAGCCTTTACTTCCCTACCCCCCGAGGTGATGACGGGGCGGGCACGGATGGCCTCCAGGAGGACCCTGTTTTCCTCCCGGCTATAATTGTGGGCCCTGGACCTGCCGACAGCCTCTTGCTCTTCTGCCTGGGGATGAGGACCCTCTCCACTCTCCCTCCTCCTCCTCCTTCCTCCTTCTCCTCTCCTCTCCTCCCTCCCTCCTCTCCTCTCCTCTCTCCCTCCTCCTCCTCTCCTCTCCTCCCTCCTTCCTCTACTCTCCTCTCTCCCTCCTCCTCCTCTCCTCTCCTCCCTCCTTCCTCTACTCTCCTCTCTCCCTCCTCCTCCTCTCCTCTCCTCCCTCCTTCCTCTACTCTCCTCTCTCCCTCCTCTCCTCTCCTCCCTTCTCCCTCCTCCTCTCCTCTCCTCCCTCCTTCCTCTACTCTCCTCCCTTCTCCCTCCTCTCCTCTCCTCCCTCCTTCTCCTCCTCTCCTCCCTCCTTCTCCTCCTCTCCTCCCTCCCTCCACCTCCTTCCTCCTCCTCTCCTCCCTCCTCCACTACCTCCTCCTCCACTACCTCCTCCTCCACTACCTCCTCCTCCACTACCTCCCCCTCCTCCACTAGTACCTCCTCCTCACTCCTCCCTTCCTCTTCCCCACCTCCACGCCCCGGGACTCCCTGCCACTCCTCCACCCTCTGCTCCTCTCCCTCCATCACCACCTGAAAAGAAAGAGAAAGAAAGAAATGTTTTAGTGGGTTTGCCTGCTCCACGCTCGTCCCCCATTCTGATCGCCTATAACACTATTTCTGCTTGGATATCAATGTTGGAACTAACTGCAGTAATCAACCTTAAGTGGAAAGAGCCTGTGACAGCAGTGGGAGGGGTGTACAGCACCTCTCACTCTGGACCTGAGAGGCGCTGATGAAACACGCTAGATCAATACTTTCATAAACAATGTGGAAGGGTCAGTTACAGTTTGCATATATACAAGGCATGCGGCTATTTACTGTGTGCTTCTATCATGTGTGGGGAGTGGACCATGTCTGAGGCCACTAATATCCTATCTGCATTATATTCTGCACATATTCATGGGCATGGTACCTATCCTGAAGCCATCCTCTGTACCAGAGGTAGTAGGAACTACATGGTCCTGCTGTTCTAGGCTAAAAAAAAGTTATTGTCAAGCCCCATTGAAGAAGCAGTTTGGAACACCTATGTGTATTGCAAATATGTGTAGAAATCTCACTCAAACTCAATCTACAACTCAATCTCAAACTCAATCTCAATCTCAAACTCAATCTCAAACTCAATCTCAAACTCAATCTCAATCTCAATCTCAATCTCAATCTCAAACTCAATCTCAATCTCAAACTCAATCTCAAACTCAATCTCAAACTCAATCTCAATCTCAATCTCAATCTCAATCTCAAACTCAATCTCAATCTCAATCTCAAACTCAATCTCAATCTCAATCTCAATCTCAATCTCAAACTCAATCTCAAACTCAATCTCAATCTCAAACTCAATCTCAAACTCAATCTCAATCTCAAACTCAATCTCAAACTCAATCTCAAACTCAATCTCAAACTCAATCTCAATCTCAATCTCAAACTCAATCTCAAACTCAATCTCAAACTCAATCTCAAACTCAATCTCAAACTCAATCTCAAACTCAATCTCAATCTCAATCTCAATCTCAATCTCAAACTCAATCTCAAACTCAATCTCAAACTCAATCTCAAACTCAATCTCAAACTCAATCTCAAACTCAATCTCAAACTCAATCTCAATCTCAATCTCAATCTCAAACTCAATCTCAAACTCAATCTCAAACTCAATCTCAAACTCAATCTCAATCTCAAACTCAATCTCAAACTCAATCTCAAACTCAATCTCAAACTCAATCTCAAACTCAATCTCAAACTCAATCTCAAACTCAATCACACTCAATCTCAAACTCAGAATCAAACTCATAATCAAACTCATAATCAAACTCATAATCAAACTCATAATCAAACTCATAATCAATCTCTCTCTCTCTCTCTCTCTATATATATATATATATAGAGAGAGAGATAGAGAGAGATTTTGAGAGAGAGAGACAGATCTAATATTAAACAGAAAAATATAAATAACTTACCTCCCTCCACAAAACTCCTCTCCCCACAAAAACAAACTCGCCAAACCTATAGGCCAACAGCAAAAAAAACACAATTGTACTTCTCGCCAGTGCATTCAGTAAATATAGAAATTGGCAAAACATACAAATAAAAGACAGCTTGATAGGATGAAAAGCATGTACAATGCAACTTACCTCCCTCCAAACCCCTAAGGGCAGGATCAAAGATCCCAAATCCTCCAAACACCTATAAACAAGAAAAGAAATCAATTTTACTTCTCGCCAGTGTATTCAGTAAATATAGAAATTGGCAAAACATACAAATAAAAGACAGCTTGATAGGATGAAAAGCATGTACAATGCAACTTACCTCCCTCCAAACTCCTATGGGCCGGATCCAAACTCCCACACAACCAAAAATACTCCAAACACCTATAAAGAAGCAAAAAACACAATTGTACCTCTCACCAGTGTATTCAGTAAATATAGAAATTGGCAAAACATACAAATAAAAGACAGCTTGATAGGATGAAAAGCATGTACAATGCAACTTACCTCCCTCCAAACTCCTATGGGCCGGATATAAACTCCCAAACTCTCCAAACTACCTCCAAACACCTATAAACAAGCCAAAAACACAATTGTACTTCTTTACATCGGCATCCGTAAATGTAGTAACGGATTCCCGTAAAAAGAAAAACCGCGACTTGATAATAAAGCAACTTACCTACTCTCAACCACCTAGCTCCTGGAACCGCGTGCTACTTCGTCCGAAATCACAACACAGTCGAGGCGTGGGTGCGTGTCATTCCTATTTATTCACTCCCACTGTCAATCAAATGCTCTATCCCGTAAGTGATTGGCTGTGCGACCTGTGGCGCGATGCGTGATTCCGCTATTGGATAGTTCGTGCCGGGCGCGGCTAGTCCGTCCCCCTTCCAGCTAGCGTGCGCGCCTAAACGTCACGGCCTTCGGAAGGCCGCGATTCACGCCTGGCTAGATTTAAGTTACGGCCGCATCCGTTGAAGTCCACACGATGCACTTACGGCATTGTAATGAAACAGGGCTGAAAGGGCCCTAAAAGTGTAAAGGAAGCAATAAAAGGCATTCGAATTACTGTAAAAACAATCCACAATGATCAAATATGTTAATAAAAGAGATTTTTGTGGTGTCATGTACATCCTCAAAATGGCAGCCAAATTAACCCTTTAGCACTCAGAAAGAATAGAATGTGTCCCCTAAACATATCAACATTATCTGATTTACATCTCTTTTATCACATCTAGATTTTTGAACACAAATATTGTATATATTTTCACGCCACATTACATAGATCATGGAGTATGGGCCCAAAATCAAATGTGGGCCAGAATATTAGGGGTTACTAATTAAAATGGCTCAACCAATCCATAATCAGGGAACTTCATAACATGATGAAGCTTAGATACACCAGTGAGCTTTTCCATTTGTGAAATCAACCCGGATAATCACAGCTGGGGTAATTAGCAAGCTATATAACCACACCATCATCCATGAATTAGCAAGTCTGAACCATCATGGATAGCAGCAACATGAGTACAGCGTATAGGTATGTGAGGAGAGCGCAGCGTCGTATGAATGGATATTTGTTTCGAATGTTGCAGAGTGGAAACCGGGATGTCAGGCGTGCGACTGTGGAGTGGCTGAGGCGTGACAGAGAGGGGCGGCTGGGAGTGAATGTGGGTGAGCGTGCTGATGCAATCCATGGTGGTCCGGAACCAAGCCAGGCAAGTGGCTCATCACAGGACATGCCTAGGGTCATGGTGGGGGGTCAGTTAGGGGAGAGAGCTCCAGTGGCACAGGGACAGGGGGATATGAGGGCACCTGCAGACAGGGAGGAGGACCTTGATGTGGGTGATCAGCTGATGGGGGTGCCAGATGAGAGACCCCTAGAGGGTGTGGCACATGAAGTGGGGGCTCCTGCACAGCCAGACCCACAGGGGGGTGAGCAGGCCCAGGAGCCGGCCAGGAGGCTTCGTGCACCCAGGGTGTACAGGGACAGAGTCACATTAGAGGGGTTAACTGATGTGGAAGTGTATGAGCGTTTTAGGCTAACCCGTGCCAGCCTGGAGGAGCTCTATGCGGTCCTGAGGGAGGACATGGAGCCTTCCTCACGGACCAATAGAGCCATCCCAGGCATGACACGGATGTTAGCCGCCATACACATCCTATCATCTGGTAGTTTTCAGAACACTGCTAGCATAGTAGGAGGAATGTCTCAAGCAAGCCTTTCAAGGTGCCTGAGCACATTCCTCCATGCTATCGTTCCGAAAGCTGCCAGATACATCAGTTTTCCCCACACTGGGGAAGAGATCTTGAAGGTGAAAGCAGATTTCTTTCGAATGGGAGGTATCCCCAATGTGCTCGGTGCTATAGATTGTACACATGTAGCGTTGATACCTCCTAGAGAGCAAGAAGCCATGTTCCGAAATCGCAAACACTATCATTCCATCAATGTACAGGCTGTTTGTGATGCAGGCATGCGCATACAAAATGTGGTTTCCGGCTTCCCGGGAAGTACTCATGATGCCCATATCCTGCGTGAGTCATCCACCCCTCTTTATTTTGAGTCTGGAGAAGCTCCACCTGGGTGGCTACTGGGTGAGTACCCATAAAGGATCCCCTAAAATATACATAATGTTCCACTGTAATGTTATTCCATTGTTGCGCCATAAAGAAGGTGTGCCGACTGAGCCATTGCATCGTAGCTTGTTGCTGTGCCTAACCCGATGTGACGTGGTCATAGGAGTATGAAGTTCCAAGCCAGAGATCCCTAAACTAACGTCACATTAATCATTGCATATATTTACAGATGCTTTAACGAGCAGCACAAACTCCCATTCATATCTACATCTCCCATTTTTGTTTCCTTCAGGTGATGCAGGATATAGGTGTTTGCCGTGGTTGTTGACCCCTGTGAACAATCCACGCACAGAGGGGGAGGAGAGGTACAATGCGGCCCATGCCAGAACCCGGAATGTAATAGAGCGCACCTTTGGACTCCTGAAGATGCGCTTCAGATGTTTACATTCCACTGGCGGGGCGCTACAGTATACACCAGGGAAGGTTTGTCACATCATCATGGCCTGCTGTATTCTGCACAATATAGCAGTACAGGCAAACTGTCTGGGGAACATTGATGATGCTCCGCTTGAACCGGCGGAGCGTCCAGTACCTCCCGATGGTGGGGATAACGTTCAGGGGTCACAACTACGTGCCCACGTCATTCGTGAGTACTTCCCATGTAAGTCTGAAACTAATTACAACCAACTCAAATGTACATGGCTTATGGTTACTAATACATCTCTTTTCTCCTTCCCCATTGTCTTCCAGAATATCCAACAGTCCACAGTAGAGGATAGCTTTGTGATGTAACATATGTCTCGTGACGCATTATTCATACTGGATCAAATACAGCCTGCTCTGATATCCGTTACTGGTAAGTATGCGCACATTCCCATACACATCATATATATTGATATCTGCCAACCTCAAGAAGCTAAGCTAAAGGATGGTCTGATGTATTCCACAATGTCAATGGATATAGGCCTCACAATCGTATTTGAAAACATCTGCCCAGAACAGTAATGTTCACATTGTCTGATCATGCTATTCCACATCCCATGGAGGTCAATGCAATTCCTAGCAATCTGGATATATGAACATAACAGCATACTGTAAACCATAAGAAATGTACCTCATGTGATGCAAAGAGGGGATGTCCCCTGTTCTTTGTCAGCGAATGCTGGTTAAAAGCATTCTCAGTCAGATAACAGGAATAGTCTCAAGGATGTGTTAACTAGGAATCATTGTGCAATATATCATATGGATTGTGTGACTCATCTCATCATATTGCCATTACAGAACTGTTGCCGTGTGTCAACACATTGTTTACCCACACAGACATGGGAAACAACCTTGCCAGCAACAGAACATCAGCTACATCAATGGCGTCTACATTGTAAGTGAGTATTTGCGGGAAACATGTGCATGTATGCATGAGAGGAAATGACTAATAACTCCATTAATGTAGGCCTAACTTTCTTTTTCCCCAAGACATCCCCTATGTATTGCTGAAGCGGTCCGAAATGTTTATCGGACCATGCAGACGTGTCCTGGGGGAACAGATCTCTTCGTTGAATACTCCACTTGATCTATCCAAGGTAGAGAACCACATGTAGATGTCCGAACATGTATCAATGTGTGATAGTTGTGATCTTCCCTTTCTATTACAGGATGCACTGGTGTCTCTCTCTCTCTCTCTCTCTCTCCACCCCTGTTTACCCTTAATTTATTGAGTCACTCAAGTCTTCTGCTAACTATCCCAATTAACCCTTTCCACTATGTTTTCTCTTGTCTTCTTCCTCACATCCCCTGCCTTTTCCTCAGACTCTTCTTTACTTCTCCCCTTTTTGTCTGCATCATTTTCATTTCAACTCTCATGCCCACCTCTCTCCTTTTATTCGCCCATCACCTAATCCTACTCAAGCTGTGGTTAAACTATGTGTCTCCTGACTGTCCCATCTGCAGATTACATTATCTGTCCACATGGGGCAGATACCTTATTACAAAATAGTGCATCGCACTTTACATCTGATCCCTTTCCTCTCCGACTAATGCATATCTTTCTACTTGACACAACCTCCTTCCTATGTATCTCTCACTTACTTATTAACCTTGCTATTCCTTATCTACTCTTCCCCATGTCCATTACCTTTAACTTGGAAGTGGTGATTTTCTAATCTTGTGTGGGCCTTTGTGAACAAATCATTTATCAACAGACTTTACGCTCCAAACAGGGCCCTCCATTTTCTTGCGTTGTCAATATTACATACTGTATATTTTTGTGTTCTTCTCCCCAGTACAGCGTTACGGAATATGTTTGCACAATACAAATAAATGAGAATTCGACTAATCCTAATATTCCCACATCAGGACAAATTAGTCTGGGCCATCATTATCATCGTACAGATGGTTAGCTTGTACGAGATCCCAATGCCTAACGTGTGCCGACATACCTACATCTGTTGGTGGCTGCTCATATGGCATATGTAAGGTTTCCACTAATATATTATTTGTGTGTTTGTATTCCAGATCCCGGTCAGAACAAGGCATGACGATAAACAAAGGCATGACGATAAACATCCTGACATTCCGTGGCCATGTCAATGTCCTCATGTATGTGCATGTGTCCGTTTCATTGCTTTGTTGGATCCAGTTTGATATCTGATGACCTTGACTGAATAGCCGATATGTGTCACGAGACAATTTCATTATACAATGCAGATGTGATGTGACATCTGTCAGCTGATGTTCCTGGTATATCCACAGCATGTGTATGCTCATATAGTCTATCTCGATTCACCGGTACCTATTGGTTTAGACATTCTATCCTCTCCTCTACTTGGACTGTTGTGAAGCCTGCAGCACCAACCCTTCAAGATCTTTTCTTCAGTGCTGATGTGACCCTCCCTGTGCATATGGGGAAGAGTAAATCCAGGCTTGGGACTTAACAGTTAAGGAGGTTACGTTAATCTTCAGTTATGCATATTCAACAACAGTGAGTATAGATGCTCAATCAGAGAACAAACTATCACTGATATTGCCTTGTTTGTTGTGAGTTCTCTGCAATAAGTAACATCTGACTGATATGGTCCTGGTCAGGTCACCATCTTTTTGACCAAGGTTATCTATGTGCTGCTTATTGTTGCGTGAGAACTGACGTTATGGGCTCATAGCATTCACTGATTGAGCACTTATACTTCTGATGTGGCATCAGAGTGTCCGTTTAACACCCAAGCATACATTTTGCTCTCCCCATATGTATATCACCTTATTCTGGATTATTATGGTGTTTCCTTATTGACTGTTATATATATGTCGGAACAATAATGAGATCTATTATATTGCCTAATGTTGGTTGATATACTGTACATCCCCTGATCATCCATATCCATGTAATTTTCCATGCCTGCATTCTGCTCTCATATCCCTATTTCCCTGTGTTACTTGGATTTTGTATCCTACCCCCCTCCACCATGATCCTTTGCATACCTGTGTTGATTAGTCAACCTGTGGCTTTGTGGCAAGCTTGCCTTGTTAATTTCGTTAAATATTAAATATGATTTATCTGCGATGTTGTTTGTGTCTGCCTCGTCAATGTTGATACCATAGCATTTCCGGAACATCAATAAAAGGACCTTCAGACTCCACATCTGTGCTCTGCACCATCAGTTAGGGGTGTCAATAGAATTCTCACAGTGTGTTTGCATTACTGATTTCAAACATAAGGGAAGGTTGGTATTAACAATCTATCTGACGCAGAAACAGACAAATGAGACAGGTTTCTGTAAGTGGCTCACATCCTAATAGTGAACATACAGGGCCTCATTCAATTGCGATTTTGCCAATTGAATGGGGCTCAAAATAAGCACAGAACATATATTGTGTCAAACAGATTTTAGTTAGTGAAAACCTTGATTTGGTAGAGATGTTTACTAACTCAAACATTTTTCAGAGAATATATGTTATGTGCTTATTTCAAGCCCTATTCAATTGGCCAAATTGCAATTAAATGAGGGCCACAGTATCTAACATAAGTGAGTACACCCGTCACATTGTTGTTAACATTTTAGTACATCCTTTCATGTGACAACACTGAAGAAATGACACTCTGCTACAATGTAAAGTAATTTTTCGGACCCATCAATAACTCAATACCCAGCCATTAATGTGTAAACCATTGTCACCAAAAGTGAGTACACCCTTAATTTGAAATGTCAAAATTGACATGAAATGTCAATTATGTGTGGCCACCATTATTTGCCAGAACTGCATTAACCCTCATGGCCAGGGAGTTCACCCGAGCTTCCCAGGTTGCCACTGGAGTCCTCTTCCACTCCTTAATGATACATCAGAGCTGGTTGATGCTAGAGACCTTGCACTCCCCCACCGTCAGTTTGAGGATGCCCCACAGATGCTCAATATGGTTTTGGTCTGTCGACAAGCTTGGCCAGTCCATCACCTTTACCTTCTTTAGCAAGGCAGTGTCGTCTTAGCGGTGTGTTTAGGTCGTTATGTTATGTTGCCCTGCAGCCCAGTCTCCCAAGGGAGGGGATCATGTTCTGCTTCAGTATGTCACAGTACATGTTTTCATTCATGGTTCCCTCAATGGACTGTAGCTCCCCAGTGCCAGAGATAAATGGATAAGTCACAACGAACACAAAAACATTGATATGAGATGTACCCATCATTTTGAACCAAAACAGTGATGCAGAGAGAGGGGAGGCAGCATCTGACATAATTAGGTAAATGCATATAGTGGGAAGCCACACAACATATTAGCAAAAACATCTATACACATGCATATATGTTTGGTCTGGGCCTGCATGCATGCTGCCAGCACTGAGGAGCTACAGTTCTTTGAGGGAACCCATGAATGCCAACATGTACTGTGACAAACTGAGAAAGAGCATGATCCCTCAGATAGGAGAACAGGCCGCAGGGCAGTATTACAACATGCTAACGACAACAAACACACCTCCAAGCCGACCACTGCCTGGCTAAAGAAGCTGAAGGTCAATAGTTGATGAACTGGCCAAGTAGGTCACCAGACCTAAACCCTATTGAGCATCTGTGGGGAACTCCTCAAATGGAAGATGTGGAGTGTAACGAAACCCATCACTGTTTTACCCTGTTTTATGGTTATGGTTAAAATATGATCATACTGTTATACTGTATGTATGTTGGTTTCTGCTCGGCAAAATCTTAGCCCAGACTATTGCAGACCTTGGCATAATAGATAATCCTAGTACAGAGACTCATCATAGGATAAGGAAGTCTATTGTATAAAGTGTTTTCATTATCAGACATAACAAAGAAGGATGATCTAAGCAATGTCTGATTGTATCAAAGTAGCCAGGTAGTCTCCGGGAGGTGTGACCCACCTGTTGTCCCTCAATGTGTATTGTGTGGCCAACTATGGGGGATGTGTGTATTGCCTGTGGGAAGAGATGTGTATATATATATATTTCTGGGCAACAAAATAAAGTCCGTATTCATTTGACTCCCAATTGAGTGTGGGCAAATATTGCAGGTTGGGAATGGTGAGACTGTAGTGCTTCTTGGATATTGTACCGTATACCAGCGGAGATATTGGACTGCGTGTTCCAACTCCATTACAGGGAGTGCAAGGTCTCTAACATCCACCAGCTCCATGATATCATCATGAAGGAGTGTAAGAGGACTCCAGTGGCAACCTGTGAAACTCTGGGGAACTCCATCCCCATGAGGGTTAAGTCAGTGCAGGAAAATAATGGTGGCCACACAAAATAATCGCCAATTTCACTTAGGGGTGGACTCACTTTTGATATTTCCCCTGAATTAATCTATCCATGTGTCATGAACATGAATATCATGCATCACCGTTACTGTAATCAAACTCATGAATATTACCTCCACCCTCAGCTGCACTAGTGGCTGTTACCCCAACCCTACATTAACACAGGGCTGGTATATTGAAGGAAGATGTATGTACTAATCCAATAACGTTGGTGTGTAGCATTCATGTGGTGTTTACCAATCATGGTACAGTACAAACGAAACAAACAATGATAATGTGAGCAATACATAATGTTTAATCTTATGTTGCTTTCACAAATATTTACAACAAAAAAAACGGTAGGCAGAAATCCATGGACATCAATAAAATGGAACCTAAAGAGATAAGAACAAGACATCAATTAGAACAATATACGCATTGACTGCAACACCTCAACGTCAATAGATCTGGGACATCAATTGCTTCTATATGCAACATGAACATGTTCTCACCTATTTCCGCTTTCGCTTGGGTTTTTCCTGGCTCTCCTGGCCTTTGGAAGATGGTCCTCTAGGCCGGCCCCGACCTCTTCGGGTGTTTGGAGGCTCTTCCGGCCTGGATGCTGGGGACAGGGTGTGGGATGTTGACGGAGGCGAGTTTGAAGGAGTAGCCCGGTCTTGGTGCTGGCCTTCTCGGGCCATTTCAGGCCTTCGGGCGTACTCCTCCATTAACTGATTATGACGCCTCGCCTCCTGGAACATCCGCTGATTTTGCAGGGTCATTTGAGCCAAGACTTGGTCATTATGGCATCTCCTCTCCTGTAAATTCAGGGCATTGTTGCGTCTCCTCTCCTGTAAGTTCCGGGCATTGTTGCGTCTCCTCTCCTGTAAGTTCCGGGCATTGTTGCGTCTCCTCTCCTGGAAGTTCCGGGCGTTATTGCTTCTCCTCTCCTCGAGCTGCCTGGCATCATGGCGTCTCATCTCCAGCATGAACTGTTGATTTTGCTCACGCTCATGCTGGAGATGAGCCAGGAAATCCGGGCACTGGGCCGCTGACAGCGCAGGACTAACTGCCAGCAACCCAGACCACTGTGTCCTCTGGGTGGAGGCACTGCTTACTGGTGTGTCCTGCCTGGGAGACGCCTGCTGGGCCTGCGGGGCCGGAGTGGCTGGCTGGGCCTGCGGGGCCTGTTGGTCTTGAGTGGCCACAGCGGCTGTCTGGGCCTGCGGGGCCTGTTGGTCTTGAGTGGCCACAGCGGCTGTCTGGGCCTGCGGGGCCTGTTGGTCTTGAGTGGCCACAGCGGCTGTCTGGGCCTGCGGGGCCTGTTGGTCTTGAGTGGCCACAGCGGCTGTCTGGGCCTGCGGGGCCTGTTGGTCTTGAGTGGCCGCAGCGGCTGTCTGGGCCTGCGGGGCCTGTTGGTCTTGAGTGGCCGCAGCGGCTGTCTGGGCCTGCGGGGCCTGTTGGTCTTGATTGGCCACAGCGGCTGTCTGGGCCTGCGGGGCCTGTTGGGCCGGAGTGGCCACAGTGGCCTGCTGGTCCTGCGGGGGCCACATGCCCTGCCAGGGGCCCATGCTCCAGGGCAGCATTGTTTGTGAAGCCATATTGGGGGCACAACTGGAATGGGACCACATTGGGTGGCCCAACATTTGGCCAGCCCACATTGGCTGGGAGCCAGGCGGTACCATTATCCTGGCTGGAGGCAATTGATGGCACCTCGTGGATGGCCCAGGTGGGCTTTGGTACGATGGGCCTGCTGCAGGGGATGTGGCTGCTGGTGGTCCTGCATCTTGACATGTTGCAGGTCCCTGAGGAGGCAGGGGACGCCTGGCTGGTACTGAAATGAGACAAGATTTTGATTTGAGTATTGTTGTTTCCATATCTCTGAGATCAGAGTGACTTGTAATTGGCTGTGAATGTTTGACGCCAATCAAAATTGATTTGCATCATTAGTATTGTGGATCCTGGCTGGGATCTTTCCTGTTATGTGACACCGACTACTGGCAGCAGCAGTTGGACCAAGGGGCTGATAGATGGCGCTGCCACTGTTATATACATCATTTTCAACTTACACAGAAGCCCAAAAGCACTAGCCCTCACACTTATCCGAACCCCTTACCTTAACAACACCATAACCCACTAAATCTGCATGATTATATAATCTCCAGGAAAATGCTGTGACATGTAGAGGCTGCTCACTGCTGCTACCAGCAGTCACGGTCAGATAACAGGAAAGGGCCCATGGCTATATGTAATGCTGGTGCGGTGTGCCAACTGCAGTTAATTAGAACACGTGCTCATCTGAATCTGTTGGCCAGTGTGTGAGACAGACCAATCTGTGACCAATCCTCAGCAATGTGAGTTAACATGTTAATGTAACATGGTCCAGATTATGCTGTTACACAACACAAACTTACAGTCCATCAGAGTCTGTATCCGCATATGCTGCAGTGTGCACATCCATACATGTACTCTCATGGTGATGTACCAGCTAGACCGGACCTATCCTGTTGTATGTGCGCATATGTGCGCATCTCTGGAAGTGCCCCACCAACGACTCTAGCTACGCCAGCCCAGCAGGCCAGGTAAGTGGTTATGGGTTTCAGGTTCTGGCTACAGTTAGGGGGGATGGGTTAGAGTTAGAAAGTGGTGTTTAGGGGGTTAGGGTTAGAGGGTTACGGGCTTTGGGTGTACCAACTATTTTTGACGGCTACATGGGGACGCAAGCGCAGCCGCATCCCTAGAGTCGGCGGCGGCACTCTTCCAGCACATACTGAAATGCCCACATAAAACAGGATACATCCGTTATACCTAGTTTCAAAATGTACATGAATTCTAAGCAGTAGGAGGGTTAAGCCAAACAGCTATGGATGGGCCAGTTTAACATGGAGTAGAGTGTGACAGGGGAACTCATGACAATAAAAAATCAATTGCAATAGAGTTGTCATGTATGCTTTATATGCACTGGGAACCAACAGCAAACATAACAGTAACATCAATAGATTTGCAAAACGGTATCATAATCAGTTGTGGGAGGAGGTATTGGACATATATTTCATTGATAACAATTCTGACAAGTAGATTTCTTTACACTGGATTTACATGATTTTCGCAGCCTCATATATCTGTAGTCACAACCAGATATCTTACAGTGCAATTCAACGTCAGTTATCTATCTGTGTGGGGTACATGTGCGTACATATGAGGGTGTTACGGTGTACATGGTACTCACATTGCAGGGTTTCAGGCCGACCGGAGTCCACCAGGCTAGGGAGGCCCACGACTGACGCTGGCCGGATCATGTTGCGGACTGTGGCCTCCCAACCGGGGTATGTGAAGGTTTGTGGCGGCCCACCACCGGTTCCACGTGCTGCTTTGGCCTCATCGGCCATCTTCTTTTTTACATCGATGCGGCAGTCTTGGAACCGGTGCTGGACAGACTGCCAGGTACGATTCGCATACCCCAGCGAGGAGACCTCAGCCGCAATCTCCTTCCAGGCATCTGTCCTCTGCCTGGGCCTCACTTCACTCCCACCGGTTAGGATGGAGTGTCGGGCTTGCACTCCTCTAACCAGTGTTTCGATCTCCTGGCTGGTAAAGTTTGCTGCCCTTTTGCGTGCAGCAGCAGCTTGCTGGCCAGCCTGTGGCTGGGGGCCCTGCTCTCCCTGACCTCTCCCTTCACTGCCTTCTCCCTCCATCTCTCCTCCTCTATCTCTCTTGCTCTCACAAAACCTCCAACTCCAAGACCTGTGTGTCCACTTGCACAGCATACAACACAGTCACAGATTACAGAATTTCACTCCCTTTTAAACTATTTGTGCCCTTGATTGTCATCTTCCTATTGGTTAATTGATTTCAGGTTTGATTTTAGGATTACGGGCTTGAGACTTGGCCGTAGCTTCTTAGTGAAGCACGTACGGGTTTGGCGGATGAGTGCCCTCCAAGCCCGTAGCTCGTTATTCAAACCCGTGCGGGCTTGCATGATAGATGAAGTTAAATATCTTTATTTGCACATTTGAGAGTAGGGGAATGTTGAGCTATTAATTCTGAAACCAAACATCACTTTCACTTTTAATAAAAGTACAGGATGGCTTTTCTATGCTACGACTTGTAAGTTAGCCCTTTACGACCCGTAGGTCTATTTTACCCATTTACGGACTTGACGGAGGCTAATCCCGCAGCCTTTGCGGGTCTGAGGTGCTCCAAGCCCTCGGGACTTTGTCCACGGATATTTGACAAGAATTTGAAAATACAAAAATTGCAGATTTGAGTATAGGGGAATGTTGTGCTATTTTTGCTAACACCTACAATCACTTTATTGTCTCATCAGAGTGCAGGATGGCTTTATTTGAGCTATTTTATGTGCTTAATTGGTGCTAGCGAGACCTTTTTCCTGCAAGTAACTGCGGCTCGTTTTTAGCCTTGCAGAGAGGTTTCCCGGAGCAATTGAATAGCAACCGGGGCTTTCTTACGGCCGATTTCCTTGCGGCCGTTTTAGATCAAAGGCTTTCCTCCGGCGCGAGCGGCCGCAAGGCGCCGGCCGCAAGCCTGCCGGAGCCCCCGGCCGTAAGGGAATAGAATAGCCGAATAGCTTGCGGCCGGTCCTTGCGGCCCCGCAACGGCTGCGGCCGCTAATAGAATGAGGCCCTTATAGTTTTCTGATTTAGTGTATCCAATTAAAGGTTTGTTTATTTTTTTACTTCAATAATAAGTGGTGTTAAGCACCAAGGATACTATTCATAGTGATCATTTGTTTTGCTATTATCCATTTTCATTGGTTCATTTCAAATACTATTGACCTAAGTTGCGCAAAGGAATTATAGAAGGTTTTATTACTCCTTTTTGTACTAATATGGCAGTATCCCAATCAGGTAGATGGAAATTATCCAGCCTTATGCAAGAAGCAGGAGGGACATTTACAAGAACCGGTTTATCTGGACAACAAACAGTTTTGAAAGACAATGCCACTCTTGCATCAAAAACATGTTTTTAAATATTAAAATAGGTTTATAGTATAAAAAACTACATCAAAAACAACATGATCCCCCGTGGACTGAGAACTCAACTAGCATCTTGCTATTCATCTTCTTAGTGATACATTTATCAAATCCTGGATAGAGCTCACCAGTAAATGTTCAGAGGATCTTATGAACTTAATTCTGGAGGAAGAACTCACTAACTTAGAAATATTGAATAATAAAGTCACTGAACAGGAATAAACTTTGATAAATTCAAAGATACACTAGAATTTGATGACATAAATATTAAATTGGAAAATAATATTGAAAGATTTAAGAAAGATCTGAAAATTTCTGAGAGACTCTCAAGATTATCAAACAGGAAATATTTATAAATTCCTAAGACCTCCAAGCGAGCTTATCAAGAAGATGTAAGTTCATCAGATTATGAGCACTCGGATAGAGAAGATAAAGCAGTGGGTGGAATATATAGCCTTCAAACCCCTCAATCATTTTTGCAAACCACCCAGGGCCCTACAACTAGATCTTCCTTCAATTCAAATCAAACAACTTTGGAACACCATTTTTTATCCAAGTGGCAGGGCCGAAAAAACTGGCATGGAACAAAACAACGGAACAGGAAAAACAGCAATTAATAAAAAAAAACATCTCAAGGGTTCTTGTTGGAGGCAAGATAAAAAATCAGAAAAATTGAATAATGTACAAGTAACAACTAGTGGAAATTTAAGAGAAACCAACAGCATTAACCTTTCAAACTTCATTCTTAAAGAAGCACATAAATTGATATTATCAAAGGGCCTGTCAATCATTCCAACAAGTAACTCTAATTTATTTGACAACATTAAAGATGTAAACCTTTTGGTCAGGAAATTGGCCTTGAAAAAATGGTTCTTAAATAAGGAGGACCAAGAATTGAACCAACTAGGTGTGGATAAAGACCAGGTTGAAGCCTTTAAAGCTTTGATGGCTCTTTTGGATGAACAAAAAATATCCACAGTATGAAAAACACAACAAATAAGGAAAACAATTAAGAGTAAATTTACTCCGGACCTGATATTGTTCAGTAATATACAACTTTTCCTGGACATAGTGGAAAAAGATCTTAAAGAACATGCTAAAACCATGGAGACACAAAACCTTGGCAAAAATCTGAAACAGAATTTGAGTATACAAGAGAGGAAAGCTCTCAAAGAACTGAGTAACTGCAACATTATTATTAAGCCTGCTGACAGGGGTGGAAATGTTGTACTCATGAATGACATAGATTACCTTCTAATGTGCAATAAGATGTTAGGAGATAATACAACATATAAAGTATTAAAAGAAAATCCAACACAGAAATTTAAGAAAGAACTACAAGAAATACTGTGCTATGCTAAAGATAGAGAATTGATTGATCAAGCCACTTTTGATTTTTTATTACCAAAACATGTTACACAAGTACTCCCAAATCCCTTTCAATATCAGCTACCCCTAGATTTGCTCCATCAAGATTATAAATTGCATGGCCATTTTTCCTTCCCAGATGCATAACTTTATTATTATTATAGTTAATTAATAACTAACATATTCCGTAGCGCTGTACATAAGTTAAGTTCAGACAAATAAATACAAATTAACATATAGCAAAGCAAGGAGCTGTCTTTACCTTTATTCGTATTAAATCTCATCTTCTATTTAGATGCCGCTTCCTAATTTATGTAAATCCCTTTGGAGGGAAAGTACATCATTATCTAATTCAATTACCTTGCACAACTTCTTATCATCAGCAAAAATGGAGACACCACTTTCCAGTCCCACTTCTAAGTCATTAATACATTTTTATTCAAAAGGAGAGGACCTAATACAGAAACCTGAGGAACCCCACTCACCACATTAGTCGAATTGGAGTATGTTCCATTTACAACAACCCGTTGCTTCCTGTCTTTTACCCAGTTCTCGATCCATGAGCAGATATTTACTGTAATTCCTGTTTCCTTTAGTTTGCACAATAGTCCTCCATGTGGCACTGTATCCACTGAGTTGCCTTGATCGAAGTTCCTACTAACCTCTTCATAGAAACTAATTAGATGTGTTTGACATGACACATCCCTCATAAATCCATGTCGACTCCTACTTATAATCCTGTTCAAATAGACATATTCTTGTATATTATCCCTTATTAACCCTTCTAAAAGCTTTCCCACTACAGCAGTGAGGCTCATTGGTCTATAATTCCCCAAATTTGCTTTTGCTCCATTCTTAAATATAAATATCACCTCTACTTTTCACCAGTCATCTGGTAGCGACCCTGTGTGGAATGAATCTTGACAAATTAAGTATATTGGTTTGGCTGTTACAGAACCCAGTTTCCTTATTTTTTCAGCCGTTTTTGTATTTCTTCCTGCTTTAACCAATTATTTGGTGAAGGTAGTGTAGCCCCATTATGTTGCGGTATCCCAACCACTGGTACCTCCTTTGTGTATACCAAAGAAAATAACCTATTTAGCTTATCTGCCTTTCGTGGTCACTAATTATCAGACAGCCTGTATCACATTGTAATGTTCCTATAACTTCCTTCCTGGCCTTCTTCCCATTAATATACTTAAAAAATATTTTAGGGTTAGTCTTACTCTCTTTTGCAATTAATTTTTCATTTTCTATTTTAGCCAGTCTAGTAGTGATTTTGCAAGACTTGTTGATTTCACTGTACTTACTTAAGGCAGTCTCTGTCCCCTCTTGTTTGTATAATTCAAATGCCTGTTTTTTACTCCGTATCTTGATCTTTAAATCTTTTTAAGCCACATTGGATGTGATTTACTCCTTTTACTTTTATTCCCAAATAATATATGGTGTTAAGTATGTACAGTATATTTAGTAAGAATTTAAATGTTGTCCATTTATGTTCAGTATTTTTACCCATCAGTTCTTTGTCCCAGTCTATACTTTGTATTGCTGCCCTTAGGTCGTTAACATCTTCCGTTTTAAAATGAAGAGTTTTTGTTGGCCCCTTACAGTTTTGTTTTTTTAATTCAATCTCAAATTAGACTGTGTTGTGATCACTGTTTCCCAAAGGTTGTCCTTTTTCAACATTTGATACCATATCAATATAATTTTTTGATAATCTAGGCCCACATTCAATTGCAATTTGGTCAATTGAATAGGGCTCTAAATAAGCACATAACATATATTTTTAAAGAAATTTTTAGTTAGTAAACATCTATCCAAAAGCAAGGTTTTCACTAACTAAAAACATCTTAAAAAATATATGCTATGTGCTTATTTAGAGCCCTATTCAATTGGTCAAATCACAATTGAATGAGGGCCCTAGTAGGTTCTTGTATAACCTGGGCAAGATAATGATCCCTGAGGGTACTCAAGAACCTGCTCCTCTTAGCTGAACTGCTGATCTCATTTATCCAGTTTATTTCATGGTAGTTAAAATCTCCCATTATTAGAACTTGCCCATGCTTAGCTGCATTTCCAATTTGTAACAATAATTGCATTTCCTCACTTTCAATTATATTTGGGGGTTTATAGCATACTCCAACCAATATTCATTTGGAATTTGCTGGTCCGCTATTTAACTCTACCCACAAACGTTCAAAATTACTGCTAGTTCCAGCATAAATATCTCCTCTGATTATAGGCTTAAATTCAGGCTTAACATACAGACAAATCCCTCCTCCTCTTTTATAATTGCTCCTTTCTTTCCTAAATAGGTTATAACCATCCAGATTAACAGTCCAGTCATGAGATTCATCCCACCATGTTTCAGTAATGCCTATTAAAATCCCATTGTTCCTAGTAAGCTTTTTGCATTAGCGAGCATACACCTTATGTTCTGAGTGTGTAGTTCTGAAGTGCCTGCCTCTGTACTTGAATTACTTAGTTATACTGTACCTCCCTATTGACTATACTAGCCCTCCGCCATTTCCTTCCCCTTGAGTAGTTAATTTATCCCTTATCCCCTCTACACTTTCTACCCCCTTACATTTATCTAGTACCTCCCCCCACCTACTAGTTTAAAAACTCCTCCAGCATTTATACCATCCTATCCACTAGCACAATAGCTCCCTTATCATTAAGGTGTAATTTATCCCTGCTATAGAGATTGTACCCAAGTGAGAAATCAGCCCATTGCTCTAAAAACCCAAACCCCTCCTTAGTGTGCCACATTTCTAGCCATGCATTAACCTCTCTAAGCTCCTTCTTTCTCCCTGGACTAGCCCCTGGCACAGGTAGTATCTCAGAAAATACTACCTTGGAGTTCCTTGCCTTAATCTTATTCCCTAGTTCTCTAAAGTCATCCTTAATTACACTTCCTCTTCAACTAACTTTGTCATTGGTACCAATATCTATCAAGACCGTCGGTTAATTTTTAGCCCCTCCCAATAATTTATCTACCTTATCCACAACATGCTGAACCTAAGCACTTGGTTCACACAAGATGTTCGCTTGCTGGCATCTGGGTGACAAATCACCCTGTCTACCTTCCTAATAATAGAGTCCCGTATCCCCAAAAACTGTCTGTTGCTCTACCTAATCTGCCCTCTCCCTTTTCTTTTCTCCAGGTTGTTTGAGGGAACAGCTCTATCTGGCATTGCCATTCCTGAATGGACATACCCAACAGTTTCACTCAATCTGGAAAATCTGTTGGTGTTTGCAAACTCAGAACTGGCCTACCTACTCCTCTTGTCCCTTTTGCTTCTACTTGTAACTGTAACCCAGCTACCACCCTGGACATCCTCACTAGCAATAGCTCTACCCTCCATGCTAGGCCCAGCTAAACTGTGCTTAATGAGCACCAACTCCTAGTGATGTTGCGAACAGTTCGCCCGCGGACTATTCGCAGCAATTTTGGCATGTTCGCGCTCGCAGCGAACGGCGAACATATGCGCTTTTCGGTTCTCCCCCTATTCTTTATCATTGAGGAAACTGTGACCCTGCACCTCACAGTCAGCAGACACATTCCAGCCAATCAGCAGCATACACTCCCTTCCAGAGCCTTCCATCTGAAGGACAGCAACCCAAAAAGCCCTTTTTAGGGCTAGAACATCATTTATTTTATTTTATATTTTTTTCTGTGTAATCTAATTGCATATAGAAAACAACAAGTCAGAGGTGCTCATCAGAGAATGAAACAACCTTAATAGGTTGGTTCTATAGCCATGATAAGCTACTCTGAGAGCAACCTCTTTTAGCTCACTTGTGCCCTTCACAGGGAGAAATCTCCTGTAGTATATCAGTCTGGTCCCACTCAAAAGAGTGACCCACCCCCGAAATACCAGGCAATTCTACCCTGAACAGGAGAAACTGCAAACCGCAGACGCGTTTCGGCCTTCATGGGCCTCGTCAGTGAGGTGCAGCTGAACTCCCTAAGGCACAGTGAGCAAGGGGTCCACGTCTGGAGTCCCCTAATACCCTTAGGGAGACTAAACCCTAAAGGTAATTTGCATATAGAAAACAACAAGTCAGAGGTGCTCATCAGAGAACGAACCAACCTTAATAGGTTGGTTCTATAGCCATGATAAGCTACTCTGAGAGCAACCTCTTTTAGCTCACTTGTGCCCTTCACAGGGAGAAATCTCCCTGTAGTATATCATTCTGGTCCCACTCAAAAGAGTGACCAAGCCCCGAAATACCAGGCAATTCTACCCTGAAAAGGAGAAACAGCAAACCTCAGACGCGTTTCGGCCTTTATGGGCCTCGTCAGTGAGGTGCTGCTGAACTCCCTAAGGCACAGTGAGCAAGGGGTCCACGTCTGGAGTCCCCTATTACTCTTAGGGAGACTAAACCCTAAAGGTAATTTGCATATAGAAAACAACAAGTCAGAGGTGCTCATCAGAGAACGAACCAACCTTAATAGGTTGGTTCTATAGCCATGATAAGCTACTCTGAGAGCAACCTCTTTTAGCTCACTTGTGCCCTTCACAGGGAGAAATCTCCTGTAGTATATCAGTCTGGTCCCACTCAAAAGAGTGACCCACCCCCGAAATACCAGGCAATTCTACCCTGAACAGGAGAAACTGCAAACCGCAGACGCGTTTCGGCCTTCATGGGCCTCGTCAGTGAGGTGCAGCTGAACTCCCTAAGGCACAGTGAGCAAGGGATCCACGTCTGGAGTCCCCTAATACCCTTAGGGAGACTAAACCCTAAAGGTAATTTGCATATAGAAAACAACAAGTCAGAGGTGCTCATCAGAGAACGAACCAACCTTAATAGGTTGGTTCTATAGCCATGATAAGCTACTCTGAGAGCAACCTCTTTTAGCTCACTTGTGCCCTTCACAGGGAGAAATCTCCCTGTAGTATATCAGTCTGGTCCCACTCAAAAGAGTGACCAAGCCCCGAAATACCAGGCAATTCTACCCTGAAAAGAAGAAACAGCAAACTCAGACGCGTTTCGGCCTTTATGGGCCTCGTCAGTGAGGTGCTGCTGAACTCCCTAAGGCACAGTGAGCAAGGGGTCCACGTCTGGAGTCCCCTATTACCCTTAGGGAGACTAAACCCTAAAGGTAATTTGCATATAGAAAACAACAAGTCAGAGGTGCTCATCAGAGAACGAACCAACCTTAATAGGTTGGTTCTATAGCCATGATAAGCAACTCTGAGAGCAACCTCTTTTAGCTCACTTGTGCCCTTCAAAGGGAGAAATCTCCTGTAGTATATCAGTCTGGTCCCACTCAAAAGAGTGACCCAGCCCCGAAATACCAGGCAATTCTACCCTGAACAGGAGAAACAGCAAACCCCAGACGCGTTTCGGCCTTTATGGGCCTCGTCAGTGAGGTGCAGCTGAACTCCCTAAGGCACAATGAGCAAGGGGTCCACGTCTGGAGTCCCCTATTACCTTTAGAGAGACTAAACCCTAAAGGTAATTTGCATATAGAAAACAACAAGTCAGAGGTGCTCATCAGAGAACGAACCAACCTTAATAGGTTGGTTCTATAGCCATGATAAGCTACTCTGAGAGCAACCTCTTTTAGCTCACTTGTGCCCTTTACAGGGAGAAATCTCCTGTAGTATATCAGTCTGGTCCCACTCAAAAGTCAAAAGTGCATATGCCTGCCTGCCAGCGTGTGTGTGTGACAGGCTAACAACTAACAGCTTATATTGTGCTCAGTGAAATAAAACAACACTTTTTTGACTGTAATAGATTGAATAGCAATTGCCTGCCTACAGGTGTGTGTGTGAAGACTATTGCATCTACTCTGCCAACTTTTGCTAGTGCACAGTGATACGTCATATCTGGTGCAACCGTAGTGTACAGTGACATAAAACAACACTTTTTTGACTGTAATAGATTGAATAGCAATTGCCTGCCTACAGGCGTGTGTGGGAAGCCTATTGCATCTACTCTGCCAACTTTTGCCAGTGCACAGTGACACTCATATCTGGTGGCACCTTAGATTGCACGCGCAGTGCCCAAAATTTGAAGTGGGAGGACCGACCAAGCATCTTTTTCCATCTCCCGCTTCCAAAAATCCATGCCATATACACGTCCCCTGATAGTGGACGTAACAGGGATTAAACCGATAGGAATACTACTACTTAACAGTACACACCTTATAATAACGCAGACCGAGGCAACACGTATAATCTTCCATGCTGTGCAGTGGAAGCCCCCAGACTCTGACCTGTGTATAATCTTCCATGCTGGGCAGTGGAAGCCCCCAGACTCTGACCTGTGTATAATCTTCCATGCTGGGCAGTGGAAGCCCCCAGACTCTGACCTGTGTATAATCTTCCATGCTGGGCAGTGGAAGCCCCCAGACTCTGACCTGTGTATAATCTTCCATGCTGGGCAGTGGAAGCCCCCAGACTCTGACCTGTGTATAATCTTCCATGCTGGGCAGTGGAAGCCCCCAGACTCTGGGAGTCTGAAGAAGAGGAGTCAGAGGAGGAAGGTGGCTTTGAGGAGGTGAAAGACCAAACACAGCAGGCGTCCCAGGGGGCTTGTTGTCACCTTTCGGGGACCCTTGGTGGCTGGGTGGAGGAAGAAACCTTCAATGACATCAGTGAGGACAAGGAATGGGACATGGCTAGCTTGGTATCCAACCTTGTGCAAATGGGGAGTTTGCGGTTGCGCAAAGGGACTGTTTGCGGTTGTTTGCGGTGCATTAAATGGGGAGATTGGTCTGTTACTGTGAAGCGGGTGTAACCCTTACACTACCTGATCGATACAACATCATACCTGATGTTTTAAAGCATGTTATTCCAAACAATTTAGGAATGTTAGGTGATTTATACCCTTTATGGCTTAAAACCAGACTCTGCATCAAATATGTAATTTTCCGTGGGAGTTTTGCCATGGATCCACCTCCGGCATGCCACAGTCCAGGTGTTAGTCCCCTTGAAACAACTTTCCCATCACTATTGTGGCTAGAAAGAGTCCCTGTGGGTTTTTAAATTTGCCTTCCCATTGAAGTCTATGGCGGTTCGCCGATGTTCGCCCGTTCTCGAACATTTGATGAAATTTGCGTTCGTGGTTCGCGAACCGAAAATTTGATGTTCGCGACATCACTAATCATATGCACAAATTTTGTTTCTGTTGTTCTACAGTTAACATGTTACAATACCTTACTGAGCTGGAACATAGCTCTTTTTGCCACAATCAGCTGGAGCTTAAGTAAAACAGCCTTAATAATCCATTTTGAACACATATAAAAATCGAAATTTAGCATGGGTAAGTGCTGATAGTTTATCACTCTGTGCCATATAAAGTATTTCTGCTGGGTGAAACCATTGCATTGGGTGACCATGATAAATTATTCAAACCCGTAGTTATTGGTTTAGACGGAGCCAATAGTAAAAGATACCATCATCATTACGTCACTAAAACATGGAGGTTACATTTCAATCACTTACGGTTTTGAAGTCCGAGTTGCAATCGGATACGCATTCCAGAAATAATGCAATATGAAAAAATCTATAAATATAATATTTTAGTCAATGTGAGTTCTATCATATGTATTAACACAATTAACACATTGATTGACGTGATCAATATAACACATAACTTAAACATAAAAAAAAGTGTTATTGCAGATTTGGGAGCTTGAGAATGTTGTGCTATAAATTTTAATACCTTTCATGACTTTTCCTATAATTTAAAATACACTAATGTGTTTATATTTGCTTTTACAATGCTACGGACAGGAGTTTTTCTGCCTGTAACCCGCAGATTATTTGCCGGTAGCTAAAAGAGGCCAATTTAATAGCTGTAACTTTTCCGGGTTCCTTTATGGGCTGATGGAGCTACGAATCGCCAAATTGTATAGGGCCCCACATATACCAACTTGCTAGATGTGGTCTGTAGATGAACATGAACAAAAATGCTGATAAACAAAATTGTGGAACTCTGATACTTCCAATCATGGATACCAAAAATGTCCCTTTATTTTAAAGTATAATGAAGTCATTTATTTTCACCTAGGTTTTGGTATAATAACAAAAGAACTCCCTCTTCCATTTGTAATTATAAAACTCTCTCTTTTTCTATTCAAATAACTTAAAACCGTGTTGGGACTAAAGCACTATATAAATATATAATTATTATTCTGTATTTGCTGATAGAGATGGTATTAACAGCTGCAAGAACTGACTTGCAAATGACGAGTTACAGCATTAGTTATTTGAAATTGCAACTTACATTTATCTGGCTTTCAAATATCGTGTATGGGAGGTTACAAAATGGCTGCATGTCTGCACAGAAAATGAATAACAGTGATGTTCTTTCCAAATCATCTGATTTGGCATTACTCCAGACAACCTTTGACACCTTACTCTGATATATAGCTTCTGCTAATCTGCACCCATAATAAATTATATCAGTAGTACCGACATCCTTCTCTGTCATGTACTCAAAACAAAGTGGGGGAGTCTGAATCTGAAGTCATTTACAGTCTGACAAATCAACAAGATTAACCCTTATGTTGATTTATTCCCTTTCACACAGCCATTTACTTTGGCATCTGGTACCTAAGCCATAGAAGTTTGGCATCTGGTTCCTAATGCATAACTTGCATTCCTTAATTTTTCCATTTTCATAATTACTATTACATAATTACTATTATTATAATTACTATTCATAATTATTATCTGTTTCATAATGTTATTATCTTTATTTAATCTACCCAATGTTCATGCCAATAAAATGATCTTATTTTTTTAACATGCTTAGGCTCTGAATTTCATGTATCTTTATCAGTGCACATTCAACCTTGATGTTCAGTGACACTTTGGAACAACCTGTATGTTCCTTTATATTTAACATAATGCTATCCCATATATTCATGTGCTCAGCATTCATTCTTAAATCCCAAATTGTAGAATAGCTTTTTGGCCATCTCGTTTCCATCAAGAATACATCTAGACATTATTTGAATAATTACTATGCAGTATGTACTGTAAGGGTTCTTTGGTGATCCAGTGGTTAGGATTCAGTGCTTTCACCACTGTGACCTAGGTTTGATTCCAGTCAGGGAACCAAAAGGTCACACCCTGAAGCCGAGCAGGGTTGAGCCTGGTCAGTATTTGGATGAGAGACCACCTAGGAATACCAGGAGCTATATGCTGGCTCCCACTGAAGAAGGAACTAGCAACCCACTCCAGTATCTCTGTTTTAAAACCCAATTGGATCAGCATGACCATGCACATAAAGATGTACCTGGTGTGTTATAATCCATATGGCCACAGAGAATCGGAAACGACTGAATGATGCAAACATTTTAACTATAAATATACAAAGAAATGGCTTAACCTTGGGATTAAAATGGTGTCACATACAACTCCCAAATACCATTTTGCAATAAGTGCAGAGTGTTTCCTCTTACCCTACATTTACCCAAGAAAACAATAGAAGAAAAATTCCCTCACAATTATTCAATTTCAAGTATTATTTATGTTTATATTTTAATAGCACTCTTTATTGGGTGCTTGCACTGTTTAATATACACCTGTTACTGCTGGTATAATTAATTATATTTTAAAATATAACTGATATCAGCAATGACCCTGCTGTTTGGATGTAGGTAATGTCAGACCTGGGAGTGGTTAGTGTTTCACACAGAGCTATAGTTGCAGAGATATTCTTTTTTGTTTCAATTTGTTTTATTAAAGACAAT
Source organism: Discoglossus pictus (assembly GCA_027410445.1). Classification (NCBI taxonomy): domain Eukaryota; kingdom Metazoa; phylum Chordata; class Amphibia; order Anura; family Alytidae; genus Discoglossus; species Discoglossus pictus. The sequence continues at coordinate 208,158,463 of CM050167.1, read as the reverse complement.
ATTTGTTTCATTAATAATTTTTACATTGCAATCATTTCTTTTATAGTGAATATAACTTATCATATTGTATATGAGATTTTTTTGTTTATACATGTCTCATCATACATTATTAGAAATTAGGAATAATTAATGTCTATTTTGTTCTCTCTTTTTTCTTTTCCAATAAAATGTTAAGCTGGCGAATATTTTCCTCCTGTGCGGTATTGTGCTTTTTTTTTTTTAGATATGGGGGGGAAGGCCCTTTGTTTATTACATTGTTCAGTTTAAGCCAAGTTTAGTAAGCCTAGTCTACTCCTCACACAGAAAGCAATAAACACCACTGTTCTTCCTTCAAGGTTGGGGGGGGAGTCTAAAGGCGATTTAGTTTAAAGTCTAATTTTTTAAGCTTGTGGTGTTTGTTGTCTACTCCATGTTGCTACTTACCTTCTGCTTCCTTCTCCGGGTCGGCATCAGGAGTTCCAGTCCTCTTATTGTTGTTCCATTGCCTAATAGGTATTCATTAAAGTAAGTCAGGCCTTTATATGGAAATAATGTTTGGGGAGTTTGTCTAACTCTCCCATATTTTTGTAAATATTGGGTAAGAGTCTAATATTATGTGTGTCAGTTTTTGTTTATTAAAAATGTAATTCCTCTTATTGATGACCTCCTGTATGTTAAGGTTTGGGGATTTCCAATTTTTTGCAATGTGGTTTTTAGTAGCCAGAGCGAGAAATTGGAAAAGCCTGTTCTGGGAAGAGGATACGTTTTCAATGTGTATGCCTAGTAGGCAGATGTCAATCAAGGGGACTATTGCTGTATTTAACACAGTTAAGGAAAATTGGGTAACTTTTTCTTATAGGTTTTAGGCCACTGGACAAGTCCACCAAATACAAGTAAAATTACCCCTGGACTGGCATCCCCTAAAGCAGTTTCCACTCTCTTGGGCTTTGATTTTATGGAGCCACTCTGGAGTGTAGTACGTTCTGTGGAGAACTTTTATTGATGATTCTAAAAGATTATAACTGAGGGAGCCACTTGAGAGAGTGATGCAGTGCAGTTTATTAGTATCCCATTCAAGGCCTAAGTCTTCTTCCCATTTTGTAATGAAGTATAGTTTCTGTTCTGTCATGGGATTGTTGAGAAATGTATATAAGGTAGGGGGATGTTTTTCCAAGTTGGTGAGAGCCAGGTTGTCTTAGGGGGGCCTAGGGTCATGACTATAGAGTTACTTGTGTTTCTAAGCCTTAAATAGTTACAGTCTTCACTTTGTGGGAGGTTAGATTGTTCTCTAAGTTGTTCATGTGATAGGATATTGTCATTTATATATTAAGTGCCCATTGTGTTTAAGTTTATGGAAGTCCACCATTAATTTGAAACCTCATTAAAATCTGATAGTGTATGGGGTAAAGTGAATACCAACACAAAGGGGCATAGGGTTCAACAGGATATATATTATATTATAAAGTATGATATTATATTATGGCAAACAGGCAAATTGATCCAATTGAAATCTATTCACTTTGTCTACAAGTTAAAATCCAGCTTGTTTTTCTTATCTGAAAGATGTTTGCCAATTCATTTTACCTACTGCCCATAAGTATTTGGAAACACATTTGATCTTATTTGCATGCTTGATTATCAAATTATTACTTAAAAGGCTACATTCCTCGTGCATCTTCAAAATTTACAATAAACATCTTGGCTTAGTTATTTTACTTATTGAAATCCCTGTCAACTCAGAATTAAGAATCATAATTGCTTTGGTCTCTGTGTCATCTCCATGATAGGATCCTATTTACCTTGGCATATGGTATGATACAGATTGTATGTAAGTGGCATGCATGTAACATCACCTTCAGCCGTAATATGGTCTTTGTATCTATCATCCTATTCCTCTAGAATGTAGTAACTAAATAACAACAATTCCCAAAATACCACAGAGAGCGTGCATTACTGCAGAGGGGAAGTGTGTGCCTCTGTTACTCTATCACCTTTGGAAATCCCCATCTTGAGAAAACATATTCCCATAATGCTTTAGCTGTACTCTTTGCATTATCCCACTTTATAGGATGTGCTTTGACCCACTTAGAAAATAAGTTAATTACGACTAGTAAATGCCTGTTCCTTTCAGGTGTTGTAGGCAATGGACTTATGAAATCAATTTGCAAGTTGCATAAGAGACTTTCTGCCAATAGTACTTTGGCTAGAATTGGTCTCTGACCCTTTGGCCTAGGAATCATTTGTGCACATATAATGCACCTATTTACTACCTCACATACTGTATCCTTTATGCCATCCCACAAGTACTAACTTTCAACAGCTTGCTGTGAACCCTGACAACCAAAGTGATCTAAATGCCTGTGATTTTCATAAATAGGATACATTTTAGACCATCTGACAGTTCTTTAACAAGATTCCTTCCTGTAAACAGAAAACATCTTGAGGTTGACTATAGTCTATCTCCCTAAAAATCTTCAGCAGCTCATTTTGCAAACTCACATGCATATGTTCAAAATGTGCTTGTGATTGTTTTCCCTAGCACAAGAATACAATTCCCAAGTCTATGATACTTCCTCATCTCCCTCTGAGGGTTCCCACTGTTTTTCTTTCATTGCTGCTTCCTTTGCCATTGCATCCACTTCTACATTTTTTTGGACACACACACTACCCAACACTTTCTGATGTGCTTTTACTTTTATGACACCCACCATTCGTGGTTGTTTCTCTCCTTCCTGCCAAATTCTGCCTAGCACATTATGATATACCATACTGGCATATCAAGTGGCAAACGTCTATTATCAATCAATGAACAATTAATATAACTGCCCCCAGTATTGTTTCCTCATGGTGATCACAAATGCACAATGAGGCATGTAACACTGTGTTATCAATCAGTATTACACAGTCCTGAGATTTTACTGCTTGAATTTTACAGGAGATGGAGACTTTTTCAAATCTGGCATATAAGGGGAATATTAGAAAGGTAAAGATGATTTACTGTCTTCGTCACTACTGTCATCAGAAGCATCTGATTCAGCCAGGGTAAACTGCATGTCTCCTAAGCTCTGGGAAACTTATTCAATGTATCCTTCCTTTTCTACTCCCTTTCTTGTTGGGGCTAGCGTTTCTTTCCCCTGCCTCAACAACAGGCATCACTTGAGTGGGAGCTACATTCTGGATAGGAGCCATTAGAGCTGGCACAGTTGCTTTTTTTTTCTAGACTGAACAAACTAATTGTTCTGCAATTAAACAACTTATCCTTATCATCTTCTAACTCATGTATCTCTTCTTATAAAGACTCATTATTTTGTTTCAACTAGTCTAGTTCAATTCTCAGGAAACGTATTCTCGGACAAGGAAATATCAGTCATATTCCTATTCTGTTCTCTCAGTTTATAATTCCCTTTCCTAATTTCTGTAATTTTGTTAGTATATTGTATCTCTGCAGCTTCAGAAGCTAATTTACCTGCCATAATCATAGCCAAAACATTACCCAATTTCTTTTTGCCCTTCTTTAAATTGGAGTTTGCTTCATTACACTGGTGCCACACAGCCATCCATTTATTCATAGGTAAGCCTTCAGGTGTCAAATTAAAGTTCACAGTGTGATATTTACTAATATACTTTTCTGTTATATGCATGATTAATTCTCTAGTGGGTAATCAATCCACTGGAATTAAACCTAATCAGAGTGTATCATCCCTCGCACCCTGAAGTATTGCTAAAACATATAACTCTTGGTACTCACCATATCTTGTGCATCCACTCAACGGATCTTGTATCCCAGTGAAGAAGATCTTGCTACTGGCATTGAAATGTCCAGTGTCTGTCAGCAAGCCCTACTTCTCTGCATGCTCCACAATGCAAAAGGCAGAGTACTCCAGGAATTTCAACTGTTCTTCATCAGAAGCCAGAAAACCGCATCTCAATTTATCATGTAGGGGTCACCAGTAAAGAAAGTTACTTGAATATACATCAATCTTAAGCATGTGTTTTATTGGTTATAGATTAACATTAGCAGTTTCAGACCTTCATGTGTTAATGAAATTTCTATATGATTTTAGAATGAATTTAAACTCAATGCAAAACTTTATATACATTACAATGGCATGTGATGAATACACACAAGTCTCACTCAACCTAAAGATTCAATAGACATACGTCTATCTCAATTTTCAACCTTTCAGTCTGACACCTTGGGGGTATCTACAGGAAGCCTGAAAATTCCATTCACAATGCTGTTTCTGTAAGCCCTTACTTGCCAGGTTTGATTCTTACTCTTAATTGATAAAGTTTAATCATGCAGAATATTGACAGTGCGTTATTAGTCCAGTTCTAACAATTCTAATCATAATTATCATTATGATTGATAATATAGTAATTTAATTAATAAAGTGCACATTTATAACATTTAATATTTTTTGCAATATTGACTTTTCATCAGTTTTATTATTATTATCATAAGCTATCTAACAACAATAACAGAGTGCAACCTGTTTGTCTAAGTTTATAACAACTATGCATACCTGCCCGTAGAAACGGTATTTACACAAGTAAAGTCTGGCAGATGGTAAGTAAAAGCATTGGTGATTCAAAAGTGGATTGCATATGACTTTAATCTGAAATACAAACACTTTATGGGAAGTTACAAAATAACCAGGTGTCTGCATTGACATGGGATAATGTCATGACTAATTTTGGGACTATCCTGAACCCCACAAGCAACACTTCTATTTTGGACTCTGGCCCATTGCGTTATTAATATTGAAGGTTATTAAAATGGACATGAGACTTGGTCAAAGACTATTTGTATGTGTAGTGTAGTGTTGACCGCAATAATTATTGTTGGGGTTGCTACATGGTGTTATGTGCACTGTAGTAGTGTTATGTTACCTGTAACTAACAGATACACTTTTCTACCATATTTGTAGTATGACATCTAAGAGTTAATTCTGCAGGAAATTTAATTTGTATATGGCCCCAAATATTATGTTACATTTTAGTATCTCCTGAGTGATCAAAGATAAAACGTTTAAAATTAGTTTATTGCCCTCACTTATTGCCAGCAGAAAATACCAGATCAGCTATATCTGATGAAAGAATGAAGGAGGGGGTTGGTAATTGTTAGGTATTTAATTTCTTCATTATGAGTTTATTGGCTAAGAATATTCTGATTATAAAAAGTATATCAGCTTGTTTTTTCCTTGTATCTTACTAGAATGTTTAAGTAGGTTATCTGTAGAAATGTTTAAGGTAATATTCCCTTGTGCATCTGTTTCCTGTTTCCTTTCTTTGTCTCAGCAACTGCTGATGGCAAATATCTATAGGAAGCCGTGATTAGATAAGGAAAGTTTAGCTGAGTGAGACAGAAAAAGACACTTGCTTGCAAATGTGTATTTAACCCTATTTTCAACTATGCTATTAGCTTTGACATGTGTTATGCTATATAAGGGGCTGCCGCCCAAATAATCTCAGAGATTATTCTGATGACACTCTGACTTCTGTGCATTATTTTCTCTCATTATATCTTGGTACCCAGATATAATATATACACACATCAGAATACATGATTACTCACTAATCTGATCCTATCATTTTGGTCCTTCGAGCTGGATGTTGTTTCCCTTATCATTCCTCGGACGGAGTAAAACGCCTTTTACCGTGCACGGGGGGTATGTCGCTGAGGTCTCCCTTACCTTGAGAAAGACCCCAGGCCTGATATATACGATCAGTTGGACCACAGAGGCAAGGTGTTTTTCCGAGGGATGAAAAGGCACAGCTTACAACGAACTGACAGTGAGTATATGAATTTCTGTTGCATTTGCATGTGTGTGTATGTCCGCAGGTCCTTGCCTAACAGTGATATTAGGTAAAAGAGTTGTACAACTAGGTTTCTAGCCTAGTAATAGGTAGAAGGGTTGACACTTACCCACAGAGAGGTAAAAGAGTCATTATCCTGAGGAAAAGACTATAAAATAAGTTCTCCGTACGTAACGTTATTGAGAAAGCTTACCATGAGAAGGGGTAAATGAGTCCAACTTTCAAATGATCTCTTGCAAGAAAATATGCATGTGTGTGCATGTTAACATTTTGTATGTTTTTAAATACCGGTACTGGGTGTATGTATGTTTGTGAGACGTGTACCACGGATAACAGATTTATTGGCTATTGTATATACCTGTATACTTTCTGTACATTTCTGTGTACTTGTGAGTGTATGTATATATATATACATGTATTCTTTTGTGTTGTTCTCAAAATTCTTACCTGAAACTATCCACTTTTGGTAGTGAGTGGTCACGCATTACCCATCTAGTCTCCGAAGGGCTAATCCTGTGACTTGCCTGTGTTTATGGAAGACGCACAAACCAAAATGTGTGGCAGTCGAGCACGACAGGCATCTATAACTCCTTGAATTTCCATATTTCTCATTCTTTAATTGGTTATACAATGTTGAAATATTTTGTTGAAGTTTCTGTGTATTCATAACTTCTTACTAAAATACTGTAAGATTGTGTGTATGAAGCACTGGGTGGGAGCTATACTTGTAAGGGATACGTCCACAAAGACACCACAAGGTATATGGTGAAGTTGGACTTTGAGTGGTCTACCTGTCGGCCCTACAGGTTGGGTGGCAAGGTTTACACTAAAGGGAACTGCACAACAAGACTTCCCATCAGAAGCTACAGGCTTTATGGGTCCTTTATGTGCCGAGTATATGTGGTGGTGTTTGAGGTGTAGCGTGCGAGAGGTAGCGTGAACGACTCTCTCTCTACGTGAACCAGTTTTCCACACTCGGGTGTGGAGAAGGCGGATGGTCCAAGGTGTGGGAGATATACAGATTATTTCTGCAAAATGTATAAAAGGTCTGTTGGTTGTTGTACGTATATGTAATGCTAGGTATATTTCCATGTACATGTGATCTTATTTTTTTTTTGTGTATGTCTATTAACTTTAATTGATCCTATAGGAGTTCAAGATATATATATATATATATATATAAGTGGATAGGCTCTCAAGGGCATAAATCGCACTGCCAGGTGTGTGGTTTCTAGACCCTGCAGTTTTCAAGGTTATCTCTAAAGAAATGTTTAATATGCAAAGGGTTTCTGGTGTGCATCTGTAACTTATGTCTGGTAAAAACACACTTATGTGTGGGAATTGTGAACACTGTATTCTAGAATTGTTTTCTTATGTGTATTTGTGTATATATATATATAAAGTTTCTGTGTGTTTGTAACTTTACTCGATGCTTTACCTTTGGACAGGGAGGTGACTGGTCTGCATTTTGAGAAGACGTGCAGGGTCTGGCCAACCCCTCACATAGCAGACCACTCCCCTTCCTACTCCCATTTTCTATCTCTGTGTGTGTGTGTTAGTTTTTATGTGAAAATATGTCTGTCTGTATCATTGAGGGAAAATAGCAGAAGGGAGAAAGTGTGGTTACTGTAAAGAGAGACAAAGGCATGTTATTACAACCCCTTAGAAAATTGGGAGTTGACTATAACCTTATGGCCAACCCCTTTTAATAATGACGATGCTCACCGCACCCACTGGATACACAGCATCTACAATACTACCTCTGCTGGAATCAGTGCCCTGTATCCACAACTTATTGGCAATATTAATCCTTATTGAAAGGAAGATATAGGAGACGTTCAAACTTTATTGAGCTTTACTATACACAAAGAAGTATACGACAGAAAAAGTAAATGCAACGTTACTTAATTAAGGAAATAAAAATAAAAATAAAAAAAGTAAATATATTTTATATACTAAAAAATAAAAAATTGTTGAAGATGAAAAAAAGGCAAATGTGTATAACAATGAAGGTGCCTACGGGGGGAGGGGCATGTAATGTTAACCACCTCTCTCCTTCGGAAGAGGAAGAGGATATGTTTATGTATACACAGAAAAGACTTCCACGAATGACCGCCCCTCCACCTCCTGGGAATATGGTCACTTACATTGATGATGTAGAGGACGAATTTCATGATGCCCGCAAATACCTGCTTGCCGCCACCGCTCCAAATCCACCTCCTCCGACACCACCACCTTATGAAGGACGGCCCGCCAGAACCAGGCGGGCACCAGATCATCAATACGGAGGCAAGGGAATAACATCTGTGCCATTATATCCCTTAATTGAGGTTCCCAATCCTAGGGGGGGAGAGCTTGTAGATGGGGGAAATGTGTTGCCACCCACAATGCTAGGCAGAATAGCTGATAGGCACAGAGAACACGCAGACTGGACTAAGATAAGCGAGTGTGTACAAAAAGAGGATGAAAGTGTGGAACAATATATGGCGAGGTTGTGGGTAGTATTTGACAGCCATAGCAGGGTGGCCAGACCTAACCCATATGATGATGCTGGACCATATGCTCAGCAACTAAAAAACGCTTTTCTCAGGGGATGTCATCCAGAAATAAATGACTTTGTGATACAGCACCAAATTACTTACAAAACATGTCCCCTTAGGGAAACCATAGAATATGCTAAACATGCAATAGGAGCAGTGTAAGAGAGCAAAAGAAAAGAAAAAGAAAAAGCAAGATAGTAAACCAAAGGAGGTGTATTTGATGACTTCTGTTGATGGGAAAGTGCAACCTATAACTTCTGCTTTCTTTTCTGGTGATGGTGAAAATAATCAAAAACGTGGAGGGAGAGGAGGTGGACGAGGACGAGGTGGAAGCAGAGGAAAATTTTATGGAAATTGCTACGTGTGTGGCAAGGCCGGCCACTTAGCACGTTACTGCAGAAACAGAAAGTACCAGGAGGAAGAGGGAGCGGATGACGATGACCAGACCGACAAATAACTAGAACCAGGTTGTACCCTTCCTTTACAAATATTTGCTGAACAAGAATTGCATGAATCTGAATTGCATGAGTATGGCAATAATGATGCAAACTTGCCAGAAATATATGATGTGTTGAATTTAGAATCATGTATAGACTTAATGGCTCTAGAAGAACAACCAGTCATTCAACTAGATGTAGAGGGGGTAATGATAACATTTGTATGCGATACAGGAGCATGTAGGTCAGTGTTGAGTGATGATGGCACATGGACTAGTTACACGTTGTCACAAAACATATTGGTTAGGTCAGCAGCAGGACAGACAAATAGCGAACCTATATCATGTACACTCACAGTCAGATTGTTCAACGGCCAAACATTTGAGCATCCTTTTATACTCTCTCCTAGATGCCCGATAAATCTCTTGGGTAGAGGTCTGATGCTGAAATGCAATATTAGAGTGGTTCCTACAGAGTAAGGCATGAAAGCATACATGGAGGACATACCTGTCGATGTAAATGTAGTGCAGGGGATGGGTGAACCACATTACTTATACACATTAGACATGGTGTCGAAAGGGCCAGGACAAGTATCCAGCACTTTGGTAGCCATGGCTGATGACCTAGCTCCATCTTCCAGTGTAAAAAAAAGCACAGGGTCATTACACTGCACTATGAAAAAAACATTTTTTTCAAACACACCAATACCAGAATAACCTTGGATTACATATACTGGACAGAAAATGGGTATACAGGGGTGGGAGTAAAATTGAAGGATCAAGACCAGCTACTCTATGTAGGACACACAGTGCCACACATATCACTGACTATGCCAGCTTGTGGAAGGTGGGTACAGGTAGGAGGGATGGTAGAAGAGGCTCAGACAGATAAAACACCATGAGAGTACTTGCCCTATGACCTCGGAGTGCAGTACTCACCGAGCACAAAAATATATAGGAAAAGCCTGAACTGGGTAACTGAGACAAAGTAGACATACACCAACAGCCAATATGCATTCTCAACTGTGCACATATTTTCACAATTAGGGAAGAATAGAGGCATGGCCACATCTACCGGCAGGCAAGTCACTCATAAACAACTCCTTTTGCAGTTACTTGAAGCCATTCAACTGCCCTTGAAGATTGCGGTATGTAAATGTGTGACTCATACCACGACAAAAGACACAATTTCAATAGGAAATGTCAGAGCAGACGCAGCTGCAAAGCAGGCGGCTCTAACAGGAAACCTACACATTTTTCTCTTACACAGCTACACATCTGTGTATCTCGTAGACCAAATTGACAAGAGTATTCTACAGCTAATACAGACAGACGCACCCTCACAAGAAAAAACATACTGGTTACAGGTATGATAATATTTATGAGAGTGCAGAAAGGAAACCAATTTTACCAAAATCACTATTCAGATATGTTGAGCCATGGCATTAGTCATGTCTCAAGAGGGAGTATGGTAGACATGGTAAGCAGAATATTTTCAGCCTATGGATTAAACACCTATTTTAAAAAAATGTGTGCAGGGTGCCTTGTTTGTGCACAACACAACCCTCAGGGTAACTATCACCCCATAAGAGGCACATTCCCAGAACCAACATACCCCTTCCAAACAATATGTATGGATTTCATTGAACTAACAAATCGTGAAGGGAAGAAATATTGCCTAGTGATAATTGATGTATACTCTAGGTGGGTGGAAACGAAACCATGTGCACACCCTCACGCAATCACAGTGGTTAAAACCTTAGTGACACAAATAATTCCTAGGTTTGGTATACCAGAGAAAATATATAGCGATAACGGCACACATTTTGTGAACAAAATTATCGACCACTTGAGTAAAGCATTACACATAGAGTTGAAAAACCACTGTGCGTACCACCCACAGTCAGCTGGATTAGTGGAGAGAACTAATGGTACCATTAAAAATAAATTGAGGAAAACAATGGCAGCGACAGGGAAACATTGGCTTTACTGTTTACCATTAGTCATGCTAAACATGCACATCCTTCCAGGCAGGAAGAAGTTAACCCAGTTTAAAATATTGTATGGGAGACCATTCCTACTACCAGAATTTAGACCATTTATCTCAGAAGATGAGAACATCAGTGAAAACTTAGCAGACTATATGAGAAAAATGTTAAGTAAGAAAGATATTACCTCCATCTCTCTCTCTCATCCACAGCAACAGCAGGGACCCTGCATGGTACAACCAGGCCAGTGGGTCCTAATTAAAGTAATCAAGCATAAAAATTGGGCATCAGCCAGGTGGGAAGGACCGTACCAAGTTCTGCTGTCAACACCCACCGCCTTGAAAGATGCCGAACAAGCCAGCTGGATACACCTGACTACTGCAAGAGAGTAAAAGTGCCAGAGCTTGAGCCAGTTGATTCCTAAAACCTGCTAGCTGACTCATTGCAAGTCAGGCTGGGCTACAAAGGGGGGGGGGAAACTCGTCTCAAACCCAGTGAATAACCGAATGGTGCGGGTTTGGGCATCTCAACTGGCCCAAGAAAATGTCCTGGCACCTGTTCAAAAGACCTAACTGGTGTGGCCTAAGAATCTCACTGACATGCCTTATCTTGATAACTCTCTGCATAGTAGCACCCATAATCATATGGGAAGAAGTAACAAGACTCAGAGGGAACCAGATGCAATCTATTAGAGAGATGTGGATGCACAGAATGAAAAGAGACATGATTGAAGTCAATTTAACTGGCCAAGTTACCCTAGTGTTCAAGGAAGGGCAGATAGGTTCCAACCAAATAGACCTATGTCAAGTATTAAGATGTGGACTTTCTGGAGGAGGACGTAGTGGAAGGGTGAGAAAAGCGCCAGTATACTTGTGTATAGCCTCTCCGTATGGAAATGAGAGAAGTCCTAGCTGGAAACTGGCCTTATGGAATACAGGAGCTGACTGGGGTTACTCCCCACCTAATCACATGAAGTGCAAAAGTACAAAGAGACACTTAAAGCTGACACGGGGTGAGAAGCCCTCCTCCTGCAGCCAAAATCAGCTATGCAACCCCATCCAGATCATCCTCTAGGACCCACAAAAGTGTGATGAAGGGAGACATACTTTTGGAATCTACACCTCAGGCTGAGGTAACAACATGGAATATTTGCATATTCAGGTACTGCAAAAAGAGGTGCCCAGAGAGACTATTGATCTCACCAAGGTGAGCCCTGTGAATAGGACTGTGCCCTCACAGGTCATCTATTTGGAACCTGACCGCCTGATTGACACTTTCGAAATTGAGACTGGGTATGCAGGAAAAAACATCTGGTTGGAATGGATGCTGTATACGACGGCCTCCATGGAAATGAGTAACTGTATAGCATGTTCCACTGCCAGACCGTCAATGGCAATGTTACCATTTAAACTGAACCTTGCTTTAAGACCTTTGTCTAATACATTTATAAAAGGAGGGACTGTTAGGTATTTAATTTCTACATTATGAGTTTAGTGGCTAAGAATATTCTGATTATAAAAAGTATATCAGCTTGTTTTTTCCTTGTATCTTACTAGAATGTTTAAGTAGGTTATCTGTAGAAATGTTTAAGGTAATATTCCCTTGTGCATCTGTTTCCTGTTTCCTTTATTTGTCTCAGCAACTGCTGATGGCAAATATCTATAGGAAGCCGTGATTAGATAAGGAAAGTTTCTCTGAGTTAGACAGAAAAAGACACTTGCTTGCAAATGTGTATTTAACACTATTTTCAACTATGCTATTAGCTGTGACGTGTGTTATGCTATATAAGGGGCTGCCACCCAAATAAACTCAGAGATTATTCTGATGACACTCTGACTTCTGTGCATTATTTTCTCTCATTATATCTTGGTACCCAGATATAATATATACACACATCAGAATACATGATTACTCACTAATCTGATCCTATCAGTAATCATAGTAACAGGGTAAGGGCTTGTGGTTTTTATTGGTTTTGGTTTAATGCAAGAATAAACATTAGTCTGAGTTTGACTTTCTAACCACAGGAGTGTATGTCAGGGACTTTCTTAGATTCCCTAAGGGGTGTTTGCTGGGTGCTGAGATATTAAACTCAAATGGCACAACCTAGAGCAGGTGTGGGCAAGTTCGCACCTGGAGGGCCACACACAAGCCTGGATTTGAATATATCCTTTCTGTGCACAGGTGAGTCAATCAGGATGACTGAAGAAGTAATTGACTAACCTGTGCGCTGTGATATAATCAAATTCAGGCATGTACGTGACCACCCTTGACCTAGAGGGAAAAAATGTAGGTGCCTTCAGCTAAGTTGTAAAAGAGAACAATTCTGTTCTTTCTGAATAGTCTGATTTGGCTGTTCTCTAGAAAATGAGAGGTCAGTTACTAATATTCAATTGGCCTCTTCTAGCTACCCGCAATCATCGATTTGCAAGTTCCAGGCTCAAAAACTCTGCGGTTGTCCAAAAAGCGTGACTCCGTCCCATCGCCTCCTTTGATGTTTCAAGCCCGCAAATATTACCAGTGCTAAAAATGCAAAATCCATATTTTATTGCAACAATTCAACAAACCTTCAAACCCGCAAATGGCAAATGTATCAAAAATTTCTATGAGTACTAGATAGGACTTGCAAGTGGGTTAAACACCTGTTCGTAACACTGTAAAAGCAAATATAAACACACTACTGTACTTTAAAATACTAGAAATCAATGAAAGGATGAATTGATTGCACAGCAGTATCCAGCTTGCAAATCTGTAATAAAAAAATATTTTTTTAACGTTTTATTTCCATTTCCAGGAATTACGGCGTTAATATATATCATGCCATCGACATGGACAGTTTATTTATTGATTTCTATTGATTTCTACATTTCTGGATCTCGAGTTCGATTGCAGATTGGCCTTCTAAACACACAGTAGCTCATAATGGAGGCTGTAAGTTATCTTGCTATTCAATTGCCATCTTTTTGCGAGCCGCAAATGGTCTACAGGTTACGAGCATGAAATCCTTGCAGTTGTTACAACCGTAGCTTTGCAGCCCATCTAATCCTTTGATCTTTCTCGTCCGCAAGAGTTACAATGGCTAAAATCAAAAACAATATTTAATTCTGCAAGCCTGCAAATTTTTTCACACCTGTAAATGGCAAATGAAGAAGAAAAAGCCTACGAATACAAGAGAGGACTCGCAAAGGGGTTAAAGACATTTCCGGAGCACTGTAAAAGCAAATAAAAAAATCAATACTGCACTGTAAATGACGGGTAAAGGGATGAAAGACATTAGAATTGATTGCACAACAGTCTCAAGCTCACAAATCGGCAATACAAAAATATTTTATTTTATGTTTAATTTCGGGGTTATATCGACCTTGGGAATCAATGAGTTTATATATATCAGGCCACGCACATGGACTAGAACAGTATTGGCATTCATTTTAATTATTTTGTGTCTTGCAGTTTTGCGAGTCCGATCACATATCGGACCTCTAAACACTAATTGATTGACATGTAACCTCCATCTTAGACTGATGTAATGATGACGGTCTCATTTTCTATTAGCCGTTTCGAAATGGGTGGTTAAGGTCTTGCTTAATTAATCATGTTCCCGCCCTGAATTGCTACATACGAGGGCTTGGTTTGCGTTTTCGGCATTCGGCCAGTAACGTTCGGGCTTGTTCAATTGAATTGCACCGGAATTGTAGCAGATTGTGAGCCTGCAGCAGGCCCATAGACATATGGCCTGTATACAGCAAGATGCAGGCTTCGAATTGAATGAGGCTCCATGTTTTACTGACGTCATGATGACAGTCTTATTTACTATTGGATCTGCTTATTGCTCTGCAATGCTATGAATGGGTTCAGGGTTTAGGGTTTTAAGCTTTAGTCCTGTAATTGCAGGCTTGAGTCAATTGAATACAGCTGGAATTGTAACAAATTTCTAACCCGCAGACTTACACCCACAGGCATTGTAAGAATGGGCTTGGAATTGAATGAGGGCCTTAGTATTCAATGTATCCAAAGTTTCAATCATATGGTGCAATAATGTATTTATATGTGCAATAATAATCGCAATTAATATTATTACAAGTCATAATTAATATGGTATAGGGCGTGAAATATCAAAGAAAAAGCATGAAAAGGTAGACAAACTATCCCTAACTCTTTTAGTAACCAGACTGGGTCTCAATATGTGTATGTTTGTTGAATGTTAACGATAAATAGGAGGTTATTTGTTGTTGTTTAGTCATTCAGTCATGTCCAATTCTCCGTGACCCTATGGACTGTAGCACGCCAGGTACATCTGTCAGTCATCGCCCCTCAGAGCTCTATTAAGTTCATGTTCATCGACTTAATGCTCTCATCTATTCATCTCCGACTCTATTATCCCCTACTTCTAGTACCTTCAATCTTTAACAGCATCCGAGTCTTCTCTAGGGAGTCCTGCCTTCTCGTGATATGGCCAAAAGATTTGAGCTTCAGCCTCATTATCAAACCTTCTAGTAAACAGTTTGTCTTGATTTCCTGAAGTACTGATTTTTTTAATCTTCTTGCAGTCCAAGGGATTCTAAGTAGTTTTCGCCAACATCTCAATTCAAAGGCACCAATTCTACTGTGCTCAGTAGTGATGTCCCGAACAGTTCGCCGGAGAACTATTCGCAGTGATTTTCGTATGTTTGCGTCCGCCGCAAACGGCGAACACATGCGCTTTTCGGTTTGCCCCCTATACTTTATCATTGAGGAAACTTTGAACATCATTTATTTTATTTTATAATTTTTTGGGTGTAATCTATGCCTGCCTGCCAGCGTGTGTGTGTGACAGGCTAACACCTAACAGCTTATATTGTGCTTATTTTCACTACTCATACCTGGTGGTGTAACATACATTGAAAACAACCATTTGTTTTCCTGTAATCTAATTTCAGTTGCCTGCCTGTGTCAGGCTCACAGCTTATATTGTGCTCAGTGACATAAAACAACACTTTTTTGACTGTAATAGATTGAATAGCAATTGCCTGCCTACAGGCGTGTGTATGAAGCCTATTGCATCTACTCTGCCAACTTTTGCCAGTGCACAGAGACACTCATATCTGGTGGCACCTTAGATTGCACGCTCAGTGCCCCAAATTTGAAGTGGGAGGACCGACCAAGCATCTTTTTCCATCTCCCGCTTCCAAAAATCCATGCCATATACACGTCCCCTGATAGTGGATGTAACAGGGATTAAACCGATAGGAATAGTACTAGCTAACAGTACACACTTTATAATAACGCAGACAGAGGCAACGCGTATAATCTTCCATGCTGTGCAGTGGAAGCCCCCAGACTCTGACCTGTGTATAATCTTCCATGCTGTGCAGTGGAAGCCCCCAGACTCGGACCTGTGTATAATCTTCCATGCTGTGCAGTGGAAGCCCCCAGACTCTGACCTGTGTATAATCTTCCATGCTGTGCAGTGGAAGCCCCCAGACTCTGACCTGTGTATTATCTTCCATGCTGGGCAGTGGAAGCCCCCAGACTCTGACCTGTGTATAATCTTCCATGCTAGGCAGTGGAAGCCCCCAGACTCTGACCTGTGTATAATCTTCCATGCTGGGCAGTGGAAGCCCCCAGACTCTGACCTGTGTATAATCTTCCAAGCTGGGCAGTGGAAGCCCCCAGACTCTGAGAGTCTGAAGAAGAGGAGTCAGAGGAGGAAGGTGGCTTTGAGGAGGTGGAAGACCAAACACAGCAGGCGTCCCAGGGGGCTTGTTGTCACCTTTCGGGGACCCTTGGTGGCTGGGTGGAGGAAGAGACCTTAAATGACATCAGTGAGGACAAGGAACGGGACATGGCTAGCTTGGTATCCAACCTTGTGCAAATGGGGAGTTTGCGGTTGTGCAAAGAGACTGTTTGCAGTTGTTTGCGGTGCATTAAACAGGGAGATTGGTCTGTTACTGTGAAACGGGTGTAACCCTTACACTACCTGATCGATACAACATCATACCTGATGTTTTAAAGCATGTTATTCCAAACAATTTAGGAATGTTAGGTGATTTATGCCCTTTATGGCTTAAAACCAGACTCTGCATCAACTATGTAATTTTCCGTGGGAGTTTTGCCATGGATCCCCCTCCGGCATGCCACAGTCCAGGTGTTAGTCCCCTTGAAACAACTTTCCCATCACTATTGTGGCCAGAAAGAGTCCGTGTGGGTTTTGAAATTCGCCTGCCCATTGAAGTCTATGGCGGTTCGCCGGGTTCGCCCGTTCGCGAACATTTGATAGAAGTTCGGGTTTGCTGTTCGCGAACCGAAAATTTGATGTTTGCGACATCACTAGTGCTCAGACTTATTTATGGTCCAGCTGTCACATTTGCAATTTGAGCTCTTGTGGAACCCAGTTTGCACATCTGGTAGTTCTCGGTCCATATATTGTTGGAGCCGAGGTCGTAGGGTCTTAAGCATTACCTTGCTGGCATGTGAAATTAGTGCAATCGTTCAATAATTTGAGCACTCTGTGGCCCTGCCTTTTTTGGGATTGGGATGTAGACCTTTTCCAGATGATAAATTGATAAAAGAGTTATTGTGATGCATCAAACTGTTTGGGAAATTAGACATACTTGTACAACTACATGCCTCTTATGTTATGTGTTGGTTTTGTGTATAATGGTGAGAATAAATCATGGTATATATACTTACTTATTATGGTACACTAACAACTTGCCCGTCAAAAAATGATGGTCAATAAAATTGTAAGGCTGGGGATGCTGTTTGGCACACAATAAAATTGTTTTTGGTCGTCTGAGCACCTTTGGCGCTCATTGCAAGCCCAGCGCTGAGTGCCTTTGCCGCTCATTGCGAACCTCTCCTGTGGTGTACTTTTGCTCCTCTGAACATCCTCTGCGCTCATTGGGAGCTCCGGTGCTCATCGCGTGGCCCGCAAGTGTTAGCAACAACCCGTATTGCTCACAACTACATATGTGACTACCGACTTTCCCTTCAAAAAATGACGGCAATAAGATTGTAAGGCAGGTAATGCTGTTTGGTTGAGACATTAATTTTGTTGGTGTTCCGAGATCCTTCGGCGCTCATTGCGAGCCTCGCGCTGAGTGCCTTTGGCGCTCATCGCGTGGCTCGCAATGAGCGCCTTCAGCACTCATTGCGAGGCTGTTGCATTTTTTTTTCTGATAGGCGGTTTGGTGTTATTGTTTGGTTGGCAGTGATGTGTTTTTTGGGCTTCTTGCAAGGCTTCGTGTGCTATGAGCAGCATTGGCGGTCGTTGTGAGTGGCACAGTGAATGGCTTTTATGTGTATTGTGAGATTATTTTTTTTTTTTGTGTGTATATGTTTTTTTGTATGCTAATGAAATAATTAATAAATTAATAAATTAATATACTTTACCTATTTTGAAGTAATATATGCAGGAGCTGACAATCTGTTTTGATGTTTCTGCAGCATACAATGTCGGTTTGCACTGTTGTGGAGCTGATGTGTAAGTGTCAGCAATGTGTGCAGTGTGTAGTGTAAATAGTGTGCATGCGCGAGGAAAACCCATTAGGGTAGCTGTGTACTTCCGTATTTTGTAAGTTAGTGTTGTAAAATGGCGGCTAATGTGTATGTGGTACGTGGCTGTGGATGATTTAGCGTCCTTATTAATAGTGTATCTTGGAACTCGTACAGCTTTTTCGGAAAATCTGTATGTGTTTTGTGGTGTTTTGCGTGTTTAGGGTCCTGTAGCCTTGTCGGCGACCATTTTTTCTCTAGCTAAGGGGATTTTCGTGTGTGTAAGCTCTTGAATTTGGACTTAAATTGAGGTCTAACTTTACTTGCAGAGGTCCTGGGTGAACCCCCCCTTGCTGTGGGTAAGCTTTTTATGTGTTTTTTTGTGTGTATGGATTGTGTTTTTAATGTTTTCATGTGCGCGTGGTTCAGGCGCTATGCTTGTATTTTTGTGAGCTTGTAAAGTCCTGCGGCTCATTGCAGCTTAAGTGGGAGCCTCCACCTCCGCAAATGTGGCCCCTCGCTTCGAGAGGGTCCGCATTTGCGTGCCTAAAGTCGTAGGGGGTCGTAGGGATGAGTGCCTATGGCACTCATCAGCAGCGCAAGGAGCGCCTTCAGCGCTACTTGCCAGCAACTGCAGCCCTTGCTTTGCGAGCCCCCAAGCGTTAGCAACAGCGTTTGACAAGCCTGCACTGCTCACAACTATATATGTGATTGTGCCATATTAAAACCTATGGATTATTTCTGCCTTGTCCAAAAAGGGTAAACCTAGGGTAGTTTATTTTCAGGCAGTTATGGGTTGTTGAATGCATACACTACAGAAAGAATGTCTGTATACAAGGACATTTCTGTCTATAAGTATTGTGCAACTTTGTACCAGAAATGATTATGGATCAAGATAAATCTAATCCCATCTCATGTAAATTCCCTTTCTTTTCTTTATCTATTGTTTTATCTTCATCCACAAATAATTTTCCTCCAGCTACACCATCATTATGATTAATCACCTAAGAGATGTGATATATAATCTCTTAGATACATTCATCATCTTACTTTATCTGATATTAAAGTCTAATTAAACTGTTTTTCAAATGAGAAGGCAGTTTACAGCTACTTTCTGGAGGTGACATTCCAGCAATAATGTAAGACTGGATGTTAGAGAATGTATGCCACTAAGCCTAGCTAGTTGTGTATTTAGATTTTTAAGAATTTTGGGACCAAAATACAAATATGGTAACTTAGGTAGAACATTTGAAGTGTCTACTACTTATGGAGTTGTGGATTTATTAACCTGGGTCTTTGAAACCTTGTCATAGGACCAAAATTGTAGTTACTGTAGCCCGTAATGTAGCCCTCAAAAGTAACTGCTATTATAATGGCCTCTTTTCACTACCCACAATCTATTTGCAGGTTACAGGATGAAAATCCCTACTGCCTGTCAAAATCGTAACTCCGACCCATCTAAGCCTTTGATCTTTCAAGTATGCAAAGGTTACAATCGCTAAAATCATAAATTGCCATTAAATTGCTACAATTTCTCAAGCCTGCAATTGATTTCACACCTGTAAATGGCAAATGTAGCCAAAAATCCTCCTCATTAATAATTACTGAAAATCGACTTGGTGCCTAACACCAGCTAGCCAGCTAAATGTAATAATAAATATCAAATGACCTCAGCTACCTAACAAATAGCTCAATTCATATACATACCACCAACCTAGCAATTATATGGGTACAGTCCAGTGTGGCAGTCCCAATAGCTTGCTGGAGTAGTTACTGCAGCTAGATAAACAATATAAGTGGAGCATGTGCAACAAAAACCACCCTGCATCAATGTGCAGCCTAACATGATGAAGCACAATGCTGCACAGTACTTATAGGCACCAGGGTTAAAAGTAGGAACAAGCACACGCCATAACAAACAAAAGGCATCCACCACACTATCTGTATACCGGATCGCACGTCTGCAGACCCCGATGTGCATTTCATCAGCGGAGTGCTGACATCATCAGGGGGCGGCGTTTCTATGAGGAAGTGTGTCCTTTAAATAGCACTGAATTCAAAGCTCTGACAATCATAGCCATAGTACCTTTACCAGATACACAATTTATCAGACAGCATTAATAGCTGGTGGTAGGAGCAATAACCAAATTAAAGTGTAATGTTGGCAATTATATAGTGAATGAAGCATTATCAATCTCAGTGCATAATGGCAGATATGCGCTTTAAAGCCTAAAGCTGAAAGCCTCTAATGCCCTTAAAGTCACAGTATTATATCCTATTTACTATACTTTTATCGCCAATGTTAGTATAGAACATAAATACACAGGAAAAATGTAATCGACCAAATTAAGGTGTAGTGTTGGCAGTTATATAGTGAAAGGAACATTATCTGACAGACACATATCAATTTTAGTGCTTAATATCATTTTAAACATACAAGAAAAATATTGTTCCACTACACCTAACCGTTATCCATAACCCCCCATGTGTTGAACAGACCTATTTTATATATTTAATTATCACCCACCTTAACTTAGATATAAAAAATGGGGGGGGGGGGGATATAGTAATTGAATCAAGCTATACTGGGTTTTAAGAAAACTCTTAGCACCCATACCTCTTGAGTAAACAGTATGTACCTAAATATTTTCCAAAATGTAAGAGGGTAAGGTATTTGGTCCAAAACCCTTAGCTAAGCAAGTACATACAACTATTGAAAGGTATATAATTAGCAATGCACTAATGTGGTCATCAATGATCCATAGTGTGTAGAAAAGTCTAAAAGTACTCAAAGACATAATACATATCACTATCCTTTACTGTGCCCTTTGCTCATTGTCCACGTGTAAAGCAACTATTTATTGGAGAAAGCCATCCTACTGGTTGCGCAGCTCTTTAGAAATGGCTTTGAACCAGAATATCTTAATTGATGGTTTCCTAGTGATGCTGGCATAAAGATCCCTGTCAATCGACAGAATTTGCCAGAATTTATTTAAGTCTTCTTCCAGTTCTTCCCAATTGCTTGAGCTGGTGTAAATTGGCCTAATGGAGCCTGTTTTGTCCATTTTTCTTTGTGTAAATAGTAATTAATTACGTTCAGAGTCTAGTGCCTTTTGTTAGGCCATCTTCAAGCAGCCGTTCGGATATCCACACGTTTTAAAGCAGTATTGCAGTTCTTTAGCTTCTTTTTTGAAGTTGGCTATGGTAGTACAATTGTGACGGATCCAAAGGTACTGGCCAGTTGGGATCATCAACTTGAGCCGTTTAGAATGGCAACTGTTCCACTCAAGTAATGAGTTAGTTGCAGTGGCTTTTAGAAAACATTTATAAGTTATATTCCCGCTGGTAACTTTACAGACCTGAAGATCCAGAATGGTAAGCTTTCAGCATAAATGACACATGTGAATTTCAAGCCTATGTCATTATCATTCAGTTTTTCCACAAAACTGTAGAAATCAGATATAGTCCCATGCCATAACAAAAATACATTGTCTATGTACCGGATCCAGAGTGTAAAAAAAATTGTAAATTGCTCCATCATTTCAGCAAAAACGATAGTGTCCTCCAACCACCCTAGGTATGAATTGGCATAATTTGGCACACATGATATGCCAATTGCGGAACCCCTGGACTGGTGGAAGAACTTGCCATTAAAGACAATATAGTTCATCGTTAGGATGGACTTTAGTAGCTCAAGAATAAACATATTCCTTAATTTTTGCTCCAGCCTTGAGGAGGAAAATAAATAGGCCACTGCCTGTATCCCCCAACTCATGTGGGATACAACTATACAAACTTTCTACATCAATACTAGCAATGTATGTGTGCCTTGATACCATTAGCCCATCCAATCTTTTATGTGTGTCCAGAGTGTCCTTTATATAAGATGGTAGAGCACTGACAAATGGACGTAGATGGTTATCCACATATTTGCTGATATTTTGTGCCAGGTTATTTACACCTGACACAATAGGCTTTTCCAGAATCAAAAGCTTTTGTTTATGCACCTTCAGAAGAGCGTAAAGTTGTGATTCTTGGTTTAGAAGGAAGTAAATAGTCATTTTGTGCTTGACTAATAAGCTCATCTATCTTGGCTTGATCCAGTATCCTTTTAAACTCGCTTTTAAATAGGTTAGACGGATCAGAGGGTAGCAAATGGTATGTATCTCGGTCTCTTAGGATAGCTTTACACATACTGACATACAGCCCTATTAAATTTCCTCAGCATATAAAATCGCAGCCTGTAACATGGCCCATAAGACTTGCAGCTATTAAATTGGCTGCGTAAAGCAACCAGCCAACGACTTGCTGGGTAAGGGCAAAAAACCCTACAGGATGTTGAAATTGCATTCCGCAAATCCTTTGTTCTTTCAAGCCCGTAACTGTTACCTTCCAATCACGTTCCAATGCTTGCCGATGCCACTACGGGCTTCAAATTTAATAATTTAATAGGGCTGCTAGTCGTCTGTGTTTAAGATCACCAATTTGCCACCATTGTCTGCTGGCTTAATTATATTTGACGAACAATCTTTTAGTTCCTTAAGTGCTTTACGTTGTTGGTAAGTTAAATTATTATAAGGTACTCACATGCCTTTTTTTCCATCTCTGAAGTAACCAATTCAACAAAGATCGAGATATTTGCATATTCTGAGAAATATGGTGTGAATTTACTTGACTCCACAAATGTATCAAAAGAGATCATCTGTGTATAGTCGACTTGCTCTTCAAGAAGCGATATCAGTACATCCACAGTATCTATATCTGTTACCTCAAGACCAGACCTAAATAATGACCTCTTTTTCTTATTACTGAAATACTTGTTGAGGGCAAGTTTGCTTGCAAAGAGGTTTAGGTCTTTTACATTGTCAAAGAGTACCGGTCGAAGAGAGCAGTCTGTACAACAGATAGTCCTTTTTTCAATACTTCAATTTCATATTTTGAAAGCTTAAACTCAGAGATATTAATTGTTAGATTAACACCATTATCCTTATTTAATGGATTACTTTTGATCTCACCTAGAAGACCCAGTTCCTTATTCACAATAGTTAGATTAAACGTCCCTTCGGATGCATACTGTCTTTTGATTTCTGACCCCTCCCTCTCCCTAAAAAATCTGTCTTATTTCTCAGGGGATTAAATTTACTTGTAGATGGTGTCACAACCTACAATGATGATGGAGTATAGAGGATCCTAGTCCTCTTATCTCCTGTAGGTTTTAGACCTAAGATTTGGGTGACTCAGACCAATGGACCTTCTTTGCGGATGCAAGAGCATAAGTCCCAGCTTAAGGTAGTGTGCGCTGGGAGCCCTGGAAGGAAGTCAGAAACGATCTCCTCTGCCAGCATATGCCCTTGGGTCAATAATACACCTGCACACAAAGTCTTGATGAAAATTATGAACCATGTTTTATTTTAGAACAGCATATTTAACCACATCACACAAGAATGGGGGAAGTGGCTACCGTTAGCCAGCCCCAAATGACGTCTGGCCAATCATGAAGGGGAACTGTGTGTGAACCAATAGTCCCCTCCCAGGTCCGCCCACTAGGCGAGGACAAATAATTCATTTGGGTTTTGACTCTCCAGGGCAAAGCATACGTTGGTTCTCTTGTGCCCATGAGAAGCCTTCAGGCCATCCCATTGTTTCTGGGTGCCTGCCTGTCTGCTCTCCAGCTGTGAGCTCCCCATTGTTAGTTCTATGCTGGATACTTAGCTAATGGGATTAACAGGCCTTTGGGAACAAAGGAGGCGTGGCTGTATTCAATGGCTTCCCCTCTACAATATAATGACATACTAATATAATACCATACATTCATATTTACAAATACAAAACACAATGTTTCACACACATAGAACCAACACATCCCACCAGCTCCCTCACATGACACCCATTACAATGAGCCTAAACATGGAAGAGATGGGGATATGCTAAGGGGTAAACTTATAATACTTTATCCCCTAGACCACAACACAACAATATATCCATAACAAGTGGGCCCCAAACCTTTTGTTCCTCCCCATGGCAACAGCATGTGGAAGACCACCCAGCCCAAAATGGCCAGCGCTGCCAGTCACAAAATGGCCCCAGCATAGTTCACACCAAATCCAATATGGCCACTGGCTGATTCATGACAATCCTTCCCCAAGCGGGCGGAGAACATCCAAGATTTTCCCAGCTACGCTGATAGTCATGAATCTGCTGGTTTGGCCAGGCCCGCTGCATGCTAGGCAAGTTCATGTCGGTGCGCATACAGTCCCAAGGTGCAGAGTAAAGACCTCCCCCAGCCCTTGGCCTTGCTCCCACTGTATAGAGCAAATTGCTCTTGCCCTGCACCCCCACCCAAAACAGTCCAGGATCCCATCTCTCTGTTTTTGGCAGCAGCATGGAAGTCTCTGGGGACACAGTGGGTTGCACCCATACATTCTTCTGAGGCAAAACCGTATTTTTGGGAGCCCCATAAAACAACCCCTGTCCCATAGCAACCCCTTTCCCTCCAGCCGGTCCCCACAGCTGGGCTGGGGTCTCTAAAACAGTCTCTGGGCCTATGGGATTGCAAGGGGGCAGTCCAGTACTTCCCTCAGCAAAATCATTATTGTTGGTAGCCCAATAACACAATAACTGCAGTAAAGTACATACCGGTCTGCGCTTGACTCCAGCGTCCCTGATGGAGTCCGGACTTGGATGCTCTGTTTGCTCTGGCTCCTGGAAATCTGTATTTTTGGACAGACCCTCCTGGTTTTCTTCCCCTTGGTCTGTCTGTGTTGCAGCCTGGAGAACTACGCTGTTCCCACCCAGGCTGTGCTTTGGGGCCCTCAGCTGACCCTCTTCTTCTATGGCCTTTTGCTTGGTACCCTTATCCCAGTCCTCCAGGTTTAACTGGGCCTTTGGAGCGGTGTCTCTTCCAGTGGGCCTCTGGACATTGTTTATCCAGGGTATCTCCCCACTTGGTTCACCCTCTACTATGGTGCCACACTGCACCCACGGCTCCTTTGCCAAGGCTGGCAAGCTTGCTGCCCTTGTCGGGCTCTTGGTGCCCCTGGCACTCTCTTGGTGCCCCTGGCACTCTTGCTGTGTGAGGCCTGGTTCCCTGTAGCTAAGAACCAGTTCCTTTCCCTCCCCACAGTCCATTACATAGCCCTCCTGGGCTCTGTGCTTCCCTAGCACCTTTTGTAGCAACTCTCCTGGGGTGTCAGAGTACAGATTTTGGTTATCTGTTGTAGGCTGGGGAATCTTATCCTTCCCACCCAACCTGACCTCTACGGCCTCTTCCCCAGAGTGCATTACATAGCCCTCCCCACAGTCTCTTGGGTGGCTATCCTGAGCCCCTGGCTCCATTAGCAGTTCTGGCCCATACACATTGCCTAGAACTTCTGAGGGCAGACTTAGTTCATCTGGCCCTACCTGTTGAGCAGTTACTGGGGTTTCTGCCAGGATTTGTGCTGGAAGGTAGTCCTCAGGTGAGACCTGTTTGGAGAAACACTGCTCTGCTAGCATTTCCTCTGGGATTAAGTCTCTTGGGGTATCAGGGGACAAACATGGGTTATCTGACCCCACCCAGGGAACATTCCCCTGGGTCTCTGGCTCTTGGAGCTGGTGATTTGGTCCTAAGCTGACTTTACCATCCCTTCTAAGCTCTGACACAGTCTCTATATTTTTTAAAGGAACGCATTCTCCATCACTATGTTCTCCCACACAATCACTTCGGTACATACCATCTGTGTTGTAAAGATCTGGCGACCAGTCCTCTTGACTGGGTTGTTCCCCTCTTGATGGGCAAAATGTCTCCCCATCGATCTCATCCCACAACTCAAAATACTCCTCCTCCAGCTGCAGTTCCTGCTCAATCAGGTGTACCATTAAATTAGCCTCCATGGACCATGGTTCCAGTCCCAGACCACGACAGCGTTCCACAAACAAGTTGTTGTGCCTTTTAAAGGTTCCTATGCCCCCTTCAGGATCACCATACACAATGTCTTGGAGGCCAGAATCTATCTCCAAGCGGAAATCAAACTCCTCTCCAAGGCCACCAACTATTTTTGGCGTGAAAAATGTGATATTGGTTCTCCAAGCCAACCTCTTTTCTTACTAGTACTTCCAGCCAGCCCATTAGCTCATCGTCCTGCCACAGATTCAGAATCGCCATCCATTTCTCTAGACGCAGTGTCTCTCTGTAGCCAAGTCTTTGCTGAGCTGGAGTTCTCGCTCCATTGCGCTCCTGCCAGATCCTCTGGCAATACTGGTCTAGTACGTTGGACACCTCTTGTGCGGTCATCTTACTGGGGTATAAGTGCCTGGCTGCTTTAAACCGTCTTGTTGCTTCTTTGGTGATATCCGTCTGTTCCATTCTTGGTCTTTCTGTAGAATCATCCCACCACTGCCACCAATTGTCACAACCTACAATGATGATGGAGTATAGAGGATCCTAGTCCTCTTATCTCTTGTAGGTTTTAGACCTAAGATTTGGGTTACTCA
Source organism: Discoglossus pictus (assembly GCA_027410445.1). Lineage (NCBI taxonomy): Eukaryota > Metazoa > Chordata > Amphibia > Anura > Alytidae > Discoglossus > Discoglossus pictus. The sequence goes on along the minus strand of CM050167.1, from coordinate 208,131,755 downwards.
GACCAATGGACCTTCTTTGCGGATGCAAGAGCATAAGTCCCAGCTTAAGGTAGTGTGCGCTGGGAGCCCTGGAAGGAAGTCAGAAACGATCTCCTCTGCCAGCATATGCCCTTGGGTCAATAATACACCTGCACACAAAGTCTTAATGAAAATTATGAACCATGTTTTATTTTAGAACAGCATATTTAACCACATCACACAAGAATGGGGGAAGTGGCTACCGTTAGCCAGCCCCAAATGACGTCTGGCCAATCATGAAGGGGAACTGTGTGTGAACCAATAGTCCCCTCCCAGGTCCGCCCACGAGGCGAGGACAAATAATTCATTTGGGTTTTGACTCTCCAGGGCTAAGCATACGTTGGTTCTCTTGTGCCCATGAGAAGCCTTCAGGCCATCCCATTGTTTCTGGGTGCCTGCCTGTCTGCTCTCCAGCTGTGAGCTCCCCATTGTTAGTTCTATGCTGGATACTTAGCTAATGGGATTAACAGGCCTTTGGGAACAAAGGAGGCGTGGCTGTATTCAATGGCTTCCCCTCTACAATATAATGACATACTAATATAATACCATACATTCATATTTACAAATACAACACACAATGTTTCACACACATAGAACCAACACATCCCACCAGCTCCCTCACATGACACCCATTACAATGAGCCTAAACATGGAAGGGATGGGGATATGCTAAGGGGTAAACTTATAGTACTTTATCCCCTAGACCACAACACAACAATATATCCATAACAAGTGGGCCCCAAACCTTTTGTTCCTCCCCATGGCAACAGCATGTGGAAGACCACCCAGCCCAAAATGGCCACCGCTGCCAGTCACAAAATGGCCCCAGCATAGTTCACACCAAATCCAATATGGCCACTGGCTGATTCATGACAGATGGTCGCTCAATTGAAGCTGACTCTCTATCTTGCGTAATAGCTTCCACATCAGATGAACTTATGTCTGTGGAAATTTCTTAGGAGTGTACAATTTTAAGGTGTTTGTAAACACATTGGTTCCTATAGTCATTCTGATCTCTTACACATTTGGGCCCTCATTTAATTGCAATTTGGCCAATTGAATAGGGGTCTAAATAAGCACATAACATGTTTTTTTAAAGAAGTTTTTAGTTAGTAAACATCTATCCAAAAGCAAGGTTTGCACTAACTAAAAACTTCTTTAAAAAATATATGTTATGTGCTTATTTAGAGCACTATTCAATTGGCCAAATCGCAATTGAATGAGGGCCTATGTATGCTTCCTTGCTTTTAATTCCTTCTTAAGTTACTCAATATTAAATTGGAGTCTGCTACTGAATTCCTCGTATTCCTCGTTCGCCCTAAATTAATCTAGGGCCTTAGTCAAGTTCTGAACTTTTGTATTTATTACTGAGAGGATGATTAACTCTTTTTGTATTATTAGTTGCATTAGATTGAAGAACCACTTATTTGTGATTTCAGTCCGCCTTGATCCAACTGGTGGGCTGATGGCACTAACTGTATCCTAAATCCATGTGGAATTATTGTGCTTTTTATATAATTATATAATTATGAATACTCAATACTTCCTACACACTACAGATCTGATGTTTCAGTTCAGGTAGTATGGTGGATGCCCTGTTTGTTATGGTGTGTGCTTGTTCCTACTTTTAACCTTGGTGCCTATAAGTACTGTGCAGCATTGTGCTTCATCATGTTAGGCTGCACAGGGATGCAGGGTGGTTTTTGTAGCATATATGTTACTTATATTGTTTAGCTAGCTGCTGTAACTGCTCCAGCAAGCTATTGGGACTGCCACACAGGACTGTACCCATATAATTGCTATGTTGGTGGTATTTGATATTCATTATTACAAAGATCCTACGTGTACTAGATATAATGCGCATGGGGGTTAAACAGCTGTTCTTAACACTATAAAATACTGCACTTTAAAGTACAGGGAAAGCGATTTAAGACATTAGAATTAATTGCACAACAGTCTCAAGCTTGCAAATCTGCAATCAAAAATGATTGTTTATGTGTAATTTCCATGTTATATCAATCACAGCAATCAATGGGTTAATACATATCATTGAACTCGCATGGACTAGAATATCAGATTTATAAAAAAAAATGATATTGCAACATTTCTGGGTTGCTAGTCTAATCGCAAGTCGGACTTCTAAACACTAATTGATTTTGGGTTAAACAGCATATTTTACTGACATCATGATGACAGTCTCATTTACTATTGTGTCTAAATTGCAATTTACGGGCTTGCTGAATTGATCATGCCCTGAAATGCTACATATGGAAGCATGGTTTACGGTTTTGAGGCTTCGGCCCCGTACTTGCAGCCTTTTCAATTTAATTTATCTGTAACTGCTGCAAATTTGAAGGCAACTGCGGGCTTGGAATTTAATGAGACCCATAGAGTTGTTTTTGAGTGTCTTGCAGTAGCCTTAGACTTTCTTGGTTATAATACTTCCAGACTCCTGATTTATGTCCAACGTGGGTTATGGGTTGGTCTTACCATGGACACATTTTCTTTAAGTCTCTTTAAGGCCTGTCTTTCTGCCTATCAAATATTCCTTATTTCTTTAAATTTGTCATCACTGCCTTAGAAAACACCACGACATATGAACCTTTACAGACACTAGGGTACTCAATGCTTTATATACATAAACACTTAGGGCCTCATTCTATTATCGGCCGTAGGAGATGCGGGGCCGCAAGGACCCGCCGCAAGCTATTCGGCTATTCTATTCCCCTCTGGCCGGGGATCCCGGCAGGCTTGCGCCGGAGGAAAGCCTTTGATCTAAAACGGCCGCAAGAGTTACGGCCGCAAGAAAAGCCCGGTTGCTATTCTATTGCTCCGGGAACCCTCTCTGCAAGGCTAAAAGCGAGCCGCAGCTTACTTGCAGGAAAAAAGTCCCGCTAGCACCAATTAAGCACATTATAACTCAGAAATAAAGGCATTCTGCACTCTGAGGAGACTATAAAGTGATTGTAGGTGTTAGCAAAAATAGCACAACATTCCCCTATACTCAAATCCGTAAAAAAAAATTTTTTTTATATATGGCAAATATCCATGTAAAAAGTCCCGAGAGCTTGGAGCACCTCAGACCCGGCCACGCTGCGGACGGAAAATAAACAGTTAATGTAAACTCGGATTTGGGCTGATGTGCAAGCTTGAGAGTGGGTTACTATTAATCCTCATGTCCCCCAATATGATCCCTAGCATTTACAGAGCTTTACAGTGCTGTCTTGAATTTATTTTTGACTTTAAAGATTTCTGAGCTTACGGCCGGTTACAAGATATACGGCCGGCCGAAAGAGGAGATCCTTGGTAACGGAACCCCCGCAAGGAATCGCAGCCTTGCGGCCGTTTTACGGCCGATAATAGAATGAGGCCCTTATACTTGAATTCATGTATGCTTGTTTCTTTTGGCAGTATTTACAGTAGCAGTATGCTTTTCTTCTTATAAGAATGTGTTTCATTGCAAAAGTGTTAATTACAGCACATTGTTTGTTGTGAATTGAAACTCAAACACTTCTATCTTATACTGTGTTAAAAATATTTGTTATTGGGAAGAAATTGGTCTGTGAGAAACAAGAAACTGGTAAAAAATGAAAGTTTTTTTTAAAATAAATGTTGAATAAAATTACTGCTTATTAATAGATTCTCACACAAAATACAGATACATGTTTTTGACACTGCTAAACTTGCATTTCATTGTAGCTTTTAGTCTTCAGTGCAATTTTCTTAGCAAGGCTAATAATAATTCACAAAATAATATATGATTGAGTGCTTAAAATAAACACTAGGTGAATTTTGGAGGATCAATGGAGGCTACCTACCTACATAGTATAGTACATTTCTCATTTTAAAATAAAAATAAGTTGTTTTAATTAGAAATATTGTGGTAGAATTCCTGGGAATAGTCAAAATTAGCCAATTTCTGACTTTGAGCCTCATTCAATTAGAAGCCTGCATCTTGCGGTAGACAGGCTATATGTCTGTGGGTCTGCTGCTGGCTCTCAGTCTGCTACAATTCCGGTGCTATTCAATTGATCAAGCCCGCAAGTTACATACAGAAAGCTGAAACCGTAAACCATGCACTCGTATGTAGCAGTTCAGGGCAGGAACATGATCTATTAAGCAAGGCCTTGACTAATCATTTCAAAACTACCAACAGAAAATGGAGGTTACATGTCAATCAATTAGCGTTTAGAGGTCCGATATATGATTAGACTTGCAAAACCGCAAAACACAAAATAATAAAAATGAATGCGATACTGTTCTAGTCCATGTGCAGGGCCTGATATGTATTAACTCATTGATTCCCAAGATCAATATAACCCTGAATTGAAACATAAAACAAATAATTTTTGATTGGCGATTTGCGAGCTTGAGTCTGTTGTGCTATACATTCTAATGTCTTTCATCGCTTTTCCTGTCATTTACAGTACAGTATTGATTTTTATTTGCATTTACAGTGCTACGAACATGTCTTTAACCCCTTTGTGGGTCCCATCTGGTACCCGTAGGATTTTCTTCTACATTTGCCATTTACGGGTGTGACAACATTTGCGGGCTTGAGGAATTGTAGCCATTGAATAGCGATTTGCGATTTTAGCAAGCGTAACTCGTGCGCATGGGAAAGATCAAAGGCTTTGATGGGCTGTTAGCTCTGTTTTTAACAACCGCAAGAGTTTCATGCCTGTAACAGGCCATTTGCAGCTCGCAAAAAACGCCACGGGCTACTGTAAGTTACAATTTCTTAATTGAATGAGGCTCTTTGGATATTTAAAAAAATAAGTTTTTTAAAGTAATTTACATATTGATCCCATTATCCAAGAGCATAGCCTAGCTAATCAAAAACCTTATCTATCATTACACTGTATAATATTACTCTCTTAATATTATATATCTTAACTTCAAATATCAATTTAAACTCTATCATAGGCAATGATACACACTTGTGAGGGTTAGTTTTACAACTGACCTTGCTAACTTCTTTCTTAAAAAACGACCACGCATGACTCAATATTTAGGGACCTCTCCAATTTCCTATTTTATAAAGTTACACCACTAAAAAATGTCCATTAATATTACTTAGATATTTAATTGACCCTGTTTATTTATTATTGCGAGGGAGCCACCCATAATTACTACGATCAAGACACGCAAAATTATGGCAAGCTTCCAATTGATTTTTTTGAGATCTAAAATATTACGAGTGACTTTTTAAAAGTCAAGTGAGACTTTACTGATCACTTGCAAATTATGCATGACTTGTAACTCGCAATAATAAAGAAAATAATTATGTGCACTGAACACCCGAAAATGGTTTTAAAACCCTCTCTGAGAACTGGGGCAGTTAAAGAGACATTAAAGTACTAATATAAAAGCATAAAAGTATGTTAGAATTCAGTGTTCATCAGTTCCAGAGGAACAAATGTCAAATTAGAAAATATTAATTTCTTAATTAATATCTCATTATTTATATTGGGAAGATTAACGACTGTTGAGACCAGCAAAATCAGTTAAGGAGACAGTACAATTATAACAAATCATGAAAATGCATATGACTGTATTAGAAAATAATATGTAACAGTCCCTTAGGAACAAATATTATCTAAAATTATTATGTTTGCATCAGTATACATACCGGGAACATCAACTATTGCCAATAATATAACTCCACATAACTACAAGGGTAACCCAGTACAAAAGAGGTTAATAATCTGGCCTTAAACACAGAGAGTGAATGACACAAACTTTTGCTACATTGGGGACACTGATACATTATGGAGGTGATCGCCACAGGTATACCACAACATGGCACAAGGCATGCTCTGGATTGTCATATGGACCATGCAGGAACACAGTGTTATACACACCGGAACATGGGGATAAAGGGACAAATAATGACAAGCAGTATTGCATTCATGTGTATTAGCTGTTGCAGAAGGAAAGCAACCGCACAAGGAGGCTGTGGAGAGGCAGATGGAGGCCCAGGAAACTTACTTACATCAACGATAATCTTGGGTACACCTGTCCTGTGAAGTCCCACACCATTGCTGTTGTGCCTGTGACAACATGTATACCAATAATAAATATGTAAAATTACAGCTAGTATTTCTCTGTTAATTAATTATCAATATTAGAATAGATATGGTTAAGAATCCTTCAGTGGAATGTTGACCCACAGCAGTGTTATAATGAAAGTAGGTCAAAGTAAAAAAAACTTTTCATGATCTACCACCATCTGAGCCTTACTTGACTTTATTCATTGTTCATAGCCCCCATTGAATCTTAAGGGCACCCAAACGTCTAAAATTAGGTGGAAGCCCTGGTCGGTCCCCGAAAGTGAGTACCCCCCAGTACCTTCCCTTGATTACCCCTCTGACTTCTGAACAAGTTTGCATCCAAGGTGGAGTTGCTACAGGTTTGGATATTCATAGCAATCTGACTCCTTCCATCATCGTCTGAAGAACTACTGAGCTCTGCATTCATATGACAGTCGGCCAAAGGGTACCCCAACCCTAGTACTTTTACTTACTTACATCCACTTGGTCTCCCACTTAAAGGGATATGTAAGTTAGCTGGATTATGAATGCATCTGATAGAGGAGAATTAGTAGTGTATGAAAGCATGTGTTATATAGAAACGTTCAGTTTACTTACAAAGTTATTTGCACAAAAGTCAAATACAGCTGTTCACACCGACAGGACGCTTACATAAGCTGGGTACACACAGGAAATATAGCAGGGTACATATTTTGACCTTTCTGGTACAGAACACAGGAAGTAACTGTTGCAGTTCTTGTACTGAACACATGCCAGAAGTCCCTAAGGTGAAGAATGATACAATGTATTAGCCTGATTCTGAATTTGAATGTTATGTTAATTCAGGTGCAGTTTTTGGCGGTGTATACAATCAAATGCAAATGACAAAAACATAGGAAATTTTGCTAACTTCAAGGTAAGCTAATTAATGCTTATTTTGGGATATTTTCATGAAAAAAAATGTTTTCATACACTACTAATTCTCCTCTATCAGATGCATTCATAATCCAGCTCACTTGCATATCCCCTTATTGGGAACATAACCATAGTTAGCCCCAAAACTCTGCAAAGGCTTAGATGTCAATCTGGCCACCTTACCTTCTTTATCTGACCCTCGGGTGGCTCATTAACCCCTTCTGAGCTATAGACGGAAACAAGAATCAAGAAACAAGAATAGCACCTATACCATGTGGGAGTTAACAGTTCATTACCTGTATAAAAGACAACTGGGAGCCAGAAATCTTGCTAATTGATGGGGGATCAAATAATTTCCTTCACTGACTTGCAAATCAATTTATAATTTGTTTTGACATTTGTTTTTCTTCATTCTTGTTCTTTTTTTGTTATTCTGTCTCTCACTGTAAAAATACACCTACCATTAAAATTATAGACTGATAATCTCTTTGTCGGTGGACAAACGTTCAAAATCAGCAGGGGATCAAATACTCCCCCCCCCTCACTATATACAGTCAGGTCCATAAATATTGGGACATTGACACAATTCTAAACTGTTTGGCTTTATACACCACCACAATGGATTTGAAATGAAACTAACAAGATGTGCTTTAACTGCAGACTTTCAGCTTTAATTTGAGGGTATTTACATCCAAATCAGGTGAACGGTGTAGGAATTACAACAGTTTATATGTGCCTCCCACTTTTTAAGGGACCAAAAGTAATGGGACAATTGGCTGCTCAGCTGTTCCATGGCCAGGTGTGTGTTATTCCCTCATTATCCCATTTACAAAGAACAGATACAAGCTCCAGTGTTCATTTCAAGTGTGCTATTTGCATTTGTTGCTGTTAACTCTCAATATGAGATCCAAAGAGCTGTCACTATCAGTAAAGCAAGCCATCATTAGCCTGAAAAAACTAAACAAACCCATCAGTGAGATAGCAAAAACATTAGGTGTGGCCAAATCAACTGTTTGGAACGTCCTTAAAAAGAAAGAACGCAACACCAAAAGACCCGGAAGACCACGGAAAACAACTGTGGTGGATGACCGAAGAATTATTTCCCTGGTGAAGAAAACACCCTTCACAACAGTTGGCCAGATCAAGAACACTCTCCAGGAGGTAGGTGTATGTGTGTCAAAGTCAACAATCAAGAGAAGACTTCACCAGAGTAAATACAGAGGGTTCACCACAAGATGTAAACCATTGGTGAGCCTCAAAAACAGGAAGGCCAGATTAGAGTTTTCCAAACAACACCTAAAAAAGCCTTCACAGTTCTGGAACAACATCCTATGGACAGATGAGACTAAGATCAACTTGTACCAGAGTGATGGGAAGAGAAGAGTATGGAGACGGAAAGGAACTGCTCATGATCCAAAGCATACCACCTCATCAGTGAAGCATGGTGGTGGTAGTGTCATGGCGTGGGCATGTATGGCTGCCAATGGAACTGGTTCTCTTGTATTATTGATGATGTGACTGCTGACAAAAGCAGCAGGATGAATTCTGAAGTGTTTCGGGCAATATTATCTGCTCATATTCAGCCAAATGCTTCAGAACTCATTGGACGGCGCTTCACAGTGCAGATGGACAAATGACCCGAAGCATACTGCAAAAGCAACCAAAGAGTTTTTTAAGGGAAAGAAGTGGAATGTTATGCAATGGCCAAGTCAATCACCTGAATCCGATTGAGCATGCATTTCACTTGCTGAAGACAAAACTGAAGAGAAAATGCACCTAGAACAAGCAGGAACTGAAGACAGTTGCAATAGAGGTCTGGCAGAGCATCACCAGGGATGAAACCCAGCGTCTGGTGATGTCTATGTGTTCCAGACTTCAGGCTGTGATTGACTGCAAAGGATTTGCAACCAAGTATTAAAAAGTGAAAGTTTGTTTTATGACTGTTAATCTGTCCCATTACTTTTGGTCCCTTAAAAAGTGGGAGGCACATATACAAACTGTTGTAATTCCTACACCGTTCACCTGATTTGGATGTAAATACCCTCAAATTAAAGCTGAAAGTCTGCAGTTAAAATACATCTTGTTCGTTTCATTTCAAATTCATTGTGGTGGTGTATAGAGCCAAAAAGATTAGAATTATGTCGATGTCCCAATATTTATGGACCTGACTGTATATATATATATATATATATAGTTCAATTTGTTTTTTTGAGCCTCTGTGAGTGTTAGATATTATGTCTAAGGCAGTTACTTGTTTGTCTTGCTATTTAGTAGTGTACTGTGTCTTTAATTGCTTTATGCACCTTTCCGCAAAACTTTTAATGTTACCATATGCATGTCCAGCCCAATAAAAAAAAATTAGGCTATTTGTTTCCTGGAGACTATTCTGATGTATTTCCATTCCTGCTCATGCTTTTAAAGTACAGTGGTGGGTGTTTAATTGCTGCTACATGTTTGAAAAAGCCATTGTGAGTTCTATTTAGTACTTACAATATTTTTGTCAGAAACCTAATACTTTTTGTAGTTGCCAGTATGACTTAATTTGCCAGCTAGACGTAACGTTTTAATAGAATAATAATTTTGTGTACATTTGAGGAATTAGAGTTCGTAATGTTCGAGCTGTCCAAAAATCAATGGAGAAGTAAACCCTAAGTTGCATCTTTGGCTTGTGAGTAGTGTTTTTGGGTGGGTAACTCATTCTGGAAAGTGAGTAGCTAATAGAATATGTGGCAATAAGATGGACTTTAACTATGTGTAACATTACAATCTGACAAATAGAATAGAGGCTATAGTGCCTGCATCTACGGACAGCAGTGCGCATGCCTGATACCTATAACAAGCATGCACTACTACAATCGTGATATGTATAGGGCTACATTGGGAATTGCTACACCTCTTTGTGGACCTAATTGTAATACCAGCAATTCAGTAAATTGCATGGAGACTGGAGTAGTGCTAATACATAATGAGCCACAGTAGATTGCAGGTTATGCCAATTCATGTTAGTAAATTGCCCCTTTATGTGCAGCACCAAACTACTCTTAACTCCCTTGTCTTTCCACATGTTGTAGTTACTTTTGCTGAGATCTATTTAGCATTTATGTTGCCCCATGCTCATTCAGTTACATGCCCTCTCCCTCACAATTACTACTCTTTTGTATCCCCTTTTTATGAGAATTTGAAAATATGCTGTCATATGCTTGATATATATGTATTTTGTACGCTTTATTTGAATGAGATGAAACAATACCTTTTAACATAAGACAATAATGTGGCTTATGGCTTCTGGAAATGTAAACGGGGTCCCTATGTGCTCTATCCACGTTAACCATATGGATTAAGGCTATTGAAATAGCCACGGAGACATTCCTAGTAACGCGCTATGCCACTTTTTTATGGGTATAGCACCCAAATGGGAATGTTTACATGTTTGCATTTTCTATTGTTTCACCAAGCCCATGTTTTATGCCCTGGACCCAAAAACCATTTCAACTGGATAAACCAAGCCCAGAGCACTCTGCGTCCATTTTACTACTTTATGACAGTTATTTTATATGTATCAGGTGTTTCGGGAGGTAGACACTGCATAGGGCCAATACACATATTTTGAGGGTAGAAGCACTTTAAGGGCAACCGGTAGCCACTTCAGTAGCCAACTAGATACCCTGTTCGCTCCCAGGGCCAGGCTAGGTTCCAAGATGGGTTCAAACTTATGGTTGGGATAAAAAGGGTTCCATAGTCTTTAATGGATCTGGCTCAACCATCAAGTATAGTTAACTAGGTTGTCAGACAACAATTGAAACACTTTGTGTCAATAGACAAGGATCAATATACTTGACCATAGATCATTGATCCTGACCCCCCATACAATCTAATAGGGTGTTAACAATATTATAGAAGCCCTGGTCAGTCTCTGAAAGTGAATACACCCAGAGCCACCTCATTTCCCTTAGCCGACTCCTCTCTGACTCAAAGGTAACTCTACCTGAGAGGAGGTCAGCTAGAGAACGGGCATAGATTTATAGGGCACAGTGAGATAGCTAAAAAGTTGTATTTACATATGAAAATGACAATTGTATTGGGGGAACATTTGTATAAAAATATGAAATAAAAAATAACATTTATGTGTGTGTTTCTTTTAAAGGCATTTTTTTTTTTAATTCTGCAATTAATTTCTGCAACTTGGTCTGAGAACCGACAAATTGTCCCTGAACCCGGAGAACTTTTCAAGCCCAACTAAGAGTGGGTTGTGACAATTATGCTTCATCTAAATAAAAAATATAATAATAATGAAAAAAATTTAAATATATGCTGGCACTCAAGCTAGTAAACTATAGTTGGACAAACCTGAACTAGCCAACGATGGGCAAGAGATTTCCATTAAAGATCTACATTTACGACATTTGTTAGTACAACTGAAGAATGAATTAAATGAGCTTCATAAATAAAAATAAATCCTTATGGATAGTTAGAAGTTGTGGAGGAAGGAAATAAGGAAATAAGTTCAGGAAATAAGTTCAGATAATATCTATTATTGTCTTGAGGTATTTTCTAATATATTTAAATTAATCTGCAATGCTAGCATGTAAGTTGATATTTGAGAAAAACAATGGTGCAGGATAGTAATGTACAACCTCTTTCTAATTTGCCTCTGGAGGTATGTTATAAGCTGTCAGTAAAGATGACTTTAAACATCAAAATATTTTTTATAGGTAAAAAAATATGTGACAGTTTATTAGTGTATATTATTTTACCAGTCTTGCATAAATCAGCTTGAAGGTCCTTTTTAATGAAGGTAGCATATATTACAGAAGAAGCTTTTCCTTTTTATAGAGAAATGTGACCTTTTTAGAATGATTTTCACAACAAAGAAATGTGTATAAAACTGATATTTAAATACAGTTTTCTAAAAGATGGCATCTAGATTTTCAGTCTTGTATGGATTTTCTGGAGGCACAAAATACAAAATAGAATTGCTAGTAGATAAATTAATCCAGCAAATACAAATTTGTCCTCGAGTGCTTGCTTTCATCATCCCAAATACACCGCCTGCAAGGTTAAAGCCATCCTTTATCCTGAGTGAGATAAAGTGAGTTCAAGTTTTATTGGTTAACCGCAACAGCAGTAATGTCTTCATCGCAATTTCACAGTCTTCTGAGATCAGCAAGTAAAGGATTTTCACAAGGGTACATTTGTACAGCTCTTCTTAAAAAAATACTGTAAAATTTAAAAAAATGCTGGTATGCAAATTTGATGGAGCCCTCAGGAAAATGATAGGCAGCTTTTAAATTGAGCAAAGAAACTTTTAGACATTTATAGAGCAGCAGAGAAAAAATATTCTAACCAAGGATGTTAAATAGGAGTGAGGAAGTGTCTGTAAACATGGGCGATGGAGAAAAATATGCAGTGTGACAAGTCATAACTATATTTGAAGAAGCAGAGCTAAATTGAAGGAAATTGTATGACATTCAGAAGATATTGCATATCAGTCAGCAATGCAGAAACAATATATAAAGCAGACTGAAATCTGCAGAGAAAGAATTGATTAATGACAGAAGAGTATTGTCCAGTGCTTTCCAAAATATTATTCTATAGTAAAAAATATACACTTTAAACAGCCACTGTCTAGTTCCCACACACTGTGGTAGTGTTTTTCAACAGCTGATCCAGGGAGAGGTACCTGAACCAGAAACCTTTTCTGCCTCAGAGAGAAAGGGAAATGAGGGTTTGAGAAAGATTCATGGGTAAGATGGAAAAGACTGATAATGAGGATATATTGACCTGTTAAACATGTCATTGACACAGCAGCACACACATTATTTAAGAACGGGCCTGCTAATAATGGTTGTTTGGATGGCAGCCATATGGTCCCTACCTTCCTATATTTTGAGAACCCCTGCTTTAGTATGCTGTCGTTGTATAGTAAGATAAATAGGCTTTCAATATATTTTTGTTTAGCAAAATAACTTTCTGCGACTTTATGTATAACATTGCACATTTTCCCTGTTTTACCTGCCCATAAACACACTAGCATCAACAAGTGTATCATCTTGTATCATTATTAACACATTGTAGATTAGCCAAGGCTGATTTTACATTGTATCAACATCTTTGTGAATGACATATCCATGCTTCCTTATCAAAATGCTATTACAAGAGCTAAATATTGCAGAACGCAGAAGATTATTTACACTATTTACACTCTACCAGCCAGGGGCTGATCTACCGCCAGTGCAGCCAGTGCGTTGCCCCAGGGCCCTTGCTTTGCGAGGGGCCCCTCAGCAGCATCATTCACCCCTTCAAACTCCAGAGGCCGATTGTCACGCTATCCCCCCCCCCCCCAATCAAGCCCACTGCACCTCACTCATCGCCACCCTTACCTGTGCCTTGCAGTCCCTGTCCCGGATCCCATCCCATACCACCAGTGATAAGGACTAAAACAGGAAGGATCAGCACATTGAACATTAGAGGAGAAAGATAGATTTTACATGCAAGTGTACTCAGTAATAATTCAGTTCTGTTCAACAGGTATACCCATTAGGTAAAGACAGGGCAGGACATGAGGAGGATCAGCCAACCATCATTTCATGCATAAAATTCACAATGAACTCTCCATAGTGGTTTACACACTCCACCCTCTCAACTAACCAACAACACCCAGTCTTCTCCCTTCCCCAATCCCACAGCCATCATGAACTGCTTTGACCCGGCTACATAGGACGAAGTCTCCTGCCTCCTATCTTCCACTTGCCTCACTACCTTTCCGCTAGATCCTTTTCCATCTCAGCTTATCCCTCTCAACCACACTAATCCCAGCTCTCACACACTTCCTTAACCTTTACCTAAATACTGGCACATTTCCATCTTCTCTAAAACATGCCATAATTACACCCATCCCCCCAAAAAACCCTCATCTGACTCTGATGTTACATCTAACTACCGCCCAATCTCTCTACTTCCCCTGGCTTCCAAACTGCTGGAGTGGCTCGTCTATAACCGCCTTACCAGCTTTATTTCCTCTAACTCCCTTCTTGACACCTTCCAATCCGGCTTCTGGCCCCAACATTCCACTGAGACAGCTCTCAGCAAAGTCACTAATGACTTGCTTACCGCCAAGTCAAAAGGTCACTTTTTCATTCTACTCTTCTAAATCTCTCTGCTGCCTCTGACACAGTCGACCATCCACTTCTACTCCATATCCTCTCCTCCCGCATATTCAAGACACTGCTCTCTCGTGGTTCTCATCAGACCTACAAAATCAGTGTCTCCTTCTCTGACACCTCTTCTTCTACTTACCCCCTGTCTGTTGGCATACCCCAAGGTCCAGTCCTTCGCTTCTTGCTGGCCTACCCACCACCCAGCTATCCCCACTTCAATCCATAATGAACGCCTCTGCTAGACTCATCTTCTGTACACAACGTTCATTGTCGGCATCACCTCTCTGTCAATAACTCCACTGGCTTACTTTAGCCTCCAGATTAAAATGTAAAATCATGACCCTAACTTACAAAGCCCTCATCACTAGCGCACCCCCAGACATCTCGGCTCTCATCTCCAAATATTCCCCCAACCGCCCTCTTCGTTCTGCTAAGGACCTTCTTTTTTCTACAACTCTTGTCACCCCCCTCTCACTCTCACCTTCAGGTCTTTTCTCATGCTGCCCCTATTCTCTGTGACTCCTTGCCTCGCTCCACCAGATTATCCTCCTGCCTCAAAACATTCAAAAACTCACTAAAAATGCATCTCTTTAAAGAAGCATATCCCCTTCCACCCGAAAACACTCAGAACCGCTCTGTCCCTCCTTTACCACACACTATTCCTTTAGGTTTTAAGCCTGTAAGTTTCTATCCTGCAGGGTGCTTTGGGGATAGCACCATGGAAACTGGATTTGAGGCTCAAAGACAGGGCCCTCCTTGCTTTGTGATGTTTTGATTTGTATTTAACTTTGCCTGGAACTTATCTTATGTAGAGCGCTATGGAATATGTTGGTGCGTTATAAATAAACGATAATAATAATAATAATAATAATAATAATAATAATAATAATAATAATAATAATATTAATAATCATCCTCTTCCCTTTAATGCAAATTACATTTAGGTCAGTGATTTATATTAAGAGATAATCTTCATAATAATTTAAAATATACTCTACATGCTTGAACTCTTTGACTTCATGGTACCTGGAATAAGAATGTGTTAGTTAAAACATATTGCACCCAATACATTATACTGCATCATGGCTGACCCATAGCTCTCTAAAGCTATCTGCTGCTTTTCTCTGACAGTCTATAACAAACCACAAGGTGCCCACCAATAAATAGGAAATAACCTTTAAAATAGACAGGAAAGTCTAAGTAAATTAATGAACCATTAACTTACCAATAAATCAAACAGCATTTAAAAACAAGTATATTTTAACTAAAGAGAAATCTCTTTCTGGGTTTTAACAAGTTTGTCAGAAACAATGATGCTTACAGCTTAAATGTGCCTTAATAGAAGTAGTTAATGTTGTGCAGCTTAAAACTGTAATCATACCCATGTCTAGATATTATTATTTCACAGACCATGATAACTACCAGTAAAAATTAGTTGATTTTAAGCAATTGGCATATGCCCCAACCTTCTGCTCTGGAAGATATAATAGAAATAAAAATGTCACATTATAGGGAGAATACATTTATCATAATGTGTTGCATGTTTTTAGAAGACGTGGTGTGTGGTGCGATCAGAACAGGAGATATGAATTTCACTATTTATTGCATTTATTTTTGCATTTTACAGAACATTTATCAACCAAATAGTAAATGCAAGAAACAGGCTACAGTAATTTGATATAGAACTGGTTCATGAAGCCTAATGTGCTAGCAACTTGTGGAAATATTACAGAAAGAGAGTATATCTAGATTAAATAACTCATGAACATCATGTCCTGAATATGTTGATTTTAAATTAATTCTTGCAATTTTAAAAACGAGGGGAAAATTAATAGGGCAAGTTGCAAGGATACGTCTCTATCCATGCTGAAAACTCATCAGTTTCCATTACAGTTTGGCACCTCTGTGAAACCCGCTTCCCAAAAGTCAAACGGGGTGGTTCCTTTTCTTTGCACTCCAGGTGGTTTACTTTGGTATACTTTGGCATTGTTCTTTCCACAGGTAGCACATTTCTATGGTCTAGCAAGGGCCTTGGAGAACTTGGATATGTCTAAATGAACCTCTCAGTTTAGAAAATTAGTAGGATGTTTTCTCCAAGACTTCATCCATTAATACATATGACTTCAATTACTTTTTTCAATTATAGCCAATTATAAGTTGAAGTAAGGTTTTTGATACATGTGTGTCTGATTTTGAACGAGACACATGCAAATTGCTTGTGAGATGCATGCATAACGAAAGTAGATCTATATTTTCAGTGACCATAGTGGTCCAAGTCAGTTGATTATCTCACAATACTTTGCCTTGCTGCAACAGAGTAATCAAGTTTAATGAATACTGCAATGTGAGGTGCTCGGTTGCAAAATCCTCACATACCTCACAATATCTCAAACCTCTAAAAATCATAATCTTTTTGTTGATAGGCAGTTTAATTTTTATTATTTAAGCTTTTTGAAGAAAAATGATGCTGCATAGTAAGAACATAAATAAAGACTGATTCGTATGCTGTTAGTTTTCAATCCTGCTATGTGCTTTAGTGAAAGTTCTGTGTACATTTGATTTTAAGTTCAAAGACAGTGCCCTCCATTCTTTTTTCTTCATTATATTAATATTGTTTTGAATTCAACTTATCATTGTATAGTGCTATGAAATATGTCAGCACATTGCAAATAAAATAAATAATAATAATAATATGTCAAAGTTAACCTTGATTCAAGCAAGTCATATCACTGTATGGCTGCTTCTTGTACACATGTATCCATGGGTGTAGGAGCCAAAGAAAATCAGAGGGGGATACCACTAATAGTATAAAAATACCACACAACTGCTTCTCTACACATAAACACACACATTGAAAAATCTAGGGGGGATTTGTCCTCCTTGTCCCACCCCTCCCCCAGTTCCTACACCCATGCATGTATCATAATTGATTTTACATGACTGAAGACATTTTGTATGCTTTTATTTTATTATAACTTTTTCCTATCCTGAATTTATGCTTTGATATCTGATGTCATGGTTGCAGCCCCATTTAAATCCCTTAATCAAAAAAATTAATTGGAGTAATAGACAGACATTTTATTTTATTGCCTTAGTGCTGCTTAGCATTACTTATTGTGTACCATCCCATATGTAATGCAAATTTACAGTTGGCTATTCTTAGGTGTTTATTTTTTTACCTGGGTTCCAAGATCTCTGCAGATGGTGACTGTAACTATAGCCATGAATGAAAAAATGAAAATACATTCTACTGTGCTACTACTTATTACTGCTGTTTCACTATCTAGAGAACTAATCTAGAGAAATGATTTTAAACATCTATTTGATTAAGAAATAGTTCTGGATCCAAAATTCTCTAGAGCTGGGGTAACCACAGTCAATGAGTCACAGCCAGGAGTGAAAGGAAAGGTTTATTTAAAACTGCTCAGTTTGAAGGCACATGGGAGTTACATCCAAATTCTGAGCAATTCCATTTAAGAAAGCAGTGGGTTTCTTACCCCCAGAATACAGTTTAATTTACTTGTTATATATTCATTGGTTAGTTTGTACATTATGTTAGTTTGTTCATATGTGCCTTGTTCTAGGTGAATACTGTAACTAGAAATGCTTACAAAATAATTATCTGCTAGAAACAGACTCACAACCTTTATGGGCTGCCTGCCATTAAATATGTCACAGAATGATGGACTAGCAAACTATTGAAAATTACATTCTGTAAAGTACTTTTTCTTTTGGCTGAAGGTAGTTTAAATAACATACTTTATACTAGTAAGGCTCTGACTTTTTAACGTTTTGCCGTCAGAATTTATGCTATCTCCTTTAATGACTCATTTTAAGACATTAAGGCATATTGATATAAGAGCAAATAATGCTATCCTATTTCTATTTCAATAGTGAACTCCAGAGATATATGGGAAGTTAAGGTATTAACTCCACTTCTCAACCACAGAATCAAAAGGAAATCTAAATATTCAGTGCTTCATATTTAATTTGGTGATTAATGATACAAATATAATAATTGTTACAAACTCAAAAATATTAGTTGATCCATGAAGTCCTTAGAAAAAAATGCATAATGAATCCATGTGCAAATATCACATATGATTAAAAATGAACAAATGCCAAGGCATAAATATAAGTATTGTAATAAATCTTATCTCTTATCTTATTTTTCTAACTATCATTTCAAAACGGAATATTTCAGTTTTTTTAATACACTTATTTTAAGCAATATAATTGCACTGGAGTTTTGTTTTTGTGTTATATGTTTCCATGGAGAATAAAGTAAAATTGAAAGTACTAAGGACAGAAGCCTTTTTAAAAAGCAAAAGGTTGACAATAAGTAGAAATTATAATAATATAATCATATAATTGGTCTTACATGCAGTGTAATAACCTCAAAAAATTCCCGTTCCCAACTTGAAAATGGGATGCAGAATCGGATATATTAATCTGTAAAGGGCACATTGCTTAAACTGTTATATACACTTTTATATCCTAGTAAAACATGATGTCTGGTATATGATACCTTGTTTGAGTTTAACACTTAAATGTGATTGATGAGTGAAGATTTTGAATGTTCAAAGTAGATTTCTATTTATACAAAAGACAGGCACAATAGGGAGTTACACGTGTGTTTTCCTCTATTAAACGTCTCAGTGGCGGTTTGGGGGGGGGGGGGGGGGGGGTTGACCAGAAATATTATATATTTTCAGATTTTTGTTCTTTGGGCAAGGTTTCTTGGAACAGTATTCTGGCCTAGCTTCATAAAGATGCATATCATATACTGTACTTGGAGGTTACAGTAGGAGCTTGCTGGTTATATTGAAGTCCATAGGAGGACAGCAAAACTCACCATCCCATCTCTAGTCTTTGTTAATACAAATCAAAGGTCTAATATATATTTCCTAAGTTCATATATTACTAGATCTGCTATTAAATTACTTACATTTTATTAAAAAACATATATAGTACCGCATTGCTGCCAGATCACTATTTTATGAATATAGTGGTTTTTTTCTCTGACTGTTTTACACATGGGCACACCTCCAAAATACCCTAGTACTAAATTTGTACCAAGATGAGAAGGAAGACAAATGGCATACAAAAATGCATGAGCAATAGCATGTTAAATACAACAAGGTTTTCTTCAGTCCAAGTTCACCAAATTGGCTTCACCAAATCTCACTAACATACAGAAAAACCTTATTCCAAAGCTAAATAATAAAAAACTTGCTAAATTTACATGTATCAATGTCCAAAAAAGATGAACTTGGTATAGCTCAGAAATATTATAATAGTTAATGAACCCACACTTCAAGCTAAACTTTATGTCCCTTTTGTATAACATAGCAAAAGCATTCATATTCAGAATATACAAACTTTAAATAAAGTAGAAAATAATGTATTTTTACAAAAATATTCAGGTTGGGGCTGTTATAAGAAAATGTTATTTTATAAACTTAGATCAAATCAAGTATTTACAATAAGTGTAAACACATTTAAATATATCTCGCAAATATATTTCAAGTAATTTGCTACCGAACATTTATAGATCTAGATAATCATGTGACTAAACATTGGTCTAAAAATGGTAAGAATTTGTAAAGATTTCATGTGTAAAAGTATTGTGGTGAAATTCAAAACACACACAACATTGTTTCAAATGATAATTTGTACATGAAAATAATTAAATAAAAGCATGTAATGTGGCAGAGCACTACAAATATATACATTGAAACACATAGCAGCAAATTCCAAAAGAATATTAGTAGGAGTGAAAGTGAGGAAATACAATTATTGTTACAGATTGGAAATGCAGCTAACCATGGGCAAGTTCTAATAATGGGAGATTTGAATTACCCTGAAATAAACTGGGTAAATGAGACCAGCAGTTCAGCTAAGGGGAGCAGATTATTGAGTACATTTAGGGATCATTATCTTGCCCAGGTTATACAAGAGCCTACTAGAGGGGACAGAGACTGCTTCATGGGAGTTCAAGGATATCAACAAGGCTTGCAAAAGGGTTATTAGACTGGCTAAAATAGAAAATGAAAAATTAATTGCAAAAGAGAGTAAGACTACCGGTAACCCTAAAATATTTTTTAAGTATATTAATGGGAAGGAAGCGAGGAAGGAAGCTATAGGAATATTACAATGTAACAAAATTAGTGACCAGGAAAAGACAGATATGCTAAATAGGTTCTTTTCTTCGGTATATACAAGGGAGGTACCAGTAGGAGTCAACATGGATTTATGAGGGATAGGTCATGGATTGAGAGTTGGCTAAAAGACAGGAAGCAAAGGGTTCTTGTAAATGGAACATAATGTGGTAAGTGGGGTTCCTCGGGGTTCAGTATTAGGTCCTCTCATTTTTAACATATTTATTAATGACTTAAAAGTGGGACAGGAAAGTAGTGTCTCCATTTTTGCTGATGACACGATGTTGTGCAAGGTATTAAATCAGATATAATTGAGGAATTGGCATCTAAATGGCAGATGAGATTTAATACGAATAAATGTAAAGTTATGAATCTGGGAAGGAAAATTAGCCATGCAATTTATAATCTTAATGGAGCAAGTCTAGGGGTATCAGATATTGAAAGGGATTTCGCAGTGCTTGTTGTCAACCACCTAGGTAACAGTGCTCAAAGCCAAGCAGCAGCTGCAAAGGCAAATAACATATTAGTATGTATTAAGAAGGGTATAGAAGCAAGGGAAGCAAATATAATTCTGCCACTATACAAATCTCTAGTACGCCCTCATTTAGAATATGGAGTACAATTTTGGGCAACAGTTCATAAAAAGGAAATTTTAGAGCTGGAAAAGTTACAGAGGAGGGCAACAAAACTAATAAGGGGAATGGAGGGACTAAGTTATGAAGAAAGACTAACCAAATTAAACTTATTTTCTCTAAAAAAAGGCAGCTAAGAGGAGATATGATTACCTTATATAAATACATCCAGAGTCAGTATAAAGATTTGTATAAAGATTATAAAGATTTAAAAACATTTTTTATAATAATAATAATAATTAAATAGTTGATTAAGAATTAATGAACAATTAATTAATTAATAACTAATCTACATATTGCAGATCAGAGGGGATCTTAAAAGGTTGAACTTGATGGACTGAAAGTCTTTTTTCAACCTTAATCACTATGTAACTATGTTACTATATACTGAAAACAATTACTTAAGGATTATCATAAAATATGTCAAATGAAAATGTTCAGCAAAGCCTTACTTGCAGTTTCATAGTAAAGAAACCATAGAATTCTTGAGAAATGCTTATGACTAAATTGAAACTTCAGCCCTGTTGATTATACGGGTAAACTACCACAACACCTCAATAAAATCATAAAGTACAAGAACTTATGTTTTTTTTTATTGCTTCTCATAGGCCCCAATTGAGCAATTGTTGGTTACTGGAGCCCGTAATGTAGTACGTTAACTAATTGGCTATTCAATTGGCATCTTTTAGCTACCCGCAAACAATTTGTGGGTTACAATTGTGATCTGAAAATGCTCCTTACGATTGCATGGTTTACGGTTTAGGCTTTGGGCCCTTAAATTATGGACTTGTTCAATTGAATTGCTCTGTAACTGTAGTAAATTTCAAGCAAACTTACGGCCTGTATAACGTAAACTGCGGGCTTGCAATTGGATAGGGGCCATATATTTCACAGCACATGCTGGTCATTAGTTATTGTGGGTGGGTAATCAGATTGCAAGTAGATAATAGAATATGCCACAATATTAAGAGTGATTTTAAGTGTTTATAAATTTAGAAACTGGCCAATGAAATGGGGCTAGTTTAGGTACTGGTCGCCATGCGCAATAGTAGAGGTCAGAGATAGACTAATAGCAATTGTAAGATAAACATTCAAGCACATGTTAATTGAGAAAAATTAGGGGGGAAGACAAAGTGCAAAAAAGAGCTGATGGTGAAGTACGTAGAAGTAGTTTATTGAGACAGAATGATAAAAAACATTACACTTACATTTAGTTAGATATGAATCTGCTTTACATATGGAATATCACAGTTGGTATCCGATTGTCTGTGTCCCACTCCTGGTGTTACTCCATAGATGGTGTTGGATGGTACAGTAGATGAATATCCAATGTGGTTCAAATCACAGTGTTGTTAGCAGCAGGGGAATTGTTTTGGATTAAAAATGGTAGGATCTTCAACCAGATCCTTGCAACTACAGGAGAAAATGTCTCAGTGCTTCAAATCATCTCGCACAGACAAAGATGTCACTCTCCAGGTGGAAACACATATTGCTGGGGTTAGCAATCCCACATGAAGTGATCCACCTCCAGTGAGCCACAAGGTCAGCACTAACACATTCACTACCTGTAAATGTTGCCAATCCATATTGCAGACAGTCAATAAATACACATTGGACGTGAGTGTCCTGTACACCTCTACAGTGATTTACCAGACTCTGGAGGACTTTGATCATATGGATGTGGTACAAAGGGAATTCATCACTGAGGCAATGCTGTTCATCTTAAGAAAAAACTACTTTCTATTTGAGAATAGATATTATTTACAAACAAGGGGAACAGCGATAAGCACAAAGTGTGCACCTGGCTTCGACAACATCTATATGCCCTATTGGGAGGAGCAATATATCTGGAATGATAATTCATTTGAAAGCAATGTCATCTGCTGGTATCGCTTTATCGACGATATTATCATGATATGGGATGGAGATGACAAAGAAGCATTGAACAAATTCGTAGAATATGTGAACACCAACCTGCATAATCTGACATTTACAACGAACACACATAATGTAATGAT
The DNA here is from genome assembly GCA_027410445.1 of Discoglossus pictus. NCBI lineage: Eukaryota > Metazoa > Chordata > Amphibia > Anura > Alytidae > Discoglossus > Discoglossus pictus. The sequence goes on along the minus strand of CM050167.1, from coordinate 208,108,822 downwards.
ATAGAAATCACAAAGTTGTGGAGACCAGTAGCCAAGGTCAGCAATAATCCAGTTCCGCAAACTTGTAGGTGAAAACAGGAACAAGGTTTATTGAAGTGATCAGAAACCACACAATAATCTGGCAAGGATCAATAGACAGGAAGTGCCTTATATAGGCCAAGGACCAGACACCTGACCAGACACAGCTGAAGAGACTTAGGTACTGATACAATTATAGCAGAGTCAAGCTTATAAGGTCTCAATGGAATTAACAACAGGCAGGCTGGCGCAGTGGTAGGGAAGAGGTATAGCAGCCTGGGGACCAGGGTTCAAAACCCAGCAGAGTCAATTCCTCACACATAAGGAGGAAATCCCCCTTCTATATGTCATTTTGTCAGGAATTTATTCAAAACTGTTTTGTAAACCTAAGGATACCAATGGACTGTTGCATACAAAGAGTGGTCAGAGAAAATGGATTAATACATTCCATATAGCCAGTACTTGCTAATTAGATGAAACTGCACTAAGGATGGAGACTTCTTAAAGGAGATCGAAAATTTAGTGAGTAAACTCAAAGAAAAGAGATACCCATCCACAGTTGTCAATACTGCCTTTAACAAAGCAAGAACCACAAAACAAGTGGATCTCCTAACATGTAAAAAAGAGAAGATGAAGAAAAAGAATGGAAGACAAGAAGACTCTAGGAATGAAGAGATCAGGTTTTTTTGCCAAATTCAATGCAGCTTTGATAGAGATAGAGAAGTGGCCTATCTTGTTGAATGGCGAGTACTTGAGCAGAAGTCTGAAAGAATATCCAACCATCACATACAAATGGAATAATAGCTTGAAGAGCATCATAGTACCAAGTGAATTGAAAAAGAAAAAGCCAATAATGGAAGTACATCAAAGAATTGGTTAAAGCCATGCATGGGATGTGTCGGTTGCAACATCAAGGGATGCATCACATGCAAACTACTAAAGAAAAAAGAAAGAGAAAAGATCCTTTCAACAATTAAACAGGAATCATTTGATATTAAACAACTGACGAATTGTAGATTAGATTTTGTAGTACATGTAATTACATGTCATGCCAGGTTGTGGGAACATTTATATAATGTGAAAAGAGGATACCTTAATAATGGATTAATAATCATAGAAGCACACAATGTCAATATAGACGGTATCACAGTCCAGATGGCAGAAAAAATATATAATTCACATAGAAGGGTGGATAAGGTAATGAGACTTAGAAAATGCAATACCAAGTGGATACATAAACTTGGCACATTAAGTATGAGGGGTCTCAACCAGCTTTTATTATGGATTGAGTCTTAAAGCTAAATCTAGGGTTATTTCCATCCCCCTTTTATTATCTTCCTGCTTCCTGTTTTAATCTCGGGCCTTCTACCTTTTTGCCCCCTTTTTTTCCCTTTCCCCTTCTCTGCCCCTTCTTACTATTTTTCATCCTAGTGAAGTGGCCAAGAAGCTTACCCATTTTAAATTCATGGGAAATCCTCATATTTGCACTAGTGCATAATTAAGAGTATTTTGCAATAATGTCTCAGAATCTTAACACACTGGATGTTAGATATATTTATGAAGCTCTAGATTTTACTATATATTTTAATCTATATGTTTATATCCTCACCTCTGTGTTTATCTATTTTCATATAGCCCCTGTAGTATGTGACAATTATTTGAGAAAATTTACATTAGGTGCCCTTACTATAAATGTAAATATGTAGTAAGGGCACACGAAACATACATACATCCCAACTACCCATACAATGGAAAAGTTACACATCGAGTAAGACAAGAAGAGCAAAATGTCAAAACAGAATACATTATACTAATTACCCAACAAATAAAGGGAGGCAAACAGTATATTGGGACCAGGTACGTTGTTCACAAATTCTTATAGTTAATACATATTTATCCCAAATCAGCCAATTTAACATCAGGCCTTTTTTCGGCAGATTGTTAAAAGAACCTTCCTTCATCATGCTTCGATTATTGTTAATTGTATCTATTACTTCTCGCCAAGAAGGAATTAAAGGATCTTTCCAATGCTTAATCAATAACCATTTCACCGTTAGAAGAATATGGGAAATAACAAACATTTCTTTAGGGACTAACTTGTTTATATGCATGTGTAGCAAGGCTGTTTGAGGAATACCAGGAAATTGTTTCCCCACTAACTTTGATATCTCTCTAAAGCTTTTTAGCCATAGGGCTTTTACCTTGATACAATCCTACCACATATGCACTACAGATCCCTGCAATCCACATCCCTTCCAACAAAGATTTCCTAAATTATGGTCTATTTTTTCATATCTTGGGGGACTAAATACCATCTCTGTATTAATTTGAAAAACATTTCCATTTAGGTAATGTTAATTGCAGATTTTTTAACCAATCGAAGGGCTTCAATCCAAGTACCTTCCTCAAACACTATTCATAGATCCAATTCCCATGCTTTTATGCCTCTGGACTTTTCAAACAATATATTATCCATAATTACTTTATTACACTTGGAAATAATATGTGAATCAAACTCTTTCATCAAAAATCTTTCCATTTCCGTTGAGTTTACATATTAGTTTTTAAAGAAGGAATTTGTATTAAATGCAATTTAATTCTATTTTTATACCAGAATTTCAGTATGGATCTTATTCCACTCAAAAGGTTTTTAATTGGTATCTGATCTATATTTAAAAACCACAGTATAGTTTGGATAGGTACGGTCCCCACTAGATCTTCTTCTATCCTTTTCCGAATAGATTTTTTTATGCTGGAAATTCCAGATTACCGCATGGAAAACTACAATATTATCATGAATTTATTTTATTGAGGGAGACCCAATACAACCCTTCTCAAAATTTCTACTAGCAACAGTTTCTTTTTATTCTTACCTTTTTTCCCAAATAAATGTAATTGTCTAGGAGATTTTGAATTAACTTAGGAGTACAGTTTGGTATTTTTTCAGGGATACATCTAAATAGGTAGGTTATTTTGGGGATAACTGACATATTAATGGCCGCTATCCTCGCTGACCAAGATAGAATTAGTGTTTTCCAGAAATTGGTTGCTATTCTTATTTGTTTCAACAGCTCTGTTAAATTGTCTTTAAACAAATTATTAATTTGGAAGGAAAATGTTATCCCTAAGTGTACTATTCTTTTCGAGTTCCAATTATATGAGTATTGCTGTTCCATAAACTGCTTTAATTCCGTATTTATTCCTCTGAATAATGCGTCTGTTTTGGAAAAGTTTATCTTAAAATATGAGAGTTTTCCAAATTCAGATAGAATATTATGTAAACTTACACACAACGTTTTGGGTTTAGTCATGGTCATTATGATGTCGTCGGCAAACAGCATCATTTTGTAGTTTTCCTTACCTTTTACACTGCTTATCTCTTCTGTCTTTCTTATAGATGTTGCTAGGGGTTCCATAAATAAAATAAATAATAAGGGAGATAATGGATATCCCTGGCAGGCACCATTAGTGATATTAAACATCTGAGATTCAATTCCTGGCCCAATAATACATGCTCTTGGGTTAGTCTAAAGCGCCTTGATTGATTTTGAAGCATATTCTCCTGAGCCAAATTTCTGTAGGACTGCCTCCAGGAAATCCCAGCTGACCCTGTCAAAAGCCTTTTCAGCATCCAGTGACAGGATCAGTGTGGTTAAATCATTTTTTTTCACATAAGATTAAATATTACTCAAACGCCTTGTGTTGTCTGAGGCTTGACGTCCTCTCACAAAGCCTGTTTGATCTAGATGTACTAATTTAGATATTATACGATTTAATCTATTTGCTAAAATCTTGGTGTACATATTTAAATCAACGTTTATTAAAGAAATAGGATGGTAACTTGTCCAGTTCTCTGGGTTTTTCCCTATCTTTAATACATTTATTATTTTTGCTTCAGAAAGATCTGAGATTAATTTTCCTGTATTTTTTATTTCATTATAAATATTACATAAAAATATGGATAATTCCCCAGAAAATATTTATAATAATATTAATATAATTGATCATATCCATTTTTTCCTTTTATAATAACTTCAATTATTTCTTCTTTGCTAATATCTCTATTCAATATATTTAACTCCTCTGATGTTATCTTGGATAAATTGAATCGATTCAAGAAATTCTCAATCTCCTCCATTTCAGGTTTAATAATTGATGGGTAAAAAACAAACAAAACTAGTACTATAAAAGGGAACTTATTTCTACTAGTTTTTTTATATATGTTTTTGACCCTTAGTGGCACCCTATGGACAGTTCATTACAATAAATTTACACCTAGAGCCACCAAACCCATTTTTTCTTTGATAATTAATAATTGATGGGCCCTGATTTAGGTTATATAGATTTTTATAAAATTCTGTCAAGATTTTACTACTTTTTCTAAGTGAGAATATACAATATTGTCAGGGACGTTTAACCTCAGTATTCAATTTTGAATTTTTTTATTTTTTTATTTATTGACTAGAAATTTAACAGGTCTACCACCCAGAACAAATTGAGACTGCTGAAATTTCCAGAGTAATCTGTCAGCCTGGAGTTGAAATATTTTTTTTTTATTTGCTGATGAATTTTATTAATTAATTTTTCATTTTCTTTAGTTGGAACAAATTTGTTTTTGCAGTGAATTTTCTCCAGATCTATATATAATTGTCTCAGAGGTTTACCTCTTGCTCTAATTATTTCTGCTGATCGAGAAATCAAAAGACCTCGGATAACCACCTTATGGGTGCAGCACAGGATTAAAGCTGATTCCACCGAGTCTTTGTTTTGTCTAAAAAAAGTAATATCTTTTTCTTTAATTAGTTAATAAAGTCCTGGTTTTTAAATAATGTCAGATCCATTCTCCAGTTACCTCTCTTTTTTACTTCCATTAGGTTGTCTATTTTTATAATTAGCTTTGAATGATCTGACCAAGGAGTCAGCTGGATTGTAATGTCTTTAATTAATCTTAAAGCCTGTATGTCTACCAGTGCAAAATCTAACCTAGAGTACGGCCTAAAACGGTTGGAGTAAAATGTGAAATCTTTTTCAAAGGGATTTAACACGCTCCAGGAGTCTAACAGATCCAAATTATTTATTTCTCTTAAAAATTCTATAGATGATAATAATTTGAAATTCAGATTTTATTTTTAATGAGCCTGATTTATCTTTTATAAGAACTAGAACCATATTGAAATCCCCACATATCAGAAGGCCTTTCCTAACTTTTTGAATTTCTTTCAGCAATTTTTTTAGGTAGCTAATCTGTTTTTTATTAGGAAAAGAAACGTTTACCAAAGTTATTATCTTATTATTTATGGCTTCAATCCATATAATATATCTCCCTTGGGGGTCTATCTTAGTATATTCTTCTTGAATGTTTAATCTTTTATTAAAAAAGATAGAGACATACCCCTAGATTTATTATTGAATCTAGCATCTAACCTTATATTAAAATTGCTGTTGTTCATATAATGAAATGTATCCTCTTTTAGATGTGTCTCTTGTAGGCAAAGAATGTCTGATTTACATTTCATATAGTTTATAAAGGCTACATTTCTCTTAGTTGGGGGGTTCAATCCGTTCACGTTATGTGATATAATTCTAAATATAGTACATTTTCCCTTTACTAATATCTCCATATATTACCATAAATCTCAAAAATGTTTTCCTGAAATGTTGACATATTGTCTCTTCCTTAATTCTATATTGTCCCTATTTACCTAGTAGTTGATTCTATTAGTACATCCTTTCATTAAAAAAAAAAAAATATTCTCATAAACCCTTTTCAATACATTCAACCAAGCATTCATATTCCAGAAGGGCGTTATTTCTAGACCCCTTCTAGATTCAACAGGGCTATATAGCCGATCTAAGTAAAAGTAGGAAAAATATGTTTTACCATCTTGGTTGGAAGGCTGAGTCTTGTATTATATATAACCCATATTCACTTTGGGCAGCAAGTCAGAGATACATATAACATATAATAGTTGTCAAACTGCGAGGCGTAGTCCCGCTTTGCGAGGTGCGTACGACTTAGGCGATGAGCGCCGCAGGCGTTCATCGCTTGCGAGCATTGCAAAGCGAGGCGAGCCGTTAAACCGTAGCACTTAACCGATGCGAGCCTCGCAAAGCGAGGCGAGCTGTTAAAATACAAGACACAGGACTACGGAAAAAAAAAGTTACGAGATGGGGGACTTAGAAAAAAAGATATGAGACGCAAAAATTTACAAGATTAGCAGCTGAACAAGGAGAAGCAAACAACCCGAAAAACACACTCAATAAACCCAAAAATATTACACAAACATCACAGACAACCCCTCCTATACCATTCATACCGAAACAGCTCCTTTTGATTAAGGTTTTTATATATATATGAAAAAAGACACTACTACTTCACCATTTAAAATTAATATTTATAATCTAATTGTGATACATCAGATACATTGAGATGATTACATTAAGAAAGTAAGCTAGTTTAAGATATCTGAAGAGGAGGTAGTGGGCTATACATAAGCTATATAGAGTTTTATTAAGTTGCGTTCCACCTGCCCATGTGTTGACTGTGTTGTATTTACTTCCGAAGTAGCACGCAGGTCCTGGAGTTGTAGGTTTTTCAGTGAGAGAGAGTAGAAGTATTAGCAGTAATTTGCAGTTTTGTTTATTTCTATTATACTATTTACGATTTTACACCTACCATATATATTTGAGTATAAGCCGAGTTTTTCAGCCCTTTTTTTAAGGCTAAAAAGGGCCCCCTCAGCTTATACTCGAGTCACTCTCCCCCCGTGTCTCTCTAACCCCCCTGTGTCTCTCTACCCCCCCATGTCTCTCTAACCCCCCGTGTCTCTCTAACCCCCCCCGTGTCTCTCTAACCCGCCTGTGTCTTTCTAACACCCGTGTCTCTCTAGCCCCCCGTGTCTCTTTCCCTCCTCCTCATCCTCAACCCCCCATGCTCATCCTAAACCACACTCCTCATCCCCCTCCTCAACCTCTCTCCTCATACCACCTCCTCATCCTCCCACCTCATCCTCAACCTCCCTCCTCAACCCCCCTCCTTATCCTCACCCCCCTCCTCGACCCCCCCCTCAACCTCAACCCCCCATCCTCATCCTCAATCCCCATCCTCAAACCACTCCTCATTCTAAACCTCCTCCTCAACCTCCCTCCTCAACCCACCTCCTCATCCTCAACCCCCCTCCTCATCCTCAATCCCCATCCTCAAACTCCCTCCTCATTCTAAACCCCCTCCTCAACCTCCCTCCTCAACCCACTTCCTCATCCTCAACCCCCCTCTTCAACCTCCCTCCTCAACCCCCCTCCTCAACCTCAACTCAGTATTTTGTGGTAAAATAGGTGCCACGGCTTATACTCGGGTCGGCTTATACTCGAGTATATACGGTAATCTTTGTTGACACATATTTACAGATTACACATAATTGCAATACACATAATTTAAAGAACACTCATAGAAACACATAGAGCTAAATCACTCCATACACATAACCCCATTCCCACACCCTATCCCCCAACAGTTATCAAATACACACATTGTTTCCCCCATCATACATATACATCCAAACTTTGATTGATTTATCGTTATATTCGTTTTGGGTTTATAATGGAGGGAGGAGAGAGGAGTGGGGAGGTGGGGATGAGGAGAAGAGGAGAGGTGAGGAGAGAGAGAGGAGAGAGATGTGACCCTGGGGAGTAGTGGAAGAGAGGAGGAGAGGAGTGGAGGAGAGGAGGAGGAGGTTGAGAGTGTCGGAAGAGAGGAGGTGGCGGAGGAGCAGGAGGAGGAGCTGGAGGAGGAGAACAGGGAGGGCAAAAGGCTAAGCCCAGGCATGAAAGGAGGTAGCGGCTGATGTTACAGCAGTGGACACAGTGCAAAGGGATGTGAGGCCCGTTTTGACAACATCAGGGCCAAGGTGAGAAGGATGATGGCCAAGGAGAAGAATGTGATTGTGCGCTATAACGAGTGGGAGAGGGTTGCCAAGGACCTTCTCAGCCAGGTTCCCACCATTGGAGCTTCAGGCCTGGTGGCCCAGCAGGACCCAGCCTCCACGTCAGTTGAATATCACATACACCATCACATGGACATCACACACACTACACATGTACATGATGACCAACAAGGACACTGAAATTAACAAGGGATAGATGGATGCATCACTAAATCCATGAAGCTGACAAATCACATTCCTGGGCACAACAAGGGTAATCAAGCAATAGAGAGTCCATGTATTGGTGTGCCCACTGAAGCCTATGCAGTTACAGACTACAGTCAGAATCAAGATAGCGTTAGGAGCCAAGAACAACCAAGACCAAGAACCAAAAAATAGATCATATCTAGCAAATGATTGCTAATCTGAGTTGCAATTAGGAGAACCATCCAGGTTCAAGCCTAGATATGAATGCACACAAAACAATGCATTATTCATTATACTAATAACATATGCCTTTATTTTCTTCCTTTCAGCATCAAGAAGGGCTGGGTCCAGTGGTGAACCAGAGGTGGGGGCATGGGTTGCAGTTACATGCATGTTGATTTTTAAATGATATCCTCCTCTGCCTTTTTTTTGTTCACCACTTTTTCAGATTTTTGTTTTGTCACCACACTGTATGTGTGAAACTGGATTGGATTACACAGTCCAGAGGTTTAATAATCTATTTCATTGAGCAGATCTAGACAAGTTGTAAGTGCTAAGCACATTAATGGTTTCTCCAATTACATGAAGTGATTTCTGATGATCCTTTTTTTCATCAGATTCCTGTTGCAGTGGAGTAGTGACCACATGTGACCCTGGTAGGTGCTATGCATCATGCTTTTTCTAGACTTTGACATTACCCCCTTTAGGTATCCCTTTTTCCCACAAGCCTCTTGCTCTCCCGGGATCCGCCAACACAACACCCATGATATTAATGTAAAGTCCTGTCCATTTCTGAGTGTGCTCTTTGTATGAAATAAAGCCGTGTCAGTTTTCAACGGATGGGGCTATGGGACATCCACATACATCACATTTGTGTCACATTCCTATATCAACCGAGCCTATGCAATAGATTAATACATGACACATCAATAATAATAATAGTAATAATAGAATGAGATATCATTTAATATTATATATCATATAAATTAATAATAAAGGGTTAATACACATGCAAAGTCCAATGTTAATACTGTGCAGTATCAACAGTCCCATGAAGGCCTGATTAAAATATGACTGGTGATACTGGAGTGGGTTGCCAGTCCCTTCTTCAGTGGACTGTGATTTGTCTGACCTCTCTGTCATGATCTGCCCACCTACAATGGTCCTACATGGTATAGCTCACAGTTTCATTAAGGTACAAAAGCCCCTTCACCACTTAGCAATCGGGAGGGAAACGGGAACATACACCACACTAATCTACTCTAGCCCAGGAAGGGCCGCAAAAGCACATGGAGGCTGTGCGAAGGCACAGAGATCAACAGCAAACTCACCTCCATCAGGGATAATCACCACTAGGCCCAGTCCGACGCCATTGCTGGTGGCCATGTGCCAAGATGTATACCCATTCCCATTTGGTGACCTCCCATTATGTTTTGCTATTCATCAATTTACATTTACATTAGTGGGGTGTATTTTCCCCTGGTACTGAAGGGGCTTGTGTAGTACCTGAATGAAGCTGTGAGCTATACCATGTAGGGCCACTGTAGGTGGGCAGGTCATAGCAGAGAGGTCAGACAAATCACAGTCCACTAGAGAAGGAACTGGCAACCCACTCCAGTATCTTTGGCATGCAAACCTTGTGGATACGCACAGATAGAGACATTAGTAAGTGTGCTGCAGTCCATAGGGTCACAGAGAGTCGGACATAACCGAGGGACTGAACAACCATATGTGAAATGTTCCCCTGGTACTTGATATATGCCACGTGGCGGTGTAATTTGGCCACTATTTGTTTTCCCAATGTAGATGTGATGAGTGAAATGTATATAAGATGATCGTTGTATTTTAAGGGTCCACATTAGAGCCTCTTTGAGTGAGAAAGAGTTAAGATTTCAGCCATTTGCATGTATTTGTGTGTCAATTTAATGAGGTAGTGTGTCTTTAATAGCTTTCAGCATGTTGCAGCATGGCTTTTCATATTGGCATATGCATGACCATTACGACCTATGAGAAAAATAAAATTAAATGTTTTGCTATATTTGATAGTTGGGAGTTGTTTGGCGTGTAATTGTAATGCTTTCCATTGCTTTCCTCATGTTTCAAGGTGCATTGGTGTCCTTATATTGTGATTTGCAGTGTTACAAACTAGTCTGTAAATCCTTTGTGGGTCCTATTTGGAACCCGTGACCTTTGGGCCACCATTTGTCATTTGTGGGCTTGAATATGGGTGCGGTATAGAGCGATTTTTGCAATTGAATATCGATTTGCCATTTTTGCGATCGGAAGTCTTTCGGCCATAAAAAAGTTCAAATGCTTTGGGAGGCTGTAAGTTACGGGTTTAACCCTTGCAATTTTTTCAAGGCTGTATGAGGCTCTGCATTGTTATAGTGGTCCTTTAAAATCCACACCACTCGTACTATCACATATTGCTAATATGACATTAGGAACACAGATAACATTAGAGGACAATGAAGGGCATATTTATTTTTTTGAACAAATATTCTTCATGATATACAACATATGTTTCAAATGTAATACACAGGCTCTGATTTATTTACTTTTATATGCAATTATGCTGCTCTTAAAGGTGTCCTCAAAAGCTCATAACCCTTAATAGGCAAATTTTATTTTATAAATTTGGAATTCTAGGCATAGTTATAGTGGCATGATGGGCAAACTTGTTTCTCTCATCACAAGCTACCCCACTGGTAGTTTTTCAGTTTATGCACACCAATGAATTAAGCTCAACTTCTCATTAGTATAGAATGCCACTCAAAAGATATTTAGTTTGGAAATATGGTACTTCAGTCTATAGCTAGGTTTAAAATTAATCCAAAGTCACCAAAGAATCTGATCAATTTGAATAAAGCAGAAAAATATTCCAAGGCAAAATTCAGCAATTCTCACATTATTTTACTCCCACAAACAAGCATTTTACCAGCATATTCCTTATCTAAGCCATATCATGAATAATTAAATATAATTCAATGTTGTCCGAAACCCAAAAGAAATACTATTTTATTAAAATAACACATTGTTTTCTCCAAAGTCAAGTTATCCCACTGGTATTCAATTTGTATAGATTTATATCTAACAATACCATCCATATGAAAAAAATTCAAGAAATGACCTCCAATGACATACTTCCCCTTTGACAAGGCAAAAGATCTATGCAAAATATAAATATTAATATGTACCTATTTATTTTCTGACATTGCATGTTTTGCATTCCTGTCCTCAGTTAATATTTCCATACACTATCTAGTTGAAACCTTGGAATCGATATTAAAGGCCATTCCCCCTAAACTCCAAGGGCCTCATTCAATTGTGATTTGGCCAATTGAATAGGGCTCTAAATAAGCACATAGCATATATTTTTAAAGAAGTTTTTAGTTAGTGAAAACCTTGCTTTTGGATAGATGCTTACTAACTAAAAACTTCTTTAAAAAAATATGTTATGTGCTTATTTAGGGCCCTATTCAATTGCCAAAATTGCAATTGAATGAGGACCCAAGAATTTAATGATACAAAAATGTAGTTGTACATTAACTTAAGAATATACACAAATGAAATTAGCTACTTTATATAAAATATTTATTTTGCAATTTATAATGCCTGAAAACTAAGATTGATATATTAAAGACATACATTGGGCCCTATTGTATTGCCCAATTTGTAAATTTATACACACTTAAAACTGCTCTTACTATTGTCACAGATAAGCTACTCGCAAGTTACGAGTTACTCACCCACAATCCCTATGGGCCAGCCCAACCCACATAACCGGTCTTAGAACTCTATTGGTTACATATATAGTAAATCTAATACTTACAGCAATATTCACATCAGAATAATAATTTAGCTGAAATAGGCTGCCTCGTGAGCAATGCTGCCCCTTCACTATTTTACGAATATAGAGAGGTTTACTGTAACTGTTTTACATATGGGCATGCCTTCAAAATACCCCAGTTCTACATTTTTTACTAAGATGAGTAAGCAAGGCTTTAATCTGTCCATGTTCACCAAATGGCTTCACCAAATCTCACTACCATATAGAAAATCCCTATTACAAAGTTAAATAATAAAAACCAGCCAAAACCACAAAACCAACCTTAGAACTCCATTGGTTTTGGAACAGTTTGAACGTTACGCGCTCTTAATAATTATTGTTACACAAAATCAATATTCTATTAGACCCATATCACTGTCTCACAAATAAAGTCTAACCAGCAACTGAAAAAGTATCAAGTTTCTGTCAAAAATAGGACTCGCAAGGGCTTTTCAAAAAGGTATTATAGCTGTAGCAGCATGTAAACACACAATACTGTAATTTAGAAGCAAGAGAGGGCATGGAAACACATTAGAATGAATTACACAATAGTCTTAAACCCACAAATATGAAATTCAAAAATATTTTTTTCAATGCCATTTCTGAGTAATATCGATCCTGGGACTCAAAGGGTTAATACATATCATGTAACTCACATGGACTAAAACAGAGGATCTAATGCATTTCATAGATTGCTAGAGTGCTTGATTGCAACCCTGATTGGAAAATATTAATTATTGTCACCAATTAATTCTTAGCCTCCGATGTATTACTTCCATGTTTTACTGACATCATGATGATGGTCTCATTTACTATTGACTGTGTCTAAGAAGTAAATTACAACTTTGAGGTTGGAATTTGCAAACTGGAGTCAATAGAATACACCAAAACATTTATTGAAAAAAAAACACCTGCAGCCAAATTTGTGAGTTTGAGACATGGGGCGCATTGTTTCTTGGCTGACTTAAAGGGACATTGAATTTCATTAGGAAAACATACTTATATACCTAAAACTTTTATATATTTACATTATTTATTAAGAAGTACTTACAAGCTTGTTTTTGTTCTGCCTAAAACCATACAAATAGTGGGCCCTATTAAATTCTCCCTCGTAGTTCTCTCGGTGCTCGCAAAAGGCAGTTTTCCTGCTGTTTGCGAGGACCGAATCTCTCGCAGCCTGCTTTACGATATGACTGCGAGAAAATGGCCGAGAATAGGCTCCGAGAGAGCTACGTAGCCTTAAATCTATGCACGAGTCTCGCATATCGTAAGAATCCCTACGTGGACAAAAAGTCCACGCAAGGGATCCGAAAGCCTCTACGTGCTGCCTCGGAACAGCCCGAGACAGCAGTGTGAGGCTCCCCCCTGCACCCTATACACATCCCCATGCTGCAGGGGTCTCTATCGGGACCCCTGCAGCACCCCCACATTAACCCCTTGCAGCGGGGGTCCCCGATCTGCATAGATCAGGCCCCCCGCTGCATTTAAAACTTTTAAATTCCCCGCCGCGGCTCCTTAAAGGGACCGCGGCACACTATTACCCAATCCCGGCCGCGGCACTTAAAATTAACCCCCCTCTATGCTGGGGGTCCCCATCGGGACCCCCGAAGTGTCCCCACATAAACCCATTGCAGGGGGGGGGCCCGATCTGCATAGATCAGGCCCCCCGCTGCATTTAAAACTTTTAAATTCCCCGCCGCGGCTCCTTAAAGGGACCGCGGCACACTATTACCCAATCCCGGCCGCGGCACTTAAAATTAACCCCCCTCTATGCTGGGGGTCCCCATCGGGACCCCCGAAGTGTCCCCACATAAACCCATTGCAGGGGGGGGGCCCGATCTGCATAGATCAGGCCCCCCGCTGCATTTAAAACTTTTAAATTCCCCGCCGCGGCTCCTTAAAGGGACCGCGGCACACTATTACCCAATCCCGGCCGCGGCACTTAAAATTAACCCCCCTCTATGCTGGGGGTCCCCATCGGGACCCCCGAAGTGTCCCCACATAAACCCATTGCAGGGGGGGGGCCCGATCTGCATAGATCAGGCCCCCCGCTGCATTTAAAACTTTTAAATTCCCCGCCGCGGCTCCTTAAAGGGACCGCAGCACACTATTACCCAATCCCGGCCGCGGCACTTAAAATTAACCCCCCTCTATGCTGGGGGTCCCCATCGGGACCCCCGAAGTGTCCCCACATAAACCCATTGCAGGGGGGGGGGCCCGATCTGCATAGATCAGGCCCCCCGCTGCATTTAAAACTTTTAAATTCCCCGCCGCGGTTCCTTAAAGGGACCGCGGCACACTATTACCCAATCCCGGCCGCGGCACTTAAAATTAACCCCCCTCTATGCTGGGGGTCCCCATCGGGACCCCCGAGGTGTCCCCACATAAACCCCCTGCAGCGGGGGGCCCCGATCGGCACCGATCGTGACCCTGCTGCAATTCAATTTTAAATTTCCCGCCTCGCGGGTCCTCAAAGGACCGTAAAGGTCCTGAAAGGACTCGCACTAAAAATATTAACCCCAGGCAACTATAATTACCCCATTAACTCATGGTGGTCAATCCAGACCACCATAAGGCTCTATTTAACCCATTAACTCATGGTGGTCAATCCAGACCACCATAAGGCTCTAATTAACCCATTAACTCATGGTGGTCTATACAGACCACCATAAGGCCTAAATTAACCCATTAACTCATGATGGTCAATCCAGACCACCATAAGGCTCTAATTAACCCATTAACTCATGGTGGTCTATACAGACCACCATAAGGCCTAAATTAACCCATTAACTCATGATGGTCAATCCAGACCACCATAAGGCTCTAATTAACCCATTAACTCATGGTGGTCTATACAGACCACCATAAGGCCTAAATTAACCCATTAACTCATGATGGTCAATCCAGACCACCATAAGGCTCTAATTAACCCATTAACTCATGGTGGTCTATACAGACCACCATAAGGCTCTATTTAACCCCATCAGTCCCATAAGGGTATATTATTACCATTATGGGCCTGTTACAACCCAACATTAACCACATAAGTGCCATGATGGTCCTCAAGGACCATCATGACACTAACTACAAACACTACACTATAACCCCCAATAAACCATTTAATCTAAACTAACCCCCCTCTACACTAATCTATTAACACTTACACTACCTACCTACACTACCTACCCCCTAATAAACCTCCCCAACACTCTAATTACAAAAAACAAAAAAACCTACAGCACAGAAAACAAAAAACCTACAGTACAAAAAACAAAAAAACCTACAGTACAGAAAACAAAAAACAATTACAACCCCACCCCCCACTACAGAAAACAAAAAAATACATTACAACCCCACCCCCCACTACAGAAAATAAAAAAATTACACACCTGAAAAGGAAAGACAGATAAACACAATACAATACATACATATAATACATTACATACATTACATACAATACATGACATTACATATAATATATTAAATATAATATATTACATATAATATATTACATATAATACATTACATACATTACATACAATACATGACATTACATATAATATATTAAATATAATATATTACATATAATATATTACATATAATACATTACATACATTACATACAATACATGACATTACATACATTACATATAATGTATTAAATATAATATATTACATATAATATATTACATATAATACATTACATACATTACATACAATACATGACATTACATACATTACATATAATATATTAAATATAATATATTACATATAATATATTACATATAATATATTACATATAGTCCTAATCAAATACCCCCTATCTATCTAACATACAATCTATTTAATTTAAAATAAATCCTAACTATATCAAATACATCCCCCTATCTATCTAATATACAAAAAATCCTAACTACATACACAGACTATTATTCTAAAGTAAAATAAAATAATTACAGTCCTAACTACATACACAGACCCTAATTCTAAGCTAAAATCAATAAATTAAGACCACTTACCTTTAAGATGTTGCTTCAGATCACTAACCTATGGGTCAAACAAAAAATAAAAATTAGTACAAAACATTAACATCAAATAAATAAACATTCTATACATTCTAAATATTCAACTCACCTTTACAGCATGTCCAGTCACTGTTTAGCTCTTCCGGCGCGGCCCTGTTAAAAAAAAAACACAATACATGAATACATGAATACAATATATAAACAATAAATAAAATACACAAATAAACATCTAAATATACATTTCACTTACCTACCCGCGATGTCCCCGGCCTTCTCTCCTTCAGCCCCGGCTGGGCCGCGGAACCATTCGCGCTCTAAAAAAAAAAAAGAAAAAAAACTAACGGAGGTCTGCACTGGCAGACCTCCCCGACGCTACTGAACCTCCCGGAGTCGTTTCCGGGAGGAAATTGGCATTGGCGGCTTGTGATTGGCTGAAAAAGCTGTCTATCAATTTCAGCCAATCAAAAGTCGTCAATGTGTGAGCCAATCAGGATGGGATACACCCCAATATCCCACCCTGATTGGCTTAAACACTTGTCTATCTTTCTGGGAACCAATCACAACGCTCAGATGCCTTCAGCCAATCACTATGGGATACACCCCCACGGAGTGATTGGTAGAAGACATCTGCGCATCCTGATTGGCTCCTACATTGACGACTTTTGATTGGCTGACAGCTTTTTCAGCCAATCACAAGCCGCCAATGCCAATTTCCTCCCGGAAACGACTCCGGGAGGTTCAGTAGCGTCGGGGAGGTCTGCCAGTGCAGACCTCCGTTAGTTTTTTTTTCTTTTTTTTTAGAGCGCGGATGGTTCCGCGGCCCAGCCGGGGCTGAAGGAGAGAAGGCCGGGGACATCGCGGGGAGGTAAGTTCAATGTATATTTAGATGTTTATTTGTGTATTTTATTTATTGTTTATATATTGTATTCATGTATTCATGTATTGTGTTTTTTTTTTTAACAGGGCCGCGCCGGAAGAGCTAAACAGTGACTGGACATGCTGTAAAGGTGAGTTGAATATTTAGAATGTATAGAATGTTTATTTATTTGATGTTAATGTTTTGTACTAATTTTTATTTTTTGTTTGACCCATAGGTTAGTGATCTGAAGCAACATCTTAAAGGTAAGTGGTCTTAATTTATTGATTTTAGCTTAGAATTAGGGTCTGTGTATGTAGTTAGGATTTTTTGTATATTAGATAGATAGGGGGATGTATTTGATATAGTTAGGATTTATTTTAAATTAAATAGATTGTATGTTAGATAGATAGGGGGTATTTGATTAGGACTATATGTAATATATTATATGTAATATATTATATGTAATATATTATATGTAATACATTATATGTAATGTATGTAATGTCATGTATTGTATGTAATGTATGTAATGTATTATATGTAATATATTATATGTAATATATTATATTTAATACATTATATGTAATGTATGTAATGTCATGTATTGTATGTAATGTATGTAATGTATTATATGTAATATATTATATGTAATATATTATATGTAATATATTATATTTAATACATTATATGTAATGTATGTAATGTCATGTATTGTATGTAATGTATGTAATGTATTATATGTAATATATTATATGTAATATATTATATTTAATATATTATATTTAATGTATGTAATGTCATGTATTGTATGTAATGTATGTAATGTATTGTGTTTATCTGTCTTTCCTTTTCAGGTGTGTAATTTTTTTTATTTTCTGTAGTGGGGGGTGGGGTTGTAATGTATTTTTTTGTTTTCTGTAGTGGGGGGTGGGGTTGTAATTTTTATTTTTTCTGTACTGTAGGTTTTTTTGTTTTTTGTACTGTAGGTTTTTTGTTTTCTGTGCTGTAGGTTTATTGTTTTTTGTAATTAGAGTGTTGGGGAGGTTTATTAGGGGGTAGGTAGTGTAGGTAGGTAGTGTAAGTGTTAATAGATTAGTGTAGAGGGGGGTTAGTTTAGATTAAATGGTTTATTGGGGGTTATAGTGTAGTGTTTGTAGTTAGTGTCATGATGGTCCTTGAGGACCATCATGGCACTTATGTGGTTAATGTTGGGTTGTAACAGGCCCATAATGGTAATAATATACCCTTATGGGACTGATGGGGTTAAATAGAGCCTTATGGTGGTCTGGATTGACCACCATGAGTTAATGGGTTAATTAGAGCCTTATGGTGGTCTGTATTGACCACCATGAGTTAATGGGTTAAATAGAGCCTTATGGTGGTCTGGATTGACCACCATGAGTTAATGGGTTAATTAGAGCCTTATGGTGGTCTGTATTGACCACCATGAGTTAATGGGTTAAATAGAGCCTTATGGTGGTCTGGATTGACCATCATGAGTTAATGGGTTAATTTAGGCCTTATGGTGGTCTGGATTGACCATCATGAGTTAATGGGTTAATTTAGGCCTTATGGTGGTCTGTATTGACCACCATGAGTTAATGGGTTAAATAGAGCCTTATGGTGGTCTGGATTGACCATCACGAGTTAATGGGTTAATTTAGGCCTTATGGTGGTCTGGATTGACCATCATGAGTTAATGGGTTAATTTAGGCCTTATGGTGGTCTGGATTGACCATCATGAGTTAATGGGTTAATTTAGGCCTTATGGTGGTCTGTATTGACCACCATGAGTTAATGGGTTAAATAGAGCCTTATGGTGGTCTGGATTGACCATCATGAGTTAATGGGTTAATTTAGGCCTTATGGTGGTCTGGATTGACCATCATGAGTTAATGGGTTAATTTAGGCCTTATGGTGGTCTGGATTGACCATCATGAGTTAATGGGTTAATTTAGGCCTTATGGTGGTCTGGATTGACCACCATGAGTTAATGGGGTAATTATAGTTGCCTGGGGTTAATATTTTTAGTGCGAGTCCTTTCAGGACCTTTACGGTCCTTTGAGGACCCGCGAGGCGGGAAATTTAAAATTGAATTGCAGCAGGGTCACGATCGGTGCCGATCGGGGCCCCCCGCTGCAGGGGGTTTATGTGGGGACACTTCGGGGGTCCCGATGGGGACCCCCAGCATAGAGGGGGGTTAATTTTAAGTGCCGCGGCCGGGATTGGGTAATAGTGTGCCGCGGTCCCTTTAAGGAGCCGCGGCGGGGAATTTAAAAGTTTTAAATGCAGCGGGGGGCCTGATCTATGCAGATCGGGGCCCCCCCCTGCAATGGGTTTATGTGGGGACACTTCGGGGGTCCCGATGGGGACCCCCAGCATAGAGGGGGGTTAATTTTAAGTGCCGCGGCCGGGATTGGGTAATAGTGTGCCGCGGCCCCTTTAAGGAGCCGCGGCGGGGAATTTAAAAGTTTTAAATGCAGCGGGGGCCTGATCGGTGCCGATCGGGGACCCCCGCTGCAAGGGTTTAATGTGTGGGGGCTGCGGGGGTTCCTATGGACCCCTGCAGCAAGGTGTTCATGTGAGGACACTTCGGGGGTCCCGACAGGGACCCCCGCATTGAGGGGGGGTTCATTTTAGGTGCCTAGGGGGGGGTTTGGAGTACCCCCCACGGCAGGGCTTATGTGGGGGACTGCCGCGGAGGTCCCTTTTAGGACCCCCGCAGCACTTGATGAGGAGTGGGAGCCTGCGATATCATCTCGCAGGCTGTCACTCCTCATGTACATTTACGCAGTGTAGATACGTACGGCCCTGCTGCGTAGCTCATACGTTGCTCGCAGCAGGGCTAATTTAATAGCATTGTAAGTTAGAGAAACTTTGCAGTACGTAGGGCTTAAGTAGAAGCCTCTTATTTACGAGGCTGGAATTTAATGAGGCCCAGTATTTGCTTGGGTCAGCTCATGAAGACACATACACTGTGTAGTGCAGTGCATCAAATTAACCAGCAGCCTGCTGCAGAATGTTGCTGTGGCATGGTCACTGATTGGCTAGTATGAGACACTAGCCAATCAGCTACAGACAGCAGACCTCAGAAGGTACAATTTTAGGCAGATGAAACAGAGCTTTTAAGTACTTCTTAAGCACATCTCAACAGATGCTTGGGATCTAGATATTTACAGTCAATTATGAATTAAATGTTATTAATATGCTTATTACTGTATTATATTCACCATAGGCTGACTGTCCTATAACAATCCTTCATTAAATAATTTAAAGAAGGATTCACAGAAATTAGAAATCTCAATTTAACCTAATGAGATTTGTATTTTGTTTTTGTGAACATAGAAAGTACAAATGCTTTTTTTTTTTAGATATCCACTCTAAATCTATTTATAGACTTGAATTCTTCTGATATTCCATTATTTTAATATCACAGTGATATAATATATGAATCACTTTTTGCTTTTTATTCATGTCCTTTCTTGAAAAAAAAAAAAAAAAAAACTTTATAGCTTCCTAAAAGCAGGCAGGAAATACATGTACTACCAGAGGACACATTAGACAGCATCCAAAGCAAATTTGTGGACATGCATTGTGGTGAACTTTAGAAGCCCCAGGCTCAGGTCCTCATTCAATTGCAATTGTAAATGTATTATTATGGTCGTGTCTATATACTTCCCAGACCTGGGAAAGTTCTTAATTTAAACCCAGTTGCATCTCATACATGCTGGAGATCAGATAGAAATACACCCAACAGATGGAAACCCCAAGACCTGTTATATCACACACTTATTCATTGCTGTTGTTCACATACCTGCTGCGTCCTTTGCAGTCACCTCACAGTGTCAGATTAAAGAACCATGCAAATGACAATCATACAATTTGTGTTCATTCTCATTTATAAACTAATGATATTTTCTCCCATTCATATATGAATTTGTTTTTGACGTATTATTCTGTTTCCTTCATTGACTTATAATCTTGCTGTGCCAAATAGTATTCTTTTTTACTGAACTGCTGTTTTGTACTTAATTTCTTGATGTAGGTTTTGACTCATAAGCCTATTTGGTACCAAAATATTAATTGTTTTTGAATACAATACTTCAAAAAAACAATACTCAGCTTTTCATAAAGGATTCATGGTTTTAATTTTGCACCTGAGGCTTGCAGGAAAAGAGGGCTGATTTAATGTTTAGAAACACTGGACTCATTTCCTTGAGAAATGATCATGAAATCCTGTATAAGGAGTAATGACTGCTAAATCCTGTTCAAATAAAATAGTATCTGTATGGGTAATCAAATACACTTTGAAACATACGTTGTAAATATTCAAGTGGCATGCAGTTTGTCTAATGCAGTTTACTTTCAAGGAGTCCCACTCACAGTTTTCTACAATTGATGCAGTAGATGCATAGCAGCAGAACCCAACAACCATGAACGTTTTAACGGTCAATCATTTTATGTTTTTTAAAGCTATACAGAGAGAAAAGCAAATCTCAAAACTATTCTTTAATTCAAGCACAATTTTAACAGGTCTGTGCTGACAGGATTATTTTCCATCATTGTAGCCTGAATGCAAAATGGAAATTTAGCTTGACACATTCAAGAATTAATAAATAAAGGTTGTTCTCCCCATTAAATTCTCCATACTGTATACCTTGACTTGCATGTACCCGTTTATGACTATTGGGGCTCTCTTATGCAATTATTCTGGGTTGTCTATATTCATTTGTAACCACCATTAAGTGATTTTTATCACTGGAGATATAGCAACTCTGTAAATAAATGGTAATACAAATAATGACTTACTAAGTTTGCGTTGTATAACGGACCACTGAAGTCCATGGCCAGATTTATAACAAGGAGAATAAGGTGGCTGCCGGGGGGGGGGGGGGGGGGTCTCACTGGGAGGGTTGCCTCATTGCAAAACTATACATTTACATTTCAGTTTGCTGATGTTTCACACATAGTCTCTGCCTCTCTAGGTAGGTGCCATGAGCAAGTTTTTAAGGGGGCGGAGGTGGGTTAGATGTGTCAGACGTGTGGTGTGCTGCACCATAGTAAAAGAAAGAAGACAAGTGAAAAACAGTGTCTCATATCCTACCTGCTTTATATTGGTTACTGCATATTTTAGAAAGAAAAAAAACATAGCAATTAATTTAATACATATTATTAACAATAATGGTGCAGAGAGAGTTATCACTTTGTTTCTGTTGGTTACCTTCCACTAATTCAAATAGTCTGGGTACCATATATATTCACCAACTTAAAAGTATTATTTCTAATTTTAGCTGATAAGAAATGTATTTGATAAATAAAAATAATTGTATTTCTGATTTGAATAAAATGTTTCCAATTTCAAGCTATACATATGGGCTTTAGACAGAGTAAGTTGATTAATACTTACTGTATGTGGTTACATGGTTACATAGTAATTGAGGTTGGAAAAATACTTTTAGTCCATCAAGATAAACCTTTTAAGATCTCCAGCTATCTGCAATATGCAGATTAGTTGTTAATTGATCCAGAGGAAGGTACCAAACAGAAAAAAAAAAAACTCAAGTGAAACTTAGCCAATTGTCTCAAAGGGAAAAACATGAATATCTTCCTGACCCCAGATACTGGAGGTCAGATTCCTCCCTGGATCAATATTCTCTCTCTAATTATCCAGGATAACCCTGAATGCCCTTTTTAATAAATCATATATCCATTCCCTTTTTAAAGTTATCTATTGAATCCACTGTCACCACCTCCGTTGGTAGGGAATTCCACAGATTAACCACCCTTACTGTGAAGAACCCCTTTCTTTCTTTAAAGTGGAATATTTTAACTTCTAACCTCAAAGGATGTCCTCTTGTCAGTTGAAAACCTCTTGGCACAAAAAGCTCCCTTGACAAAGCTTTATACTGACCTTGGGTATATTTACATAATATAATCATTTCTCTTCTTAGACACCTTTTTTCTATAGAAAAAAAAAATAATTTGGTTAGTCTTTCTTCATAACTTAGGCCCTCCATTGCCCTTTTTAGCTTTGTTGCCCTCCTCTGTACATTTTCCAGCTCTAAAATGTCCTTTTTATGAAATGGTGCCCAAAATTGTACTCGATATTCCAAAAGAGGGCATACTAGGGATTCATACAGTGGTAGAATTATATTTGCTTCCCTTGCTTCCACACCCTTCTTAATACATGCTAATATTTTATTTGACTTTGCAGCTGCTGCTTGGCATTGATCACTGTTACCTAGTTGATTGTCCACAAGCACTGCCAAATTCCTTTCAATATCAGATACCCCTAGATTTGCTCCATTAATATTATAAATTGCATGGCTATTTTTGCTTCCCAGATGCATAACTTTACATTTATTTGTATTAAATATCATCTGCCATTTAGATGCCCATTCCTCTAATTTATGTAAATCCCTTTGGAGGGAAAGTACATAATTATGTGATATAATTACCTTGCACAACTTTGTGTCATCAGCAAGAATGGAGACACTACTTTCCAGTCCCACTTCTAAATCATTAATAAATATGTTAAAAAGGAGATGACCTAATACTGAACCCTGAGGAACCCCACTTACCACATTAGTCCAATCTGAGTATGTTCCATTTACAACAACTTTTGCTTCCTTTTTTTTTATAAAAAAAAAAAAAAAAAAAAATATTTAACATATAGCTTACATCATTGTAGAAAAATGAATAAACAAACAGTACAAAGAAGTAAACATAAAAATGACGAACAAAACATTATACCAACAATATTCTCCAAAAGTAGTGCAATTTTCTAAATTATATTAACCAATGAAAAGGTACAATGTACAACCATACTAACATTCACTCAGATTCGAGGCAGGTAACATTTTTACACAGGTAGGCCAATGAGGAGGATTAGGGCCAGATGAAGCTACACCCGAGAAATAGTAAGGTAAGTAATATTTCCCCCTGCCCTCTGGCTAAGTTGTACTATGTTTGATGTAGTTATCCCATTTAGACCAATTTATCATATTTCTATTTTTTGCATTAGCCAAACTGTAATCATTGGAAGTTAGGACCCTGTTATAGCAAATAGTATTGATTAACTCTCTAATTGTAGGGATATCAGGAGTTTTCCAGTATTTTACTAACAACCATTTGGCCCCCAAGAGGACATGCAAAACCAAATTCCTTTCCACTAGGGGGAGAAACTCCAGACCCCTGTGGAGAATAGCCACTTGAGGGGTACAAGGGAAATGTTTATCTAGAACTCTAGCTAGAAGTTGACAAATTTCTAACCACATATCTTAGATCTTTTTACACTTCCACCAGACATGGGAATCATCACCTAAGGAACCACACTGTTTCCAGCATAGGGCGTCCCCGTTTGTATTGAATTTTGACATTCTAACCGGGGTTAGATGCCATCTGTGTAAGATTTTAAAAAAGAGTTCCAGATAAGCTGGATTTATAGCGGATTTCTTAATCAGCTTTATAATATCCCTCCAATTGTCTTCATCAAGGGCCACATTAAGATCTAATTCCCAGCCTATGATTCCCTTACTTTTAATAAACGGAGTGATCTCGCTTAGAATCTTATTGCAGTTTGAAATAATATGACGATTCCTTCTCTTTATAATTAGTTCTTCTATTTTAGTAGGTGGATTTATTTCTTGGGTTTTAAATCCCCAGGAAATTAAAGCTTGTTTTAAGCATTCATAATGTAGCCATGAGAGTTTTTCCAGGTTGTATTTTTTCATTAATTCGGAATATGTCAAAAGATTATTATTATTATATAACTCTGATACCAAGGAAATGCCTCCTTTATACGAAAGATAAAGGTTTACGGAGGGGTCACTGGAATAAACCAATTCAATAGGGGTGACTAAAGATGGATAATGTGTTATTTGCATTCTCTCTTTATTCTTATACGAAAATTTTACTAGAAATTGCAATTTTGTTTGGTAGTTTACCCAGTGAATTTTTATTATAATATGGTAACCATAATAGGTTCTTTATAGAGGAGTCACTAAGAATAGCCTCTTCAAAGACCAACCATCTAGGTTTCTCCTGGAGGGTGTTCCAATTTATAAGTTGCGCAACGATAATTTTATGATATACCGTATTTATCGGCATATAACACGCACCGGCGTATAACACGCACCTCATTTTAAGAAGGGAATTTCAGGAAAAAAATAATTCAAATAAAGAATTTTGAAGCAAAATCCTCAACCTCCCTCCTCATCCTCATCCTCCCTCCTCAACCCCCTCCTCCACACCCCCATCCTCATCCTCCTTCCTCAACCCCCCCCTCCTCATACTCAACCTCCCTCCTCATCCTCAACCACCCTCCTCATCCTCAAGCCCCCTCCTCATCCTCAACCCCCTCCTCAATCTCCCTCCTCATCCTCCCTCCTCAACCCCCCCTCAACCTCCCTCCTCAAACCCCCTCCTCAACCCCCCAATCCTCATACTCCTTCCTCAACCCCCCTATACTCATCCCCCTCCTCATCCTCAACCCCCTCCTCAACCCCCCAATCCTCATACACCTTCCTCAACCCCCCTATACTCATCCCCCTCCTCATCCTCAACCCCCCTCCTCATACTCAACCTCCCTCCTCATCCTCAACCCCCTCCTCAACCTCCCTCCTCCCTCCTCAACCCCCCCTCAACCTCTCTTCTAAAACCCCCTCCTCAACCCCCCAATCCTCATATTCCTTCCTCAACCCCCCTATAATCATCCCCCTCATCATCCTCAACCCCCTCCTCATCCTCAACCCCCCTCCTCATACTCAACCTCCCTCCTCATCCTCAACCCCCTCCTCAACCTCCCTCCTCATCCTTCCACCTCAACCCCCCATCCTCAACCCCCTCCTCAACCTCCCTCCTCAACCCCCCTATCCTCAACCTCCCTCCTCAAACCCCCTCAACCCCCCTCCTCAACCCCCCATCCTCATCCTCCCTCCTCAACCCCCCTATCCTCAACCCCCTCCTAAACCCCCCTCCTCAACCTCAACCCCCCTCCTCAACCTCCCTCCCCATTCTAAACCCCCTCCACATTCTAAACCCCCCCTCTCCTCAACCTAAACCCCGCTCCTCCTCAACCTAAACCCCCTCCTCCTCAACCTAAACCCCCCTCCTCAACCTAAACCCCCCTAAATACACCCCCCGTCACATGTGCGCCAGCGCGCCACGTCATTAGCATATACAGGGTGCCGATTTTCAGATAATTGTTTGATATTCTGTCAGGTATGGATCTTAAGCAATAGGTAATTTTCGGGACAATACTCATGTTGGTTGCTGCGATTCTCGCCAACCAGGGCAAGTTAAGAGATCACCAATCACATAGAATAGGTCTGATTTGTTTCATGACACCTTCCAAGTTAACTTTAAGAATATCCTTGACTCCAAATGACAGTTTTATGCCCAAATGGACTATATATTCGGATTTCCAATTATACGAGGATATTTTACCCAATCTATTTTTAACTTCTGGTTTAAAACCTCTCATTAAGGTATTAGATTTTAGATTATTTATCTTGAAATATAATAGTCTTCCGAATTCATCCAGAATTTCTTGTAATTTTGGGCATGCCTCCTCCGGGTTAGTCATAGTAATGACAATATCATCTGCAATCATTTAAATTCATCCTTATTAATAATTACACCCTCTATAGCTTTACACTCTCGAATATAAATAGCTAGGGGTTCTATAAAGAGGATAAACAGTAAAGGGGATAGGGGACATCCCTGTCGAGTGCCATTTCCAATTTTAAACTTTTTTGACTTGAAGTCTGGATTTGCTATATATGCCGTAGGATTGGCATACAGGGCTTTAACGGATCTCGAGGCAAAGTCGTTAAATCCGAATTTTGTCAGGACAGCCTGGAGAAATTCCCAATTCACCCTGTCGAATGCCTTTTCCGCATCCAAAGACAGGGCCAATAAGGGTATATCCTGTTCTACCACGTAATTTAAAATATCAATCATTCGTCTAGAGTTATCAGATGCCTGGCGACCAGGAATAAAGCCTGTTTGGTCTCTATGGATCAACTGGTTAATTATGATTTTCAGTCTATTTGCCAATATTTTGGCGTAGATTTTTATATCTAAATTAATCAGAGATATTGGTCGGTAGCTCCCTCACTGCTCCGGATTTTTACCTTCTTTCAAAATGTTAATTATTTTAGTCTCTGACATCTCAGGGGGGATATCCCCTGTTTGTTTTATTTCGTTAAATAGGTTACATAAGTGACTTTTTAGTTCCGACAAAAAAGATTTGTAAAACAGAGAGTCAAATCCATCTACCCCCGGGGATTTTGTTGGATTTGCCGCTATTAATTACTTCAGTGATTTCCTCGATGGTTATCTCACTGTCTAAGTATTCACTATCCTTTTCTAAAACTCTAGGGAACTTGATCTTACATAGGAAGGCTTCAATTTCTTCTTTGGCTGGAAGTTTATACCGCGTATCATTTCCTAAGTTGTACAACTCGGTGTAATAGTCCTGAAAGATCCCGCTAATTTTGTCGGGGTGTAGATGAATTTTACCCTCTTTATCCCGTTTTTTTTAAAATCCTGTTCTGGCTTCGTTGCTTCTTTAGTCTGTTAGCAAGATATTTACCGGATTTATTGCCGTATATGAATATCCGCCTGAATCTTATTATAATTCAAGAAGGCTATTTTCCTCTTTGTTGCTGAGTTCAGACCATTTACATTATGCAAGATGACTTTTAATCCTTTACCCATTGGCAAGATTTTTAGATTCCTCTCATGTCATATATAATAAAATTTCCACTTTACATTGCCTCAGATAGTTCCCGGATACATTCATCATTCTTTCAACATACACATCCATACATACTAAACCAAAGTCTACCGACATCCTAGACTCTGGTTAACAGGGCGATAGCCTGGTATAGGGAAATGTCAGGGGTGGCTATCCACCTTTGGTAGGGAGACCTACAGATAAGAAGAAAGAAAAGGACAAAGAGAAAAAAAGGAGAAAAGGAAAAAGGAAGGATAAAAGAAAGGAAGAAATATAGGAGGAGATGTACCATTAAAGAGATTGCCTGTTACATAGTAGGGTAGGCAAGCATGTATGCCCTTGCAGAACCCATGTAGACGCTTATTGTCCTCTAATAAAATATATTAACCCTTAGCTCTTCTCCCACTAGGGGGGCATAATACATAACTCCTTTCCCCCGCCCTTCCTCCGTTGCCCCCCCTCCCCACCATCTCTCCCCCATCCCACCACTCCCCTCTCCTATTTAGGTGCTGTAATATTATATTATGAAAGTATCCCCTCCCAGGGCGTAGTGACAATGTACGACATCCTACTTCT
Source organism: Discoglossus pictus (assembly GCA_027410445.1). Taxonomy (NCBI): domain Eukaryota; kingdom Metazoa; phylum Chordata; class Amphibia; order Anura; family Alytidae; genus Discoglossus; species Discoglossus pictus. Next base: position 208,080,646 of record CM050167.1, on the reverse strand, counting down.
AATAAATGAGCACTAACCTCTAATTGTGAAACTACAAATTATATACTAAATTCAAATAAGTGCTATATAAGTTATTATGAGGTATTCCCCTTTAAGTTGGGGGACCAAAGTGACTAAAGAAAGAGAAAAAGCGGACCCATATATCATATAATCCTATAAGGAAATTCTTAATTGTAAAGTGAAGGGAAGTGGTGAGAGAGAGGGTAGGCGGACCCGGAGAGAAGAGAGGGAAGGGCGTAAGAGGAGGGAAACAGAGAAATTACATGTGGGAGGATATCCTTTTTCGGCTTTATACACTATGAAAATCTTCTTCTCATCTATCTAATGAACTATCAACATTTCCTGGCAAGTCTAGTAACATTATCCCTTTCTATATTTGGGTACATATGCACTTTTTAACTTAGCCTTGTATGCCAGGTCAAGTTGCTGGCAGACAGTGTCACTTTTTCAACCCCTTTGACTTCCTTAACTATGTCCATCTGCCATTCTTTCAACATTTTTATACCTTCCTAGACTGTTTTAATCCTATACCAATTTAAATCCTTATATACTGAAATACCAGTTGGAGAGATCCATTTATACTTAATTTCTCTCTATCTTAATATCTGGGTTATTTCTGAAAATTCTCTTCTCCTAGCTAGTGTCTGAGCTGATAAATCTGTAAATATTTTGATATGTTCATATGGGGCGCGCAAACCTTTCTTTTCATATGAGACCCTCACTATTGTTTCTTTGTAAGATCTAAAGGATAACATCTCTGGGTAAGGACTTATCTAAGTGTCTAGCTAGAGGCAGCCTATGGATACTGTCAATAGTATTTTCTGATTTTGAAATATTTGGGACCAAGGTCCCCAATAAGTCCTCTACATAGGTCTTCAAATTGTTCTCTGGTATCATCTCCGATATGCCTCTTAAACGCAAATTATTTATCCTACTGCAGTCTTCAAGTGAGATAGTTTTTAACTGCAGGTCTTCTAATTTATTTTCCAGAGTTGAGGTGTATTTTAATAAACTGTTATTATCGGAAATTAGTTTGTCACAGACTTTTTCAGCCGCGTCAACTCTTTCCTTCGCTTCTTTAAGGAGTTGTGTATTTTCTGTGATGTTTTTGGTCAAGTCTGCCACAAGGAAAGTTTTGGAATAGTTCTCTCATTTTTGAGCATGTCAGGATGTCTTCTTCATCAGAAAAGAAGCTCCCCGCACTCACAGTTTGAGACGCTTTTTCTGGCGAGCGATTAGCCTCAACATTAGGGGCGAAAAAAATTTCTGTGTTTTTAAGATATCAGCTTTTTTGTCCTTTGCTTTCATTTTAGACGGCATCTTTGCGAGTTGCCTTTAAGTGTAGGCCTGCGTAAATCAGGATAAATTCCACCAGAAATTTGAATAAAACACATTAACTCAAAATTTTGCCTGGCGGGCCCTCTGGTATCAAGGCGCAATTTCCAGTGGCCTGCCTTTCCCGTCAGCAGTTATACTCTCCTATAAAAATGACTAGTGGCTAATATTGCCCTTTAAATCTGCTTTCCATGTGCATAGGTCTTAGCTTACAGATCTAATAGCGAGAGGTGCCTTTATTTACTTGCCACTGTGGAGCTGATAGAACTATTGTTGTTTGTAAAATTTCGCCCTTTATTGCTTCTCTATAGTTTGGGAAACTTGTTGTCTTATTAATAATGTCCAGATTTTAAGATATTGCTGGGGGTTTAAGGACTTTAAGATTTGGAGAAACTTCTACTTTTCCCTTTTTTTTCTTTTTATCTAGTCTATATGGCCTTTGGCCCATATCATTATGTATTTTTCGCTCTAGATGTGAAATTGACCATTTAACCAATAAAAGGAAAAAGTGAGAGTTATTATTACCTCAATGTTGCAGACCCCAAAATGTCTCAGGGAGTCTGGAAGTTTCTTTATATAAGTTTCACATACCTCTTGAATGACCAGATCGTTTCCTGTTTCCCAATTTCTTCACCTTACCCTCCAGCATCCAGACTCCATTCCCAACTATATTCTGAATTCCTCTAGGGCCATATGTACAGGAACATCACCTCCCTCCATGTTCATGTTATCTCTGATCCAGTGTAAGGGGAGCACCTCATAGGTCAGGCATTATCCGCAAAGGCTTCTGCATCTGCGAAAACCTCCAGCTTCACCTGTCCTCTCAGTTTGTCTCAAGCTGCCTGTTATATACGACAGTAGGAACCCTCAGACTTCTCACCAGGTCTTAGGCTGTCAGGGGGCTTGTGGAGGGCGCCAGGGAGAGAACAGGTCGTCAGCGTGTTCCTGGAACCTATCTTCAGAACCCTCTGACTAGTGTGTTAGAGTGTGTTAGGCTGGTGCAGTTTTTCGGCGCTCCGGAGCTCTATGAGCCTCCACGCTTCTCCTGACGTCTCCTTCCCCTTCTCCAGGGCCTGCGAACGCCACTCACTATGCTACGCTCTGTATGGCAACTGCTCCCCCATCAGCACTGGTGGGTCTGGTCCTCCTTAATGACCAGAGTAGCGTCGCTGCCGCTCTGATCACCCAAACGCAGCCTCCCCTTCTCTGCTTAGCGACTCAGCTCCTCATCTCCTCATCTCAGAGGTGCTGCAGTCTCCCTACCACCCTGAAGCTAGCTGTGAGCTAGCACGACCTCATTTCCTGTCACGCCCCCCAGCGACAACAACTTTTGCTTCCTGTCTTTTAGCCAGCTCTCAATCCATGAGCAGATATTTACTGCAATTCCTGTATCCCCTAGTTTGCACAATAGTCTTCCCTGTGGCACTGTATCAAAAGCCTTTGCAAAATCCAAAAAGACTACAGCCACTGAGTTGCCTTGATCCAGGTTCCTACTAACCTCCTCATAGAAACAGGTTGTTAAAAGAGTAACATATATGTTTTAGCTCTGCATAATTTCATATTCTCCTGCCCCCAAATATATGTAAATTCCCTATGACTACACCCCATTCTGCCCTTTTCTAAATTCTCAGAATAAACATTGTTATTATCAATAAAAATGATTATCCGAAGAACCAAGCAAACCAAAAATATACAACTGATCCGTAGTGAACAAGGAACAGGCTAATTTAGGTAGCTGAATAAAGCTGTTTACTATTTACGTGCTTTGAGTCAAAGCTGGAGATTTCTTAGCTATTTATTATTGTCTCTAAACATTGATTGGGGTTGTTCCTTTTTTGTGCATAATTCTGAAGAAGCCACACAGTAAGCAGTTTTCACATGAGTCATGGTTAGTAATGTGCACTTTATACACCACTTGAAGAATGAATGAAAACTTTGAAATACTTATTTTCTTAGAAAGGGAATCAGCTTGGATAAAAAAAATTGAAGGCTAATTATGTTGAAATACTGTTTCAACCTTGTAAATTTCTACTAATCACACTTGTACAAGGTGGTATAGCTCAGAGGCTGAAAGTAGACAATATCCGTCTTTATTCACTAGCATGTCGTGCAGACAGTTTCTAAACCATAATGTCCTTGAAAAGGCTTTGCATAGTTGCAGGGATTTTTTTTTTATAGCCATTGAAAACTATTATTATTATTAATAGATTCAGTGATTATTTGTTCCTTGCTTATGGGACTATATAAACGCAAGTAAAGGATGTATGACTGCTGATGCCAATGCTGTTTAGTACGGGGCTGGTTATAGCATTATTCATTGTGAAAATCAAGCCATAACGATAATAGAAGAAGATTTATTTAAATGCCTTAGGAAAAGAAAATAACATTTATAAAGCCCACCCACAATGAGAAACGTCCTCCAAAATAGTGCTATTGTCAAAACACCAGGATCAGTTTAATGTTTTCTGATTTGTCAAAAACTGCAACCGACTTCCAGAAAAAAAACCTTTTAAACAGCAATTATAGCAGCAATTATATCCTGAGTTGTAGACCAAGCTTATTGATCATGCGAGTATTGTTAATGAAAGAATATGAAATAAATTATGTGATACATATATGTTACTATCTAATCAAACTATCTAAATTACAGTTGCAAACAATGCATGTAAACATACTTCTGTTAGCATATTACATTTACTAATAAATATGATTTAAAGCTGGTGACACAAAGAATACAAGCATAATAAAAGGGCAAATAGGAGGTATCGCTCAAGTGAAATTACAATAGCCCTTAGTAGAACATCATTATCAGATTCTAGAAGGCTCAGTGATTACAAAAATCCCTTCCTACCAGCCCTCCCCCCATTGAAAAATAAACATAGCCACTACGGTTCCAAGCTAGAAGCAAGTACTCAAATCAACTTGCTAAATGCAACAGTTTTCAGAAATGAAGATTTTTTTTTTCTAAAATACAGTGTTCTCCATGCATTCCACAATTTCTGGCATAATGCAAACTAAGGGCCTCATTCTATTAATGGCCTTCAAACGGCCGCAAAGATGCAATTCCTTGCGAGGGTGCTGCAGCCCCTCGTAGCCCTACTTCTACGTTGCTATCCAAATGAAAAGGGCTGCAGCACACCCCTTCCTACGGCTAATCGCAAGACAGGCAATAGTTAGCTTTGGCGGGCTTGTACCTGAATGCGGGCATTAGCCTGCATATCAGAGTGAAAGCCCGCCAAACTAAAAAGTGAAAAATAAATTGAATGCAGCACTGTACAGCACTGTAATTGATAGGGGACACACTGGGGGACACAAGGAATACATGTAGTACATTGGCTAGCTGGCATATCACCGCTAGCCAATACTGTAATTTGTGGCCTCAGTCTGCCGGGTTGGAGAGACTAAAAGTACCCCCCGGCACCTAAAATTAACCCCATAACTCATGGGGGTCAGTATAGACTCCATGAGACCAAAATGAACCCCCTCAGTCCAATAGGGGTCGAAATAGATCACTATAGGACACTATTAACCCCTAGGTTAACTGAATTGAAGGGTTACATTTTGTTCTGTTCAGCTCATCACCATCAGAACCATGAGCACCTCTGGTATAGCTCATGACCATCAGAACCATGAGCGCCTTTGGTACTCATTGCCTAAACAATTACTGTTATCAGTGCTGACTAAGAAACTGCTCCTTTATTCCAAGTATATATCCATGAAACTGTTATATTCAATATGTTTTGGTTCTTGTATCCTGTTTTGTTTCATATATCCTCTAAACATTTTATGACTCTTGTTTCCAAAAATGTGTATACGTGGTATAAGAAGACATGTTATGATTTATTGTCTTTTCACTATTTAAACTCGGTCAAAAGCGGAAATAAAGAGAATCTGTTTGGAAAGGCCCTGTGTGTATGTGTATACATATTTTCCAGACGGGTTCCCCAAGGTGCCTTGAAGGAGTTGCGGGACATCCCGGTAGTCAACTAGTGTCATTGGTAAATTTCCCCAATACCCATAAGTGCCATGAGGGTCCTCCAGGGCCCTCATGACAAAGTCTAAGCACTACACTGCACTATTAACCCAAAATATACCCCATTAACCCCTTAAGCCTAACTATACCCCATTAACCCATACTAAACCCAATTTAACCCTAATTGGGCCTATTTAACCCTAACTGTACCTATGTAAACCTAACTGGGCCTATCTAACCAAAACTGGGCCTATTTAAACCTAACTGTACCTATTTAACCCTTACTGGACCTGATAACCCTAACTGGGCCTATTTAACCCCTCTAGACCTATTTAACCCTAACTGGGCACATCTGACCCTAACTGTACATATTTACCGTATATACTCGAGTATAAGCCAAGTTTTTCAGCCCTTTTTTTAAGGCTTAAAAGGGCCCCTCGGCTTATACTCGAGTCACCCTGTGTCTCTTTCCCCCGCGTGTCTCTCCACCCCGTGTCTCTTCCCCCCTCTCCCTCTCCTGTGTCTCTTTCCCCTCCTCTCCCTCATGTCTCTTTCCCTCCCCTCCCTTATCATCCTCCTCATCTTCCCTTCTCATCCTCTCTCCTCAACCCCCCTCCACAACCCCCCTCCTCATCCTCAACCCCCCTCCTCAACTCCCCTCCTCATCCTCAACCCCCCTCCTCAACACCCTCCTCATCCTCAACCCCCCTCCTCAACACCCTCCTCATCCTCAATCCCCCTCCTCAACCCCCCCTCAACCTCAACCCCCCTCCTCAACCTCAACCCCCTCCTCAACCTCAACCCCGTCCTCAACCTCAACCCCCCTCCTCAACTTCAACCCCCCTCCTTATCCACCCTCCTCAACCTCCCTACTCACTTTAGCCTCTCTAATTACCTCTCCCTTTCCCCTCACTTACCTTCCATCAGCAGCTGCTCCTCCACTCCTTTGCACGTCTTCCGGCTGCGTCGGGACCCGGCATATGCTAATGACGTGACATCCAATGAGCGTCACATCATTAGCATTGGCCGGATCCCGACTCAGCCGGAAGAGGCATGGTGGAGCAGAGGAGCGGAGGAGCAGCTGCTGATGGAAGATAAGTGAGGGGAAAGGGAGAGGGGGAGGTAATTAGAGAGAGATAAAGTGAAGAGGGGGGTTGAGGATGAGGAGGGGGGTTGCGGAGGGGGAGGGGGGTTGAGGAGAGAGGATGAGGAGGGGGGTTGAGGAGAGAGGATGAGGGGGGTGTTGAGGATGAGAACAGAGGATGAGGTGGTCTGTTGAGGAGGGGGGTTGAGGAGGGTGATAAGAGAGGGGGAGGGAAAGAGACACGAGGGAGAGGGGGGAAATAGACTCAGGGAAGGGAGAGGGGGGAAGAGACACAGGGAAGGGAGAGGAGGGGAAGAGACACAGGGGAAGGAGAGGAGGGGAAAGACACAGGGGAGGGAGAAGGGGGAGTGACACAGGGGAGAGTGAGGGGGAAGAGACACAGGGAAGAGAGAGGGGGACACAAGAAAGGGGCACAGAGGGCACACAAGAGGGGCGCAGGGTGCAGCACATTTCCCACCCTCGGCTTATACTCGAGTCACTAAGTTTTCCCAGTATTTTGTGGTAAAATCGGTGCCTCTGCTTATACTCGGGTCGGCTTATACTCAAGTATATATGGTAACTCTAACTGGGCCTATTTAATCCTTACTTGGACCTAATAACCCTAACTGGGCCTATATATCTATACAGACCCCCATAAGCCTCCATCTAACCCCTTCACTAATGGGGGTCATAGAGACCCTCATAAGCCTCCCTCTAGCCCCTTCATTTATGGGGGTCCATACAGAAACCAGTAATCCTCTATTTAACCGAATCAGTTCCATAAGGGTCTATGAATACCCTCATGGGACAATTAGAACCCTAATATTAACCCCATAAGTGACATGAGGGTCCTCCAGGACCCTCATGACACTAAGTACAAACACTGCACTACACTATACCCCCCAATAAACCACTAAATCTAAACTAACCCCCATCTACCCCAACCTATTAACACCTACACTACCTTCCTACCCCCTATTAACCCCCCACCCCACTAATTACACAAAATAAAAAAAAGCTAAGTTACAAAAAATCCCTCCACTACAAAAAAAAACATTACAAACCCCCTCACTACAAAAAATAATAAAATAACATTACAAATGCCCCCACTATAAAAAATTAAAAAAGAACATTACAACCCCCCCACTACAAAATATAAAATAATTACACACCTGCAAATAAAATACATACACATATATACATCACATATTATAATTGTCAAACTGCGATTTGTCGTCACGCTTGCGACGAATCACAGTTTGACAATGATCCGATTGCAACTTTGCAATACGCATCGTGAATTGCGCATTGCGCAGCAGTAGCCGCGCTTGCACAGAGCGCGGCGTGAGCCGCGCATGCGCACAGCGCGGCGCGAGTCGCGCATGCTCACAGCGCAGCGCAAGCAGATGGGAGAGTGGGGAAGAGTGGGGAAGAGGCACAGAGGGACAGTGGGGAAGAGAGTGGGGAAGAGACACAGAGGAATAGGTGGGAAAGAGACACAGGGGAGGTAGAGGAAGGGGGAAAAAAAGGAGGTAGAGGAGGGGGAAGAAACACAGGGGAGGGAGAACAGGGGGAAGAAACACAGGGGAGGGAGAACAGGGGGGAGATACACATGGGAGGGAAATGGGGTGGAGAGGGGAAAAGACACAGGGGGAAGTGGGGAACAGACACAGGGGGAAGGGGGAAAGAGACACAGGCCAGGGGGGAACAGGCACAGAGGGAGAGGGGGAAAGAGGCACAGAGGGAGAGGGGGAAGAGACACAGGGGGGAGAGATACAGAGGGTGAGGGGGGAAGAGACACAGAGGGAAAGGGGGTAAGAGGTACAGAGAGAGGGAGGAAAGAGGCACAGAGGGGGGAGACACAGAGGAAGGGGTGGAGAGACACAGTGGCGAGAGACACAGAGAGAGGTGGGGGAAGAGGCACAGAGGGAGAGGGGTGGAAGACACAGAGGGTGACGGGGGAAGAGACACTGAGGGAGAGGGGGAAGAGAGAGAAAGGGAGGAAGAGGCACAGAAAGAGGAGGGGGAAGAAACACAGGGGAGTGAGAGGAGGGGGAAGAGACACAGGGGAGAGAGTGCAGTGGGAAAGATACACAAGGGAGGGAAATGGAGACACAAGGAAGGCGGGAACAGACACAGGGGGAGGGGGAAAGAGACACAGGCCAGGGGGGAACAGACACAGGGGAGGGTTGGGGGAGACACAGGGGGGGGGAAGAGATGCATGGGAGGGAGAAGGGGGAAAGAGACACAGGGGAGGGGTTTAGAGACATGGGAGGGAGAGGGAGGTAAAAACACAGGGGGGCAGGAGATACAAGGGAGGTAGACGAGGCGGAAGGAGACACAAGGGAGGGAGAGGAGGATGAAATAAGACACGAGGGAGAAAGTAGACAGAGGGAGAGACTCGCAATGAGCTCCAAAGGGGCTCATTGCAAGGCCTGTGATGAGCACGAAAAATGCTCATCACATGGCCAGTAAAGTAGAGGGGGAGAGGTTTACATTGTGTGGCAAACAGCATTGCCAGGCTTCAGTTTTTATTGCCGTCATTTTTGACGGGCAAGTCGCTAGTAACATTATAATACGGCAATATATACATTACAAATATGTACTATTAACCTCCTAACTACAATACATTTCCCCCTATCTACATTACATATCCCCATGACTACAAAATAGTACCCCCTATCTATAAAACATTACCCCTATCTATAAAAATGTACCCCCTATCTATAACACATAACCCCCTATCCATAACACATAACCCCTATCTATAAAACATTACCCTTACTTATAAAACCCCTATCTACATAACATAACCCCCTATCTATAATACATTAAACCCAAAATCTAAGCTAAAATAGAATAAATAAGACCACTTACCTTGCCTAGATGTCCCTTCAGATCGCACCTCTAGGAAAAAAAAATAATTAGTTAAACACTTTCATAGAATAAAAAAACATTTTAAATACAGTATTAAACATACCTTTCCAGCATTTTTCTCCTAGGGGTGCGATCTGAAGGAACATCTGCAAAGGTAAGTGGTCTTATTTATTCTATTTATTTATTTTATTTTAGGTTAAATTTAGGGTTTAATGTATTATAGGTACAAAAAGAGAAAAATACAGGTGGCTCCAGGTACCCAAAGATTCCAGGATATAGTAAAGGGGTGCTACAATAGGATATAATTAATTGAATACAAAAAAGTAGAAAACAGAACAAGTATCCTTTAAACTGTTAGTGCACACCCTCTGCCCAGTTGAACAATATAGAGTGGAAGGAAAGATTATATAAAACTTAACATTTATTAGTGTGGTTAAAAACTGTAGTTAAAATATTGAAAGTCTGACGAGATACAATTTGTGGGGGAATGAAAAATAGTTGATTAGGGCTTTCTTATAAATCCAATGGATAGGAATATATATTATATCCTCATTATAAAGTGATAATAAGTAGTGAAAATCAAAGTGCATATAGTGGAGTACAAATGAGTAGCAGAAACATAGGTCCAATTAAAGGCCTATGTGTTTGCACTGATAAATATTGCACTTTTTAGGGAAAGTGCCTAGTGCTTACAAAATAGTGATTATTGCACTTATTAATATTGCATCTTTTATTGTTGCTGTCTAAAGTGATAAGTGCCAATACATTTATAAATAAGCTCTTGAGTAAATACAATAGATAAAGTGCTTGTGCTAGCTGAGGATATAAATATATGGTATAGGTCCGTTGTTGCAAGGTAGAGCCCTATATTGTAATTATAATAACGATTGTTTGTGTCCCCACAATGTCTATGGAGCTGGGTGGCCTAATGAGTTCCACACTCAAGTATTCATTTTTAGAATATAATATTCAATTGTAGTTAGGTGTGGATGCTCTTATTCAAACATATATTGTAGATGGTAAGTCTGTATTAATGTGAAGCATCCCAGCTCCAAACAACTGCCCGCGTGTGGCTTATGCGTCTGCATATGACGTCATAGGTCAGCGTGGCGGCGTTGTGCGTGCAACCCGACGCACGTTTCTAAAAATTTCATCAGGGGTTACGGGGAGAATGTCAGAGGAGCTATTTATGCTCCTTAGTTGCCTTGGCAACCTCAAAATGTAAAACTTAAATCATTAAACTCTTTTAAAAGGTGTTTTTATAAAAAACAAGTTATATAGAGATGAATTAATTGAAAGTCACATGGACAAGTATATTGGCTTTATTAATATACTAGGGAGTATAGTAGAGTTAGAAAAGGTAGATATTCTATATATAGCACAACATATGGCACTTAACATAGGGTTATAATGGGTATATTTATTTTGTTTTTATTATTATTAATTGCCCCTTATACATAATTCAGATAATGATGAACAGTATATATTTTAATTATCCATGGTTGACCATCAAAAGAGGTTTAAATAGGAACTGCTATTAATATTAATCCATCATTGATCATGTTGAATATGCTATTCTGTATATGATTGATGGAAGTATTATTCATATACCTATATGTGTTGCCATAATTAAGGAATGTATCACTACAACATATTGGCTCCAAATTCAAAATGTACAATAGTACACATATGGTATATAGATGCCTGGTTATATCAAAAAATAGTAGATTCCTTAGATAAATGGGGTAAAGGTAAAACCGTCATTGAGACCCCAAGGTTTTTTAGTCTTAAGTGTAAAAATCCAATAGGCCTCCTTTTTTAGTAGTTCCTTATCAACATTCCCTCTTCTGATATTGTTTTTAATGCCGTCAATGGCTATAAATGATATATTGTTGAGATCACCATTGTGTTGGGAATTTACGTGATTGGCCACTGGAGTGTCATATTCTTTGGTGATGCTATATACATGTTCTAATATTCTGCGCCTGAATTCTCTACAGGTTTTGCCTATGTATTTCATCCCACATTTACAAATCATGAGGTATATCACCCCCACAGTTTTACATGTCATTAAGTGTTGGATCTTGAAATTCTCAATTCCATCTTTTGAGGGAAAAGTTTTGGTGGTATTCACATATTTGCATGCTTTACATGATAAACATTTATAGCAGCCTTTTGTTCTATTAAGCCAAGTGTTGATTTTAGTATTTTCCAAATGGCTTCTGGATAGCATATCTCTCAAATTAGTTGATCTTCTGCTAGTGATTTGGGCCTGGTTGCTTAGAAATGGTTTTAAATCATCATCACCCAGGAGAATCTTCCAATGGTCATTGAATATTTTTCTGATTTCATGCCATTTACCATTATAGGTGCCTATGCATCTGACCATTTCATCATGTTGTTTATTTTTGTTCAACAACAGTAGGTCACGGTCTACTGCTTTGGCCCTTTGGAAAGCTCTTTTTAGGGGTTTGTTCTTATATCCCCTTTCCTTGAAGCGTTGTTGCAATTCACTGGCTTCCATCTCAAAATTAATTTGACTGGAGCAATTTCTTTTGATTCTTAAGTATTGCCCTTTGGAAAATACTAAAATCAACACTTGGCTTAATAGAACAAAAGGCTGCTATAAATGTTTATCATGTAAAGCATGCAAATATGTGAATACCACCAAAACTTTTCCCTCAAAAGATGGAATTGAGAATTTCAAGATCCAACACTTAATGACATGTAAAACTGTGGGGGTGATATACCTCATGATTTGTAAATGTGGGATGAAATACATAGGCAAAACCTGTAGAGAATTCAGGCGCAGAATATTAGAACATGTATATAGCATCACCAAAGAATATGACACTCCAGTGGCCAATCACGTAAATTCCCAACACAATGGTGATCTCAACAATATATCATTTATAGCCATTGACGGCATTAAAAACAATATCAGAAGAGGGAATGTTGATAAGGAACTACTAAAAAAGGAGGCCTATTGGATTTTTACACTTAAGACTAAAAAACCTTGGGGTCTCAATGACGGTTTTACCTTTACCCCATTTATCTAAGGAATCTACTATTTTTTTATATAACCAGGCATCTATATACCATATGTGTACTATTGTACATTTTGAATTTGGAGCCAATATGTTGTAGTGATACATTCCTTAATTATGGCAACACATATAGGTATATGAATAATACTTCCATCAATCATATACAGAATAGCATATTCAACATGATCAATGATGGATTAATATTAATAGCAGTTCCTATTTAAACCTCTTTTGATGGTCAACTATGGATAATTAAAATATATACTGTTCATCATTATCTGAATTATGTATAAGGGGCAATTAATAATAATAAAAACAAAATAAATATACCCATTATAACCCTATGTTAAGTGCCATATGTTGTGCTATATATAGAATATCTACCTTTTCTAACTCTACTATACTCCCTAGTATATTAATAAAGCCAATATACTTGTCCATGTGACTTTCAATTAATTCATCTCTATATAACTTGTTTTTTATAAAAACACCTTTTAAAAGAGTTTAATGATTTAAGTTTTACATTTTGAGGTTGCCAAGGCAACTAAGGAGCCTAAATAGCTCCTCTGACATTCTCCCCGTAACCCCTGATGAAATTTTTAGAAACGTGCGTCGGGTTGCACGCACAACGCCGCCACGCTGACCTATGACGTCATACGCAGACGCATAAGCCACACGCGGGCAATTGTTTGGAGCTGGGACGCTTCACATTAATACAGACTTACCATCTACAATATATGTTTGAATAAGAGCATCCACACCTAACTACAATTGAATATTATATTCTAAAAATGAATACTTGAGTGTGGAACTCATTAGGCCACCCAGCTCCATAGACAGTGTGGGGACACAAACAATCGTTATTATAATTACAATATAGGGCTCTACCTTGCAACAACGGACCTATACCATATATTTATATCCTCAGCTAGCACAAGCACTTTATCTATTGTATTTACTCAAGAGCTTATTTATAAATGTATTGGCACTTATCACTTTAGACAGCAACAATAAAAGATGCAATATTAATAAGTGCAATAATCACTATTTTGTAAGCACTAGGCACTTTCCCTAAAAAGTGCAATATTTATCAGTGCAAACACATAGGCCTTTAATTGGACCTATGTTTCTGCTACTCATTTGTACTCCACTATATGCACTTTGATTTTCACTACTTATTATCACTTTATAATGAGGATATAATATATATTCCTATCCATTGGATTTATAAGAAAGCCCTAATCAACTATTTTTCATTCCCCCACAAATTGTATCTCGTCAGACTTTCAATATTTTAACTACAGTTTTTAACCACACTAATAAATGTTACGTTTTATATAATCTTTCCTTCCACTCTATATTGTTCAACTGGGCAGAGGGTGTGCACTAACAGTTTAAAGGATACTTGTTCTGTTTTCTACTTTTTTGTATTCAATTAATTATATCCTATTGTAGCACCCCTTTACTATATCCTGGAATCTTTGGGTACCTGGAGCCACCTGTATTTTTCTCTTTTTGTACCTATTGGCATTTATGAACTAAGTTCTATCTAAGGTGTTCAGCTCGGTATCAATACCCATTAACAAATAGAAATATGGAGCCAGGAACAGGCTTCTTATTTCAAAATTGGAACCAAGAAAGTTGGCTAAATGAAGCCAAAAGTGTATTTAACAAAGATTTAAATCCAGGACAACGAAAAGAGCCCTTATTATTAAAAAATCAGTTTTTTGAATTGAATAAACTATGTAAACAACAATATAGAGTATGGTGGGAGATAGCAAGTTTGGAGAACTATCTGGCAAACAATTTAGTACCCAGAGGACTACGTATTAATCTATTCCCCACAATTCAAGGCCTACCTGAGGAATTTGTAAAAAAATGGGATACTGTGCTGTTAAGATGTTCTAAGGAACTCATGACTCTAATTTTGGAATGGGAACAATCACAATTGAAAGAAATAGATCCACATTTGAAAAAAGAAGTGGAAAAAATTAGAGAACACAACACAGATCCCAACTTTGTGGAATTAGAAAATAAACTGCAAAGAGACATAGAAAATTTAAAAAAAATGTTGGTTGATAGGAAACAAAAGAAATTCCATAGGGATTTAAATGATTTCCAAAGTGGAAATATCTTTAGAAGATCTAGAAAACAATTTATCCCTAAAGCACATACTGATAATAGTGCATCTGAATCTGAATGGTCAGATTTGGAAACTAATGACACATCAGGCCTAACTAACCTCCAAATGGTAAAAAGACCAACCAAAACTTTTTTAGATCAAAGAGGAGGATTAGGAGGGGTAAGAAAAAATCAAGACCCATACAAACCCCAACAAAAAAGAATACGGAAGAACTAGATTCTTTACAAATATTCAATCTATCAACCAAGACTTTATCGAGTGACCATCTAGCAGTTCTCAAGAAAGGCCTGAATTTTTCACCTACAGGGGATTTCAACCTCTTTGAATGGGTAAAGGATACTCATTTGTTTGCCAGAAAATTGGCTTTAAAAAAGTTCTTCTCTAAAAAGAAGAACACAAACTTAGTAGAACCTCTTCACTCTAAAACTTTGAGAAGTCTCGAATGTCTACTAGCAGAAAATGAAGAATTTGAATCTACAGGTCCTTACTCTGCTTTTAAACCACAAAGCAAATATACACCACCTTTAAGTATAAGTCCCAATATAGAGCTATTTGTAAACAACGTGGTTCGTGATATGACTAATATTTCTAATAAAAGTATTGTCAATTACAACCTTACTAAAACTGAAAGACTGGCATTAAAGCAATTACAACAAGATAAAAACATAATTATTAGGAATTCAGACAAAGGAGGTAATATAGTGATACTTGATAAAACTGACTATATTCTAGAATGTGAGAGACTCCTCAAAGATCAAAAAAGTTACAAAAAATTAGAAAAGGATCCAACTGACAACTTCATTGAGGAACTCAAAGATATTCTAACTAAAGGCCTGAATACTAAAGTCATATGCAAGTCTGAATTTGACTACCTTCTGAACCAGAACCCTAAAATAGCTACGTTCTATACTATCCCTAAAATACATAAGAACCCTAAAAAACCTCCTGGCAGACCGATTGTGTCGGGAATTGAGAGTATCACAGAGAACCCCAGCAAATATGTGGATTCTATGTTACAACAATTTGTGACCACATTAGCATCACATGTAAAAGACACTAAGGATGTTCTATTAAAACTAAATGATGTCTCAATCAGCGAAGAAGCACTCTTGGTGTCTTTAGATGTTGAATCTCTGTACACAAATATACAACACCAAAGAGGTGTTGAAGCAGTGAGGTACTTCTTATCAAAAAGAGGTACTCAATATTCCAATCACAATGAATTCATATTAAATTTGCTGGAGTTTGCACTAACTCATAACTATTTTGTTTTTCTCAATAAATTCTACCAGCAAATTTGTGGCACAGCTATGGGCACAGCATGTGCGCCCACATATGCCAATTTATACTTAGGCTGGTGGGAAGAGCAAATAGTATTCACTGACCAATTGGACCAATTTACCAAACACATCGAGCTATGGATAAGATTTATAGATGACATCTTGTTAGTTTGGAATGGCAATCATAAAGATTTAAAGGATTTTATTGATATATTGAACCAAAATAATATGGGACTATACCTAACTTCAGAAAAAAGTGAGAATGAAATCACCTTTCTGGACTTGAAAATTGCTAAGTCAGACAATGGTAAACTTCAGACCACTACATTTAGAAAACCAACAGCCACAAATAGTCTATTACAAGCCAGTAGCAGCCATCCCAAATCTTTAATTGAAGGATTACCAGTAGGGCAATACTTAAGAATCAAAAGAAATTGCTCCAGTCAAATTAATTTTGAGATGGAAGCCAGTGAATTGCAACAACGCTTCAAGGAAAGGGGATATAAGAACAAACCCCTAAAAAGAGCATACCAAAGGGCCAAAGCAGTAGACCGTGACCTACTGTTGTTGAACAAAAATAAACAACATGATGAAATGGTCAGATGCATAGGCACCTATAATGGTAAATGGCATGAAATCAGAAAAATATACAATGACCATTGGAAGATTCTCCTGGGTGATGATGATTTAAAACCATTTCTAAGCAACCAGGCCCAAATCACTAGCAGAAGATCAACTAATTTGAGAGATATGCTATCCAGAAGCCATTTGGAAAATACTAAAATCAACACTTGGCTTAATAGAACAAAAGGCTGCTATAAATGTTTATCATGTAAAGCATGCAAATATGTGAATACCACCAAAACTTTTCCCTCAAAAGATGGAATTGAGAATTTCAAGATCCAACACTTAATGACATGTAAAACTGTGGGGGTGATATACCTCATGATTTGTAAATGTGGGATGAAATACATAGGCAAAACCTGTAGAGAATTCAGGCGCAGAATATTAGAACATGTATATAGCATCACCAAAGAATATGACACTCCAGTGGCCAATCACGTAAATTCCCAACACAATGGTGATCTCAACAATATATCATTTATAGCCATTGACGGCATTAAAAACAATATCAGAAGAGGGAATGTTGATAAGGAACTACTAAAAAAGGAGGCCTATTGGATTTTTACACTTAAGACTAAAAAACCTTGGGGTCTCAATGACGGTTTTACCTTTAGCCCATTTATCTAAGGAATCTACTATTTTTTGATATAACCAGGCATCTATATACCATATGTGTACTATTGTACATTTTGAATTTGGAGCCAATATGTTGTAGTGATACATTCCTTAATTATGGCAACACATATAGGTATATGAATAATACTTCCATCAATCATATACAGAATAGCATATTCAACATGATCAATGATGGATTAATATTAATAGCAGTTCCTATTTAAACCTCTTTTGATGGTCAACCATGGATAATTAAAATATATACTGTTCATCATTATCTGAATTATGTATAAGGGGCAATTAATAATAATAAAAACAAAATAAATATACCCATTATAACCCTATGTTAAGTGCCATATGTTGTGCTATATATAGAATATCTACCTTTTCTAACTCTACTATACTCCCTAGTATATTAATAAAGCCAATATACTTGTCCATGTGACTTTCAATTAATTCATCTCTATATAACTTGTTTTTTATAAAAACACCTTTTAAAAGAGTTTAATGATTTAAGTTTTACATTTTGAGGTTGCCAAGGCAACTAAGGAGCCTAAATAGCTACTCTGACATTCTCCCCGTAACCCCTGATGAAATTTTTAGAAACGTGCGACGGGTTGCACGCACAACGCCGCCACGCTGACCTATGACGTCATATGCAGACGCATAAGCCAAACGCGGGCAGTTGTTTGGAGCTGGGACGCTTCACATTAATACAGACTTACCATCTACAATATATGTTTGAATAAGAGCATCCACACCTAACTACAATTGAATATTATATTCTAAAAATGAATACTTGAGTGTGGAACTCATTAGGCCACCCAGCTCCATAGACAGTGTGGGGACACAAACAATCGTTATTATAATTACAATATAGGGCTCTACCTTGCAACAACGGACCTATACCATATATTTATATCCTCAGCTAGCACAAGCACTTTATCTATTGTATTTACTCAAGAGCTTATTTATAAATGTATTGGCACTTATCACTTTAGACAGCAACAATAAAAGATGCAATATTAATAAGTGCAATAATCGCTATTTTGTAAGCACTAGGCACTTTCCCTAAAAAGTGCAATATTTATCAGTGCAAACACATAGGCCTTTAATTGGACCTATGTTTCTGCTACTCATTTGTACTCCACTATATGCACTTTGATTTTCACTACTTATTATCACTTTATAATGAGGATATAATATATATTCCTATGCATTGGATTTATAAGAAAGCCCTAATCAACTATTTTTCATTCCCCCACAAATTGTATCTCGTCAGACTTTCAATATTTTAACTACAGTTTTTAACCACACTAATAAATGTTAAGTTTTATATAATCTTTCCTTCCACTCTATATTGTTCAACTGGGCAGAGGGTGTGCACTAACAGTTTAAAGGATACTTGTTCTGTTTTCTACTTTTTTAATGTATTATAGATTGGGGAAATATATTATTGATAGGGGGTCATTAAAGAAAAAAAATGCAGAATCTTAAGATAACCAATCCAGTTCAGAGGAAAAGGCTATTCACAAGTAAAAGTTACAGTATTGTCTATTCCACAACCCCTTCATAGGTTTACTAGCTGGTGGTTATATCTAGTACAAATTAAAACATATGTTTAACATTAAGAAAATAAAAAAAATAAGTAGTTTAGTTTAAGATGATAGATGCCAAAGAAGAGCAAGGGTTTTCAGTTTTCATTAGGGGTAATGTATAATAGATAGGGGTAATGTTATGTAGATAGGGTTAATGTTTTGTAGGGGGTTATGTTATGTAGATAGGGGTAATGTTTTATAGATAGGGGGTTATGTGTTATAGACCTTATGGTTTGAGGGTGTTAATTTTAGTCTCATGGGGGTCTATATTGACCCACATGAGTGATGGAGTTAATTTTACGTGCCAGGGTTGTACGTATAGTACCCCCGCGGCTTGGGGGTAACTATTAGTGTGCCGCAGACCCTTTAAGGATTCACTGCAGAAAATTCAAACTGTGCAATTCCCTGGGCTTGAATTTTGAAGTCAAGCCTGCGGCAGGAAATTTGAAATTCCGTAGATGCTGCGGGAGTCGCGATCGGTGATGATTCGGGTTCGGATTCGGGTTACGATTGGGTCCCCTGCAGCCAGCGGGGGCTTAATTGAAGCAGCCACAAGGTTTTCACAGCCCTTGCGACGGCTCCAGGGTGGAAGTAAGCGGCAGCTATTTTTGGCCGTTTTGTTAGGCTGGCGGAGGGGTGGCCCGAGCATTTGAATAGGGATGGGTGGTTCCATGCGGCTGAATGTCTTGCGGACGCGTGGGATCAAATGCTTTCCCTGCAGTAAGCTGCGGTGGCGGTGGCCGCAAGGGATAGCAGGGCGCCGCCCGCATGCTGGCAGGAGCCCTCAGGCTCAAGGGAATAGAATAGCTAAGTAGCTTGCGGCAATCCTTGCTGCCATCAGTTCCTATGGCCATCAATAGAATGAGGCCCCAAATGTGTTGTGCAAATCCAATTGAGCTACAGACAATAATAATACTTTGCACTATACAATCTAATTTGTTGATTCAAGCACTACTTTCAAAAGACATTTCTAGATTAGAAAACAATAATAATAGGTTAGAGATATACTACAGAATACAATAAGACTATAGTTAAAATTGTTTTTTATGGTTTTATGTCATAAGTACTGTAAATGCTAAGCTGACTTACAGGGCTGAACATTTAAAGAATCATGGTAAAGCCAAGAAAACAAAAAAGAGAAAGAAATCACATTTAATAGCACTCTTATGTATAATATCTTATTCAGATGGCTAAACTGTCAATTATACAATGTCAAAATAAAAAAAACAGCATTTATTGTCAAAGGTAAAAATAATTACGAAATTAGAAAATACAATTGAAATAAAAAAATTAAATTGTGTGAGACACAAAATAGTCACGATATATTTCTCAGAGAGGTCTGAGAAATGCTGCTCAAACTTGGGTTTAGAGAACATTTTACTGATTTTCCTTTCTCTGTACATTTTAGAATAGCACAAAAGTATCCTCCCTCTGGATGGAATATCATGGGAAAATTCCCAAGAAATATACAAAAAAAACAAGCCCCATTTCTCTGTATATGCATTGTATATTTGCAGCCACTCATCTATCCAATTTGCTTTTTAATTGGTTATGATTTTACACATACAAAGGCAGATTGATTTGCTGTTTACACTAATTGTGTCGAGTAACATTGTCAGGCTTTATTTTCAGTGGTTAAGGGTCCTTCACACATATTATAACATAAAAGGCGTGTCTTACAGATTGTAATGAATGTGAACAGCACTGCACAGAATAGATAACAAATGATTATTTCTAACATCTAAAAAACTTTTGCCCATTATATAGTTCTTAAAAAGAACATACTGTAAACATGCAAATTTTTCTGTTGCAGAGGATAACACGTTATTTTCATATCTATTGAGATATGACATAACTTTATGGTTCACTCTAAGGTAATGATATTTCATTTAGCTGGTAAAAGACAAAAAGTTTTGATTCCCAGCCTTTGGATAAAAATGTATTATAATCAACACATTAAAAAGGATCATTTCCTTCATTATCATCTTGGGCAAGAAAAAATTAAATCAGTGTGCATTATGCCTGTTTAATCTCTTTATACATTATTTCATCCATTCATTTCATACTCTGCGTGCAGAAACTTAACTAATATTCAAAATTTACTCTAGCATAGATTTCCTTAAAGGAGTAGTAAAATTGGTGTTATATAAAAGAGGTCAAATATTCATGTAAATGTTTTAATTCTCACCTTTTACTAATACAAGTCCTTTCTATGGCCCCTATTTGATTCCAAGCCCGTAATTACATGTAACCCAACATTTTTGCTGCAGGTTACTATTTTTTTACAAATATAGATGTATTCAATTGACTCAAGCTCTCCATTACATGCTCACAGTCCCAACATGCGCATTTCAGGGCATGATCATGAACAATTAAGCAAGTCCGTAAGTCACATTTTAGACAGAGCCAATGGTAAATGAGACCATCATCATGACGTTGGTAAAACATGTAGTTTAACTACAATCAATTAGTGTTTAGAAGTCCGAGGTGCAATCAGACTCGCAATCCAGAAATGTAGAAATTAATACAAATCAATAAAGCAACAGATCTAGTCCATGCGGGTTCCATGGTATGTATTAACCCCTTGATTCAAGGGATCTATAAAACATAAAAAAATATTTTATTATTGCAGATTTTTTAGTATTGTATTGTGTGTTTATTTACTTTTGCAGCGTTATGAACAGGTTATTAACACACTTGCGAGTCCCATCTAGTACTATTAGGATTTTTTTATACATTTGCCATTTACGGGTTTGAAGGCAATTGCGGGCTTGTTGAATTGTTGTAATTGAATATTGATTTTGCATTTTTAGCACTGGTAACATTTGAGGTCTTGAAACATCAAAGGAGGAGATAGGACAGAGTTACGTTTTTGACAAAACAGTGCTTTTAAGCCTGTTACTCGCAATTGGAATGTGAGTAGCTAAAAGTAGCCAATTAAATATCAGTAACATTTACGGGCTCCATTACGGGCTTGTGTTTAGGTGTAATGTCATCATGGAGGAGAGGAAGAGGACTCCAGTGGCAATTTGTGAAGCTCTGGTGAACTCCATGACCATGAGGGTTAAGGCAGTGCTGGGAAATGATGGTGGCCACAGAACATGTTGACACTTTGGGCCCTATTTGGACATTTCCATTTAGTTTAGTACTCTCTTTTGTTGCCAATGGTTTAGACCTTAATGGCTGTGTGTTGAGTTATTTTGAGGGGACAGCAAATTTTCACTGTTATACAGGTTGTACATTTACTACTTTACATTGTAGCAGAGTGTCATTTCTTCAGGGTTGTCACATGAAAAGATATAATAAAATATTCAGACCATGCCCCTCCCACGAAGTGATTAGCTGCTGGTGCTAACGTGAGAGTCCAGACCGGAGGCTCAGAGCTCTGATGTCAGGGGAGAACAAACCAGCCACTATTTAGGCATGCTGCAGAAACACCTGAACTAGCTCTTTTGAGCATACAGTACTACAACATACTACAGCAATGAGAATAAAGGCATTGATTGATCATTGCAAGTATTCTGAAGATTTGGGGTGTAAGTAAGCATTTCCAGCGAGATCTACATATAACTTTATTACTGAGGAGGCTTCCAGCACGGACCATCCAGGTGCGCCTTTGGAGAAACAACCTACCAAGGGTGCATAGTAAGGCCACATAACAACAGAAGGTGAAGGTAATCAATCAGGTTATTAACCCCTACAGTACTTTTTTGAATCCCTCTGAAGATAACATAGGCAAGGTAAGCTCCTGCCTTTTATCTCATACTTCTTCATCCAAAGATATTGTACAGAGTACAGAGACTGTTGCTTTAATTGTCTGCAGCATTTGTTTTGTGTCAGTGCTGATGCTTTGCTGAACTTTACAAAATGATATAAAACTGTGAAAGCATTTTGGATAATATCCCCCTGACATCAACTTAGCTTATATCAATCTCTGGGGAAAATATACAGGCCAATCTCTGAGGCCAGCATACCTATTTCCCGAAGGCGCTCCATCCCAGCAACTGAGGCCCTTGCTCGCAGCGTACGGCCCGTTGCTCACGCTTGCGGGCTCGCATAGCGAGCCCGCGGCCCTCGCAAAGCGAGGGCCGCGGCTCGCGCAGCGAGCCGCGGCCCTCAGTTGCTGGAATGGAGCAGCCACCTCCTCCCCACAATGCCCCGCGCAGGGCCGCCCAGTCCCCGGTTCGGGTTCACCCCCCGCACAGTGTGAGTTGTTGCCAGCATGGAGCGCCCGAGCGTCGCTGCGCGTACACGATTTCCCTAGCCAATGCAGGCGCAGCAACACCAAGTATACGTCACCGCACGTGTGCGTGCCTGAACACTCTGCGCAGTTGCTCTTTCCAGTTCGTATTGCGCATGCGCCTTTTATGCATGCATCTTCACAAGCACGGTGCAAGACAGGAACTGGTAAGTATGAATATCATCTTACAGGAGGAAGATAGTATGGATAGAATCTGATAGATTTTGCAAGAAAATTCCTCTTCCATTATTAGATATGCTCCCTTTTGGTCTGTGGACTTAATTCTATTTAATTGCTTTTGTGTCTCTAAGATTTTTCTGATTAGGATTTCAACTTTCCCGCATTGCTTTATATGTTTTACTGCATCTACTAAGCTAACCATATTTGTTTGGTTTATTTGTTTTTTTTTCTGTATCTGAGAACAAATTAGGGAAGGCAAAGGAGGTTAGGAGAGGATAGAAAGCAGTGAACAGTTAATAGATACAATTTTCTATGTGGCTGAATAATCATAATTCAACTAAAGGGAGAAACAGAGATAAAAAAAAAAAATGATTACAACAGAAACAATATCAGGGAATAAGGTTGGTAAAAGGACAGACAATTATTTAAAACCTAAAAATACTAATAATAGAATCGAAAAGATGAAAGATCAAAAAGGTAAAATAGTATTAAATCCAACAAAAATAGGCGAATACTATAAAACACTATATAACCTAGTGGACACCCCTGAATGTAAGAAACCAACTAGAGATCAGATAAAAGAGTTTGTTTCCAAAATAAAACTTCCAAAAATACCTGAGGACCAATTATTGTCATTAGAACAAGATATAGTGGAAAAAGAAATAGAAATCTGTATTTTAAAACGTAGGCCTAATAAAGCACCAGGCCCTGATGGCTTTGTTAATATCTACTATAAAATGTTTATGCCATCTCTGATGAGACATCTAAAAAATATTTTTAACAAGATAAGAAATTCAGGGGTTGCGCCTTTGGAAACTCTCAAAGCAGCAATCGTCCCCAATCCTAAAACGGGAAAGATCATACTGATTATAAAAACTTCAGACCCATATCATTGTAAATCTATAGAGATGTGAAAATTTTTGCAAGTATGCTTGCTGAAAGATTGAACCCCTTAATGTCAGATTTGATAAATCCAGACAGACAGGTTTTATCAAGGAAAGACAAGGAGTGGATAACAACAGAAAACGAATTGATCTATTTGCATTCTTAGAGCAAAAAGGTATGGCAGCAATGGCCTTGTCCCCTCTCATTTTTGTTTTGACAATCAAACCCCTTACTGAATTAATTAGAAAAGAAAAAGACATTGCTGGGATTCAAATTTGAACCACACAGGAAAAAATCACTTTATTCGCTGATGATGTCGTTATTATTCTGACTACGTCCTTAAAATCTTTGAAAACTTTATTGCAAGTTATAGAAATATACAGTAAAATGTCTTACTATAAACTCAATTCCACCAAAACTAATATTTTGATGTTTAATATTGATAATGACTTGAGTTCTAAACTTAAAGATACCTATTACTTTAACTGGAATACCAATGGTTTAACACACCTGGTTATAGAATTCCCTTCAAATATAAGATCATTAGGGTCTAACTATTTTGATAAACTATATAAACATATAAGTAAGATACTATCACAATGGGAAAATCTAAAGTTATCCTGGATGGGAAGAATTGTGACCATTAAAATGGCCCTTCTACCAAAAATCACATATCTGATGAGAAATATTCCCTTAAAAATCGCAAAATCTATCCTAGATAAACATCAAAAACTGATAGACCAATTTATCTATAAAAAAAAAAAATTGTATCAAGAAAGACATTATGTTTAGAACAACTGCTAAAGGAGGTTTAGCCTCCCCAATCTATCACATATTATATTTGTCAAACTGCGAGTTGTCGTCACGCTTGTCAGCCTCGCAAAGTGAGGCGAGCCGTTGAGGCATAGAAGCCTTCCAAGCTCGGAGCACTTAGGCTATAAGCGCCAAAGGTGTTCGTCATCCTGCGAGCCTCGCGAAGCAAGGTGAGCAGTTGAGGCATTGAAACACGCAGGACTTAGACTGAAGTGAGTGCCAAAGGAGCTGTTGAGGTTTTGAAACACACGGAACTTAGGCAAAATGAGCTGCAAGCAGTTAATGAAAGCAAGACTTAGAAAAAAAAATTCCGACTTTGGAATCTCGGGGGCCAAACTCAAAAAACACAAAAAACAAGAAAACAAATAAAAAAACACTCACACACAAAACAGGACGCCTGGGAGTGAGATTGCACGCAAATTTATGCAGAGTTTCGGCTAAGCAACAAAAAAATGTCGGCCGAAAAAAATGAAAACAAGGCTAAAGGAGACTGAAGCACGCAAATCACCCCCAAAAACGTACGAGTTGCAAGGCAGGAAACTTGAAGTACACGAGGGGAGAGGCTTGCAATGAGCCCCAAAGGTCCTCAGAGGAGCAAAAGCTTTACATTGTGTGTACACATATACTGAGCATGTGTGGTCCTGATCATAGTCCACCCTTTTACCAGATAGATAATTTTTTTACACAGATTTATAAGCTAAATCCTTTAATTTGGTGCAAAAAAATAGAATAAGGTTGTTGCCATTGGTCCCTCGGAACTTATTTGGAGTATGGTACCAGTGCAATAGGAAATATAATCTTATCCTTCTCTTATTCCTTCTCCTATTATCCCGATGGAGGTATTATATGATAAAGTTTTTCCCAAAACAATGGGGAAAATGGAAGGGAAATGTATTAACTTTGGCCGACCTATATTATGAGGGTTCCCTTAAAACCTTTGAAGAATTAAGGAAAGAAAACAATGTATCTAAAGACTTGTGGCTTAAACATAACGCTATGAAACAGGCAATCCTTAAATCAGAATCTAATATTGTGAATATCAGAGAATTGACATCTTTTGAAAATATCTTTAAAAATGGTAAAGTAAATATGATTTCTACCCTTTCTAAGTTAATAAGAGCTATTATTGACGATACCAAACACCTGCTAGGTTAAAATGGGAGCTCGCTTTAAATGAAACATTTGGTTTAGAGCATGTGAAAAAAACTGAAAAAAACATTAAATGTGTTTATAGAAACACATTTTAAAATAAAACAAAGGTGGTATCTGGTACCGGCACATTTATATAAATTTGACTTAAACCTTCAATCCAAAAATTGCTGGGGAGGTTGTTTAGATTCAGGCACACAGTTACACATGTGGTGGACATGCAATATAATCAAAATATTTTGGGAAAATTGTATGTCTCATTTTCCACTATAATTGAACGAGAAGTAGAACTATCTCCAGATTTTGTTCTTTTTCATATGAACTCTCAAAAATTAAAATTTTAAGAATTAAATATAGCCATACATATGCCTATGACCGCAAAATGGTTACTGGTAAAAAACTGGAAGAAGGGTAAAATGCCATTATGGAATGAAATAGAAAAAATAGTTTTAAGAAATAGGGAAATTGAGATGGATTTTATAGATCTAGACATGAAAGTTTCAGCCAAGGTGAAAACTAAATGAGAACTTTGGGATTGTTTTGAATCTCCATCTCGATAATAGGGAAAGCAGAGAGAGAAAAGAAGAAAAGAAGCTGAAAAAAAAGGAAAAAGAAGAGAGAAAGTGTCTGAATTCTCTGTTTTAGATAATGTATAAAAAAAAAAAGTTTGAAGTTATGTATATATCTGTTTATATATTGATTTAGAGTTATAGTTGATTGCACATTTTTTTGTTTTTCCTTTTCTTATGTCTTGTTATTTGAAAAAAAAAAAGTGAAAAAAAAGAAAAAACAATGTAATAAAACATTTACAAAAATGTGAGGGGTGTACTCACTTTTGTGAGATACTGTATATACTAAGCCACTAGAAATTAAATCTGAGTGTTCTCACTGAAGTTTGCTCAGAATTCTCTCAGAGTGCTGACAAAAAGCTTCTGGGTTACTTCAACCCCCCAATCCCCCCCCCCCCCATAAAGGCAGGTAAAATGCCTTAGAGAAGCACTGATGACTAAAATCAGACACTGTCAGTCTCATTCAATTGCTCTGTTTTTGAGATCGGGGCTCACAAGTAGACATCTCAAGTTACTTTGCTATTCAATTGCCTTCCATTTGCAAGCTCCAATCGAGTTACGTGCTGCAAGCTGCAATCCATTGCGATTTGTAAAATCGCATGTGACTTCCTTCAAAGCCTTTGATCTTTCACGGCTGCAAGAGTTGCTATCACTAAAATCGCAAATTGCTATTCAATTGCTCCGATTTTCCTGCTCTAACCACTCCGTTAAAAATCGAACCACAGGTTACTGGGAACCACAGGTTACTGGGACTAATCGGAGCACTTTAAAAGCAAATATAAAATCAATACAGCACTGTAAATGATGGAGAACACAATGTGTGACATTAGAATTAAAAGCACAACATTCTCAAGCTCGCACATCGGCAACATAAAATAGTTTATTTCATTTTTAATTGCCGTCCAAAGTCCTACAGGCTTCAACCTCCAAGCCCGTAGGACTTTGGAATCCAACCTCCATATTTCATTGAAGTCCTAAGGGCTTGAATAACGAGTTATGGGCTTGGAGGTTATTCAAGCCAGTAGGACTTTGGAAGGAAATTAAAAATGAAATAAAGTATTATATTTTGGCGATGTGCGAGCTTGAGAATGTTGTGCTTTAAATTCTAACATCACCCATTGTGTTCCCCAACATTTACAGTGCTGTATTGAATTTATATTTGCATTTAAAGTGCTCCGATTTGTTGGGCTTGAACCGTAAGTTACGGGCTTGTGTCTGCGATCATGTTCAAGCCTGCAAATGCTACTGCCGATAGCATGGTTACCGATTCTCGTGAATGGTGCCTAATTTGAGGGCCCGGCCAATTGAATACCAGAAAAAAAGTAGTGCAACGTGAGAACTCAACTCAATCGCAGAAAATCGTCTATCTGCGATGGAGTTACAAACCCAAATTGAATGAGGTTGTATGAAGCAGCTAACACCTTCATTGGGTCGAAATTAATTTTCATAAGCAACATTGTAAGGGATTAATAAATATTTATGTATACAAAGCAGAGAAACAGTATACTGTGGGGAGGTGGTATCATGTAAGGAATATATATTATATTAAAGGTAAATACCTGTAGTATAATGTCATTATATACCAACTAGTATGGAAAAGTGTGAGACCAATTGCAAAAAAGAACACCTATATATACATACCAGTATAACCTACTAAGTCTAGGTAGAAATCATTATTATATTGAAACAATAATACTCAAATTGATAAATTCTATTAATTTATTGCAAACAATGTAATCAACAATACATAATATAAAAACAGAATAAAATAATTCTAGCAGCAATAGAAGTCACCGGCAATAATAAGAAATTCAATATATGTAGAGATACCGACTAATTAATATATAAATATACACACAAAAATACAGTGTAATAAATAGAACTGTAATACTAATAAGTGATAATACCCTGTGCTGGTTTGGTGGTAGCAGAGCCCACCATTTACTCCTTTACACTAATTCTAAATATGCTATCTCCACCAAAAAATAAAAACAGAGAAAACTAAATACACTAATACTGATGGTGGTGCTGGGGATCCACCAATTACCCTTTTACCTCTAAGTAGCAGATTAAACTACTCTAAACTGACTAAGTGCATACTATATAGCAACATAGCTAACAAAATGCTTATACATAATTATATAACAATAAAAAATACTATGTCTATGGTAACATATACCTGTTACTAGGTAACTGTATAAATAGAAAGTGATGGTGTGATACAAAAAATAAATACTATGATATCGGTAATACTCTTACAATATATATATATGATAAGATCTATGTGTATTGAATACTTCCTCTCTAATTTGCCAAATGGCAGTGAAATATCTATAAGAAAAAAGCCTCTAATATTTGCATGATTATATGTATACAAGTAATGCTAATAAATCGAAACTGAGTACTAATCATTAGAAAACTAAGGCTGTAGTCTTCAGTATCAACCCTGTTATAAACATGCATGAATAAAGCTCTCACTATGCATCATTATAGCAATGTCTAATAAAAATATCTTTGCATAGTTATACATATATATAGTCACTTATCGTGTTTGTAGGCATATCTATTGAGAAATCTGGAAGCTCAATGTCCACAATGGATGCCGTTTAGATGCCAATAGACGCTGGTGTCCTTCCTGAGTGCCGATGACGTCACTGCCGCGAGACAAACAGGTTAATGTGAGTGTTTTGCGTCAAAACACTTCCTCAAGGACCTACTGTATAAAGGTGTTCTTTTTATTCTTTTTTTTTGCAATTAATAAAGATTTACAATAAGACTGTGTATAGACTGTGGGAAAGCTCTGGCACTTAAAAATGCAGAAAAGAAGTGGGCAACCTTCAAGGCGTTGCAAAAAAATCTGGCATATCACTAACATAACATTTGGAAAAAAAAGTAAAAGAAGAATATTAAAACGTATTTGGCTTAATAATGATGGGAAAAAGGAAATGTATGTGGTAAACAAAATTATACTAGAAGGAGGAAACAGAGGCATCATGGTATGTGTTTAAATTACATTGTAACAAATGTAACAATTAATTTGGCTAAAAGAGAAAATAAAAAATAAATTGCAATGGGTCAGTGAAGTCACCATATGTACTCTGCACCATAAGATAGAGGGTGGAAAAGCATGTGGAAAAGTTTATATTTTTAAATTAATTTATATATTACCCTTTTTAGTTATTACTTTACTCTTCTATTGGGATTGATAAGAACCTAGCTCCAACCTACCCAGAAGGACCATCTGTTTTTTTGTGAATCCCCACATTAGCTCTTTCCCCACTGTATTGGATCCCGTACAACCAACCACCTTGTAACTGGTGAGCACAGGCACCCTGGTAATATACTTTATTAAACTGTCTGGAGAAAATACAACATTTCAATACCAAACATTCCTGGGTACCACCTTTACATCAATAAATCTACAAAATAATACAATCATTTTCACCCTCTCCATGAACAACATGGGCACACAATAAGAATGTAGCTGTCACATTTCAAGTATTCAGGCATGGAGGACAGTGTCAGGGGAGAGACGGAAGAAAGAATATCAATAATCCATGTTAATCCAGGGTCCCACACAAGGTTTAGACTGTAACTATGACAATGACTATATGTGATGCTAAATTAAATGGAGGTTTTGCATTGGATAAAAGCATCTATTTTAGAAATGCCCCTTCTAAGATTGATTCATGTTTCTTCCATGTTTCTTTTTTTTATATTAGTTCTTTTTGATTTTTTTAAAAGCAATATAACTCCCACTTTTGTCTTATATCACCTCATTACAGAGTAAATATGTTTTTTGTTTTATCTTGTAAAAAATCTAAATGTATATTAAAAGGTAGGCATAACTACATTTATAATACACAATGTGCCAGTCCACTGGGATCAGTATTGATTTTCTCAGTAAGCAACATGTTCAGGAATTATCAGATACAAATTAATTCTTAATATATTAGCACCAAATGCATCACATGTATAATTTTAGACTGAAAAACATTACACACACAAAACAAAATGTTCAATAGCTTATATATGAAAACTTGGAAATTGTCCATCAAAAATGACGGGAATAACATGTTAAGGCTGGCAATACGATTTGCCACCTTGCGTCTCCTTTTCCCACTCCTCTCCCTCCCTTGTGTTTTTTTCCAACCCTCTTCTGACCTCCTTTCCCCCATCTCCCTTTCCCTTCCCTGTGTCACCTTTCCCTCATCTCCCTGCCCTGTGTCTCCTTTCCCCCCTCTCCCTCTCCTCTTCCTCCTTTCCCCCATGTCTCCTTTCCCCTGTGTCTCCTTTCCCTCTCACCCTTTCCCCCCTCGTCTCTCCTTTCCCCCTCCTCCCTCTCTTGTGTCTCCATTGCCCCTCTTCACCCTCCCATGTCTCCGATCCCGCTCCTCTCCCTCCCTTGTTTCTCCATTCCCCCTCCTTTGTATCTGTTACCTGGA
The DNA here is from genome assembly GCA_027410445.1 of Discoglossus pictus. NCBI lineage: Eukaryota > Metazoa > Chordata > Amphibia > Anura > Alytidae > Discoglossus > Discoglossus pictus. Next base: position 208,049,789 of record CM050167.1, on the reverse strand, counting down.
TGTAACCCTGCCATCTCCTCCTCTTCGGCTCCCATCTTTCGGTCGGAACTACTTTCTGGATGCGCAATGCGCAGCTTGATCCAGAAAGAAGTTCTGGTCGTAGGATGGGAGCCGCAGAGGAGGAGATGGCGGTGAGTATGGGCCACAAGCTACTGACAGGGTTTTGAACCAGGTACAGCCAAGCTACTGGCAGGGTTTCCAGGTAAGCTGGGGCACTGGGGTGAGGGGGATATGAGAGAGAGCCAGAGGGGGAAATGAGAGAGAGACAGAGGGGGATATGAGAGAGAGGCAGAGGAGAAGGTGAGAGAGAGGCAGAGGGGGATGAGAGAGGCCTAAGTACCACGGGCCTCGTGGTTGCGGCCCGTAACGGTGGCAGAGGGAGAGATGAGAGAGAGGCAGAGGGGGATGAGAGAGGCCAGCGCTGCTGGCGATGAGCACCTGTGGCGCTTATCGTGAGGCCTGCAATCATTGCAGCCTAAGTCCTGCGGGTTCGCGGTTGACCGCAAATGTCACCAACATTTGCATATCCACAACTATATATGCGATGCTTAATTAAATGTTAATTTGTAAATTAAAGAATATTAGAATTACTATTTATGTTTAAAAAATGGTAAGGGGAGGAATCAAACCTAGGTCTCCAACTTTATAGCTAGCTTCATTTACCACTAGGCAAAAACTCTACATGCTTTCTAATAGGTAGAAGAAGGTTAGAAAAAGCCCCAAACCACTAAGTTAAAAAAACACATGAGTGTTAATTTAATGGCAATTTAAAATAAGGTAAATACTTTTTCTTGTTCTTTTTCCCCCCTGTCTAATGGTGAAGTTCCCATATAGTGTCCCTTTAAATAAATCTAAAGAGTGAATAGTTTAATGTATAAAAATGGGAGGTGAAAGACTAAAAAAATATTGAAACATAAAAATATGAGACAGGCGCACTGAGTATTGATGTGTTAATTTCCTCCATACACACAACAGAGGTATTGATGGTAGGGACACTGAAACAAAATAGGACTGCAATTTATTTATCTATTTTTTTTATATATTTCAGGAAATAAATTCACAAGAGGACTTATAAAATTGATCTAAATAAAGCACAAGCTGCTTTATTACATGGAATAAAATCTAGGCTTCTGAGAAGACAGAATTATGTAATATTGAAACCCTTAGTTCTAATTGTTCAAGTCTCCCCTGGCAGAGTGTTATAAATATATGATTAATTAACCAATTTTGGAGCTGTAATGAAGAGGTTAATATGGTTGAATGCCTTGCTTGTGGATGTCCAGTTATCTGTGATGTTATCTGTCATAAGGAACAAAGGAAAGCTAACTTTCCCGAATGACACCCTGCTGGTGATCAAACAACAAATGGTCAGTACTAAAAGTCTCAGGGATGGATTTGCATCATGGACACAAAGCATGGAAATCAACTCAAACAAGAGGTCGAGCAAAGGTGAAATGAAGAATCACATCCAGGGGTCATTCACTGATGAAAGATTTGAATGGCTTGGACAATCCCAGGGTGTGGCTATGATCTGTATAACTGGGCCAAATGGACTTGCTGGGAGTAGAATTATCTTAGGAAAGGAACAGAGGAATACTCTACACTCTTGCATACACACATTAGTATTATATAGGTGGAGCCTTGTATTTCAGATGCCAATCTCACCACTACTCTTGTATGTTAATAAACCCTTTAACTTATAAGTTTCCAGTGTATTTGGAGTTCTTATAGCAGTCAGATGTAACTTAACTGGTCAGGATATATGGTTAGAATTCCAGTATAAAAAGGATGATATTTAACACAGAGTACTACAGGACTTGTGAAAAGCCAGTGTCCTACCTTTATTTAAGAAGAAAATTCTAACAAATTCTGGAATTACAGACCAATGAGCCTCACATCAGTAGTGAAAAGCTCTTACAAAGGTTACTAAGGTAACATGTTTAGGAATATATCCATGGTAGTCAGCATGATTTTATGAGGAAAGGTTGTTTTTATCTCCTAAAATTAGTTCATCTGTAGAATCAAATATTATTTTGGACTAAGGCAATTCCGTTTATGTAGTCGTCTTGGATTTTTCAAAGGCTTTTTATACAGTACCACACTAGTGACTATTGGACAAGAGGTCTGCAGAATATCTGCAAAATATCTGTACAGAAGTATACAGAAAAGTAGTTAAAGCCATATTAAAGTGAGGTGGGTTATGAATGCATCCTGTAGATCAACATCATAACCCACCTAGCAAAAATGTTTGCATGAAAAAATGTAAACCATTTAAAAAAAAAATGTGCTGGGGGTGATGTTTACACCCCAGCAACTGCTGCAGCAGAGCTCTAGAGTACAAATTCTAAATTTGTACCCTAGCTAACAGCACATGTGCTGGCTGATTGGCTTTTCAGCCATAATGTCACAGTTTCTTCCGATTATCTCCGAGCACAACTTAGAGGTTTCGTAAGGGAGGGAGGAGGAAAAAGGGGGGCGGGAGGGAGAGCTGTGCGAGTGAGTGAGTGTGTGTGTGTCTGTGTAAATGAGTGTGTATATCTGTTTGTGTGTCTGTGTGAGTGAGTGAGTGAGTGAGTGTATATCTCTGTGTGAGTGAGTGTGTATGTCTGTGTGAGTGTGTATGTCTGAGTGTGTATGTGTGATGTGACATGCTGAGTGTGGAGTGACAGACTGCATGTATGTGTGATGTGAAGGGCTGAGTGTGGGGTAACATGCTAAGTGTGAGTGTGATGTGACATGCTGAGTGTGTGTGCGACAGGCTGAGTGTGAGTGTGATGTGACAGATTGAGTGTGGGGTGACATGCTGAGTGTATGTGTGATGTGACAGGCTGAGTGTGATGTGGCAGACTGAGTGGGAATGTGGGGTGACAGGCTGAGTGTATGTGTAATGTGACATGCTGAGTATGGGTTGACATGCTGTGTGTGATGTGACAGGCTGAGTGTGTGCTGAAGGGCTGACAGTCTGAGTGTGAGCGTGATGTGACAGGCTGAGTGTGGCGTGGCAGGCTGAGTGTATGTGTGATGTGACATGCTGAGTGTGATGTGACAGGCTGAGCGCATGTGTGATGTGACATGGGGTGACAGACTGAGTGTGTTGTGACATGCTGAGTGCGATGTGACAGGCTGAGTGTGTGTATGGCGGGCTGTGTGTGTGTGATGTGACAGACTGAGTGTGTGCTGACAGGCTGAGTGTGTATTTGTGATGTGTCATGCTGAGTGTGTGGGTGACCGACTAAGTGTGTGTGTTTGACAGACTGAGTGTGTGTGTGTGTGTGTGTGTGATGTGACATTCTGAGTGTGATGTGTCAGGCTGAGTGTGGGGTGACAGACTGAGTGTATGTGTGATGTGACAGGCTGTGTATGATGTGACAGGCTGAGTATATGTGTGATGTGACAGGCTGAGTGTTCTGTGACAGGCTGAGTGGGATTTGACATGCTGAGTGTGATGTGACAGGCTGAGTGTGTGTGACAGGCTGAGTTTATGTGTGACGTGACATGCAGAGTGTGGGATGACAGGCTAAATATGAGTGTGATGTGACATGCTGAGTGTGGGGTGATAGGCTGAGTGTGGGGTGAAAGGCTGAGTGTGTATGTGTGATGTGACATGCTGAATGTGATGTGACATGCTGAGTGTGTGTGTGCCAGTCTGAATGTGAGTGTGATGTGACATAATGAGTGTGTGCGCGACAGTCTGAGTGTGATGTGACAGGTTGAGTGTGGGGTGACATGCTGAGTGTATGTGTGATTTGACAGGCTGAGTGTGTAGTGACAGGCTCAGTGGGAATGTGGGGTGACAGGCTGAGTGTATGTGTAATGTGTCATGCTGAGTGTGGGTTGACAGGCTAAATATGAGTGTGATGTGACAGGCAGCATGTTTGTGTGACAGGCTGTGTGTGTGTGATGTGACAGGCTGAGTCTGTGTTGACAGGCTGAGTGTTATGTGACAGGCTGAGTGTGTGTGAAGTGACAGGCTGAGTATGTACGTGATGTGACAGGCTGAATGGGTGTGATATGACAGGCTGAGTGTGAGTGTGTTATATGATAGGCTGATTGTGAGTTATGACAGGCTGAGTGTGACTGAGTGTGTGTGATTCCAGGCCAAGTGTGTGAACATTCAATCCCCTCCCAGATCTGCTAGCACTACCACCATTATCAGGCTTTTTGTGCAGTTGTGTTTAAGAGAACCGGACAATAGTTATTTCCATGATGTATCCCCCCCGCACACACACACATCCCTCTAAACTCTTGTAAACCAGCAGTTACCATAGTCTTCACCACTGGAATCTCCACTCAGGCTTCAGAATGGAAGAAAAGTCACAGGTAACATGCTGGGCTAGGGGTGAGTATAAATTATATTGAAGTTTAACACTTTTGATACAACACATTTTAAAGAAACGGTTAATAACTGAAATCAAGCATTTATTTTGTTATAATACTGTACTACTATAATACCTAAAAAACAAATTAAACATCCATGTGTATGAAAATATAACACTGATTGTGCATTATTAGCTTGTCATTTGTATGTACCTACAGTTAATGTGTGTGTACATATACATACATACAAACATTGAAACACCAAATGGCACATTTGGTATGGTTAGCCTCACGTCAGGATAGTCTTATGCTTATCCCTGGGATACTAAAAAAATGTCAACTGTGTTTGACCCTACCGTTTCCACTGGAAGCCGGCTACATTTATATGCTCCCCTTTCAGTATGTATCATGATATAGACAGTCTTGCTTTTGCATGGATTGTATCTTTTTATGTAATTTTATATATATATATATATATATATATATATATATATATATATATATATATTGTTGTTTTGAGCTCCATCAAGCCTGTGCTCATTGCTTCAATGTGTTTATGTGAGTGTGTCTATATATATATATATATATATATATATATATATATATATATATATATACACACACATATATATAATATATGTCTGAAAATAGGTAAAAATATAGATATCACATCCATAAAGCAAAAAATGTTACACGCTACTTGCTTCCACGCGCACCTTAAAGATCACTGCCTAGGGGCTCCAAAAAGGTTAATCCGGCCCTGAAGCTATGACAAAAGATAACTAAATTAAATGTTTTTCTTCAAGGAAAAAATGCCTACTAGGTGATATACCTTAAATAAATAAATTCAGAATCAATATAAGGTTTAGTCAGGTAAACTTTTAATGCCAATAATTTTACTAATGACAGGAGGCCATCCATTGAGATTAGGGGAAAGAAGCATCACTTTAAACAAAATACACGTTTCACTTTGTGAGGTTATGGACTCAATACTAAAGGATGTTGTGACCACAGATGAATTAGATAACAGATAACTTTAAAGGGCTTGGATACATTTTCAATAGAAATGTCATACCAGGTTATGACAATTAATCTAGAATACTTGGATTATGGATCCAGGGAATAATCTGAGTGCTAATCCTTGGGTCAATTCAGATTCTGGGACATTTAGCAGTTTAATGGTTATGTATACGGGCAATCAGGTGTGAGCGGGGTGGAGGATTTCTTTCACCGTGTGTATGAAGGAAATTATTCCATTATAATATGCCATTATTAGGTGAAGATATCGAAATGACCATAAGATGCATATGGCCCATGAAGTATTTTTTTAAACCTTAATTACTACATTACTATGACATTAGAAGAAAAAAAGAAAAATGTTTGTGGTTAGGAGAGGAGCTCCTAATTATGATATTTGTCACGTTATTACTTTTATGATTTATTTAAAGCTTTATTTTTATTTAAATAATAGCAGTAATAACAAAAACATTATGTAATACATAATACATATTGAAATAAATTAACATGTATTGGTTTACTTGCTTTATATTGCCACAATTTCTCCCCTCACAATTTCCCTCACATAGATCCTCCCCCATTTTTTGTAGCTGGAGCTCCTATCAAAACATGGAAAGATTATGTCATTGTTGGGGGCAGAACCATTCACATAGCTGGGCAGGGTCCACTTATAACATGACAGAGGGAGCTTTCAGACAGCTCTTAATATGATTCATCCTTCTAGCAGAAGAGCAACGCTTTATTAAACAAATATAGTGTAATATATAATATTGATTAGCACAATATTTTCCATGAATTCAAACTAGTAATACTTAAATAATGTATGTGTATACAGAAAAATAAAAGGCAAAGGTAATGTTTCCTTTTCAAGATAAAAAATAAGGTTATGAACTATAGGCAATTGTTTCTAGTATGGAATTATTTATTGCAAATGGAAAATCATACATTAACTAAAAAAAATTTTTGAAAGCTCTTTAAATCCCCTATGATAATGTTTCTATGTATCATTTACTGTATTATAAGGAAAAGGTTTTTAATATGAATGCAAACACATAACTGTTTTCAGTGCATATCTTTAAATCTTGTATGGGAAATTGGAAACTTTGGAGGTATTTTTGTGCAGTATTTTAAATATGCTGAAACAATTAATAGACAATGAATGTCTTGGCAAGGAAATCTATAAATCATAGACCCCTTTTCATTTGAAATTTGCAACAGTTACAGAGCGATTCAATTGATCGTGCCTGCAGCTCCCTAGCCGAAAGCCTTAAGCCCAAACCATGCACCCGTAAGTAGCATTTCATAGCATGATCATGATCAATTAAGCAAGGCTGTAACTTTGGAAACAGCCAATAGTAATTATGCCATCATTAAAACATGGAGGATAAATGTCAATCAATTAGCGTTTGGAAGTCTGATATGCGATTGGACTCGCAATGCAGCAATGTACAAAATAATCAAATGAATATAGGAAATTTTCTAGTCCATGTGGGTGGCCTGATATGTATTAACTCTTTGATTACCGAGATTGATATAACATGGGAATGCAACATAAACATTTTTTTTTTATCTGCAGGTTTGCAAGCTTGAGACTGTTGTACAATTAATTCTAACGTCTTTCACCACTTTCTCCGTCTTTTAAAGTGCAGAATTACTTTTTTATTTGCATTTATAGTGCTACGATCAGGTGTTTAACCCCCTTGCCAGTCCTATCTGGTACTCATAGGATTTTCTTCTACATTTGCCATTTACAAGTGTGAAAACAATTGCGGGCTTGAGGAATTGTAACAATTGAATAACAATTTGTGATTGTAGCATTTACAGGCTTGAAGGATCAAAGGCTTAGATGGGTTTGATTTACGATTTTGACAAACGCAGGGATTTTCAGCCTGTAACCCGCAAATCGTTTGCAGGTAGCTAAAAGACGCCAATAGAATAGCAAATTAATTTACGGGCTTCATTATGGGCTACATTACGGGCTCCAGTAACTAACAATTGTTCCATTGAATTGGGGCCATAGGGTTCAAAATGTACCCACAATTGTTGCATCATTTATTTCACAGAGATGATGAAATGTTTTGACAAAACACCTTATTTACTATGTCCCGTTTGTTATATACTGTATACTTATATACAGAAGAAAAAAACTGTATAAAATCAGCCTTGCTTTTACAATAGAAATTGGAGGCAGGCTGATATTAACCCTTGAAAAGAAGGTCATCCCTCTTGTTTCATTTTGTAAACCACTTTGATTTGGAGCAGGAAGCATTACTGCAGCACAGAACAAAATCTAATACTTGAAGATACAATCTCCCTTTGAAAGATTTTTTTTTTTTTCAAATAGACACTTAGCTTTTTCATTTATCTGCTGTGCTATATTTGTCTGAAGAGTACAATTTTATACGCAAGACAAAAACAAAGCAATAGAAAATGATATCTGCTTATTTATTCTTTCCTATATTATATCTCTACATCAATTTCTATTGATATACCCCCATATGCCTTATCTCTACAGACCCATAAATAATCACTATATAAAATGTACCTCCATTATCCACCATCTGTCCTGAACAAAAAAACTTTTCCTAGTAATAGATACAAAGAACAATTAGAGCCCTCACCAAAATATAAGTTGCACTCCACAAGTCTATACAGCTTGTTTTCCATTCATATGTATTAATCTATGCATTATTATAATTATAAAAAGCTATTAGATGCTTCAAATCAGTAAGAAGAAAAGAAAAAAAGAAGAAAAAAAGAAAGGTAATTAAAGGATAATTCGAGCTTGGTTGAGAGACATTACAATTTCTATTCAACTTTATATACACCTCCCATTCATCCTGAAGGTACAATCCACATAGTAAGCGTCCGAAGACAATTGTTTCAGCTTCTAAATAAAAATAGAGGCCATACCCAGAAATTGCACAAAGAGAATTCAAAAATATATATATTTTTCTATCCTTTGAGTTTTCCATTGATAGTATTTGTAATATCTTCCACTTGTACCAGCTGCTCTACATGACATCAGTTCGTTGAGACACACAGTGCTTCTATACAAACCCTAAAATGAAGAAAGAAATTAATTGTGTAGACTTTTAGAAAGAGAGTGACCTAATTGAAAAGAGCAACCTTAAAAGAAGAAAATACAGAAAAACAACAGCTGTATCTCCCAAAAAAGGGACAATGGAAGGTTAATTGTTAAATCATATTCCTACTGTGTTCCTAATCACAAAAAATTTAACATTTCTTTATACTGGTCTTACTACTTTAAAGTTATAAAAGTTGGACTATAGAAATGTCTAAATGTAGTGTCATTTCTGTTTGTATATATTTCACAGTATTTGTTATCTAAAACATTTATGATGGGGGAAGGAGGAGGAGTACCTGGGATGTTGAGGTACTCCTCCTCCTACTCCCATACTAAATGTTTTAGATAACAAATACTGGAAAATATATACAAAAAGAAATTACACTACATTTAGACATTTCTATACATACATTTATATGCATTTACTAACATTTCCATTAAATCTCTGAGTCTGTCTCACCTTTGCTACACCTGAACACAGACCAGCAATCCCCTCCCTCCCTGCCCCACTCCCACCCACCAAGGGTTTACTTTAATTTATTGAATCACTCAAACTACTTGCACCTGATCTATCAACTGCACATGATTACTATCCCTACATCCTCCTCTTAGATGACTCTCCTAGCCACTATGTTACCTTTCACTTTCTTCTTCACCTTAAGCTCTAGCGTTATTCTCAGACTATCCTCCTCATTTTCTCCACATTATGTCTCCAACACCATTAACATCTCACCTCCCCTGCTTTCCTCCTCTCTGCTCTGCTCCCACAAGCTCCTCTCCTTTCTTCAATCACTATTTCATTCATGTTCTAAAGACCATAAGCAGAATTGCTTCTGTAAGTCCTACACTCATCTCATCTCCCTGCTTATTTTGCTGCTGGAGTTTTATCTCCTAACCCTCACTTCTCAGTCCCACCTCTCATCCACTCTACTCAGCAACAAGGCTATTAACTCTGTCCTTAATCCATGTGTATCAATTTGCTCCTCTATATGTCTAAAATGTACCCTCCACCATTCGGTAAATTAATCATTTCCAAGTTTTTACATCTTCCCACCTAAGCAAACTTTCACACCTCCTTCCTGACCCTGCTATTCCTTACTTTTCTTCCACAGACTTCTGTCTCTTCCATTCCCTTCAGATTGTAAGTAGCAAATTTTCAGTCTTGTAGGGTGCTTTGGAAAAAAGCACTTTCTACAAAGACTCTAAGCTCAAAACAGGGCCCTCCATTTTTCAGTTGTTAATATTGTATTTTTCCCTGTTCTCTCCCCTTGTACAGAGCTACGGAATATGTTGGCGTGTTACAAATAAACAATAATAATAATGTTGAGGGTACACAAATCTGAATGGGGTTATAGTAGCATGCAACTTAAATGTGCCCCTGGTTATAACAAATACATTTGATATTGGAAAATGTGTTTCACCATTGTTTCACTCTACCCCAAGGAGACCCCTGAAACAAACTGTAAACTATGTTGTTTTATTAATCTCATATATTATTTTACATTTCATGAAGGATTGCAGTTTTACATTATTTCCTGGCTTCTGAATATATTGAAGTGGGACCTTTGGCCTAAAAATATGTGATCCAATAAAACATATACTGCATAAAAATCCTGCTATAGTTATAATGCGCAAAAATTATCATAAATAGCCCTAAGCATTTGTTACTATCAGCAAAGCAAAAGCAACATTTCCATTACATTTATAAATTAAAAAATAAAAACACATTTAAGAATATAAATTAATATTTTTTTCCCTTTCAATATAATGCACAAAAGGACGACAGTGTTTTTGGTATGCTGAAATATGTCTGCATTAACATAATGGAATTATGCATGTTTCACAGTGTGCAGCAGTAATAACAAATGGAAAGTTCTGATTTGTTGGAAGGTATAGTCTCTAAGATGCATACTATATGCAACAGTAAATGAAAGTGCTGCCTCCTTTTATCAATACTCTTTTATTTTATTTAGTGCATTGCTATTTCTATAAGCAAGGCTAGCCATTTTATTTTCTCTGTAAATGTTGAGATGTATTCTATTGCTTCAAGCCTGCAAATTACATCTTTAAGCCTCGTAAACATTACCCGTGTTCGCAAGTTTTTAGAGGTCGTGATTATATGACGCTTGCATTGTGAAACCAATCCCACAATTTAAGTGTGTGCCACAGCCCTATGAGCCAATAGAAAATGTTGTAATGGATCAGTAGATGACAAATTAGCACACAGATCCCGAAGCTGGAGGTTTTTGGTCTTGATGAGTGAGAGTAGGAGATTTTGGAGAATAGGTTATTCATATTAACTGATAACACATAAGGGGAGGAGAGAGAGTAGAGACAGGTGGCCCTGGGGAGTGGAGGTGAGGGTGGTAAGAGAGGGAGTGGAGGTGAGATTAGAGAGAAAGAGAGTGGAGGTGAAGTAGAGTGAGGGAGGGGTTTGCCCATAGTGATAGGTATGCCTAACTCATAGTCACAAGGGCCTGATCCCAGGTGGGGTAGTGGGGAGGATGGACAAGCCTCAGTTATGAGGAGGGAGGGCAAGAGGCGGGGGCAAGCACAGGGCCCCCTACTACAGGCACAAGGAGATTGTGGTCCTCCTTGGTGCCATCCGTGACTGGCGCCGCTATCCATGCAGGGGGGAGGGAAGTTAGGGCCCAGGACTGGAAGTATGTACCAGCCTGCAGTTACTGCAGTCAGCTTGACGGAAAGGGGAGTTAAGCTATTTTGTTCTGAAAAGGAAAAAATTATTTATAGCAGTTAGATACAGAGGGGATGTACACAATGCAACAATGAGAGGGTATGGCAGACAATTACAGGAGATGACCCCACATGGGGTCTAGCAGTACCTTTAGAGAAATAGACTTAACCTCCAATACACATCCTGCCATCTCTAGCACATATCGGACATAATTAACTTTATCTGTCAAACAAGGGGACAAAACAGATTACACATACAATGGAGGTGTTTATGTACATAATCCAGTTGCTGGAGTCAAGCTGTGTGCCCTCTAATGGGCTAAGAACCAGGAACTTGCAAAGTAGTCCGTGACACCCCCGCTCAACGGGAAACATCGCAGGTGGAGGAGGCAAGGAGAGGATCAAAAAGCCAGGATATGAGGAGGAGGAAAATTCCTGCTTTATGTGGAGTCACCTTCTGGAGCTTCTGCCACATCCGTGACTTTTGACAACACTGGCCCCCTCCTCAAAAAAATTGACTCATCACTGCTGCTCTCTTACTGGACTGACCAAAGGTCCTTTCACCCACCACCACCTCCTCCCACTAGTGGCACAAATTGTCTCCTCCCACAAATTCCACTCGGGCCTGAGCCTCTCTCCACTGGACCACCACCACTGTCACCTCCTCACCCAGCCATGCCCCACCACAGCAGACCTCCATTGCAGTGTCCACCATTGAAGGCCACCATTGGGGAGATGCTGGTCCTGATGCGGGAGCAGGTGCATGCTACACAGGGGCTCCAGACCAGGGGCTCCTCAAACCATGCCACAGAGGACAGCAGTCTCTGGAGGATCTATAGTTAGGTGAGGAGACACAACCTCATGATGGAGCCCTACATGGCCAGGCTGCTTCAGTCATTGGATAAAAAGAGTGCACTCATTCAACTGAACATTGACGACACTCAGCGTGCTCTAGTTCCAAGTACTGCCTTCTCCTCACCAGAGGCCTCCCATGCAAAACCACAGCCTGGCCACTTCTCACCTCCCTCAATGACTCTGACTGCTGCCTCCTGGGAGGATTCCTCCCCCTGTATCCTCCCTCACCTAGGGAGAAGGCGTGTGGGCATGTTGGGTTGGGGCCCTGTGTCAAGGCGGATGTGGATGTAGGGGCTGCACTTAGTTTTGCACCTTCTCAATAACACTCATCAGTGACAATCTATTGATCCTGGCTACATGGTGATAGTGATATTTTTAAGCAGATGACTACCCCCCAACACATGGTCCATGATCCTCTTCTCTGTGGAATACGTAGGATTATGTTTAATATTTCACCAATTGACAGCCACTGAGAAATGCCATTGAGAAGGGATGGTGCAGTCCCTATTTTTTTTTCCAGGCCTTAGTATTTTTTTTGTAATGTTTTGATTTTAGGCATAATTCAGGGCCATGTAGGCAACTTCTTCATCTGCAAGCATTGCTACAAAATCAAGTAATGGAAATATATTCACACTGGCTATCAGCTTGACATTGCATCAAGGACATCATCTCCTATAAATGTAGGTCACAAGCTACTAATTAAATCATATATCCAGTTTTAGAATACATGGTTGTTGTTATGATTAATTTAGACCAATGCATATATGGTATGGGACTTGCAGAGTCCCACAATGGCACGTTAATCAAAGCCAGCATTAATACATACATTAGTGAAGCATGTTATCCTCAATTTCAATATGAGAATAAATACTTTTGTCTCATGTAATTAACAGGCATAATGGCTAATTGTTCAGATACCATGATATCATAAGATTCATTAAAAATGTCATAACATCTGAATATCAGATGAATGTGATTTCAATGTGGTTAAGCAATATCATATAGAGATGGGGATAGTATTCTTGGACCTCTGACTGTGATCACAGCTAAGCATTTGTTGTGGGATGACACGTCATTATTAATGTTCATGGCTATTAATGTATCATGACACCCCCCACCTATTGTTCTATAATACTTGCAGATGAATATTGGGTAAGTTGGTATATTGTTACAGTTACAGTATTAAGCACTGTACTGTACAGGCAGGCTTTCTTTAGATTTTTATTCTCCTCTGCCTTTTTTAGGTTTTGATCACCTTTTTTCAGATTTTTTGATTTTTTGATCATACTGTATTTGTGCAACTGAATTGGATTACATAGTCCAGAAATGTATGCATCTGAAAAAAATAAATAACTTTAATTGGATATATTTTATCCGGAAATAACGCTGTTCAAAATACTTATAAAATTAGTGCATTGTAAAGTAAATCCATTAGTGTGAGTGTAGATTAATGTTACCATAAATATTAATGTAATGATATAGAAATCACAAAGTTGTGGAGACCAGTAGCCAAGGTCAGCAATAATCCAGTTCCGCAAACTTGTAGGTGAAAACAGGAGCAAGGTTTATTGAAGTGATCAGAAACCACACAATAATCTGGCAAGGATCAATAGACAGGAAGTGCCTTATATAGGCCAAGGACCAGACACCTGACCAGACACAGCTGAATAGACTTAGGTACTGATACAATTGCTAGCAGAGTCAAGCTTATAAGGTCTCAATGGAATTCACAACAGGCAGGCTGGCGCAGTGGTAGGGAAGAGGTATAGCAGCCTGGGGACCAGGGTTCAAAACCCAGCAGAGTCAATTCCTCACATTACCCCCGCCTCTATAGGTGCAGCCTCTGGATGCCCTATTACCTGGTTTAGCAGGGTACTGCACATGAAAAGACCGAAGGAGATCAGGAGTGTGAATATTGTCCACTGGTTCCCACGAACTCTCCTCCTCACCATAGCCTTTCCAGCGAACCAGATACTGAAGCTTGCCACGGAAGATCCTGGAGTCAAGAATTTTGTCCACTTCGTACTCATCCTCACCATCCACGAGGACTGGAGGTGGGGCAGGCAGGGCTCGGCCAGGGAAAGTGTTTTTATGAAAAGGTTTAAGCAGTGCAACGTGAAACACTGGATGTATTTTCATGGAATTCGGGAGTTGTAAACGGAAAGTGACAGCATTGATCTGAGCAATGATCTCAAAAGGTCCCATGAACCTTTGACCCAATTTATGAGAAGGAATCCGAAGCTTGAGATTCCTTGTTGACAGCCACACCTTGTCACCAACGTGATAGACTGGGGCCTCCTTTCTATGCCTATCAGCAGCTCTTTTGTAACATTCCTGAGCCTCCAAAAGAGTCTCTTTCAACAGTGCTTGGGAATCACGTAAGGCCGTTAGCCGGTCAGCGACAGCAGGAATGGAAGTAGTAATTGGGAGACTGACTAGAAAGGTCGGATGGTAACCATAGTTGGCAAAAAATGGGCTCAAAGAAGTGGAACAGTGTTGGGCATTGTTATAGGCAAACTCTGCCGTGGGTAGAAAATCCAGCCAGTCATCCTGCAGGTAACTAATATAGCACCGCAAATATTGCTCCAAAGTCTGGTTGGTTCGCTCAGTCTGTCCATTACTTTGCGGATGAAAAGCTGACGACAGATTTACATTAATACCTAGATTAGAACAAAAATGTTTCCAAAAACGAGACGTAAATTGTACTCCCCTGTCAGAAACTACTTCATCAGGCACTCCATGCAAGCGAAATATTTCCCGAATAACCAGGTCAGCCGTCTGTTTAGCTGAAGGGAGACCACGAGCTGGTATGAAATAACCTGTCCACAACAACAAGAATGGTAGTATGTTCCTTAGAGGGAAGTAGTTCCACAATAAAGTCCATGGATATAGATCCCCAGGGACGATGAGGAATCGGAAGAGGCTGAAGCAGGCCAACAGGGGATGAGCGAGGAGTCTTATGTCTGGCACACACATCACAAGAGGACACATACTTCTTAACATCCTCATGATACTTCGGCCACCAAAAGGATCGGGCAAGTAGCTCTTGTGTCTTTCGGAATTCCTGGATGACCTGCTGGTTTTGAGTCATGGTAGAGACGTAAAAGGTCCAGTCGCACTGACTCTGGAGCAAACAGACGTTGAAAAATCCAAATCCCATTACGCATCGTCATATGGAGGTCACGAGGAGGATCAGAAGAACTGGGTCTTCAGCGTAGCCCTTTTTAATGCGAGACATCAGATCAGAAGGAAATGTAACTCCTATAAATATATCCTCTGGCAAGATGGTGGTCTTGGTTACGGTAGCATGGAGGGGGTCAGCTATTCTAGACAAGGCATCCGCCTTACCATTCTTGGAGCCAGGACGGTATGTAACCAAAAAATTAAACCTTGAGAAGAATAGGGACCAGCGTGCTTGTCTGGCTGACAGTCTCTTAGCTGATCGAATACATTCCAGATTTTTGTGATCTGTGAGGACAGTAATTGGATGGGTAGCTCCCTCCAAGAGATGTCTCCATTCGGTGAAGGCAGCTTTTATAGCCAATAGTTCTTTATTCCCTATGTCATAGTTTCTTTCTGCTGGCACCATCTGGCGGGAATAGAAGGCACACGGATGTAACAGCATGTTAGGTCCAGTCCTTTGAGACAGTATAGCACCAACAGCTGAATCAGAAGCATCAACATCCACAATAAATGGTAATTCCGGCTGAGGATGTACCAGGACAGGGGCAGAGGTAAACAGAGTCTTCAATCGGGAAAATGCGGTATCCGCCTTATCGGACCACTGAAAAGGAGTCCCTTTACGTGTGAGTTCAGTGATCGGTGTAATAACTGCAGAGAAATTCTTAATGAAACGCCTGTAAAAATTGGCAAACCCCACAAATCTCTGAACATCTTTTTCATTCTTGGGGATGGGCCAGTCCGGCACAGCTTTAATTTTACTTTCGTGCATACTTAAACCTTTGGGAGTTATTACATACCCCAGGAATTGAATTTCTGTTTGTTCAAACTCACATTTTTCTAGTTTAATGTATAGGCGGTGGGTACGAAGGCGCTCAAGAACTATACAGACCTGTTTTCTGTGGTTTTCAAGATTATCAGAGAATATTAGGATATCATCCAAATATGCCTCAACAAACTGATCCAGGAGATCTCGTAGTACATCATTGATAAGATGCTGGAAAGTTGCAGGGGCATTACACAGCCCAAAAGGCATTACTAGATATTCATAATGCCCGTACCTGGTTCTGAAAGCTGTTTTCCATTCATCATTGGATCTTATGCGAACCAGATTATATGCCCCCCGAAGATCAAGCTTCGTAAATATTTTAGCTGAGCGGAGTCTCTCCAAAAGTTCAGGAATCAGAGGCAAGGGGTAGCGGTTTTTAACAGTGATGTTATTAATGTCCCTGTAATCAACGCATGGCCGTAGGCTGCCATCTTTCTTTTCTACAAAGAAAATAGGAACTCCTGCTGGAGAAGTAGATGGTCGAATAAAGCCTTTGGCAAGATTTTCTTGTAGGTATTCATGAAGGGTTTTCAATTCAGGCTCAGAAAGGGAATATATACGCCAAATGGGATAGCGGCCCCAGGCAACAGCTCTTTTGGGCAATCATAAGGCCTGTGGGGTGGAAGCTGATCAGCATTCTTCTTATCACAGACATCTGCAAAATCCCGATATTGTAGAGGAAGCTTAGTCAAGTTTGTAGCATCCATTTCATTAATTGTTGTGGCAACAGGTGTTACCTTAGAGGGTTGATAATTCATTAAGCAGTGTTCTGAAGGAAAGGACAAAGTTCTGATCTTCCAATCAATCTGTGGGTTATGCAGAACAAGCCAAGGTACCCCCAAAACCACTGGAAACTGTGTTGAGGAAATTAGGTGGAAAGAGATAGCCTCATGGTGATTCACTTCCACAGTCAACTTTAAGGGCACAGTCTCATGTGTAACCGGTCCTGACGTAAGTGGAGAACCGTCCACTGTCTCCATTAACACAGGTGAAGAATTAGGGATAGACTGAATTCTATTTCCTGCTGCAAATTTAATGTCCATAAAGTTTCCGCCTGCTCCAGAATCTATCATAGCGGTAGTTGAAATTTTACGATCACCACATTGCAACGTGATAGGCACCACAAAATGAGGATGTTGAGTCAACATACCCTCTTCACCATGAGCCAGAGAAAACAAGGGTTGTGTGACAGAATCCAGTTGATCCGAAATCTGGGATTGGTGTCGAATCTGTGCACCCTCAGCCGCCATAGCTATTGTTCTTTTGGATTTGCTAGGGCAATTGATGGCATAGTGCCCTGCACTACCACAATACAGGCATAAATTGTGAGTGCGTCGCCACTGTTTTTCTTCGTTGGATAATGGCCCTCTTATTAGATTTACCTGCATAGCCTCTGGCTCAGAGTCTGAAGGTGTTTGTGGGATCGGAGTAGAAGTTCTTGAATAGGAAATTGGAGTAGTACTTGGTCTAAAAGAGCCCTGTCTTTCCAATCTTCTTTCAGAAAGTCTCCGATCAATACGGATAGCCAAACGCACAAATGCATCAAAGTCAGCAGGAAGATCAACACGAGCTAGCTCATCTTTTATAGCTTCTGAGAGACTTTTTCTGAAGTGGAACCTCTGGGCGGATTGGTTCCAGGTAGTATCAGCAACCCACTGTCTGAATTCAGCAGCATATTCAGCCACTGAGCGCCTCCCTTGATGCAAATGAAGGAGAGTGGCTTCTGCTGTAGCACATCGATTGGGGTCATCAAAAACTAGGCACATGGCCTCAAGAAAGTCATTTAGATTACCCAAGACTGGACTGTCTTGTTCCAGAAGAGGGGAGCCCCAAGCCAGGGCTTCATCTTTGAACAAGGAAAAAATAAATCCCACCTTCTCTCTTTCAGATGGAAATTGGTGAGGTAACATCATGAAGTGCAAACGGCATTGATTTAGGAAACCCCTACATTTTTTGCGATCTCCTCCAAACTTTTCTGGCAGGGGCAAGCGGGCCTCTTGAGCAGGTGTAACAGTAGCAGCCGCAGCATCACGTACCCTGTAGCTGGTATACTCACTGTGCATTGACTGAAATTTATTTTGCAGTTCAGCTACCTGGTCCTGCAACACTTGGATGGTCTGTGCCTGGGTCTGCACAGTTCTTGCAAATAAAGCAACCTGCTGGGCCAATGCAGAATCTGTCCCGGCGGTCTCCATGAAAGGGCCAGATTATTCTGTAATGATATAGAAATCACAAAGTTGTGGAGACCAGTAGCCAAGGTCAGCAATAATCCAGTTCCGCAAACTTGTAGGTGAAAACAGGAGCAAGGTTTATTGCAGTGATCAGAAACCACACAATAATCTGGCAAGGATCAATAGACAGGAAGTGCCTTATATAGGCCAAGGACCAGACACCTGACCAGACACAGCTGAATAGACTTAGGTACTGATACAATTGCTAGCAGAGTCAAGCTTATAAGGTCTCAATGGAATTCACAACAGGCAGGCTGGCGCAGTGGTAGGGAAGAGGTATAGCAGCCTGGGGACCAGGGTTCAAAACCCAGCAGAGTCAATTCCTCACAATTAATCTCTAATCAAGGAGGACACCCTAAATAAAGGGTTGAATGCCTATAGCACTAATGGTCAAAAGTTATGAATCCTCATATATCAGAATAGACTGACACTCCTGAAAAAATCAGGATATGATGATAATCATAGGATTTAGTAAAAGTAATCTATATAAAAAGCACTAATCAAAAACATATAAAAAACAAAATACAGAGAAGGACAGAGATCCTAAATAAACTGGAGGCTTAATATACAGTAAATATCTATATGCTATCAAAGACACTTGGGACAAAAAACAACAAATGATACCAAAAGCTGCAGATAACATATAACAGTATTAGTGTATTGGCAACTGGTTGCCATACTTAATATACTTGCTGTTCAATTGCCACGCTTTGTATGTATCCATATAACTTGTCCCATAAATCTGCTGTGTCTGATGTGCCCTCCTGTGGCCTCTGTCCTCTGTAACTACAGATATAGTTACCAACGGGCCGTTTCATCCATCCTTGTGGACTTTCTCAAAGGCTATGTTATATGCTGCCCTCTCTGGCTTATAAAGCCAGTTTACTCCAGGGTTACGATATGTGCATTGCGTAATTGCGTCTTAAACGTGATGACGTAACTATGTCAACGTAACCGCGTCATTGCGATATTGTATAATAATATAGCTTTATTAGAACATTGGTGAACATATTCAAAGGGTTCCTAACTTTATTACATTCCGATATTGACAAAAACAAACACTGACAAACTTCCTGATCTTTACCATAGATTGTTGTATTCTGCAGTGTTTAATATTTGATATTTAAGGTCAATAGTTAAGAGAAATCTCTATAGGTCTCAATAGCAACCTATCAATCGATTTTGTCCCAAAACTTGTTTTAGGAAGAGTGTTGAGTGTAATGAAAAAATGACTACTATAATAAATAGGACTGTGATAATAAAATGTTTTGGCTAAAAATATCACATCGAAAGAAATCATGAATCTCTCTGATTTTACGTTGAAAGAAGCACATGAATCAATACTGAAAAAAAAAGGTCTGTCATTCATACCAACCAAAGATTCTAATTTGTTTGAGAATATTAAAGATGTCAATCTCTTTGTTAGAAAACTGGCGCTGAAAAAAGTGTTTTTTAAATAAAGAAGAATGAGAATTAAACCAACTTGGAGTGGATAAAGATCAAGTAGAGGCCTTTAAAGCACTTATGGGCTTGTTGGATGAACAAAAATAATCTATACAAGGAAAAATACCACAAAGAAGTAAAAAGACAAAAAGTAAATTCACCCCAGATCTATCCATGTTCAGTAATGTATAATTTTTTCTGGACATGGTTGAAAAAGATCTAAAAAAAACATATGGAAACAGCAAAAGAAGATAACCTGGAGTACAATTTCAAACAAAATATCATCAACCAAGAGAGAAAAGCTCTAAAAGAATTGAGCAATAGTAAAATGATCATAAAACCTACTGACAAGGGGGGTAATGTAGTACTTATGAATGAAACAGATTATCTTCAGATGTGCAATAAAGTATTACAGGATGACACAACATATCAAATCTTAAAAGAAGATCCAACAACAAAATTTAAAAAAGAACTACAAGAAATATTAATGTATGCTAAAGATAGAAAATTGGTGGATCAAGATACATATGATTTTCTGATGCCGAAATATACCACAAAGGCCACTTTCTATACACTACCGAAAGTGCATAAACAAGTAGTCCCAGTGCCAGGCCGTCCCATTGTCTCCAGCAATAATTGCCTGACGGAAAAAATAAGTATATTTATAGGTGGGCATCTCAAAGAGATAGTGAAAACATTGCCATCATATTTACAGGACACCTTTGATGTTCTAAAACAAATGGATGGTATTTCAGTACCAGAAGCAACCATATTGATCACAATTGACGTTGAACAGTTAAATTCATCAATACCACATGATAAGGGAATTTCAGCAGTGGAACACTTTTTAAGTATGCAGAGTACTAAAGATATAGATTTAAATTAATTCATCATCAGATTACTCAAATTCACACTAACAAAGAACTATTTTCTGTTTAACAACCGCTGGTATCAGCAAAGCAAGGGAATGGCGATGGGTACTGCTTGTGCCCCAAGTTATGCAAATCTGTACTTGGGACACTGGGAAGAAACAGAAGTATTTGGAGAAAAAATGCAGAGATATACCAAAAATATAATATTATGGCAACGTTTTATTGATCACATACTGATTTTTTGGACTGCCACTGAAAATGAATTTGTAGAATTCATAGGCTCTTTGAACTAGAATGACTGGGGGTTGAAATTCACATATTCATTAGATAACCAAAAAGTGGAATTTCTAGATTTGATCTTGACAAAAGATGATAAAGGGAATATAGGAGTATTAATAATAATTAATAAAGGGAGTATTACAGCCTCAAATGCTTTGCTACATTGCTCAAGCCAGCACCCAGTCACATTGAAATCTGGAATACCCACAGGACAATATTTGAGGTTAAAAAGAAATTGTGACAACATAATGGACTTCAAGGAAAAGGCAAAAGATTTGCGATCAAGATTTAAACAACGGGGATATCCAAACCGTGTCCTAAAAAGAGCATATAAAAGAGCGTTAACAAGCAAACGTGAAGACCTGCTATACAAGGTGAAATCTGAAAACAAAGAAACAGATCAGGCAATACATTGCATAATGACATACGGAAGAGATTGGCAAGCTATTAGGACTATCCTTAAAAAAACATTGGTATATTCTGAGAGAGGATACAACTTTGAGAGACTTCCTAACAGAAGACCCTTCAATTACATATAGGAGATATAGTAGTGTTAAAGATATCTTAGTTAGGGGTTTCTATAACCCACCAAAGATAACAGAAAATTGGTTAACAGCCTCAAAAGGCCTTTTCAAGTGCGGCCACTGCATGGCATGCAAATATATCAAACCCTGTAAGGAATTTACAGACAAAAACACAGGTATCAAATATCCAGTGAAAAGTCTCATCAATTGTGAGACAACTCATGTTATATATGTGATGACATGCACCTGTAAGAAATATTATGTAGGAAAAACATTCCGCCAATTACAAAGGAGGATACTGGAACACGTATACTCTATCAATACTTGTCACCTCCGTCTCTAGGCATATACAATTCTTCAATAGAAACCAACCAGAAACCATGAAATTTCAAGTTTTACAAAGACTATTTGAAGGACCGAGAGGGGGAGATATAGATAGGAGGCTTCTGCAAGCGGAAAGTAAATGGATTTTCACGCTTGAGAGCAAATACACCAAAGGGTTAAATGAGGGATACTCCTACACAGCCTTTCTTTAAATTATCAATCCAATGCAGTTCCAGAATGCCTGCATAAACAAAAATGCATGATTCTATATTTAGATTTTTTAAAGTAATCAAATTATATATTCCTCTAAAAATCCCAGTATTTGTTCCTAGATATATATTTAACTTTAATATACACATTTTTTGTAACACATTCAGTAATTAGATCATATAGTATCATTCAGATTATTTCTTAAGAGTACTTACACAACACAACTCACAAGAATGTTATATCTTACATTCATTATCTTTTCACAGTACTAGATATCAATATTAATATACTAAAACCAAATACACTCATACACTTATTTTTATTTAGAGAATCATTTTTAGATTATTAATTAGAAATATAGGTTGTTTATCATTTGGGCAGCAACAATGGAGTAGTTTAGGTTAAATGAATTATAAAACCACAGTCACTTTTTTATTCATTTTATTATCACAGTCCTATTTATTATAGTAGTAATTTTTTCATTACACTCAACACTCTTCCTAAAACAAGTATTGGGACAAAATCAATTGATAGGTTGCTAGTGAGACCTATAGAGATTTCTCTTAACTATTGACCAGTGGCGGCTCGTCCATAGGGGCGTCGGGGCAAGCGCCCCCCCAAATATTTTTATTGCAGGTCACTGCTGTCAGTGCTGTGTGTGCAATGCTACACTATCTCTATTCTAGTGTTGTGTAGCTTAAAGCTTTCCCCTGCAGGCCTGCAGCGCCACGCTGTGTGATGTGATTACACTACTGCACTTACTACACTAACCTTTAGACTCTATGAATGAGTCACTCATGACCGTTAATGGATTCCGCCCACAACCAGGGAAAAGCTATGCATGGGCAGTGATAATGTATCCATTTCAATGACCAATCAATGATGGAAGGCTGTACAGTTGTCCGGAGAACCACCTAAGCACACCCAGACCGTTAGCTCAGGGCACCCACCAGCTAATAGAGCCTCGAGTTTAATTTTGATGACAGCTCCCTGTTAATAAAACCACCATAAGCCATTCCCAGCCCTCTTTTCGTTTCCTGCTCCCGCTGAGACTAAGACCTCCCTGGCTGAAACTACTCACTCAGACTGACCCAACCTACAACAAGTAAGTCCTAACTGCCCTGGCCAAACCCCTAGTCCCCCTAATAAAATGAAGGGTCCCCCAGTTACCCCACTATGCCTGCCTGCCACCCACACACACCCACCCACCCACCAACTTACCTACCTAGGCCAGCAATGCCTGGGCAACCACCAATCACCCCCGCAGTAGGCCCAAAAGATCTGTGCCACCCCCGATCGCCCCCATGGGGCCTGTGCCACCCCATGATCACCCCGATCACCCCCATGGGGCCTATGCCACCGCCCGATTATCCCCAATCACCCCCATGGGGCCTGTGCCACCCCCGATCACCCCCATGGGGCCTATGTCAACCCCCGATCACCCCCATGGGGCCTATGCCAACCCATGATCACCCGATAACCCCCATGGGGCCTATGCCACCACCAGATTACCCCGATCACCCCCATGGGGCCTATGCCAACCCCCGATCACCCCCATGGGGCCCATGCCAACCCATGATCACCCCGATTGGCCCCATGGGCCCTATGCCAGCGCCCGATTGTCACCCCACCCTGACCCAACTACCAACCCACCTAACTACCCCCCTGACACAGTAACCACATCCCACCCTGACCCAACTACCAACCCACCTACCTACCACCCTGACTCAACTACCAACCCAGTGACCACACCCCACCCTGACCCAACTATCAACCCAGTGACCACACCCCACCCTGACCTAACTACCAACCCACCTGCCTATGCTACCAGTTAAACACACAACACAACCCCCCCCCCCCCCCCCCCCCATATTTTTATTTTTCAAAGTGACAGGCAATGGATCTTTAACATTGCAGTTAAAATAAAAAGGATACTTTGCCTGACACTTTCAAAGCTGTAATAAAAATATGGGAAGGGCAAAAAAACAATAAGTAAACATAACAGCACATACCTTCCAAAGTGACCCCTCCAGCGGCGGCCTTGCCCTGGATAGTCGGGCATTCCAATCAATTTTGATTGAAGCCCATGTCCTTCAATCTTGATAGAAGCCCTTGTCCTCATCTTGATTGAAGCCATTGTCCATCCATTCTGGCCCATTGCAAGAGGCCTCCACCTAAAAAACCAGACGCTCAAGGAGCTCCCCCCGGCGACTAATTAATTTTTTCCCACGCTCCGCCTTTTATACTATTTTTGAAGGACTCTGGTTGGCTGAAATTTTTTGATTGACATTCAACCAATCAGAGTCTTTAAAAAATTAGCAAAGCAGGTATGGAAGCCTGTAAGGGCAAAAAAGGTTAGTGTGAACTTGTATGTATTATACATATTACAGGGCTATTTATGTAATATACATGTTACAGGATAATATCCTGTAACATGTATAGCAAATAAATAGCACTGTAATATGTATAATAAATAATGTCTAATACAAATACATGAGCAATAATCAGATAATTAATAAAGTACATCAATTAATCAATTAATAAATATCAATTAATATTTTTTTTTGTTTTATGTATATTGCTTTATGTGTGTGTGTGTGTATATATATATATATATATATATATATATATATATATATATTGATCGATTTATATATTGATTGATAGATATATTGATTAATATATATATATATATATATATATATATATATATATATATATATTGATATATATATATATATATATATTGATTGATTTATATATTGATTGATAGATATATTGATTGATATATATATATATATATATATATATATATATATATTGATATATATTATATATCAATATATATATATATCTATATATATATATATATATATATATATATATATATATATCTCAATATATATATATAAATCTATCAATCAATATATCTATCAATCAATATATAAATCAATCAATATATATATATATATATATATATATATATATATATATATATATATATATATATATATATCAATCAATATATCTATCAATCAATATATAAATCAATCAATATATATATATATAAAACAACAAAGTCAGAGGTGCTCATCAGAGAACGAACCAACCTTAATAGGTGAGTTCTATAGCCATGATACGCCACTCTGAGAGCAACCTCTTTTAGCTCACTTGTGCCCTTCACAGGGAGAAATATCCTGTAGTATATCAGTCTGGTGCCACTCAAAAGAGTGACCCAGCCCCGAAATACCAGGCAATTCTACCCTGAACAGGAGAAACAGAACACATCAGACGCGTCTCGGCCTTTATGGGCCTCGTCAGTGAGGTGCAGCTGAACTCCCTAAGGCACAGTGAGGAAGGGGTATATATATATATTTATTTTTTTTGTATTTTTATTTCATTTTATTTAATGTACAGTTTGGGCCTATATGGTTGATTGGTTATTTAAGGTTTTTAAGGTGCGGTTGGGGCCTATATGGTCACACTTGGTTATTTAAGGTTTTTAAGGTGCGGTTGAGGCCTATATGGTCACACTTGGTCTTTTAAGGTTTTTAAGGTGCGGTTGGAGCCTATATGGTGCGGTTGGGGCCTATATGGTCACACTTGGTCATTTAAGGTTTTTAAGGTGCGGTTGGGGCCTATATGGTCACACTTGGTCATTTAAGGTTTTTAAGGTGCGTTTGGGGCCTATATGGTCACACTTGGTCATTTAAGGTTTTTAAGGTGCGGTTGGGGCTTATATGGTCACACTTGGTCATTTAAGGTTTTTAAGGTGCGGTTGGGGCCTATATGGTCACACTTGGTTATTTAAGGTTTTTAAGGTGCGGTTGGGGCCTATATGGTCACACTTGGTCTTTTAATGTTTTTAAGGTGCGGTTGTGGCCTATATGGTCACACTTGGTCATTTAAGGTTTTTAAGGTGCGGTTGGGGCCTATATGGTCACACTTGGTTATTTAATGTTTTTAAGGTGCGGTTGGGGCCTATATGGTCACACTTGGTTATTTAATGTTTTTAAGGTGCGGTTGGGCCTATATGGTCACACTTGGTCTTTTAAGGTTTTAAAAGTTACGGTTTGGGTCTTGAACGTTCT
Source organism: Discoglossus pictus (assembly GCA_027410445.1). Taxonomy (NCBI): domain Eukaryota; kingdom Metazoa; phylum Chordata; class Amphibia; order Anura; family Alytidae; genus Discoglossus; species Discoglossus pictus. Next base: position 208,023,835 of record CM050167.1, on the reverse strand, counting down.
AATTTTTTTGTTGTTGTTTTCTATCACCCCCAGGTGCAAACTCTCTGTGGAAGCAGATTTGTTTGGACTCGTTGGTTGACTTACTGAACGTGAATACCCCGAGAAGGAGAGTCAACTGTTGGTGAGTATCATTGCTTTTAATTTTCTGTCCATGCGTATAGGTGCAAATTTGATGTTGATGTAGTCTTGTCACATGAGGGTTTGCAATCTGTAATGTATACCAATGAATTCAACACACTGTTATTTTAGAGTAATTTTGTGACATAATACAAATTAATATACCGTGATCTCTTTCTTCTATTGGTATCAGAAATGAATACTATTGACTCTCTACTTGTGAAGCCTTTTGGCACCCTAACCTATGAGGAGAAGGTGGAAGTAAAATGATTAGGACCTGACCAACCAGAGATAAATCTGCAGTAAATCGCAAGAGATAGAGGGAAGCAATATATCCGTATTTTCAATATAGAATTGGCTTTGTGGAAGCGTTTCTAGGAAGTCCTTATATTGTTTTCCATGCATCCTATTTGGTGGTGACGCTGCTTGGACCAAAACTGGAGTGACTGACGTCAAACATCTAGCAGATAAAATGGAGAAACACAAAACTTCTAAATCTCACTTGGATAACAGGATCAAGTTTGAGATGCTTGGACAGGCGAACATTGCAGTTCAACTGGACCAAGGATACCAAGTCAGTATTCAAAAACACAATAAAGAAGTGGCTAAGAACCGGTACATCCTTTTGAAGATAATTTATTGTGTTAGTTTTTGTGGCGCTTTTGAACTGGCATTAAGAAATGACGAAAGTGAAACATCGCTAAATCCAGGAGTGTTTCGAGGCCTGGTGGATTTGGTTGGCAGTATCGATAGTGCAATGGAACAGCATTTGAAGACTGCAACTGTGTTTAAGGGCACGTCCAAAACCATGCAGAATGAGCTACTGGACTGCATGCTGGAAGTTATTAAGGAAGTGATTCACCAGCAGCTTAAGGAAGCCCAGTTTGTGGCAATCCAAGCGGATGAAACAACCGATATTTCCACTAGGACACAGTGCGTTGTAGTCTATCGCTACATTGGCAAGAAGCATCAAGTGGTGGAAAGATTTGATGGCTTCACGGAACTGAAAGCAACGGATGCAGACTTGCCGCTGATGTGCTGGAAAGTCTGAATACTGTTCTCCCAGAGCCAGAAGACAAGATGAAACTCATAGCTTAAAGCTACAATGGTGCCAGTGTGATGCGTGGAGATCAAGGAGGAGTTCAAAGAAAAATAAAAGACGTGTACCCGAACGCACACTACGTCCATTGCTATGCTCACCAACTGAACCTAATAATGGAGCAAGCAGTTTCAAGGATTGGAAGAGTTCAAGTTTTATTTTCCAACATAGGCGGCATACCATCTTTTTTTTCACGCTCTCCAAAAAGGACTGCAGTTCTGGATGAGGTAGTTGGTAGAAGACTTCCAAGAGGTGCACCGACACGATGGACCTACAACGTTAGGACTGTGAACATCATCTACGAGAACAGAGATGCGCTACTTGAGTGTTTCCAGACAATTGAAGCATGTCTAAACTTTGATCAAACATCTATACGTGAAGCCCCAGGTTTTGTTGGATTGCTGGAAGACAGGGAGATCCTTTACTTCCTTAAATTATTTCATTTAATAATACCACATGTTGACATCCTCTATAGTCAGCTTCAGAAGCGAGACACGGATACTGTTTATATCCACAAAGTCACAGAAGACTTTGTCAGCAGCATCCAGGAAATCCGTAATTCTGTTGACGAGATAGAAGCAAGTTTGCCTAGCGATGTAACATTCCACAGACGGAGTACAGAGATCTCAACCTTGAGACAACTTTCAAGAGAGGTATGTGACATAGTGGTGGTTCATGCAAAAGAACGTTTTTCATTTTCAAATCACCTAGTCAGTGCCAAACTTGTTCAAAGTGACTTGTATACATGACACTTGCTTTCCAACCCAAGCTCTGGAAGACACTGTGCAAGCATATCCAATACTGAAGAAGGAACAATTACGCACTGAGCTGTCACTTCTGTATCGGAAGACAGATTTTCATGCTTGTACAAGTGCTGTTGCTCTGCACAAACTTTTACATCAATTGAATCTGCAGAATGATTTCACAGAGACAGTGAAATTATTAAGAATCCTGATTACAACTCCGATGACCATTGCAGAATCAGAAAGATGCTTCTCCACATTGAAGAGGATAAAAAACTTTTTAAGAAGCACCATGTCCCTGGAGCGGTTGAATGCATTTGCGATGCTCTCAATGGAAAAGCAACTGATTTTCAAGATCCCAGACTTCAATGAAAAAAACATTGAGAAGTTTTGTTCTTTGAAAGATCGCTGTGCAAAATTTAAATACTAGTGATTGAAGCAAAGAAGAATGCATACCCCCAGGGTGTGCAAAGATAAACTGCGTTAAGCAGCACCACCTCACTACCAAACATAACTAGTGGTAAGGAAAGTAGGAACGGTGTGTGGGTGTGCATATGGAAGGAGCTATGAAAGGTGTGTGCATGGTCAGTAACAATTGTTGAAGCCTTGGCGTGGTTTGAAGGAATTGGAGGCACTTCCAAGGATAGCAATCACTTCTGTACAGTAAGCCGGAATTTCATGTCTGTACAAGTGCTGTTGCTCTGCACCAACTTTACCATCAATTTAATCTGCATAATGATTTCACAGAGATTGTGAAGCTATCAGGAATCCTGGTTACAACACCGAAGACTACTGCAGAATCAGAAAGATGCTTCTCCACATTGAAGAGGATAAAAAGGTATTTAAGAAGCACCATGGCCCTGGAGCGGTTGAATGCATTGGTTTGAAGGAATTGGAGGCACCTTCAAGGGTAAGTAAAGTTCTCAGAAATGGCACCACCGAACCACCAAAAATAACTAGTGGTAAGTAAAGTATGAATGGTGTGTGGGTGTGCATATGGAAGGAGCTATGAAAGGTGTGTGAATGGTCAGTAACAATTGTTGAAGCCTTGGCGTGGCGTTATTGCTCATATAGTTATCCATATGCTAATTCAATGTGTTTGTTTGACACTGAGTATTGTGTTGTCTAAACAGAAGTGATATGTTGTTGTTTTCTTGAATCCCAAGATCCACTGGTTTGGGCCTATACAGTCCTGATTGGTCTTATAAGGTATGTTTGGGGCCTATATGGTCACACTTGGTCTTCTAAGGTATGTTTGGGGCCTATATGGCCACACTTGGTCTTCTAAGGTATGTTTGGGGCCTATATGGTTCCACTCAGTCTTTTAAGGTTTTTAAGGTATGGTTTTGTTCTTGAATGGTCTGATTGATTTGCTTGTTTTCTTTCAACCCCAGGTGCAAACCATATGTGGCAGCAGATTTGTTTGTACTCGTTGGTCAACTTACTGAACGTGAATACCCTGAGAAGAAGAGCCGACTAATGGTAAGTGTCACTGCTTTAATTTTTCTGTTAATGCGTATAGGTGCAATTATGATATTGCTGTAGTCTTGTCACATGAGTTTTTTCAATCTATATTGTATACCAATGAATTTAACACATTGTTACTTTACTTCTTGACATTGCTGCATTGCTGATCATGTATTTCAATGGGCTTTACAAGTATAAGGTCATTGGTCGGGGCTTATAAAGGTAATTTTGACGTCAGGGGAGGAGTTATAAAGGGGTGTGGTTTGAAAAAGAGGAGGGGCTACATTTAGCCCTGGCGCCCCTCCAACTTGAAAGTTCACCAGCCGCCAATGCTATTGACCTTAAATATCAAATAATAAACACTGCAGAATCAACAATCTATGGTAGAGATCAGGAAGTTTGTCAGTGTTTGTTTTTGTCAATATCGGGATTCAATAAAGTTAGGAACCCTTTGAATATGTTCACAAATGTTCTAATAAAGCGATATTATTATACAATATCGCAATGACTCGGTTAAGTTGACGGAGTTACGTCATCTCGTTTAAGACGCAATTAAGCAATGCACATATCGGAACCCGGAAGTAAACTGGCTTTATAAGCCAGAGAGGCCAGCATATAACATAGCCTTTAAGAAAGTCCACCAGGATGGATGAAATGGCCCGTTGGCAACTATATCAGTAGTTACAGAGAACAGAGGCCACAGGAGGGCACATCAGACACAGCAGATTTATGGGACAAGTTATATGGATACATACAAAGCGTGGCAATTGAACAGCAAGTATATTAAGTGTGGCAACAAGTTGCCAATACACTAATACTGTTATATGTTATCTGCAGCTTTTGGTATCATTTGTTGTTTTTTTTGTCCCAAGTGTCGTTGATAGCATATAGATATTTATATTAAGCCTCCAGTTTATTTAGGATCTCTGTCCTACTCTGTATTTTGTTTTTTTATATGTTTTTGATTAGTGCTTTTTATATAGATAACTTTTACTAAATCCTATGATTATCAGCATTTCCTGATTTTTTTTAGGACTGTCAGTCTATTCTGATATATGAGGATTCATTACTTTTTAGGCATTCAACCCTTTATTTTGGGTGTCCTCCATAATTAGAGATTAATTATGGTAACATTAATCTACACTCACATTAAGGGATTTACTTTATAATGCACAAATTTTATATGTATTTTGAGCTGCGTTATTTCCGGATAAAATATATCCAATTAAAGTTATTTTTTTTTTCAGACCATAGTGGTATAAAGCACCAAGGTTATTATAGATATAGATCATATCCCCCTTTTTTCTATTTAAGAATGTATGCATCTGTTTAATTGAGCAGATGAAGACCAGATATAAGTGCTATGCGGATTACTGGTTACTATTAAATGGAGTGATGTATGATGAGCTTTGTGTTCATCATATTTTGGTTACAGTGGTGCAGTGACCACTTGTGACCCTAGTAGATGCTATGCATCATTATTATTATGCAGTATTACCTTTAACCCCTTAAGTTTCACCTTTATCCCAAACAGCCTCTTGTCATTCCTGGATCCGCTTACACCACACCCATGATATTAATGTTGTTTACATTTTTAAGTGTGCTCTGTGTATATAATAAAGTTTTGTTATACCGTTATCACTGTTTCCATGTTTTTAATGGTTACATTTAGGGACATCAACATACCTAACATTTATGTAACAATCATATATTTGGACGTAGATCATCTTTCTGTATAGACATCCCTTCATGCATTTGAGTATTGTAATTGTTTGTTTGCATGCCACTAATATGTTTTCAGGAAAGCATATGCAATATATTCCTGTAAATGCTGTTACTTCCTTCATTTATGACTGTACAGGAAATTTGTGGGTTCTGTTTTTGTCTAACTGTGTAACCATAAGTAACGTATGTAGTGAAAAACATTCTCTTATAGACCAGCATTATATTGAACGACTGGCTTAAAAAGATTGAGACCTATCTGATAAGATCTACCTTGTGTCTGTGTGTTATTAATTGTGTCTCCCAGGTCCTGTGCCAAGAGAAGGGAGAGACAGAGAGAGGAAGGTGGATAATAGGTGTCGACCACAAGGAGAGAAATCATCACTTAGCAGTCACAGAGGCACAAAGGTAGGGAAAAATATAGATCAAAATAACAATTATCTGTCATGGAATACATGTGTACATGAAAGGCCATGTTAGGGGATGTTCTCGACTACCTCCTCTTTCTCAGCACTCTTTCCCCAACTTCCCTGTCTGGGTGCCTTCTCCCTCTACTGCATGGAGGAGGTGTTGGAGTGCAGGATGCATCCACCTGGCGTTGCAGTGTAGCAGCTGGTGTTAGTAGTAAGATGTGAGATGAGGAGGCCACCGGCTCTGGTTGCAATAGTCTTGGAGACTGTGTACCCAAAGGCTGGAGAGATTTGAGCTGGCTTTGCACCAATTCTTTTTGCCGCTCCAATAGTGCTCTCTGGGCTTGTCTGTCCATTTTTGCCTTTTGCTCATACCTCTTCATCCTTCGATAGTGCCTCCTCATCTCACCATAAATCAATCTGTTTCTGCCAAGGAGGGAGTTTGTGATGGCATTGGAGCTGTAGTGCCAGGTCAACCAATAGGTTGTGATGGCTTGCTACTTCCCTCTGAATGCGGAGCCGGACATCCCTCAAAGTGGCTTGTGGAGTGTGTGAGGTCTGTCACTGGACACGCCAGGCCGTTTGAGGTGCTGGTTGCGATAGTGTTGCTCTTACCCATGGCTTTAGTGTCGGTGGTGCTGCCCATGTTGGGATAGCACATGTTGGTGACGCCCATGTTGGGGGAGCCCATGTTGGGGGTGGAGGAGTGGTGGGGTTATGCCAAGTCATTGATGGGTTTAGAGCAGGTGGCAGTGGTGGGCCTGCTGATGGTTGTCTCCAGTAACAGGAGAGCTATGTAGGTGGAGGTGGTTGCTGGCTCCAATATATGTGAGGTTGAGGTGAACTTGTCCACAATGAGTGGCATTCACAGACTGGAGACACTGGAGAACGTTTCTCTGCTGAAAGGCCAGCCCTCTGATCTGTTCTTACCTTCCTCAACCACCACTTCAAGGGGTATATCTGGTTCCTACTCCAGTGGAGCCAATGGCACCGCCTGTGTCTTAACAGTATTTTAGTTGGGATTCTCTAAACAATTGTTTGCTGTGTGTTTCCGTATCGATGACATCATTTCACTTGCAATTGGCTGTGGTGATTGTCTTTCGCAGATAAACATTGACCTGTATCATGAACATGCTCAGCTGGATTTGCTGTGCAGTGTGCAAGACTAAACAATCTGTGACCAATTCTCAGCAATGGTTACTAACATGCAGATGAGACATGGTCCAGGTTAGGCTAGTACATGACGCACACATGCAGTCCTACAGAATCTGTATCCGCATATGATGCAGTGTGCACACCCATACTTGTACTCTTTTGGATGTTAAATCAATCTTGATCTATTTGGTGACTGTTAATCAGAATCAGTTTTAACTGCAGATATTGGACAGACATTTTATTGATATGAATTCTGATTATGATATGTTTGCTTACTGTATTTGAATGGTTATTTATAGTTATTGCAGCCCAAAATATCATTAGCCATGACAAGAGAGCTTACAGTCCTGCTTTGCTATTGTATGTCAATTATCTATGTGTCTGGTGTTCATGTGTGTGCATATGAGGGTGTGATAGTCCACCTGTCTCAGGGTCCTCTCCCTTGCTGTGTATGTGATAACAGTTGGTGGTCCACCACTGGTTACAAGGGCTGCTCTGGCCTCCTCTGCCATCTTCCTCTTCACCTACATCTGGCTGTCATCATATCTATGCTTGACAGACCTCACATCCCTGTGGGCTTACCCCAATATATCAACAGCTGTAGCAACCTCACTCTAGGCACATGTCTTCTGGCTAGGCCTCACTTCCCTCCCAACATATATGATGCTATAGAGGTCACGGATTTCTCTAAAGAGGATCCTCATCTCATCAGGGGTATAATTGGGGGCCCTGTGCTTTGACACAGCCTCTTGCCCTTCCAAATGTGTCTGGGGTTCCTGGCCTTTCTCTCCCTGGGGCCAGTCCCTCCTCACCACTATTTCCCCCCGGGGTTAAGGTCCCTGATCCTCTGCCCCTATTCTTTGTATGCCTCCGCTCTCTGACCTGCCTCCTCACATCCCTTTCTCCAAATCTCTACCTTTGATCTTCTCTACCACAGATATTCTCCTCTCCTTTCTCTCCTCCTCTTCTACTCTCCTACTCTTCTCTCCTCCAGTGTTCTCCTCACTCTCCTCTTCCACTCTCCTACTTTCCTCTCCTCTGGTGTTCTTCTCACTCTCCTCCTCCCCTCTTTTACTTTCCTCCTCTCCCCCCACCCTCCTACAATTTAGAACATAACTTATAACTTTATAAGGATAAATCAGTAGAATATATATGTGTTTATGTATGAGGTAAAACAAGAATGTGGGTATTGTGTATTATATTATGCTTATGGAGGGGGGGGGGTTATGGTGGGTGTAGATGCGCTGTAGCCTAATGCTGTGTATATCTATGTGTATGTATTAATCTATGTGTAAATAATGTGATATTAAGTGTTGATATTTCAAAGTCAAAATAACCAAAAACATACAAAACTGCTCCTTCTCTCTCTCTCTCTCCAAAACTCAGAATCCCACCCACACATAGACCTGTGTGTTGACTTTCTCAGCTACAGAACAGTTAAGGACTTACAGTTTCCAGTAGCTTTTAAAGTCCTTTCCTGTGGTGTTCATCAGCATTCTCCATTGGTTAATTGGACTGTCACAGGATCGGCAATTGCGGGCTTGCTTAACTTTGATGCCCTTCATATAATTGGCCATCCAGAAGTGTTACATACAAAACCAGGGTTTACAGTTTTAGGCTTTAGCCCTGTAATTGTGGGCTTGAGTCAATTAAATACAGCTGTAATTGTGTCAAATTTGTAACCCGCTGATGTGCGGCCTGTATGAAGGTAATTATGGGCTTGCAGTTGAATGGGGGCATATGCCCATCAAGTTCAACCATTTATATCTTCTCTGATGTTTCACATATGTTAATTGTTATTTGATCCAGAGGAAAGCAGACAAAAAAAAAAAGAAAACATTGAAACATTGCGAAGGGAAACAAATAGATCAATCACTGGATCCCCTTCCTTCTCTAGTTATCCTAAATAAATATTCTGTGTGCCCTTTTTATTCAAATATATATAGAACCAATTTTTTAAGTTATATATTCAGCTTATTATTACAACTTCCTGTGGTAGAAAATTCCACAGTCTAACTGCCCTTACTGTAAAGAACCCTCTTCTTTCCTTGAGGTGAAATCTTTTTTTCTTTAACCTTAATGTACAGTATGTCCTCTTGTCAGTTGAAAACCTCTTGGCAAAAAAGTCCCCCTGCCGAATCCTAATATTGATCCTGGACATATGTATACTCTGTAAGGTAATAATAAACCCTCTTTCTATAGTTACACATTTAATTAGTTTAGTCTTTCTTCATACCTTAGTCCCTCCATTCCCTTTATTCATTTTATTGTCCTCTGCACCTTTTCCAGCTCTAAAATGACACCCAAAATTGATTTTCCATATTCCAAATGAGGGCATAATAAGGATTTATATAGTGACAGAGCTTTTTTTGCTTCTCATTCTTCTATACCACTCAATGCAGGCTAATATATTATTTTACACTTTTACATAGGTGATTGTGCACAAGCACTCCAAAATTCACAGGCACAGCTACCTGCGGAGCTAATATACATTATTTTAAAAGCACCCATGTATATATATATATATTTATATATTGGCACAGCGGGGCGGGGTGTCAACAACAAAAAAATTGAGCCCTTTCCCCCTGGGGGGCCCAAAATTAGTTTTTTGCACTCGGGCCTCCAATCACTAGATTTGCCACTGCCCAGGTGCCTTTCTATCTTTAATACCCCTAGATTTGTTCCATTTAGATTATAAATTGCATGCTTATACTTCCTTTCTCATACTGAACCTATGGACACTGTAGACAAACATAGCAGCCTCCTACAAAAAAAATTAAATATAAAACGATTTAGCTATTACAGAACCCATTTTGCTGCAGTGTCCTAACTACTGGTATCTCCCGTGTGTGCACAAAAGAAAATAATTTATTTTTCTGCCTTCTTAAGACCCATTGGTACCTACCTTCAAATAAACACACAAAACAACTGTTGGAGGTACAACTGGCCATAGCGTGTTTATTGAAATACATAATTGAAATAACCTTAAAAAAACTGGGGCAAGGAGGAGCCTGGGGCTTGGCAGCAAAGCCCCATATCCTGAGCTGGCACTCACTGGTGAGGGCAACTCCCCCTCCCGCTGAAAGATTAATTATTGGCAGCGTTCTCCCCTTAGCACCATGGCCCGCTGTACCCCTCCTTGAAAATCAAGCATAAGTAGTTCAAGATTGATCACAGTGAGATGCACACCATCAGGCAGAAACAATCCATCCGCATCACTTCCTTCCAGCTCATGGTGGCGCAGAGCCACCCAACCCATCTTTCTGATGAAGTTTGTTGACCTTCTGATGTGTCCTTTCAAGACTCACAGGATCCCTCCCGTTCTTCCACGCCCACCCCTTTACTATTTCCGACCAAATTATTCTCATTTTTGGATACCTCAACTTATCAATGTCTCACCAATCGCTTGGTAGGGATGAACCCAAGATCATTGTTGCGTGAACCAGTAGCATATGCAGGTAATCAAAGCGATAGGTGAACAAATCAATTAACCCACTCACCTGTTTTCCTCGCTTTCCTCTGGTGCCACACCACCCCACCTTCATGTACTCCAGTTGCAGGCCGTCACGAGAGACAGTGTCAAAATGTTACGTCCAATAAACATACAAATTGTCAATCACCCAGAGTTGTTTCCGGCGGCCTGCAACGGCATGTGCAAGTTAATAAGTAACAGTAGCGGGCCTTAGGTAAAGCCTAAAAGGGCTCAACTCCCATCTTCAAATTTTTTTAAGCATCTCATCTGGGAGACCCAATCCTGCCACCTCAGTCGCAGCTACCATGTGAAAGGAATGGGTTACGAAATCTGCCTGGTTCAAACCAAGCTTAAATTGGAAGCGAGATAACCAAGCCCACTTGCATGTTTTAATAACATCCCAGGAAGACCTGGCCCTGCTGAAGAAATTGAATGACACACTCAAAGGGTCAACCAACTGTTACTACCAGATGTAATATTATCGCCTTTCCTCATCCCGCTTGATCCAACTTAGACTCCTTTAACCAAATCACCACATTGTCACCTTGTAACCAAAAGTCCTCAACCTGAATACCTATCGGTCAGCTGCTAGCTGTAACTAACTCTCCTATTCTGAATCCTCAAAAGCAGGCCAGGGGTAAGGCTGTACGGAACAGCAAGACCTCATAAGCAGTATGACAAACCTCCTACAATGCCACAGATAAACGCAATAACAGTGAGACCATGATAGGAAGCCTTTTGTCCTGTTCTGGACTTTCCTGTGTCAAACCCTGCAGGACCATCCATACCAAAACATTTTTGTCAGGCCTTTTAGCCCAGCCAGCTTAAACATAAAAGCTAGGGCAACCACTTGACTATCAACTGATGAAGCTGACATTTCATCTTCCTTACATCTCAAAAAAGAGGATACCCAATCTTTCTCATTGGAGTCCGCACTGCCCAATACGGCAACTAAGTCAGACCACTTGAAACACACCTTCTTGTAAACCGACCATGTAGATGGTGCGAATGATCTTATAATCAATTAAACTATCTCTCCGCTCCAAGTTCCCAGAGCGCTTGCAGAAACTACTCCCCTCCGCTTCCAGAGCCAGCTGTCTGAAGTGCTCCCAGAGCCAGCTATCCCATTGTTGAATCCTGGAATGAGATGTTCCCTAAAACATATATTCAAACATAGGCAACCTAAGGCTAGATGACGATGCAACCTGATGACCAGGATGGACAATGTTATTAATGTCATGAACTACGGCCATATTAACAGTAAAGAAAACAACATGCTTGTCACCAAGCCCCTGTCACCATAACATAACTGAGACCACAATGGTAAACAGCTCAAGGAAGGCCAAATTATATGTTAAAACTATGTCCACCCATGCCTGGGGCCACTCCACCGCATACCATTTTCCACAGAAGAAGGCCCCCAAAGCCATGCGCACTTGAAGCATCCATGTAGATAACAAAACAATTCTACCCATTGGTATAATCGTATAGGCAAAGTTAAATTTGCTTAGTATGGATTGCAAAAAACGAAGGGTAACCCTCTTCGCACCCGCCAGGACATTCAATTCCGCCCTCAGGCTATTCACTTTGTCCAACGGCAGGCTACATTCCATTGTATTAAAATTCATTGTTATACCCAGGAAGTTAAGCCTAATGATAGGACCTTCTTTTTTATTTTCCAAGAAAGGAACCCAGAACGAATGCGCTAGAGAAAGTCAATAGTATATGAGCATTTTCCTCCTGTCCTGCTGGGCCAACAAACAAAAAAATCATTGACATAATGAACCATACTTGAGTATCCAGAATCTTTGATCGTAACCCATTGTAGGAAGGTCTCAAAGCATGCACAGGAAACTGAGCATCTCATAGGAAGACAGAGATTTATATAGCACATACCTCCCAAGTGACAACCGAAAAGCCAGTGACTGCCGGGGTAACCAGAAGCAACTGAAATGTCAAATCAATATCAACTTTCACAATGAAAGCCCCCATCTCTGTTTGCCTTACAATTTTGGTTGCCGAGTCAAAGAATGAGTAAGACACTGATGACAGATCTACGTCAATCCCATCACTGTCAGATTGTCCTTTGTGATAGGATAGATGGTGTATGAGCCTGAATTTTCCTACTTTCTTCTTTGCTACCACTCCCAGAGGTAATACTCTTATAAATGGAATAGGAGATTTTGAAAATGAAACCGCCATCCTACCCAACTTGAGTTCCTTCTCCATTTTCTCTTCCGCTACTCCGGGAAACTCTATAATGCTATATGTTAACTGAATGATCCACCTCAGAGGGAATCACAAAACCATCGCAAAAATCCTCAGTAACCTTGTTGCTTCTGTAACATTCTAGCAACGGTAGCATTGCATCTAGCACCGCTGGTGTCTTGCCCTTTTGCAGCGGTATCAGTGGCCTCTTCTTTGACCTACCACACCTAATGACCGAGTGTTCCTTCCACAACCTGACCACACATGTCTAAACTTGCAGTTTGACGACCATCTGAATACTCCTTTGTTAAAGAAGTAGCATACCCTTCTGACCATCCCATCCATTGCGGAAGAGAATCTGGGCCTGCAAGCCCACCTTAAAAGGGCAGAGCTGCCCGCATTGGAGTTATTTCATTAAGCCAATGGGCAACTGCCTTGTCATTCCAAGACATGCTGGTTTCGTGGCCATACACTGACAAAAGTTTTCATTGTATCTCCACCATGCCATGCCACTGTATGTGCGATAGGAACTCCTTATCTTGTCCAAGTAGACAAGCAGCGCCAAACATCAGTTTGAAAACTTTTCCCCAATGACACATGCCATAATAGAGAAAGCCTGAAGCCAATTAACAAATGTCCTCTGTATATTTCTGAACCCCTTCCGATTATCTTCCCCATCAATGCGAGACGTGCCCTTGTCTTGGACATCAATGAAGCTTGATGTAGGTAGCAAGGAAAACAATTCCATGAACTCTCTCATCCATATACGCTCCTTGATGTCAAGAGAGAGGTGAGCACCTAAATTGTCACCCTAAATGCACCTGGAAGCTGACCGGCAGTGGACAGGATTATCAAAGTAGCATGCCCTGCTAATGAGGGATCCCATGCATCTTTTTTGTCCCACTTAACCGTCTGCCCCGAGGCTTTGCTTTCTAAGTTGTAGACCCATTCCCCCAGACTATCATTATTCATGTGAATGTTGTGTGACCCTAAAAACGTTTTAATCATGATAAAAATAAGTGTGTTTCTGCATTCTCAACAGCAACAGTGCAGCGACCAAACCCAGCCGCCTCACCTGAATCTTGCCTGCCAAGGGTAAGCTGCAGCCTCTCCTGATCCTGGCTGCCACTGTGCCGAGACGTTATACATCTGCTCCTCCCATGCCTTGAGCACAACTCTCTCTCTGAACTGGAGTCCACACAACAGTGGCGACATGACCTGCGGCTAAGGGAAAGTGATTTATCCCTTGAAGACCTGTTAAGACAAAAGGAACCATTAGTAGGCTATCTCTGCCTGTGCCATGTCGCTGTGGGTTTACCTTCCTCTTGTGATGAATCACTACTAAAATAACATGGCTTTGAAGGACCATCTAGCAGTCTGCTGGCTCTAACCTACCTACCTAGTTGGGTAGGGAGCCCTCTGGACTACTTAATTAACCTCCTCCACCCTGTTTGTAATCTGTGTGCTCATCTCTTGTTCCTACTCTTCCTGAGTGTAGATTCCTGCGATGTCTGTATGCTCTACAACTTTAAAACATGCTTATCAGCACTACTCTTGCCCAGATCTGAGCCTGCAGATGATGGAGTGTCCGAGCACTGTCAGAGTTACTTTTTCTATTACTCTGACAGTTCCTAGGAACCATAAGCTCACTCTGTGTCTGCTGTGTGTAAAGTAAACCCTGACCTGAGCACCTCAGGAGTTTTTTTTCTATGGGGTTTTCCCATAAAATTCAAGCCACTGCAGGCTATTTTCAGCACTAGCAAACTGCAGAGCAACCCTGTGAGGAGAGAGACTACTTCTCATGCCACCAGGGCCTACAGCCACATCAGACTGCTCCCCAGGAGCCAAGGAGGCCGCCACTTCCAAACAAGTGTTTAAAGTGGCAGCTGCAGCAGGCTGACCAAATCAGAGGCTGTCTTCTAAGCCCTGCATTCCATGGCTGATTGCTAGTGAGTGCACATGTGATAAGATGTACTGCAATGCTGCAGCTTCCAAAACTTCCATACCCACAGACAAACAAACAATCACACATAGAGAAATGATAAATGATATGACAAAGAAGGGTGAATGAGAAAACAGAGAAAAGAATTGATGAGTATGAACACACACACAAAGCACCCAAAACACTTATTTTACAAATCAACTAGAGACTATTTATGCTTATAGCCTGCCACCCTGACTCTAATTTCTGCTTTGTGAGATGCTCCAGACACCGCAATGGACCCTGCTGCCTCTTCAGCTTCAGGCCACAGAGTGCATCTAAAATGGTGCCTGCATGGCCAAAACCTTGCTTCCTGCGACCCCAGTGGTGACAACTAGCATATTGGTTACGCCTCTGGTGTCCTCCATTCCTGGTCACTATTTATCAGATGGTCACTATTTCTATGTTTTAGATTAAAGTGAGAAAGGTAAACACATTTAAAATATTTGTACCGTATATTAATCTTTATATTAACATTTTGACTAATAATTGTAAAACCCAATCAATGCTATCATGAAACACTATAGTAAACTTAACAATGCTACAGAGGACAATTGTAACCTTGGATTGCTATGTATGCTTATAACATTCTTCCATGTACAGTTACAGTCTATATGAGAAATAATTTATTCTGTCACCTTACAGCTTAATTATATCTATGAATATGATTCCTGAGATATAGTATTTTGCTTGGCATTACACTGCAAGCTTCCATGTCACTGAACAGAAAGGCATGTTCATTTTGCCAATGTAAAAATTATCTGATAAACTGAAAATTTTAAATATATGACAAATGGCAAGAAAAGATATCCGAAGACTTATCAGCTCACAGTTTGAAGAATATACAGTATGTATGTTTCAGGGCCAAGAGACAGAAGCCAAATATTGAAGCTGTAAAGTTAAGGTGGTGTATTTACATTGTACTTTCAAAAGGTCGTTTTCCATAAAATTAATTGTACAAATAACTTTCAGTTCAGGGCAGGGAATTATAATGTACACATTATTTATTTCTAACTAGTCATTTGCCCTTCATAAATTACAGGATAACCTATATATATATATTTTCCCCACCATCCTTCCCCTGTATCTCTTTCCCCCTCTCCTTCCCCTGTTTCTCTTCCCTTCCCCTTTCCCTCCCTGTCTCTTTCCTCCCCCTCTCACTCCCCTGTGTCTCTTTCCTGCCCTCTCCCTCCCCCTGTGTCTTTTCCCCCTCTCCCTCCCCTGTGTCTCTTCCCCCCTCTCCATCCTCTTTGTCTCTTCCCCATCTTCCTCCACTGTGTCTCTCCCCCTCCCCCTTCTCTGTGTCTCTTTCGCCTTTTCCCTCTCTGTCTCTTTCCCCTGTGTCTCTTGCCCCCCTCCTGCCTCCCCTATGTCCTTTTCCCCCTGTGTCTCTTTCCCCATTTTCCCTATGTCTCTTTCCCCCCTCCTCCCTCCCCTGTGTCTCTTTCCCCCTTTGTCTCTTTTCTCCTTTCCCCCCCTCTGCCCCCCCCCCCATTATAAAATAGTTTATAAAGTGCGCATGCACTCCACTGGAGCGCTAGGCACACTTTACAAACTATTATAGAGATAGATAGAAGATATATGTAAAATACAAAGGGCTTAGTGCTTTAAAAAATAATATTTATGAACTGTTAATTATCTTATTACATACACACAAACACAAATACACACATAGTTACATACATTATATATGTATGTGTATCTATGTTTCTATATGTGTGTGAGTTTTCTGTATATGCTGTATAATACTAATGGGAAATGGTCCGTTGAAAATAAGTATATCTATATCCTGGTTCCCATTTCTTATAGACCTCAACCAATCCTGTAACCAGTGCTACAAAAATAACAAACTAAGACAAATTAAATTAATGTAAATAATAGACCTTGCTTCTACTGAAGCACTACCTTAACTAAAAAACACTTTCCTCACTAACCATAACATCCAGCTAAACCTGTGTGAAGAAAAACAAACAGTTCAATAGTTTGTTAAAAATCACTGATCTGTGTAGTCTTTCCAGGTTTCCATTCTGCTCCAAGCAGTCATAAGCTATAGGTTGCTGTCTCATTGCATTTGTCTTTATCCATGTCAGATAATACTGCATTAGCAGTCCCTCCTATACTCCAGGAGCAGTCTTAAATCAAGGCTGCCTAGGTGCAGATAATTAACTGATCAAAAAAATTAACCCCCGCATGGTCACCCAGGGTCTATACAAGGCTTTGTCAAGTGAACTTTTTGTGCCAAGATGTTTTCGACTGACAAGAGGAAATCCTTTCAGGTTAGAAGTAAAAAGATTCCACCTTAAAGTAAGAAAAGGGTTCTTCACAGTAAGAGTGGTTAAACTGTGGAATTCTCTACCAAAGGAGGCGGTGACAGCGGGTTTGATAGATAACTTTAAAAAGTGATTGGATATATTTTTAAATAAAAAGGGCATACAGTGTTATCCTGGTTAATTAGAGAGGGAGTACTGATCCAGGGAGGAATACGATCTTCAGTAGATGGGTCAGGAAGGATTTTTTTACCCTTTTGAGACAATTGGCAAAGTTTAACTAGAATTTTTTTTTCTGTCGCCTTCTGCTGGATCAATTAACAAATAATAATAATTAATCTGCCTATTGCAGATCAGAGGAGATCTTAAAAGGTTGAACATGATGGACTAAAAGTATTTTTTCAACTTCAATTAATATGTAATTGATTTGTTTTCTCACTGTATTTTTGTAACTGGTAAGTTAGTCAGCGGCAACCTTACAGAGTGTACATACTGCCACATGTATGCACTATTGGAGCAGATGATCCAGGATTTATACCTCTGTGACCGGTGTGAGCATGTTGCCTCTCTGGAAGCTCAAATTGGAGAACTGGAGAGGAGAATTGCAGCACTAAGTGATATTGCTCCACTGGAGAGGGAGTTGGTGCTCACTGAGCACAGTTTAGCTGGCCCTTGCATGGAGGGTGGAGATGGTTTCTAGTAAGGATGTCCAAGGAGGTAGCTGGGTTACAGTTAGAAAGTGAAGCATGGGGAACAGGAGCAGGAGGCCGGCCAATACTGAGTTGGCAAGCACCAACAGATTTCCCAGATTGAGTGAAACTGTTGGGGATGTCCATTCAGGAATGGCGATGACAGATAGAGCTGTTCCCAGCTGGGAAATCAGTTCTACTGAAGGAGTGGGAGGGCAGCGAAGGCAGAGGAAGAGAAGTTTTGGTGGTAGGGGACTCTATTATTAGGAAGGTAGACAGGGTGATGAGTCACCCAGATCCCAGCAATCAAAAAGTTTGCTGTCTCCCGGGTGCTCGGGTTCGGCATATTGTGGATCGGATGGATAAATTATTGGGAGGGGCTGGAAATGAACCGGCGGTATTGGTACATATTGGTACCAATGACAAAGTAAGTGGAAGATGAAGTGTCCTAAAGAATGATTTTAAAGACCTAGGGAATAAGCTTAAAGCAAAGACCTCCAATGTAGTATTTTCTGAGATACTATCTGTGCCACGTACTAGCCCAGATAGACAAAAGGAGCTTAGGGAGGTTAATGCGAGGCTAAAAAAATTGTGCAGTGCAGAGGGTTTGGGGTTTTTAGAGCACTGGGCTGACTTCTCACTTGGGTACAATCTCTATAGCAGTGATGGATTGAACCTTAATGACGAGGGAGCTGCTGTGCTAGAGGATAGGGTGTTAGAAAGGGTGGGGGAGTTTTTAAACAAGTAGGTGGGGGGAGGGACTATATAGAAGTATTGGGGTAGAAAGATTAGAGGGGGAAAGGGATGAATTTTCTACCCATGGGGGAGGAGAAGGGGGGGGGGTTATAATAGAGAGTAGTATTACCAGGTGACTCAAATACAGTGGCAAACACTTCACAATGGCAGAGCCATAGCAACATAAAGTGTATGATTGCTAATGCAAGAAGTTTGTCTGGGAAAATGGGCGAGCTAGAATTAATAGCGGTACAAGAAAAATGGGACTTAATAGGCTTTACTGAAACATGGTGGGATGAATCTCATGACTGGACAGTTAATTTGGATGGTTATAACTTATTTAGGAAATATAGGGGTAATGGTAGAAGAGGAGGAGCGATTCGTCTGAATGTTAAGTCTGGTTTTAAACCTGTAGTCAGAGAAGATATTTATAGTGGAACTAGCGGCAACATTGAATCTTTGTGGGTTGAGTTAAATATTGGAGGAGCTAATTCGAAATGCATATTGGTGCGACTATGCTATAAAACTCCAAATATAATTGAAAGTGAGGAACTGCAATTATTGTTACAGATTGGAAATGCAGTTAAGCATGGGTAAGTTCTAATAATGGGAGACTTTAATAACCCTGATATAAACTGGATAAATGAGACCAGCAGTTCAGCTAAACAGAGCAGGTTCTTGAGTACACTCAGGGATCATTACCTGGCCCAGATAATACAGGAACCTACTAGAAATGGGGACATCTTGGATTTAGTAATCACAAGTAATATTGATCTAATATGAAATGCTAAAATAGGGGAACCCTTGGGGAACAGTGATCACAACACAATCTCATTTGAGTTTGAATACAAAAAGCAAAGTTGGAAGGGGACAACAAAAACTCATTTTAAAAGGGCTAACTTTAATGGGCTAAGGGCAGCCATACAACATATAGACTGGGATAAAGAACCTATAGTGAAAAATACTAAAAATAAATGGACAACATTCAAATCCTTTCTAAATATATATATATACTAGCGAATTGTGTTTTACATTTTGTAATGTTCGCGAGTTGCGTCCGAGTGTTGCGAGTCCGTAATGTGTGTGAACGTGTGTCGTATGTTGTTTGCGAGTGTCGTAATGTGTGTGTCGTACTGTTTTGGTTGCGACGTGAAGTTTGCGAGGGTCGCAGTTGCTGGCATGGAGCGCCTTCGGCGCTCCATGCCAACAACTGCGGCCCTCGCTTTGCGAGGTCCTCAGTTGCTGGCAAGGAGCGCCTTCGGCGCTCCTTGCAGCAACAGAGACCCTTGGGCAGTGCCCTCGCGAAGCGAGGGCCGCAGCTCGCTACGCGAGTCGCGGCCCTCGCTTCGCGAGGGCCGCGACTCGCATAGCGAGCCCGCAGCGTTAGCAACAACTCGTACGCTCACAACTATATATGTGATATATACACATCGGCATGTACCATGTGGGAATAAAATGAATAGGAGTAAATCAAATCCCATGTGGCTTAACAATGATTTAAAGATCATGATAAGGAAAAGAAACATGCATTTAAATTATACAAGAAGGAGGGAAAAGTGAGGCAGCTTTATGTGACTATAAGGAAATCATCAAGGCTTTAAAAGGGCTATTAGAATGGCTAAAATAGTAAATGAGAAGTCAGTTGCAAAGGAAAGTAAGACTAACTCTAAAATATTTTTTAAATATATTAATGGGAAGAAGGCCAGGAAGGAAGCTATAGGAACATTACAATGTGACACAGGCCGTCTGGTAATTAGTGACCAGGAAAAGGCAGATTAGCTAAATAGGTTATTTTCTTCGGTATATACAAGGGAGGTACCAGTGGTTGGGACATTGCAACAAAATGGGGCTACATTACCTTCACCAAATAACTGGTTAACGCAGGAAGAAATCCAAAAGAGATTGGAGAAAATAAATGTTAATAAAGCCCCAGGTCCTGATGGAATACATCCAAGGGTACTAAAGGGGAACTGAGTTCCGTAATAGCCAAACCATTATATCTAATTTTTCAAGACTCACTCACCACAAGGTTGCTACCAGATGACTGGAGAAAAGCAGAGGTGATACCTATATTTAAGAAGGGAGCAAGAGCAAATCCGAGGAATTATAGACCAGTGAGCCTCACTTCTGTAGTGGAAAAGCTTCTAGAACAGTTAATAAGGGATAATATACAAGGATATGTCTATTTGAACAAGGTCATAAGTAGCAGTCAACACGGATTTATGAAGGATAGGTCATGTCAGACCAATCTAATTAGTTTCTATGAGGAGGTAAGTAAGAACTTGGATCAGGGCAACTCAGTGGATGTAGTCTTTTTGGATTTTGCTAAGGCTTTTGATACAGTGCCACATGGAAGACTTTGGAGCAAACTAAGAGATACAGGAATTGCAATAAATATCTGCGCATGGATCAAAAGCTGGCTAAAAGACAGGAACCAAAGGGTTGTTGTAAATGGAACATATTCAGATTGGACAAATGTGGTACGTGGTGTTCCTAAAGGTTCAGTATTAGGTCCTCTCCTTTTTAACATATTTATTAATTACATAGAAGTAGGACTCGAAAATAGTGTCTCCATTTTTGCTGATGACACTAAGTTGTGCAAGGTAATTAAATCAGATAATGATGCACTTTCCCTACAAAAGGATTTGCAAAAATTAGAGAAATGGGCGGCTAAATGGCAAATGAGATTTAATGCAAATAAATGTAAGGTTATGCATTTGGGAAGGAAAAATAGCCATGCAATTTATAATCTTAATGGAGCAAATCTGGGGGTATCAGATATTGAAAGGGATTTGGGAGTATTTGTGGACAACCACCTATGTAGCAGTGCTCAATGCCAAGCAGCAGCTGCAAAGGCAAGTAAAATATTAGCATGTATTAAGAAGGGTATAGAAGCCAGGGAAGCAGATGTCACTGTACAAATGCCTAGTATGCCCTCATTTGGAATATGGAGTACAATTTTGGGCACCACTTCATAAAAAGGACATTTTAAAGCTGGAAAAAGTACAGAGAAGGGCAAGAAAACTAATTAAGGGATTGGAGGGGCTAAGTTATGAAGAAAGACTAACCAAATTAAACGTATTTTCCCTAGAAAAAAGGCGTCTACAATGGGATATGATTACCTTATTTAAATACCTCCAGGGTTAATATAAGGCTTTGTGAATGTTTTGTACCAAGATATATTCAACTGACAAGAGGACATCCCTTGAGGTTAGAGAAAAAAAGATTTCACTTTAAAAAAAGAAAAGGGTTCTTCATAGTTCAGGTGGTTAAAGTGTGGAATTCTCTACCAAAGGAGGTGGTGACAGCAAATCCCATAGTTAACTTTAAAAAGGGGTTAGATATATTTTTGAATAAAGAGGGCATTCAAGGCTATCCTAGACAACTAGCGAAGGAATATTGATCCAGGGAGAAATTTGATCGCAAGTCTCTGGATTCAAGAAGGAATTTTGCTTTTCTTTTCCTTATGAGACAATTGACAAAGTTTCAATGTTTTTTTTTTTCTGTTTGCCTTTCTCTGGATCAATTAACAATTATTAACAAACAGTCCACATATTAAAAGGATCAGAAGAGATCTAAAAAGGTTGAACTTGATAGACTAACAGTCTTTATTCAACCTCAAATACTATGGCTCTCATTCAATTGCAATTTGGCCAATTGAAAAGGGGTCTAAAAAAGCAGATAACATATTTTTTAAAGAAGTTTTTAGTTAGTAAACATCTATCCAAAAACAAGGTTTTCACTAACTAAAAACTTATTTAAAAAAAATATGTTATGTGCTTATTTAGAGGACTATTGAATTGGCCAAATCGCAATTGAATGAGGGCTTATGTAACTATGTAACGATGTAATATACCATATTTAAAACCTAGAGTCCGATTTAATTGAGCAATTGTAAGTTACTGGAGCCCGTAAGTAAGGCGTAAGTTAATTTTCTATTTAATTTGTGTCTTTGTGCGGGCTCCAAACGGCTTACGTGTTGCGGCTTTGAAAACTCTGCAGTTGTTAAACCCGGATCTTACAGCCTACCGATGCCTTTGATCTTTCACGTCCTCAAGAGTTCCGATCGCTAAAATCACAATTCGCTATTCAATTGCAAAAATCGCTCAAGATTGCATCCGCAGTCAAACGGCCAATGGCGGCCTAAAGCTTACGGGTTCCAAATAGTACCCGCAAAGGGTTTAAAGACTAGTTTGGAACACTGCAAAACACAATAAAAACACACGAATGGACTTTAAAATAGGGACAAAGCAATGGAAGGCATTATAATTACTTACACGAAACTACCATCTACATAGGTTGTAATGGTCATGCATAGGCCAATATGAAAAGTCATGCTGCAAGGTGCTGAAAGATATTAAAGACACACTACTTCATTCAACTGCAACTCACATACATGAAATTGGCTGCCATATTAACCCTTTGTCACTCACAGAGGCTCTAATGTGGACCCTAAAAATACAAAGATCATGTCATATACATCTCACTCATTACATCTATATTGGGAAAACAAATAGTGCCCAAATTACACCACCACATCACATATATCAAGTATATGCTTCATCTCCGCTACGCCCATCCTGGAAAATCCTACTACATTGATGATGGCCATGTACCAATATGTATATCCATTATCATTTGGTGACCTCCCATTAAGTGTTTTGCTATTAATCCATTCACATTATCACCTGTCATATTCCTATAAGGCCTTCAGGGGAATGTTAATACTCCACATTATCACAAATTGGACGTTGCATGTGTATTAACCCTTTATTATTATATATTACACATATTATTATATGATATCTCATGATATGATTAGTATTATTATTGTTATTATTGTTATAATATGTATTAACCTATTGCATAGCAACTAGGGCTCATTAGTTTACTGATATAGGAATGGGTCACAAATGTGATGTATCTTGATGTCCCAAAACCCCAACCATTGAAAACACACTGACAGAGAGAACGGTATAACAAAGCTTTATTTCAGACACAAAGCACAATAGAGATGGACAAGACCGTGCATTAAGATCATGGCTGTGCTGTCGGCAGATCCCAGGAGAGCAAGAGGCTATTGTTGGGAAAAAGGGGATACCTAAAGGGGGTAATGTCATAGTCTAGAGTAAGCAGGATGCATAGCACCTACCAGGGTCACATGTAGTCACTACACCACTGCAACCGGAATATGATGAATAAAAGGATCATCAGAAATCACTCCATTTAATTGAAGAGACATTAATGTGCATAGCACTTATAACTTGTCTAAATCGGCTCAATGAAACAGATGCTTAAACCTCTGGACTGTGTAATGCAATCCAGTTTCACAAATACAGTGTGTTTCCAAAACAAAAATCTGAAAAAAAAGCGGTCAAAAGAAAAAAGGTGGAGGATAAAAAATACAAAAACATGCATGTACAGTACAGTACTACATTCTGTAACTGTAATAATGTATGAACTCACCTAATTCCCATGTGCAAGCATTACTAACTATTAGCTAGTTCTCAGGAGAACTCACTGGCCATGACCATTAATAATGATGTGTCATCTCACAATAAATGCTTAGCTGTGACAAGCATTAGTAGTCAAGGTGTACTATCACCTTCTCCATATGATTTTGTTCATCAACATTGATATCACATCCATCAGCTACACAGCTGTTAGCACATGTTAAAGGATACTCATAATATCAGCCATAGGGTTAAATACCCATTAATACGGAGAGGACACAAAGGTCAGCAGCCAGATTCAACGTTACTTACATCAGACCCAAGGATGTGAAAACCTTAAACCTCATACATTTCCTTCACAATGCTTGCAGATGCAGAAGGTGCCTTCATAAACCTCAATTGTACCTAAAACAAAACAAAAAACATAACACCTACAAAATAAGGCCTTAAAAAAGATAGGGACTACTGCATCTCTTCTCAACAGCATTCCTTGGTGACCATCAATTAGGGAAATGTTAAAAAGACCCCTCATGTCCACAGAGAAGAGCACATGATGGGAGGTAGCTATCTGCATACAAAATATCATATATGCGCAACATCTATGTCTTCCTCGTGGCCGGCTGCCATCTCCTTGGTGGTGGTGGAGGGGGGGAGGGTGTGGTGTAGGCATGGGGGGAGGAGAGGCATGGCCGGGCTTTGGGTGGGTGGAAGAGGCCTCATGGGTGGAGGAGGCTGGGCTGGGGACAGAGCTCTGCGCAAAGGCGTCCCTAGTCAGGTGTTGAAATGCGCTCTAGTCCACCCCCATCCTGAGTAGCCTGGCGAGGTAGGTCATTGGATGGTGTCTCCTCTACTACCTATTGCGCCTGACCAGGCTGCACATGACCTCCACATGATTGGCAGAGATGCTTGCCTGGATCCCATGAAAATACTCCAACTGCTGTGGCATGTTGACCAGCATTTACGCCTGCGCAGCCTGGCTTGGTGGTGGGGATGGAGGTCCCTGGGCCGTTGCCTGGTGAGGAGGTAGCGGTGGTGGTGTCCCAGTGGGGAGGGTCTGGGGCCTCGCTTCATGGGGTTGGTGGTGTCATTGCTGGGCCTGGTGGTGGTGGTAGCCAGTCGCCAGCACTGATTATGGGAGGAGGAGATGGGGTCAAGCCACGCTGGCCGCTCCAGTAGTTGGGCCCTGGTAATAAGCTTAGTCTTTGGAGGAGTAAGGACAGTGGGCTCAAATGGCGGCGGTCTGGCCGATGGTCCTGCTGGTGACCCCACTAGCCAGATGACATTATCCACCTCTGAACCAGGGCCCTTGGCTCCTCTTCCTTCCTCCGCCCCGTGCGCCGGTTCCTGCTGGGTGGGGGCTTGCTCCTCGATTTCCTGCTCCGATGAAGCCGATACCCTCACCTCTGGCTTACCACTGGACCCACACCTCCTTGATGCTGAAAGAGTGAAAATAAAGGTATATGTTATTAGTATGATGAATAATACATTGTTTTGTGTTCATTCCTAACTATCTGACATCTAGGCTTGAACCTGGATGATTCTCCTAATTGCAAGTTATTTGCTAGATGTGATCTATTCTTTGGTTCTTGATCTTGATTGTTCTTGGCTGTAACTGCATAGGCTGCATTGGGCACATCAATACACGGACTCTCTATTGCTTGATTACTGTTGTTGTGCCCATGAATGACAGTGATTTGTCAGCTTCATGGATTTAATGACGCATCCATCTATCCCATGTTAATTCCATAGAGCTGACATGTCAGTGTCCTTTTTGGTCATCATGTACATGTGTAATGTGTGTGACGTACATGTGGTGGCATGTTGGTGTATGTGATATTCTCCTGACATGGAGGCTGAGTCCTGAGTTCCTTGGCCCCCCTCTCCCACTTGTTGTATTGCACAGTCACTTGGGGTCCACTACTTGGTGCTGCAGCTTGCTCCTTGGCAATCATCCTTCTCACATTGGCCCTGATGTCATCAAAACTGTGTTCAATGGACCTCATATCCCTTTGAGCTATGCCCACTGCTGTTACCTCAGCTGCTACCTCCTTTCATGCCTGGGCCCTAGCCTGACTCCCCCCTAAGGATCACAGTACAGCCACGGATCGCACCAAGGAGCACCACATTCTCCTGCTGCATGCAATTGTGGGCCCTGTGCTTGCTCTTAGCCTCTTGCCTTCCCAACTGTGCACAGGGATCCCGAGCTCCCTCATCTGTCCCTGAGGCCTGTCCCTCTCCCCCTAACTACCACTCCCTGTGGGATAAGGCCCCTCTCCTCTTGCTAATGCCCCCTGCCACCACCCACCTCCTCCTCTCCAATCTCCTCCTTTCCTCCACTCTCCACCACTACTCCAGCACTCTCTTCCTCCTCCGCCACCTCCGTCACCTCCTCTACCTCCGCCACCTCCTCCTCCAAATCCTCAACCTCCCCCTCCTTTCCTCCACCACTCCTCACCTCCTTCTCTTCTCCACCACTCTCCAGAGTCTCCTCTTCTCCACCTCCCTGCCTCTCCACTCCCTTCCTCTCTCCTCCTCCATTTAAATCCCCAACATAATATAAGGATAACTAAAAATAAGTGTTTCTGTATGTGTATGAAGAAAAAAAATGTTGTGTGTTATTTGTATTTATTAACTGTTGGGGAATGGGGGGGATGGAGTGACCTAGCTCTATGTGTATCTATGTGTGTCATTTAATTTATGTGTATTGCTATTATGTGTAATCTGTAAATATGTGTAATCAAGGATTAAGTGTAAATTCGTAATTAGATGAATAGAAATAAACAAAACAGCAATATACTACTCTCAGAACTTGTGTTCTCTCACTCTCTGACAAAAACCTCCAACTCCAGGACCTGTGTGCTAGTTCGGAAGAAAATACAACACAGTCAACACATGGCCATATGGAATGCAACTTTATAATCTCTCTCTGTCAATTATCTGAGGCTAGACCACTTTCTATTTTCTGAGAGGCCTGTGACGCACTCCGTTATACCGTAATTGGATCGCATCTCAGCCAGCCTATTAACAGTTTGCGGCCACTGGAAGGGTTTACGGGCTTGAGGCCTCGGCCTGTAACTTGCGCCCTTTCTCAATTTAATAGTGCCGGAATCGGTGCCAACCGTGAGCCCGCAGCACACCCACAAACATACGGCCTGTATACCGCGAGATGCAGGCTTCAAATTGAATGAGGATCTTAGTCTGTGTCCCATTAACACTTATGTGAAATAATTATCTTTCCTTTGTATGAGTACATGTTTGTCGATAACATGGCCAAATAGATCAGTCATCTGGCAATATTTGGATCCATATCAGAGAAGATCTGTTTGAAACACAAGTTACTTCAAAATACTGTGCTGAATTCATATATTGCTCTGTTAGTTATCAGATATCTACAGTGCAGGAAAGATTATTAGAAGTATATAAAGTCTATTAGAAGTTTTTCAATTGCTTTCTGGAAGATTGTGATGTTTAGAAAATATACTTTCTGGAAGATCATGATGTTTGGTAAATATATGAAATTTATTGACTTTTTGAAACACAGGAATCATTCCTTTATTTAATCAATGCAAAATAGTAGAGAGTAAACAAACCATAAATATGCCACATAAGAAATTGGTATACAAAGCAAGAGAAAGAGACTCATGTAAAATCAGGAAGAATTATCATTTTGTGAAACAAATAAATAAGATTCCAGTTTGAATATGCTGTACTGAATTGATAGAAAATAGAATAGAAAATATATTTAATTTAATTTATTTTATATCTTGGGTACATTTTTTATTCATGAATCTTTTTAACCACACTTTTATATTTAACACTTCTCTACCTCAGATATTATTATGGCTCTGTGCCTTCCTTCATATAATGTTCCATGGATGATAACTTTTTCATGATCACTTAATATATCCTCCTGCATATATTGAAAATGTAGATCTCATTTGCACTAACAATATCTTTGAGTGAATATGAAATTGCCTAGGTATGATCATAACTTTAGTAAGCCTGTTCCATCTCTACCTGGTTGCTTTATTATTTAGAGGTATCTATTTTAATCCTATGATCGTGCATGAAAATTTAGTGTCTCATTGGAAATACTGCAAGAAATATATATATATATATATATATATATATATATATATATATATATTTATTTATTTATATATTTATTTATATAAACTGTTAGTGGAAAATATTAAGATGCATAAAGAATACATGTTCAAGTGGGAATTGATATAAACATGTGATGGGACCAAAAACAAATGATGGCTCTATAAAAAACATTACAGTCTAATGGCAGTAGTGTTCGGTGCATGGAACCAGTTACAGGGATAATACATTTAATGTTATTACATATTTTGCATTTTACATCCAGTATGAAGCTTATTGCATTTAATTTATTATGGCCATTACCATATTTTGAGATATTGATCACGTGGCCTTGTCTTCAAGTTTGTTGTGTCATGGGGATTGAGAACAATCTGTCTACTGCTGTGACCTGTGGCACTGGTTGTTATGATTTATTATGATAGGCTGCTGTAGAAGCACTAGCATTGGATTCAATAAAGAAAAATGCACACAGGAATGTAATATTGAGTACATGTCACATACATTTTAATTTACTTAATATATTGGGAGAGTATGAAATAGATGTTGTGCAGACTGGAAAGAAGCCATAATGGGTAACATGTTCTAATGTTCATATAATCATTTTTTGAAAATTACATTAGGAAATAGGATCATAATCCTGAAAGATATTGGGTGAAATACATTCCTATGTTTTATTAGCCATTCATTATAAAAGTGTTCCTTTGCCAGTGTATCAAATAGTTATAACTTTCATATGCTGTCAGCTATTTCATACTCTGTATGGGTACAATGTAATTTTCTCCCAACACAACCCTGTTTATTTACACCATTAAAGTGAATGCTAATACTGTTTAGCTTAATTTCAATAAATAATTCCTGTGTCCTCATTCAAACACATCTAAACACAGTAAAAATGAATTGCACATTTATGTCGTTTGTTTTATCAGATTATTTCTGAATTCCTAAAACCGTTAAACACGCACTTGTTTTTTAAGAAAATAATACAATAACCCACATCAAACTTGTATTAACCCAAGCTGCTTCTTGAAAATATAAATATGTATAAATATTTAGATAGAGAACCCCGCAGCTGTACAGGGTTAAACAGTTTGATATCATATATAATAGTTGTCAAACTGCGAGTTGTCTCATAGAAGCCTTCTGAGCTCGGAACAAAGGAAGGTGAGCAGTTGAGGCATTGAAACATGCAGGACTTAGACTGAAATGAGCGCCAAATGCGCTCCTGCGAGCCTCACAAAGCGAGGCGAGCTGTTGAGGCATTGAAACACCTGGTACTTAGCCTGCAAGCAGTTAAGGAATGCGGGACTTAGAAAAAAAATTCCAGCCTCAAAATCTTGGGGGCAAAAAAATTACCTTGCAAAAATACGACTTTAAAGGCCGAACCGCGAAAATCGAAAAACAAGAAAAAAAATAAAAAATAAAAACACACTCACACACAGCACGGGGGGGACGCCAGGACGCCTGGGAATGAGGTTGTACGCAAATTTAAGCCAGATTTGACGAGTTTCAGCATTCGAAAATCAACTAAGCGAGAAAAAAAATGGTGGCCAAAAAAAAAAAAAAACAAGGCTAAAGGAGACCGAGGCGCGCAAATCACTGCCAGGCACGTACAAGTTAGTCAGGAACGTAGGAGATACAAAATATACCATTACAATGGACGGAAAATGCTTGCGAGCCAAGTGACACGTAGAAAAAAGCCCTCATTTTACAACACTATCTTGCAAATAATAACATTACGATTCAAAAATGGTGCTTTAGCCGCCTAAACAAACGGTTTGGCCTTGTGCACAGCCTATTTACACTGCACACTTGGCACATTGCTGACACTTTCTCCTCAGCTGATCAAGAGTCCAACAGTACATTTTCTCCTGCAGGAAAATCCAAAGAGATTATTAGCTCTTCAGGATATTGATTGGTGCATATTAAATATAAATAGGTAAATTATATTAACAACATACGAGACACGTTACCACCCATGACGACCTCGCAAAAATCGTGGACATGAAAAAATGAACCTGCGGACATGAAAAAATGAAAAACACAATAAATACACACAACAAATACATAAAAAGCTTACCTACAGCAAGAGGGAGCATCCATGACCTCAAAAAATGAAGTTACACCTTCATTTAACTCAAAATAAAAGAGTTTAGACACTAAAAAATTCTCTAAGCGAGAGAAGAAATGGCCGCCGAACAAAACGAAAAAGAGGCTACAGCACTCTAAACACGCAAAACACCACAAGAAACACGCAAAACACCACAAAAGACCTACGGATATTCCCCTACAGACGCATAACACACATTAGCCGTCATTTTAGAACACAGTGTGTTGACAAAACAAAAATCGGAAAAAGTGGCCAAAAATAAAAAAGGCGGAGGATAAAAAATTAAAAACATACATGTGCAGTAGTGCTAAATACTGTAGCAATATACCAACTCACCTGATTCCCATCTGCAAGCATTGTTTACCATTAGCTAATTCTCAGGAGAACTCACTGTCCATGACCAAATAGTGTCAGTGGTGTCATTGTGTACTATCACCTTCTCCATATGAAACTGTAAATCAACATTTATATCATATCCAACAGCTTTACAGCTGTTAGCACATTTATCAGCTATACAGCTGTTGCCCACTGCTTTTACCGCAGCTGCTACCTCCTTCCATGCCTGGGGCCTAGGCCCAGGCCTAACTTCCCTACCCCCCGACAAGATAGTGGGCCACTCACGGATGGCATGCAGAAGAACCACCATCTCCTGGGGGAGTCATCTGGGGCCCTGTACCAGCCCCCCAGCCTCTTGCCCTCCCGACTGTGGGTAGTGATCCTGTCCTCCCTCAACTGTCCTTGGAGCCTGTCCGTCATCCCTGCTACCACCCCTCCTAAGATCAGGCCCCTTCACCTCTGACCATGAGGACAATGTGCCTATCAATATGGGCACCTGCCCACCCACCTCCCCCTCTACACTTTCTCCCATCTACTTCTCTTGCACGGATGTGTGGAATGCAGCTTTATTATCTCCCCCTGTCAATCATTTTACGGGATTTTCATTGGCTATGAGGCTTGTGTTGCATTCCATAATTACAGGATTGGATTATAACAGCAGACCGCGTCTATTCCAGTCTACTGATAGCTTGCAGGCGTGGTAAGGGTTTACAGGCTTGCGGCTCCAGCCCTTTGGTTGTGGCCTTGTTCAAATCCGCTGCTCGCAAAATCTCTCCTTTTGGCTCTGCAGTTCCACACAGGCAACCGTCTCTATATCTTAAAGTTTCATACAGGCAACTGTCAGTAGCTCTTCCCGTCACACAGACTGTCATCAAAATGGTTGATTCCATTGCTGCCACAAACTCACTGTGCCGGCCAGCAAGGCCTACTTGGGTGTCCAGCCCATCTCTGCACTTCTGTGTTTTAAATACATCACTCAGGTGTTTTTGCTTTCAACTCTTAGGAGTTAACTCTATACCTCCTAGACAGAAATTCCTAAAGCTCTCCAGGTTACCCTTGCCCCTGGGTGCACACTTTCACAAAATATATATATATATATACTGTATATATATATATATATATATATATATATATATATATATATATATATATATTGGGCTCACAGGTGGCAGCAGATTTTAATTGGCGAATCCCAGGGAGGGGATAGGGGTAGGCAGCACAGTGCTCTACCACTAATGGTTGCACGTTTTGGTGGAGCAGTATTTCAGTCTAACCTATGTTTTCCTAACTAACTGGGCTACTACTGATTGGACCAGACTACCTACGCTGGCTTTTCATCTGCTTATATTTAAGAAAGTCAGGCCTATTCATAGTCATTCCCTATTTTGCAAGGTTTAAATTCCCTAGCTAATCTATTTATCCATCGAAGTAAGATTGTAAGTGAGTTAGCCTTGATGACTATGGACAAGCCAGACCCACAAATTACAGCAATTGACTTTTTCACATCAGAAATATTATGAGTGACTCTTTCTTACAGTTACAGAAAATCTCTATTCAATTAAGACTTTACTGAGCCCTTGCAAATTATGGCATTCCCGTAAAGTATTACATTCCTCAACAAAAATTTACGGGTGTTTAGTAAAAACCACTTGCAAATAGCTTTATAACTATTTCTGATAGCTGCAGCAGCACTCAAAGATACGAAGTAGCAGTACATGAAAATCGAATGTTGAACACTCTCACAGGCCAAAATATCATATTATAAAATGTTTGTTAATGTTTAAATTGTGACTCATCATACAAATGGAAACAGCAAAATCATTGTTTAAAGTGAGTTAAAATAGTTAAAGAGTGCACAACTTATACATAACTAATGTATCAGTGACAGAATGTATATTTATCAAAATATTAAATCAAAAATCATTAAGGTTTTTTTTTTCATGCACACTTTAGAAAATAGTGATGATAACATTAAAATAAGTGCTTGAACACATTTTTGAAATATTAATACAAGTGATCACTTGTGTACCATGCTTGTGTCACTGTAATCTTCTGGAATGTTTACATAACAATGTTTTGTAATGAAAAGAAGGATATATATTCCATCATCATTTCACATTTCATGTAAAATGTAGGTGTTGTGTGTACCAAATGTAAAAAATGATGACATTAACATCAGATTTAACAAAGAAAGTGTAAAAACGTGTTCATAACAACATCAATTACTAATCAACAAGTTTAGTGACATACAAACATATGTTTACAGTTATCCAATGCATGAAGGGATGGGTAAAATATTATTGTTAAGTAATTATTATTTATGTTGATGTCTCAAATCAGGAACTATTAGAAAAACTTGGGAAACATTGATAACAGTATAACAATATCATTGTTAATTAGATACAAACGATTAAATGGCAGGTACCTAACAGTAGCAGATGAGATAAAGAAGAAGTGTCAGGAATACACTGAAGATCTATACAGGACGTATCTTACCAGCAATGACCTCAATAATTTGTCCAAGGAGTTGGAGCCAGACACCTTGGAGAGTGAAGTGAGATGGGCCCTAGGATGTCTTGCTGCAGGAGCAAGGCTGCATGAATTGATGGAATCCAAGATGAACTATTCAAAATTCTAAAAGATGATGCTGTGAAAGTGTTTATTGCCTTATGCAAACCAATTTGGAAAAGTCAATGGTGTTCGATAGACTGGAAAAGGTATGTCTACATCCCAATCCCGAAAAAAAGGCAGTGGCAGAGATTGCTCCAATTAACGAACAATTGCACTAATTTCAAATGCAAGCAAGGTAATGCTTAGATTCTAAAAGCTCAGTTTCAACAATATATGGACAGTAAACTACCAGGTTCTGCAGAGGAAGAGATTCAAGAGATCAAATTGCCAAATGTCAGCTGGATAATAGAGAAAGCAAGAGTGTTCCAGAAATGCTTTTACTTCTGCTTCATAGACTATTCTAAGGCCTTTGACACTCACAAGTTCTTATTATATTGATGGAGCACCAGATCATCTCATCCACCTCTTGAGGAATATGTATGTGGACAAGAAGCCATGGTTCGTACCGAATATGGAAGAAAAGAACTGTTCAAAACCAGGAAAGGAGTGAGACAAGGTTGTATATTGTCACCTTATTTATTCAATTTATATGCCAAGTACATCATGCGAAAGGCCAGGATGGAGAAATCTAAAGCCGGAATCAATATTGCTGGTAGAAATATCAACAATTTCAGACACACAGATGATACTAATCTGGTGGCTGGAAGTTAGGAGGAAGTAAAGGAGTGCAAAAGTTGGCCTGCTGCTCAATGTCAAAATGAGAAAGAACATGGCAAACAGCAATCTTAATCCCTGACAAATAGATGAGAAAGAAGTGAAGGTAGTGATGGATTTTATTTTCCTGGGATCCAAGGTCTCTTCAGATGCTGGCTGTAGCCATGAAGTTGAAAGACGTTTGCTTCTGGGAGCTGGCCGTAAAGAAGAATGAGCACTGGAGAATTGATGCCTTTGAATTATGGTGATGGCGAAATAAATCAATGCTTCAGGAAATCAAGGCAAAATAAGGTATGACTATGGGGCTGAAACTCAAATATTTTGGCCATATCATGAGAAGACAGGATTCCATAGAGAAGACTCTGATGCCGGGAAAGATTGAAGACAGTCGAAGAAGGGGACCACAGAGACAGAGATGGATAGATGAGGTAATTGAAGCAATGAACATAAGTTTGATAGGGCTCACAAGAGCAGTGGCTGACAGGTGTCCCTGGTGTGCTGTGGTTCATAAGGTCACAAAAAGTCGGACACGACTGAATGCCTAAGCAACAACAATTAACTCATGGATTATGTAATC
Source organism: Discoglossus pictus (assembly GCA_027410445.1). Classification (NCBI taxonomy): domain Eukaryota; kingdom Metazoa; phylum Chordata; class Amphibia; order Anura; family Alytidae; genus Discoglossus; species Discoglossus pictus. The sequence goes on along the minus strand of CM050167.1, from coordinate 207,989,905 downwards.
CAATTCAGTTATACACATACAGTGTTTTAAGAAAATCAAAAATGTCAAAAAGGTGGTCATAATCTCAAAAAACATGGAGAATAAAAACTAGCCATAAATGTATGTACAGTACAGAAAAAAATAATGTAATATTGGAGGAGAGCTCACTATAACTCATAAAGGTATTAGTGGAATACAGAAAAAGTAATTTAGAAGTTATTAACCAAAATATTAAAGATGTAATGGAAAAACTAGAACCACGTACGGGTGATGTCTATTATAGACAATTAGATAAAGAAATCAAAGATAAAGTCAACAAATTTGAGTGGGATGTTTGTAAGAGGAAAAGGAACACACTTCAGAGGGATAAACATGACTATTTGAACAGAACTACCAGTGGAGCAATGGGTTTACTAAAGAAACAGCATCTACCTAGAATAAGTTATCCACACAGCACAATAGTGTATTCATAACCATATTACAATAGACAAGAATGGAATATTCAAGATTGGAGGTCTGTGGATAGATTTAAGGTGCCTAACTATAAACATAAAAGGGAGTATGTAGGTGTCACAATCTGCTACTCCAATTGGACTTGTTAAGAACCTAGTTCTATACAGCAGAATCGTGTGGTCCTTGTACACCTCTGATAGCAGAAGATGGACCATACACAGGAACCACGCCCAGGAACTGAATTTTTTAAAGGGAAATATTTTTTAAAGAAGTTATAAAAAAAATTAAATTTTAAACAAATTAGTTGTGGTATATAACAAATATGATAACCACAAAAGGTATTCTGTTATTTTTTTAGGGTTAGATAGGTACTGTTAGGGATTAATAGGCCCAGTTAGGGTTAGATAGGCCTAGTTACGGTTAGATAGGCACTTTTAGGGTTAAATAGGCGTAGATAGGGTAGTTGGGTCCAGTTAGGGTTTAATAGGCCCAGTTAGGGTTAAATAGTCCCAGTTAGGGTTAAATAGGGCCAGTTAGGGTTAAATAGTCCCAGTTAGGGTTAAATAGGGCCAGTTAGGGTTAGATAGGTACTATTAGGGTTAAATAGGTACTGTTAGGGTTAGATAGGTACTGTTATGGTTAAATATGTACTGTTAGGGTTAAAAGGACCCAGTTAGGGATAGATAGGCCCTGTTAGGGTTAGATAGGTACTATTATGGTTAAATAGGTAAGGTTTGGGTTAGATAGGTACTGTTAGTGATAAATAGGGCCAGTTAGGGTTAAATAGGCCCAGTTAGGGTTAAATCGGTAGTGTTAGGGTTCAATAGGTACTGTTAGGGATATTGGGTCAGATAGGGTTAAATAGGTATAGTTAGGGTTAATGGGGTATAGACCCATATAAGTGATGGGGTTAATTAAGGGCTCATGGGGCTCTGTATAGAGCCCCTCTGTATAGAGCCCCATTAGTGATAGGGTTAAATAGAGGCTCATAGGGATCTGTATAGACCCCCATAAGTGATATGGCTCATTTGTATTTAGCTAGGGTGCTTTAAGGATCTTTATGCACATATAAACATAACATTAAAGTACATCAATATATAAAGTTCAAATATCCAATATATACAGCGTAACACATAGACAATCGCCGCCATTTTACAACACTAACTTGCTACTAATAACATTACCATTACAAACTGCTGAATTACACAGCTAAACAAACGGTTTGCTCTTGCGAACGCAGCCTACTTATACTACACACTTCACACATTGCTGACACTTACAGCTCAGCAAGAGTGCAAATGTACATTGTCTGCTGCAGGTACATCAAAAAAGATTGTTAGGTCTTCAGGATATTGCTTGATGCATATATTAATTACAAATAGGTAAAGTATATTAATTTATGATTTTATTAATTCATTAATTATCATTACAAAATACATATAGAGAAAAAAAAAATGGACCAAGCGACAGGATCGCAATAAACGCTGAAGGCGTTCAATGTGCGGCTCACAATGAGCACCAAGGGTGCTCAGAGGAGCAAAAGTACACCAGGGGAGAGGCTCACAATCAGCGCCAAAGGCGCTCAGAGCGGCCCTTTCATTAAGCGCCGAAAGCGCTCAGATGACAAAAAATACACCAACCGCGTGGTCCGCAATGAGCGCCGAAGGTACTCAATACCTGCCATACAATTTTATGACCCTCATTTTTTGACGGGCAATTTGTTAGTATATATATATATATATATATATATATATATATATATATATATATATATATATATATTAATAAAGGAAAATAAAATGTATGTTTTTTTATATGTTAGGGCGTAGGTTGGGGAGTGGATGGTCTGGCTTAGCTATTTGTGTACCTATGTGTAGTGTTCCTCTATATGTATGTAAATTATTTGTTATCTGTGTTTATGTATCTGATAAAATTAAGTGTAAAAAATTATTAAAATAAATAAAAATGAATGAAAAAGTAATAACCTGCTGGGGCAGGAGGCTCACATGTATATTACCTCTCCTTGTCAATCACTATTTCGTTGGCCATTCTCTATTGGATCTTATAGCTGTGGCACAACAAGAAAATTGTTGCATTGATTGGTGTAACTTTGCAAGCATCCGGTAATCCAGCCCCTTTAATATTACTGACAAGAGCTTGATTTACAGATGCCTGGTGGGATCCGTAATATTTTGAGTGAACCGCATTTAATACGAGTATAATGTTAAGAAAAAAAGCTCCCGCAACCAAATTACTTAGCAACACAAATTACTTAGCAACACAAATTATGTTGCTCAAATAGAATAGGGCTCTCAGTTGCTTCATATCCAATTACCTGATATTTGCTGTATGTTTGAATATTTTTCTTTCTTGTACATCTAGGTCAGTCAATGTTATTTAATGTATTTATTCTTTTCAAACATGTAATACTATGTCAAATCTGCCATATACAGTATGCTGATTTCTATGGGTATCCATTCGTGTATTATACATGGAAATCAGAAAGCACTATTAGTATTACAATAGACTCTCAGTTAACCAGAACTCAAGCAACCAGAAAAAAATGTAATGCTGTACTTTAAATGAAAATTAAATTTACAGGGCTCAACAAATGCCAGGAGCCAGGTTGTCATGCCACAAAATGCTTACAGGCACCTAGATTGCATCAACTGTATGTGTCTGCCAATCAGTTTTACCTGGAAGCAGAAAGGCATGAGTGACTGTGCCAGGGCACTGTTGGTGTTATATTCCCCGGGTTCAGCACTGCACCCTCCAGCCCAATGTACCTGTGTGTAAGTGAGGAGTGAAAGCTGCTGCTGCTAGAACAGCCCTCATTCACAAATAGACTTAGCTGAGCATCCTATATGCAGCTAATCTAGGCCTCTTGTAACGCTCAAGCAACCAGAAACTACATTTACCCAGCATCTACCAATCCCCGTGGCTGCCGGATAACTGAGAGTTTACTGTATTTGTTTTACATTTTAAAAATAGTTTTCCATATTTTCAAGCAGAGTTCTTCAAAATAATGTATTCTATTTATGAAAGTATACAGTACTATTTTAAGGATTTTGCTGCTTGGTCTTTTAGTCAGCCAGAACACATGATCTGTCATAATGGTTACAGCTAAAAAATTAAAGATAAAATATATGCATACATTTACATCTGAAGCTCAATTTTATATTGTGATATTTTCCTTAATATGTTCTCAGTATCCTGTTAGGCTGAATGTGCTTTAAAGCAAAAACACTCAGCGCAGATTCATTTTTTCATTCTCTCAGATACATATTTTCCCCAGTTTGACATTATGTCCTAACTCAATCCACACAATTTTGTATGTGATTTTGCTCATGATCCAGCTGCAGGACAGTAAAATACATAATTCTGCTCAGTCAGACTTCATCATTCAAATAAAGTTTAAGGGCATGAAATGACCTTTCGATATGGGCTACTGGGCTTTCTCACGTCTTAAATCTTGCTCAATCATTCCTTTGATTTTGAAATTGTGCTTTATTCTTATGTTAACTCTATATTGTGTTGTGTATCTTCCCACATGCTGACTTGCTTGCTGTCTTGTTAATATTTGACTCCCAAATTTAATAAATATATATTTATGCAGAATAATGGTAATGTTTTAGCTGTAGGTATAAATAATAGTAGTATTTTTTTATTCCCATTGAAACATTGTTTTATTTAAAAAGTTTCTTATATTGTTATTTTACAATTAAAAGCACATGAAAATGTTCCCATGCGTAGAAATAAGAACATTTGCAATTGTTTGAACAAATGGCAAATCATGGAAATTATTGTTAATTAATATTACTATTATTAAAATTAATTTTCAAGACTTTTCCACCTGTTACTTTCTTTAATCCTGGGTCATTAACATGCACAGGGGAAGAAGGAATATTTCTGTTGGTTCAATCAGAAGAATCCCAGGGGCTTGGAAACTTGTTATTTTGACATTTTGACATGTCCTTTAAATATTTTGCATTTACATTAATTGTTTTAAAAGAAAAGCAGTATAAAGTATGCAGTACTCTTTGTGTCTCTTGTAAGAGTACTTCCTTTTGGGCTTTCCATAATTCTTTAGAGAGCTAATTAGAGTCGTTGAAGAAGGTGGATGTAATCCTGGCTTTGACATACAAATCAAACACAGATGTATGCAGAGCAGGTTGGTTTATGAAGCACCTTGTTTGTTAGTGCTGCATTGGTACAGTAGAAACAGAAGCAGCTGTGCATCCAGTAGATATTCTCATCCTATGTTATGGGTTGGATATGAGCTCATTGCCATTGGTGCCAATGGTAGTCTTTCTGGTGCAAATTCCCTATCTCAGTTTGATTACTCATGGCTACTGATCACCTTACATTCATATATAGAATAACTTAAGTCTAGAAGTGAATCCACAGAGGTGGATTTGTAGACTGAAATCTAAACCAAAAGTAGTCAAGACTGAGCAAACCTGGATTGTAGAGAAAGAAGTGAAGTCAGTAATATATGATTTGTTTATCATAGTTACATAGTTACAAAGTTACATAGTATTTAAGGTTGAAAAAAGACTTTCAGTCCATCAAGTTCAACTTTTTAAGATCTCCTCTGATCTGCAATATGCGGTTAACTATTAATTCATTAGTTGTTAATTAATTATTAATCAATTATTTAATGTTTTTTTATTATTATTAATTAGTGCAGAGGAAGGCAAATAGAAAAAAAAAAAACACAAGCGAGACTTAGCCAATTGTCTCAAAGGGAAATGTAATAAATTTGGATAAATACTGTCTCTCTAATTATCCATGATAACCCTGAATTCCCTTTTTAATTAGAAATAAATCTAGTTTCCTTTTAAAGTTATCTATCGAATCCGCTGTCACTACCTCCTCTGGTAGAGAATTCCACGGATTAACCACCCTTACTGTGAAGAACCCTTTTCTTTGATCATGGTTGACACAAGGAAGCAAATAAAAAAAAAGAAATCCATAGACATACAAGGGTTTGGGATTATAAAAATTAGGGCATCAGAAAAACTTTGCTCAATTCAGTAGCTTAATGTCAGCTACTAAGTCCTGAAAAATGTGTCAGTATTTACAATACATGTAGATACTGGATGCATGCATTGTATAATAAATTGTTGTTCGGTCTGCTCTCTATTACCCTATGGACCACAAGCACATCTGTCAGCTACTGCCCCTTTGAGCTCTCCCAAGCTCATGTTCATTGCTTCAATGACCTCATCTATCCATCTTTGCCTCTGCTGTTCCCTTCTTCGTGAGTATTCTCATGATGTGCCAAAATATTTGAGCTTCAGCCTCAAGATCAAACCTCCCAGTAACATTTTTTGCTTGATTTCCTATAGTACTAATTTATTGGATCTTCTTGCAATTGAAGGGACTCTAAGAAGTTTTCCCCAACACTACAATTCAATAACGTAAATTCTACAGAACTCAGACTTTGTTATGGTACAGTTCTCATATCCATATGTTACTACTGGGAATCAACTATAATAGTTGTCATAGTTACGAATTGTCGCTCACACTATGTTAAAAGTTACGGGCTTGCGCATGTGCATGCACTTATCATGAGGCATGCAGGGCTCGTGCACAAGACCATAAAATGTACAAATGACGGGGGCTGCAATGGGCGCCATAGGCTGGCTTGCAGGCCTCGGGAGGAGCACCGAAGGCACTCATTACAAGAACCTCAAGACTTTAAAATAGCGGAAACATGACCGCCAAGGGCGCTCATGTCGATGGCTGCGATCAGTGCCGAAGTGAGTACCACTTTGGCGTTGATCGCGAGGCACGCAATACTTTATGATTTTAACGGCTAAAATGTTTTCAACCGTATAACTCAAAAGACCCCCAAAAGTCGGAAAATTATAAAAAAAATGAACTTACACACTCACACACAGCACAGAGGGAGAGGCAGGGAGCCTGTGAGTGAGGTTGCAAGCTAATTTTAGGCTAAATTGGCATTTTTTGGAGATCGAAAAGCGGCTAAGCGAGGAATAAAATGGAGGCCGCAAAACGTCAATTTTTTCAAACAGGATCAAAACGAGGCTGAAGCCAGTAACACTTACCAGAACAACGTGAGGCACTCAGGACTTTGAAAATAAAAGCAACGGCACTCATCGTGAGCCATGCCAAACTTGAGCAGAGACAAAGAGGAAAGAGACACAGGGGAGGGAGAGGGTGGAGTGGGTGGAAAGAGACACAGGGCTGAGAGACGGAGATAAACGAGACACGGGAGGAAAATAAGGAAAAACAAAAGACAGGGCAGGGAGAGGAGGGGAGGGAGAAAGGGGGAAACAGACACATGGAAGGGAGAGGTGGGAAACAGACACAGGTCTCTGACAGTGGGGCAAGGTTCGCAATAAGCGCCTCCGGCACTTATTGCGGAACTTGCAAGGCGTGAGGCACGAAAGTTGGTGGGTTGCACAACGTCTGCAATGAGCGCTCATTGCAGGGCTTGCGATGAGCGCCAAAGGCACTCATTGCAATGCCCGTAAACTACACAGGGGGAGAGGCTTGCAATGAAAGTTGTGGATTGCCAAGGCCTGAAATGAGCGTCGAAGCCTTCGTCAAAGCCTTTGGCGCGCATCACCCGTAAAGTATATGGGGGAGAGGCTCGCAATGAGCACTGAAGGTGCTGAGAGGGGCCAGAGCCTCGCATTTTGTGGCAAACAGTGTTGGCAGGCTTAAAATTTAATTGCTGTCATTTTTGACGGGCAAGTCGCTAGTACCATATAATTATGCAGACCTTTGTTGAATGTGTAATATCTTTGCTTTTTAGAAGGCTTGTCTAGACTTGTCATTGCTTTTCTCTCCAGAAGCAAAAGTCTTTTAATTCCATAGCTGCAGTCACCCTCTGCTGAGATATTGGAGCCCAGGAATATAAAATCTGTCACTGACTCAACTTCTTCCCCATCTATTTGCCAGGAACTGAGATTGCGGATTCCCATGATCTTTGTTCTTCTAATGTTGATCAGCAGGTCAGCTTTTGCATTCTCTTCTTTCACCCTCATCAATAGGCCCTTTAGTTCCTCCTCACTTTCAGCTATCAAAGTAGTATCATCCACTTATCTGAGGTTGTTGATATTTCTCCCAGAAATATTGATTCCTGCTTTGGATACTTCCAGCCTGGCCTTAAACATGATGTATTCCACTTTTAAGTTGAAAAAATAAGGTGACAATGTAGAACCTTGTTGAACTCCAAATCTTGAACCCTTCCGTTGTTTTGTGTTTGGTTTTGACTGTAGCTTCTGGGTCAACATACAAATTATTCAAGAGGTGGATGAGATGATCCAGTACTCCCATCTCTTTAAAAACTTACCACATTGTGTTGTGATCCACATGATCAAAGGCTTTAGAAGAGTCTATGAAGTAGAAGTAAATGTTTTTCTGAAACTCACTAGCTTTCTCTATTTGCCAGCAGATATTACCAGTTTGATCTCTTGTGCTTCTGCCTCTGTGGAACCTGACATGCACATCTTCAAATATATTAAAAAAGAGCTTACAATTCTTATGGACGAATAAGACTGCTTAGACTTGCTATTCCCCTTTAGCTGCAGTCTGTAAAAATCAATCTTAGAGTTCCCCAGGAATATTTGATTGCCCTTCAGGAACCTCACAGTCTCTAGGGACATAGATCTTAATGATTTCCTTATAAAGTTAGGGACCAGTAATTATTCATAAAATAAGTGAATAAGTCTGAGCACCCAGACAAAAGCTGATGTTTATGGACTTAGGATGGAGTTTGCCCATCTAATATAGAAAATTAGGTAAATAGCACTGGGTCACAGACAGTACTTACAACAATGTAGAGCTACAGGTGTTTCCTAGAAAGACTTATTATAATTATTATTATTATTACTAGGAACTTGCCCATCAAAAATGACGGGATTCAAATTGTAAGACTGGCAATGATGTTTGCCACACAATGTGAGGCTTTTGCTCCTCTGACCACCTTCAGTGCTTATTGCGAGCCCCGAGCTGATTGAGAGCCTCTCCTCCCATGTACTTCAACTTTCCTGCTTTGCACTGATGACCTTCGGCACTTATCGCAAGCCCCACGCTGAGCGCCTTTGGCGCTCATTGCAACCCTTTTCCTCCCGCCTACTGTACAGGCCGGTCATTGCAGGTTTCGTTAACCTTCAATTTTTGTGCTTCGGAATGCCATATGTCTCTTTCCACCATCTCCCCCCTGTCCCTTCCCTGTGTCTTGCTTCTATGTGTGTCTGCTGAATGTTTGCATGGCGTGCGATGACTGCCGTTGGTTTTACTTTCAAAGTCCTGCGTGCCTGGCATTGTTGGTGTGTTACCATCTTTGCCGTAGTGTATTTTCTAAGTTCCGTGTGCCTGGCTTTGCTCAGCCTTATTTTCATCCATATTCAGAATTTTTACGTTTTTCGTCCGAAATTTTTTTCCTCGCTTAGCCGATTTTGCATTGACGAAAACCCCCAAATATGGCTCAAATTCGCTTGCATCCTCACTCCCAGGCTTCCTGGCTCTCCCCCTGTGCTGTGTGTGAATGTCTTATTATTTTTTTATTTATTTTGTATGTTTTTCAGGTTTTTAGAGTTACGAGCTTGGCAGTGTCCCTACATTAACCCTTGCTGCGGGCCCACACAGCATGTATAATTTAATTGTCCTGCCTCATGGGTACTTAAAGGACCTTTAAGGTCCTTAAAGCACCCGCACTACATTAATAATTAACCCCATCAATCATGGGGATCTATACAGACCCTCATGAGACCATAATTAACCCCATCAGTCCAATAGGGGTCTATATAGACCCCTTCTTTGACACTATTAACCCCAACATTAACACTATAAGTGCCATGAGGGTCATCCAGGACCCTCAGGACAAAATGTCTAAGCACTAACCCTTTCCTACCCTATATTATTCTATTAACCCCCTCTAACTAATTAACACTAATTAACCCTATGATTAACTAATTAACCCTACCCTCATAACCCCTATCCTATTACCATCCCTCTATCCTATATTCTATTGACCCCTATCCTATTAACCCTTCCATCCTATACACTTTTAACCCCTGTGCTATTAACCCCTATTTACTCCCCTACCCTATTAACACCTATTAACCCCCTCTACCCTATTATATTGTCCCCTACACTACCCTATTCTATAAACCCCTACACATGCTATTCTATTAACCCCTATTAACCATCATCTACCCAATTATATTATCCCCTACAGTACCCTATCCTATTAACCCCCTCTACCCTATTCTAATAACCCCTACACACCCTATTCTATTAACCCCCTAATATTACTATCTAACCCCCTATTAACCCCCAATCCCCAATTAATTCCCTAACAACCCACTAATTACAGAAAATTAAAAAAAAACACTCATTACCAAAATTAAACAAAAAAACTACATTATAGAAAATAAAAAATAAAGTAATTAAAAAAACTACAACAAAAAATAAAACACTATCAAAATAAAAAGACTTACAACCTGTAAAAAAAAAAGGGTTAATTAGTCTACTAACCTTGCCAAAATGCCCCTGCAGCAATGGTCAACGATGCCCTGGTCTTCCATCTTCTGTCCTGGACTACTTGGGCTATCCATGTTGATAGTAGAAGGTCCAGTCCTCTTCATTTTTGTTTGAAGGCCATTTCCTCATATTCTTAGCCAGGAAAGGGCCATCCCCCCAAAAAAAATAAACCTTGTAAAAAAACAAACACTAAGTCTAAAAGAGCACCTTCCTTGTGGAGCTCCCTGCCGCAAATGGCAGTTCCCGCACAAATTCCTGCATATAAAATGCATTGGAACGTTCTGATTGTCTGAAATATCTGTCAATCAGAATGGGACAAACGAGCGTATCGCATTCTGATTGGCTGAAATCTGATTGACAGATATTTAACAGCAAGGGCTTACTGTAGGGAGCCTGCGGGGTTCCTGCAGGCTTTATTGACGGCATGATGATGGTCTCATTTCCTATTGGCTCTCTGTAATCAGTAACTATGGGCTTGCATGAGCAAGCCCTGAACTGCTTACATATGAAACTAGGATTTATGGGTTGGAGGGAGCAGGTCTGTAGTTACAGGCTGGTTTAATTTAATCGCTCTGTAACGCCAGAAGATTTCAAACCTGCAGACATACAGGCTGTACCACGGCCTTTGCGGGCTGGGAATTTAATAGGGCCCTTACTCTTCAAATGGGGTCTTTTGTCAAATATGCTATTTAGAGAGGTAGTTTTCAACATAAGTGAAGAGTTCTTCTGCAAAGGTTTCTCCCATTCCAACTAAGTTTTTAATACCTTTAGGAACAAAGACAAAAACCCTATCTCAAATAAAGCTAACTCAAATAGAATAGTTAAAAATGAAATGCTGTAATTGTTTAGTTTAAATTTATTAACACATTTTTCACACTGTAAATATGACACTTGGTAGTTATTTAATATAGGATAGTCAATTATCTACATTCTTTTTGTAAAAATCTATTTTTCAGCAAAACAATATTGACATAAATAGTTTACATGGCTAATCTGAAAATCTACAATCAGAAAACAATTTTTTAATTGTTTTTCATTGATCACTGGTGTGATGGATTCTTAATCTAAGGTCAGAAATGTAATTAAATTCCAAATTTCCATCTAGCTAATGACAACATAAATCATTTGGTCATTATATTTCTGATTCAATATTTCTGTTCTGCACATTTTGAAATCCTATAAATATTTAAACTTAAGTTACAAAAAACCCTTAACCTTGTTCTCATTATTCACAGAATTGGTGGTTGACATATTATTTATTTACTTTAATTAAATTTCAGTATATCAGTTAATGCTATTGGCAACCTGTTGCTACTAATTAACCATAACAATGCAATGTTCACTTTCCAATTAAATCCCTATTAGTAACATTTTATTTCAGAATCCTAATGTTAATTGTGATACAGAAGCAAGACAGAGCCCCTAGTTATAATATGTTGATCTAACACAGTCTCCAGCATTGCACAAGATACATGTAAAATGTTAATTAATGTTAATCAAATTTGACTTGAGGTATGCAGAATCTCTTGTAATATTCCCATCAAATGTATATTGATCTACATGAGGACAATTAAACAAATATATTACAACAATACTTATCTAGTACATGTAACATAAATAATTACAAACCAAAAGTTGCTATTGAATTTCTCCAGGAAGTTATTTCCATCCTACAATTAAGCAATTGTATTCATTATTTTTTAATTCTAACATTCAACTGCCCGTAAACCACTATTTATAGTATACTGTTTTGAATTACTTGACTTAATAATATCAAAATGTTTCAAGTTAAAATATTATACATAGGGCTCTATTCAATTGCAATTACCAGCCGTAAGTCTGCGGGCTTGAAATCTGCAACAGTTACAGAGCAATTCAATTGATCTAGCCCGCAGCTACCTGGCCGAAAGCCTAAACTGTAAATCATGCAATTTTTAAGTAGCATCTCAGGGCATGATCATGAGCATGATCATGACCAATAGTAAATGAGACTGTCATCATGAAGTCAGTAAAACATGGAGGTTAAACCACAATCAATTAGTGTTTAGAAGTTCGATATGCGATCAGACAAAATAATGTAAAAAATAATGTAATGTACAAAATAATAAAAATTAATGAAGGAAATGTTATAGTCCATGTGGGTGGCCTGATATATATATACTCCTTGATTACCAAGATTGATAAAACACGGAAATGAAACATAAAAAAAATATATTTTTTTGTTGCAGATTTGCTAGCTTTAGACTGTTGTTCAATTAATTCTAAAGTCTTTCATAGCTTTCTCTGCCTTATAAAGTGCAGTATTGATTTTTTTATTTGCTTTTACAGTGCTACGAACAGGTGTTTAACCCCCTATCTGGTACTCGTAGGATTTTCTTCTACATTTGACATTTAGGGTTTGAAGGCAATTGCGGGATTGAGGAATTGTAGCAATTGAATAGCGATTTGCAATTGTAACACTTATGGGCTTATAAGATCAAAGGCTTAGATGGGTCGGCGTTATAATGTTGACAACCACAGGGATTTTTAAGCCTGTAACCCACAAATCATTTGTGGGTAGCTAAAGACACCAATTGAATAGCAAATTAGTTTATAGGCTACATTATGGGTTTCAGTAACTAACAATTGCTCAATTGAATAGGGGCTATACAGCCTCATTCAATTGCTCCATTTTTGCGATCCGGGCTCCCAACCGAAATCGCAGGTAACTTTGCTATTCAATCGACTTGCTCCGACCCACGATTGATAGCGATTTGTCAAATCGCTAGTCACTTCCCTCAAAGCATTCGATCTTTCACAGCCGCAAGGCTAAAATCGCAAATCGCTATTCAATTGCTATGATTCCCCCTTCCTAACCACTCCATCAAGCCCGCAAATGGCAAAAATCAAACCATAGCTTACTGGTACCAATGAGTCTTTAAGTATTTTCCCCACTGCTCCTAAACCCCCCACTCCTACTCCCACTCTGGACCCCTGCAGATTTCCCTCATTAACCCTATGATGCGGGGGTCCCGATCAGTACCCCCGCAGGATCCCCACATTTACACCATGATGCAGGGGTCCCAATTGGGACACCCGCAGCGTCCCCACATTAACCCCTTGCTGCAGGGGATTTAACATTTTAAAATTCCTGCAGCAGGTCCTTAAAGGGCACTCCCCAATGCTGATGGTCCCCATCGGGATCCCTGCAGTGTCCCGACAATAACCATTATAGCGGGGGTCCCACCTTAAAGGACCCACGCTAAATAAATTATTAACCCCTGCCACGGGGGTACTATAAGTGCCCCCCTGCACCTAACATTAACCTCTTCATTTATGGGGTCAATATACACCCTCATGTGACTATAATTAACCCCATCAGTCCAATATGGGTCTATATAGCCCCCTATAGGACACTATTAACCCTTATATTAACACAATAAGTGCCATGAGGGTCCTCCAGGACCCTCATGACACAAAGTCTAAGCACTACAATACACTGTTAAACCTTTCCCACCCTATACCATTCTATTAACCCCCTCTAACTAATTAACCCTATTTAACCCTCAACATACCTAATTAACTAAAGCACTAACCACTTAACTCTATCTAGACCCAGTTATCCCTATCTAGTCCTTTATACCCTTAACTGTACCCAATTACCCTAAACTATACCCAATTAACCCCAGCTAGGCCCAATTAATCCCAACTATACCCAATGAACCCTAACTATACCTAATTAACCCTAACTCTACCCCATTAAGTCTAACTGTACACAACTAACCCTTACAGGACCTATTAAACCCTAAATGGACAAATTTAACCCTAACTGGACCCCGAAAATCCCAATCCTGATTCACCCCCTCACCCTATCCTATTCAATTAAACCCCCTCTACCCTATCCTATTCTATGAATCCCCCTCTGCCCTATCCTATTCAATTAACCCTCTATCTACCCTATCCTAATCTATTAACCCCCCTTTACCCTATACTATCCTTTAACCCCCTATACCCTATCCTATTACCCACTCTACCCTATACTATTAACCCCCTCTATCCTATATTATTCTGTTAACCCCCCTCTACCCTATGCTATGATATTAACACCCTCTACCCTATCTTATTAACCCCCTCTACCCTATCCTATTATATTAAGCCCCCTCTACCCTATCCTATTCTATTACCCCCCTCTACCCTATCCTATACTATTAACCCCCCCTATACCCCTATCCTAATAATCCCCCTCTACCCTATCATATTAACCCCCTCTACCCTAGCCTATTCTATTAACCCCCTCTCTACCCTATCCTATTCTATTAACCCTTCTCTATCCTATCCTATTAACCCTCTTCTACCCTATCCTATTCTATTAACCTCCCTCTTCCCTATCCTATTAATACATCTCTACCCTATATTGTTCTATTAGGCCCCATCTACCCTATCCTATTGTATTAACCCCCCTCTACCCTATCCTATTAACCCCCCTCTACTCTATCCTATTCTGTTAACCACCCTCTACCCAATCATATTCTTTTAACCCCCATCTACCCTATCCGATCCTATTAACACCCTCTACCCTATCCTATTCTTTTACCCCCCCTACCCTATCCTATTCTATTTCCCCCCCTCTACCCTATCCTCTTTTTTTAACCCCTATACTACCTAGCTAACCCATATTAAACTCCCCAACACACCCCTAATTACAAAAAACAAACAAGCACTAATTACAAAAAATAAAAAAAACACTAATTAGAGAAAATAACAAACAACTACAGAAAATAAAAAAAATTATAAAAAATAACAAATCAAACTACACATAAAATAAAAAAGCATTATATTTAAAACTGCAACCTGTGAAAAGAAAAGGGTTAATTAGACCACTGACCTGGCCAAAGTGATGCCTTTGTCACTAGTCTTCTGTCCCAGAGAAGGCCCCTCCAAAAATGTCCAAACATCCTGTCAGACCTAAAAAAAAGTCAATACACAAATACTGACAACCTGTAATTAAAGAAAGGGTTAATAGTCTATTTACCTGGCCAAAATGGCCCTCCAACAAAGTCCTGACATCCTGACACACCTCAGATAAAACATAACATAAGATTCAATACACATAAAACGACAACCTATAATAAAATAAATGGTTAATAGTCTACTTACCTGGCCAAAATGCCCCTCCAGTTGTGTCCAGTGATTCCCTGGTCTTCATTCCTCTGGCCCAGCGATGGGCCCTCCAAAAACAAAACAACTTTCTGTCTTGCTGAGGAGATCCCCACTGCAAATGGAGGTTCCTGCGCATGCTCTGATATAAAAAAAAGCCAAATTGCACCTTCTGATCGCTGTCAATCAGATTTCAGCTAATCAGAATTGAATACAGGTGTGTATCCCATTTTGATTAGCTCACACCATTTGCGCGTTCCTATTGGCTGTAATATGATTGAAGGGTATATCAGCTAATAAGAAGGCGCAAATGCCTTCAGCCAATCACAATGGGATACACGCCTGTATTCCATTCTGATTGGCTGAAATCTGATTGACAGCAATTTCAGCCAATCAGAAGGTGCAATTTGGCTTTTTTATATCGGAGCATGCGTGGGAACCTCCAGGTAGCTTTTTTTTTTAGAGCGTCAGTTTTTTTGGGAGAGCCCATGCCTGGGCCGGAGGAATGAAGCTGGACACAACTGGAGGGGCATTTTGGCCATGTAAGTAGATTATTATCCCTTTCTTTTATTACAGTATTTAAATTTATGTTTATATCTTCTTATGTTTTATTTTAGGTATGTCAGGACGTTGGGTAACTAGACTATTAAGCCTTTCTTTAATTACAGGTTGTCAGTATTTGAGTATTGACTGTAATGTTTCTTTTTTTTAGGTGTGACAGGAAGTCTGGACATTTTTTTCAAAGGGCCTTTCCTGGGACAGAAGACTGGAGACTAGGGCATCACTGGACACTGCTGGAGGGGCATTTTGGCCAGGTCAGTGGTCTAATTTACCCTTTTCTTTTCACAGGTTGTAGTTTCTTTTTCATTTTGATAGTGTTTTTTTTTAATATAATGCTTTTTTTATTTTTTGTGTAGTTTGATTTTTTATTTTCTATAATAGTTTTTTATTTTCTGTAGTTGTTTGTTATTTTCTCTATATAGTGTTTTTTTGTAATTAGTTTTTTTTTCTTTGCGTAATTAGTGTTGGGGAGTTTGATAGGGGTGTTGGGAAGTTTGATAGGGGGTTAGCTAGGTAGTATAGAGCTTAATAGCATAGGATAGGGTAGAGGGGGGCTTATAGGATAGGGTAGAGGGGGGGTTAATAGAATAGGATAGGGTAGATGGGGGGTTAATAGGATAGGCTGGAGGGAGGTTAATAGGATGAGGGTTTACTGGGTCCAGTTAAAGTTAAATATGTGCAGTTAGGTTCAAATAATTCCTATTAGGGTTAAATAGGTCCAGATAGGGTTAAATAGGTACAGTTAGGGTTAATTGGGTATAGTTGGGGGTATAAAGGACTAGATAGGAATAACTGGGTCTAGATAGGGTAAAGTGGTTAGTGATAGAGTTAATTAGGTATGTTATGGGTTAAATAGGGTTATTAGTTAGAGGAGGTTAATAGAATGGTATAGGGTAGGAATAGGGTTAATAGTTTAGTGTAGTGCTTAGACTTTGTGTCATGAGTTTCCTGGAGGACCCTCGTGCCACTTATAGTGTTAATATAGTGGTTAATAGTGTCCTATAGGGGTCTATCTATACCCCCATTGGACTGATGGGGTTAATTATAGTATCATAAGTGTCTAAATAATGGTGTTGAGGGGGGTACTTATAGTACCCCTGTGGCAAGGGTTAATTTTCTATTTAATGCAGGTCCTTTAAGGACCTTTAAGTTCCTTTCAGGAACCACAAGGCCCCCTGTCATGGGTGTACTGTAAGTACTCCAGCTGCACCTAATATTAACACCCCCCAATGCTGGGAGTCCCCATCAGGACCCCTGTAGTGTCCCTACATTAACCCTTGCTTTGGGGGTCCAGATTACAGTATCCCACGACAGGGGTAAACTTTTTGTGTGCCCTTTATAAGGACCCATGGTGGGAAGTTAGAACTTCTAAATGCTGCAGGAGTCCCAATCAGGACCCCTGCAGCAAGGGGTTGATGTGGAGAAGTTAGAATTTGTAAATGCTGCAGGAGTCCCAATCAGGACCCCTGCAGCAGGGCTTCCAACGGCATGGCTTCCGATTATTGCTATCGGGCCATAACTTGCGGGCCCTCATGATTGAATAGCATCGCAAGAGTAGAGCTAATGGAGCATGCAAATCGATTGCAGGCATTTGGCTGCCTGCGACCAGTTTGCTAGCCCCAAATTGAATGAGGCTCATGGTCTTTAATGCTTCAACTGTTATATGCAATGATTGTTCTTTCCTTATTTTATGACTTTGGATGCAGATAAGAAATTCAGCTCTATTGGAAACGTTTTCATAAATCAGTGGATTATAAAATGGCATCATACAGATCCCCAAATAAATGCAACTTACAATAGATTAACATTCCTTGTTCAAAAGCCAGACAAATGCTACCTATTATAAATAATTATTGCATAAAATGTTATTACATTGTAGACTTTATTCATTTTTTATTTACTTTCTAAATTCAATCATATCAAGATCAACTCTTCAAAATAGCATACTATACGAAAGCTTCAGTGATATTTTAACAGATAACGGCCAACTACAATAAGCATATCATGTTCTCTATTCTTTTTGCGACCCTTATTACACAAATTATTTTACTGCAAGTTTACATGTTCTAATTTTGCGTTTTCTTGTTTGACTCATGATTTAGAATGATAATATAAGGAAGACCTTATAAAGGGTGTTAAAAGAAGTGTCCCTTAACACTGTAGGAAGATTGGATTAATTTGTATACAGACATCAATATGTGACTGCTAAAGTAATCATGGCCAATGACATTTGGTTATACTTGACACTGTAAAGTATTCATGAATCATAGTATTGTTTTGATGAATCAAATACATTACAGATCCATAGAGAAATGTGGCCCTGACATAATGTAATCCTAAATATTTAAGATTATATATAGACTAATTAACTGAATAAATTCAGTCAAAAAAAGAGTACCTTTTATTAGGATAACATGAAACAGAATTGGTCCTAAAATCTAAGCTTTATTGTGTAATATTACAAATTGTAAATTAAAAAAAAGACAATTAAGAAATATTAAGAACAACAAAAATGTATGCACCAATATAATGTATACATTGGAATAGCTCAGACTATAATAGTCATATAATGACCAAAAAGCACACAGTGCTACAGAATTGCAACTTGTAGCACAGTGTAGTAGAAATAATGTTACAAGATTAACAAAGTATTTACTGATCTAAATAATCACTTCAAAAGAATTATATGATTTGTTACTAATGTTTTACTGGAACCATGTATATGTTTTATACTTTTGAAGGTATGAGTTGCAAACTAAAGTTTCCTCTATATTTTAAGCAATACCATCCAAAGTGTTGGAATGTTGCTTCAAAAGTGCTCAATTTGATTTAACAAGATTCTTCAATTATTGTCTATTGTCATAGCTTAAATAAGTTTTACTCAAATGTAGTAAATGATATTATAATAATTTATGCTCAGATTTTACTTTAACATAAGTACTGTACTTTTAAATTGTATCCATTTGTAGGTTTAATTAATTTATCACACAGGAAGATTAATTTTCCAAATATTGTATGAGCCATAATAAAGTTTTAAATAACCCCCAATAATATATAACACAATAATAGTGGCCAAGCTTTTGCTGATAATATATTGAACAGGTGAGTTTTATGCCTTTATTTTGTAAGAAGCAATACCACAAGTACTTCACAGGCTACTAAATTACACCTGCTACATATCACTTAATATCTGACTCATATGTCTGTCAGGCATATACAAAAATGTTATTGAAAAAGTAAAATGCTATAGATTATGATGCAATACATTCATAAAGTTCAGCTAGGAAACTAAAATATTATTTTTTGTGAGACACGCGTAACTAAAAAATATGTAACCATTTATTGGCCTATTTTTATTCTTAAACTTCTTGGAAATGTTAAAAAAGTAAAATGTATAGAGGGGCATTGTTCGAGATTTAATGAGATCATCGACTAAAGCCTAAATGTGTTTGTTTTGATAGATTGAGCCATTTAGATGGCTGTTGCATTTTCTATACATCTCTGGCCATTATTCTGCACAGAAAGTAAATGGTTGAAATTTAATAGCTTTTACCTACTTGTGTTTTATTTAATTGTGTGCAAAATCTAGTTTATTATCATTTTTAGTATCAAGTAAATTATTATTATTTTATTAATAAATAGCCTGCCTGTCAAACTATTTATACTTTATAAACTATACATCACTAGTTCTGGAGCAGATCCATAAATTATTTATTATTGAAAACAATGAAAAACAAAGGAATGGTTGATAAATGGAAGAAAGAAAAAGGTATCTTGGAAAATGATCACACACGCGAAGTGAGGGGCCGCATTTGCAGTGGTGGAGCATCCCAACGTCCCTGCAAATGCGGATCCTCGCGAAGCGAGGGTCCGCATTTGCGGAGGTGGAGGCTCAACGTCGGCTGTGTTAACACAAACACACCACAAACACGACTTTTTAACAAAAAAAACCCAACCTCCCAGCCAAAAAAAAAAACAACGTAACGTCCCCGCAAATGCTGATCCTCGCAAACCGAGGGTCCGCATTTGCGGAGGTGGAGGCTCCAACGTCGGCTGTGTTAACACACACACATGACTGTTAAAAAAAAAAAATCTCAAAGGCGCCTCACACCGAAGGCACTCCATGACAGCAACTGCGGGTCCTTGCGAAGCGAGGGGCCGCATTTGCAATGCGGGTCCTCGCAAAGCACTTAGGGAATGAGGCAACCTTAATGTAACAGACACCGACACACACTAAGAATCCCACTATAATGGCAGACCCGCGCGCCACTACAAACAGTGAAAACACACCAAATACTCACAAATATGACATAAAAAGCTTACCCATAGCAAGGGGGGGGGGACCCAGGACCTCTGAAAGTGAAGGTACACCTCCATTTAAGCCCAAATTCCCGAGTTCAAACACACGAAAATCCCCTAAGCAAGAGAAAAAATGGCCGCCGAAAAAAATGAAAACGAGGCTCACCTCGGAAACCTACATTAACCTCAGAACCAACCTTAACGTAACAAACACCCACACGCACGACAAATGGCGGAACAGCGCGCACCTAAAAACAGTCAAAACACACTAAATACTCACAAAAACAACATAAAAAGCTTACCCATAGGAAGGGGGGGGGGGGGCACCCAGGACATCTGAAAGTGAAGTTGCACCTTTATTTAAGTACAAATTCCCGAGTTCACAAACACGAAAATCCCCTAAGCGAGAGAAAAAATGGCCGCCGAAAAAAATTAAAACGAGGCTCAAAGACCCAGGACTGCTCAGCCACCTACAACTTACCCAAGAAGGGATCCGAGATTAGATCGGAAACCTGGATTAACTGCAGGGGATCCGAGA
Source organism: Discoglossus pictus (assembly GCA_027410445.1). Taxonomy (NCBI): domain Eukaryota; kingdom Metazoa; phylum Chordata; class Amphibia; order Anura; family Alytidae; genus Discoglossus; species Discoglossus pictus. The sequence goes on along the minus strand of CM050167.1, from coordinate 207,969,417 downwards.
TAAGATCCGAGCCCTGCATTAACCCCACATTAACCATCACAGTGGGGGTCCCGATTGCACGCAATCGGGGATCCCCGCTGCAATCAAAATTCTAAATTCCCGCGTTACAGGTCCATAAAGGACCATAAAGGTCATTAAAGGACCCGTTTTAAAAGAAAAAAAAGAATACACTGTCACCCTGTCAATCATGGGGGTCAATACAGACCTCCATAAAACCCTCATTAACCCTGTCACTCATGGGGGTCAATAGAGACCTCCACAAGCCCTTCATTAAGCCTGTCACTCATGGGTGTCAATACAGACCCCCATAAGCCTCTATTTAACCACATCAGTCCCATAAGGGTATATTAACACCATTATGAGCCTGTTACAACACTACATTAACCACATAAGTGCCATGATGGTCCTCAAGGACCATCATGACACTAAGTATAAAAACTATACCACCCCTAATAAAACATTACAGATCAACTAAACACCCTCTACACTAACCTATTAACATCTACACTACCTACCCCCTATTAACCCCCACCACTCTAATGGGGGTCAATACAGACCCCCATAAGCCTCTATTTAACCCCATCAGTCCCATAAGGGTATATTAACACCATTATGGGCCTGATACAACACTACATTAACCACATAAGTGCCATGATGGTCCTCAAGGACCATCATGACACTAAGTATTAACACTATACTGCACTATATCACCCCCAATAAAACATTAAAGATCAACTAAACACCCTTTACACTAACCTATTAACATCTACACTACCTACCCCCTATTAACCCCCACCACTCTAATTACAGAAAATAAAAAAGCCTAAAGTCACACACAAAAAACTACATTACATGAAATAAAAAACTAACTTACAAAAAACATAAACTACATTACACAAAATAAAAAAACCTAAGTCACAAAAAATAAAAAAAGGAACATTACAGAAAAAAAAAACATTACAACCCCCCCCCCCCTCACTACAGAAAAAAAAATACACACCTGAAAAGGAAATACATATAATACAAATACATACAATACAAATACATACAATTACAATACAATTACATACAATTACAATACAATACACCACTATCTAATATACATTACACAATCTATCTAAATAAATAGCATAATCTAATATACATCCTATCTATATAATAATACATACCCAATCTATCTAAATAAATAGCATCATCTAATATACATCCTATCTATATAATAATACATTCCCAATCTATCTAAATAAATAGCATCATCTAATATACATCCTATCTATATAATAATACATTCCCAATCTATCTAAATAAATAACACAATTTAATATACAATCCATCCTATGCTATCTATATAAAACCCCTACCTAATATACAATAAATGTTATCTATATATTAACTAATCTAAGTCGAAGCTAAAATAAAAAAATTAAGACCACTTACCTTTGCAGATGTCCATTGCGATCAGCCACCTACGAAAAAAAAATTACAAAAAATGAGTGCAACACGTTTACACTTATAAAATAAACATTATAGACATTCTATACATTCTATACATTCTATACATTCTATACATTATAAATATTCCACTCACCTTTCCGCCATGTCACGTCCGGCATTCTTTAAATCCTTCTCCGGCGCGGCACCTGTTAAATATAAAACAACATTAATACACATACATCAAAATAAAATAAACATAATCAACATTATACTTACCTCCCCGCAATGTCTCCGGCCTCCTCTGGATCCTCTTCTGCCAAGCCCTGTTAAAAAAAAAAAATATATATATATATATATATATATACTTACATCCGCACTCCCGGATATCCCCAACGCTAATGAGGCTCCAGGAGAATTTTTCCGGAAGAAAATAAGCAATGGCGCCTTCTGATTGGTTGAAAACGCTGTCTATCAAATTCACCCAATCAGGAGGCGCCAATGTGTGAGTCAATCAGAAAGGGATACACCCTAAAATCCCACTCTGCTTGGATAATGCACCTATCAATCTTTATTTAAACCAATCACAAGGCGCAGATGCCTTCAGCCAATCACAATGGAATACACACCCACATGGTGATTGGTTGGAGCATCTGCACATTCTGATTGTTTGCACTGACAATAGCCAATCACAATGGAATACACCCTCACGTACTGATTGGTGAAGGATTTGCGCATTCTCATTGGCTACTGTTAAAATCAATCAATATTACAGCCAATGGGAAGGCGCAGATGTCTTCACCAATCAGTACGTGGGGGTATATTTCATTGTGATTGGCTGATGGCAATAAAGCCTTAGGATTGGTTCAAATAAAGATTGAAAGGTGTGTTATCCAAGAAGCGTTGTATTTTAGGTGTATACTTTTTTCATTGGTTCACAAATGGGGTCTTCTCTTTGGCTGAATTTGATAGACAGCCTTTTCAGCCAATCAGAAGCCGCCATTGCCAATTTTACTCTGGAACACTCCATAGCAAGGTCATTAGCATCGGAGACATCCGCCAGGGTGGATGTGTGTGTTTTTTTTTTTAAAGGCGCGGATACTTCTGGAAAAGACGAGGAGGACGGAGACATCGCGGAAAGGTAAGTATAATGTAGATTGTGTTTATTTACTTTGCTTTATGTTTACTAATGTAATGTTTTTTTTTTTACAGGACTACCGCCGGACAACACGCAAAGATGGCCGACGGAACATGGTGGACGGAACATGGAGGACGTGACATGCTGGAACGGGACATGCTGGAAAGGTGAGTATAATATTTACAATATTTCGAATTTTTCGAATGTTTACAATGTTTACAATGTTTAGAATGTTTAGGTATTTCATGTAAACGTGTTGTATTAATTTTTGGAATCTTTTTTACCGTAGGTTGTTGATCTGAAGAAACATCTCAAAGGTAAGTGGTCTTAATTATTTTATTGTACCTTACAATTCGGGTAGCTATATATATATATATATATATATATATATATATATATATATATATATATAGATAGCATGTATTGTATATTACATAGATAGGGGGATGTATTATTAGATAGTATTGTATATTACATAGTTGGATGTATATTACATTATATAGTGGCATATATATTAGATAGTGGCATTTATATTAGATAGTGGCATGTATAGTAGATAGGGTTGTATTGTATTTTATTTAATTGTATTTTATTTTATTTTTATTGTGTTGTATTGTGTTATATGTATGTATTATATGTATTTCATTTTCAGGTGTGTCATTTTTTTAAAAATTTTGTAGTGACGGGAGGTTGTAATGTATTTTTTTATTTTCTGTAATGTTCCTTTTTTTATGTTTGGTCACTTAGGTTTCTTTTTTTGGTTTTGTAATGTACATTTTTTATTTTTGGTGATTTTACTTTTTTTTTGTTTTATGTTATGTAGATGTCAGCTTTTTGAGGAATTTAGTTACTTGAGGCACACAGTACACTCACATTGTGTGACAGACAGCATTTCAACACTTTCTTTTATTGACCGTCATTTTTTAGAAACGGTTCCTGAAATGTCAAATACGGATATTAATAATTAAACAACTTTCCAAACATACACATCTCATTGCCGTCATTATTATAAAATAATTATCTGCTATCCTCATTACAAATGGAGTTCTAGAAAAACCCTTATAGATAGCTATTATGCAATCATCAATGTTAAACTGGTTTCTGGCCAATACAGTATGAGGCTAAGATACATATTAGTGTGTATTAATATAATTAAAAACATTTGATTGTAAACACAACAGGATTCCCCCAATACAAAATGCATATACTTAGGTTAAGGATGATTATTGAAGCTCTACCTTTTCAGAAAAATTATATTGTACTGAGCAAGTTCATTCAGTTAGATTGTTAATACAGTAAACTCCCCATTATCCGACACCCACGGGGACTCCCTATTGCCGGATAACTGTAGTTTCCGGTTAATCGGGAGTCCTGGGGGGAAAAGGGTCTAAATGACCCTTAAACCCCCCCCACAAAACCCCTCAAAATGCATTTCAAAAGGCATATGCACCTAAACTAGGCCATTTTGGCCCAGAAAAAAAGAAAAAACAAATAGGAAAAAATGTTAGTTTTTTTGTGCACTCTCGAACTGCCGAATAGTGCTGGATAGTGCCGGTTATGCCGGTTTAGCAGGAGTTTTTTTTAATGGGAAATTGATGCAGTTGCCGGTTGTTTGAGAGCCCGATTAGTTGAGTGCCGGATAATCAGGAGTTTACTGTATCTCTCAAATTTGCCAAACAGGCTTCACAGAAATATGTAGGAATGGATAGATTTAGACTTACTATTGATTCTATTTACCTTACATCTAAATTTCCTGGATACCCTGGACAATAAAATATAAGTTGGTGAATCTTTTCCAACTCAATTTGCTAACTTAATTAAAAAATGCTATTAGTTTATTACTAATTTGACAACTTGTGTCTCTCTAGGCAAATGAGCACTGTCAGTGACAGCTTTGACCCATAACCCAGGTGAGCAGTGCAGTTATAGAAAACCCACTCAAACAATAGCTTTGTCCTCTGTGAATTCATCATTGTGAGACTGATTTCTGGCTGCTGTATTGTACTGCTGGAATGTATCCAGGCAGGAAACAGAAGCCACTTTTGAGCATGACTATAAGTCAAGCAGATTTTTTCTTCACTTGTCAATTCTGTTTCTGAATATTTTTCTTCATCTTTATTGCTTGTTCCTCTTGGTATTTTGCTGCAATAGCTGATTTCAATTTCTGCTTGTATATGGTTTGTTAGTTTAACTCCTGTAACACACAACACTCCCTTTGTTATAGGCTAATTGCACCAAAGGGAGAAATTAGGATGAGCAAACATTAAAGTAATAGAATCTAAGCCACCAGAATAGATGAGACATCTGTGCATTTATGATTTAATTTCCAGTTTAATTGCACCTGTTACTCCACATGTTCCAAAATATATTTTGCTGGCAAATGTTCTTCTTTCAGATTTAGTATTGTCTCACAAAACAAAACATCTCTCCCACCTTTTGTTAGGCAACAACAAACTAGACAGAGATTTAGCCGTGACCTGAATCACACGGTGTATGTTCATTTGTGGTGTGTAAGGTTTGTCAAGCTATTGGCATACAGTAAGTGGAGACTTTTATGTGTCATGTAAATGTCCCTTAAAGAAAGATACACAAACACATGTGACGTTATGTTAGATCAGAACCATAAGAAACCCAATGTGCATACTGACCCTAAATTAGTTAATGATAGCAAGGCGGTGTCATCTCCAAATTCTCATAATACAGAGTTATATTTTGGTAATGGTCTACGTATCACCTCATTTCACTATTGAATGGGTGCTGATTCATAGAAGTGCAAGCAATAGAGGCATTGTGTATGCATTGCATTTAGCCTCAAAAAGATATAACCTCCAGTGAACCCACTACAATATACTCCACACCTTTGCCCCTTCTCTCCTCTTCCCCTTTATCTATCCTTTCTGCTTCCTTCTACATTCTATCTCTTCCTACAACAGCACTTAAGACGTACATAAATGTGAAAAATGCAATAAGGAAAAAAAAACAGAGCTAAATGGAAATACGTGTATTTCTCCATTCTTCAAGTGTTATGTCTGAACTGGCTATGTTTTACCTGTAATTTTCATGTAACACTGTTATAACCCTGTTTCCCTCAATAAAAACAATTTATTTAAAAAAAAATGCCCTTTTACTGGATCCTCTACACTGACATTTGGCAATACATTAATTTAAGCCACATTAATGCGTAATCTCCCAGCATATTAAAAAAAATGGAAAGGAAGTAAAAAGGCAAAATGCAAAAGAGAATTAGAGAGAAAGAATGGAAAGAAGAGGGGTAGTAATATATTTCAGCTGAGGCCAACAAGGGCTAAAAGCTGCCTAGATTTACCAGTGCCTTTTCACAGTCCTAATGTAAACAAAATGTAAGTATAAATCTTTTAATGTATTGTGTATATCTTAAAGAGATGGGGATACCGGCCAAGCTTAGGTTCATCCCGAGGAATCTGTATATGGACCAAGAATCCACAGTCAAAAATGAACATGGTACAACCGAATGGTTCAAGATTGGGAAAGTAGTGCCACAAGGTTGTATATCGTCACCTTATTAATTCAACTTACACGTGTAATGCATCATGAGCAATGCCAGGCTGGACAAATCCAAAACAGTAATTAATGTTCCTGGGAGAAATGACAAACTCAGATATGTGTATGATGCTACTCTAATGGCTGAAAGTGAGGAGAAACTAGGGGGGCTATTGAAATTATGAAAAGAGAATACAAAAGCTGGCCTGCTGCTCAATGTAAAAAATACAAAAATCATGGCAAACGGCAATCTTAGTTACTGGCAAATAGATGGGGAAGAAGTGAGGCAGTTATATAATTTAATTTTCCTGGCTACAAGATCTCTGCGGATGGTGATTGTATCCATAAAATGAAAATATTTTTCCTTCTGGGGAGGAAGGCTATGGCAAGTGTGGACAAGCTACTAAAAAGTACATATATTATACTATCAACAAAGGTCTGCATAGTAAGATCTATGGTACTCCCGGCATTAACATATGGATATGAGAACTATACCATAACTAGCGAATTGCCTGTCAAAAAATGACGGGCATAAAATTGTAAGCCAGGCAATGCTGTTTGCCACACGATGGGAGCCTTTTGCTTCTCTGAGCACTCATTGCGAACCTTTCCTCCCGCCTACTTTCCTAATTTTTTTCTCGTTTAGATGATTTTCGAGTGACGAAACACATCAAGGGCCTCATTAAAATCTCCCTCGTAGTTCTCTCGGTGCTCGCAAAAGGCAGTTTTTTTGCTGTTTGCGAGGACCGAATCTCTCACAGCCTGCTTTGCGATATGACTACGAAAAATGGCCGAGAATAGGCTCCGAGAGAGCTACGTAGTCACACGCAGCCATAAATCTATGAGTGATTCTCGCATCTCAGAAGAATCTCTATGGGCACAAAAAGTGCCCGCAAGGGATCCTAAAACCTCTACGTGCTGACTCGGAGCAGCCCGAGACAGCAGTGTAAGGCTCCCCCCTGCTCCCCATGCTGCAGGGGTCTCTATCGGGACCCCTGCAGCACCCCCACATTAACCTCCTGCAGCGGGGGTCCCCGATTGGCACAGATCAGGCCCCCGCTGCAATTAAATGTTTTAAATTCCCCGCCGCAGCTCCTTAAAGGGCATGCGGCACAATATTAGCCAATCCTGGCCGCGGCAAAACAAATTAATCCCCCTCTATGCTGGAGATCCGCATCATGACCCCCGAAGTGTCCTCACAAAAACCCCTTGCAGCGGGGGGTCCCCAATCTGCACAGATCAGGACCCCGCTGCATTTAAAAAAATGTAATTCGCTGCCGCGGCTCCGCAGACCTCCCCGGAGCTAATGAGCCTCGCAGAGCCTTTTCCGGGAGGAAATTGGCAATGGCGGCTTGTGATTGGCTGAAAAAGCTGTCTATCAATTTCAGCCAATCAGAAGTCGTCAATGTGTGAGCCAATCAGGATGGGATACACCCTAAAATCCCACCCTGATTGGCTAAAGCACCTGTCAATCTTTATTGGAACCAATCACAAGGCGCAGATGCCTTCAGCCAATCACTATGGAATACACCCCCACGGAGTGATTGGGTGAAGACATCTGCGCATTCTCATTGGCTCACACATTGACGACTTCTAATTGGCTGAAATTGATAGAAAGCTTTTCTGCATAAACCAGGCCCCCGCTGCATTTAAAAAATTTAAATTCGCCGCCGTGGCTCCTTAAGGGGCCCGCGGCACACTATTACTAATCCCGACCGCGGCACCTAAAATTAACCCCCTTCTATGCTGGGGGTCCCCCCCATCGGGACCCCCGAATTGTCCCCACATAAACCCCTTGCTGCAGGGGTCCATAGGGACCCCGGCATCCCCCCCACATTAACCCCTTGCAGCAAGGGTCCCCAATCGGCACCGATCGTTACCCTGCTGATTTTCAATTTTAAAATTTCCCGCCTCGCGGGTCCTTAAAGGACCGTAAAGGTCCTGAAGGGACTCGCACTAAAAAAATATTAACCTCAGGCAACTAAAATTAACCCTATAACTCATGGTGGTCAATGCATACCCCCATAAGGCCTTAATTAACCCTATAACTCATGGGGGTCAATACAGACCCCCATAAGGCCTTAATTAACCCTATAACTCATGAGGGTCAATACAGACCCCCATAACCACTTAATTAACCCTGTCACTCATGGGGGTCAACACAGACCCCATAAGCACTTAATTAACCCTGTCACTTATGGGGGACAATACAGACCCCCATAAGGCCTTAATTAACCCTATAACTCATGGGGTTCAATACAGAGCCCCATAAGTCCTTATTAACCCTATAACTCATGGGGGTCAATACAGACCCCCATAAGCCTCTATTTAACCCCATCAGTCCCATAAGGGTATATTATGACACTTATGGGGCTGTTAAAACCCTAACATTAACCACATAGGATCATCATGGCACTAACTACAAACACTACACTATAACCCCCAATAAACCATTAATTCTAAACTAACCCCCCTCTACACTAATCTATTAACACTTACACTACCTACCCCCTAATAAACCTCCCCACCACTCTAATTACAAAAAATAAAAAAACTACCTTACAGAAAATAAAAAAATCTAAGTCACCAAAAAAAAACAAAAAAACTACATTACAGAAAATTAAAAAACCTAAGTCACCAAAAATAAAAAACCTACAGTACAGAAAATAAAAAAAACTACATTACAGAAAATAAAAACACCTAAGTAACCAAAAATAAAAAAAAACCTACAGTACAGAAAATAAAAAAACTACATTTCAGAAAATAAAAAAACATAAGTCACCAAAAATAAAAAAACCTACAGTACAGAAAATAAAAAAACTACATTACAGAAAATAAAAAAACCTAAGTAACCAAATATAAAAAAACATACATTACAGAAAATAAGGAAATACATTACAACCCCCCCCCCCCACTACAGAAAAAAAAATGACACACCTGAAAAGGAAAGACAGACATACACAATACAATACATACATACAATACATTACATTACATACATTACATTCAATACAATACATTACATACAATACATTACATATAATACAAATCAAATACCCCCTATCTATCTAACATACAATCTATTTAATATAAAATAAATCCTAACTATATCAAATACATGCCCCTATCTATCTAATATACAATAAATCCTAACTACATACACAGACCCTAATTCTAAGGTAAAATAAAATAATGAAGACCACTTACCTTTAAGATGTCCCTTCAGATCACTAACCTAGGGGTAAAACAGAACAAAAAAAATAGTACAAAACATTAATATTAAATAAATAAACATTATATACATTCTAAATATTCTACTCACCTTTCCAGCATGTCTTGTCATTCTTCAGTTCATCTCTGGATCGGCCCTGTTAAAAAAACACAGTACATTAATACAATACAGGGAGTGCAGAATTATTAGGCAAGTTGTATTTTTGAGGATTAATTTTATTATTGAACAACAACCATGTTCTCAATGAACCCAAAAAACTCATTAATATCAAAGCTGAATATTTTTGGAAGTAGTTTTTAGTTTGTTTTTAGTTTTAGCTATTTTAGTGGGATATCTGTGTGTGCAGGTGACTATTACTGTGCATAATTATTAGGCAACTTAACAAAAAACAAATATATACCCATTTCAATTATTTATTTTTACCAGTGAAACCAATATAACATCTCAACATTCACAAATATACATTTCTGACATTCAAAAACAAAACAAAAACAAATCAGTGACCAATATAGCCACCTTTCTTTGCAAGGACACTCAAAAGCCTGCCATCCATGGATTCTGTCAGTGTTTTGATCTGTTCACCATCAACATTGCGTGCAGTGCAACCACAGCCTCCCTGACATTGTTCAGAGAGGTGTACTGTTTTCCCTCCTTGTAAATCTCACATTTGATGATGGACCACAGGTTCTCAATGGGGTTCAGATCAGGTGAACAAGGAGGCCATGTCATTAGATTTTCTTCTTTTATACCCTTTCTTGCCAGCCACGCTGTGGAGTACTTGGACGCGTGTGATGGAGCATTGTCCTGCATGAAAATCATGTTTTTCTTGAAGGATGCAGACTTCTTCCTGTACCATTGCTTGAAGAAGGTGTCTTCCATGAACTGGCAGTAGGACTGGGAGTTGAGCTTGACTCCATCCTCAACCCGAAAAGGCCCCACAAGCTCATCTTTGATGATACCAGCCCAAACCAGTACTCCACCTCCACCTTGCTGGCGTCTGAGTCGGACTGGAGCTCTCTGCCCTTTACCAATCCAGCCACGGGCCAATCCATCTGGCCCATCAAGACTCACTCTCATTTCATCAGTCCATAAAACCTTAGAAAAATCAGTCTTGAGATATTTCTTGGCCCAGTCTTGACGTTTCAGCTTGTGTGTCTTGTTCAGTGGTGGTCATCTTTCAGCCTTTCTTTCCTTGGCCATGTCTCTGAGTATTGCACACCTTGTGCTTTTGGGCACTCCAGTGATGTTGCAGCTCTGAAATATGGCCAAACTGGTGGCAAGTGGCATCGTGGCAGCTGCACGCTTGACTTTTCTCAGTTCACGGGCAGTTATTTTGCGCCTTGGTTTTTCCACACGCTTCTTGCGACCCTGTTGACTATTCTGAATGAAACGCTTGATTGTTCGATGATCACGCTTCAGAAGCTTTGCAATTTTAAGAGTTCTGCATCCCTCTGCAAGATATCTCACTATTTTTGACTTTTCTGAGCCTGTCAAGTCCTTCTTTTGACCCATTTTGCCAAAGGAAAGGAAGTTGCCTAATAATTATGCACACCTGATATAGGGTGTTGATGTCATTAGACCACACCCCTTCTCATTACAGAGATGCACATCACCTAATATGCTTAATTGGTAGTAGGCTTTCGAGCCTATACAGCTTGGAGTAAGACAACATGCATAAAGAGGATGATGTGGTCAAAATACTCATTTGCCTAATAATTCTGCACTCCCTGTATACAGACACCAAATAAAATAAACATATAAACATACAAATATACATTCAACTTACCTCCCCGCGATGTCCCTGGCCTCCTGCCCTTCAGCCCCGGCTGGGCCCTGCAACCATCCGCGGGCTAAAAAAATAAAAATCAAAAAACTAACGGAGGTCTGCACTTGCAGACTTCCCCGACGCTAATGAGCCATTTTCTGGGAAGAAATTGGCAATGGCGGCTTGTGATTGGCTGAAAAAGCTGTCTATCAATTCCAGCTAATCAGAAGTCGTCAATGTGGACCGTCATGGCACTTATGTAGTTAATGTTAGGGTTTTAACAGCCCCATAAGTGTCATAATATACCCTTATGGGACTGATGGGGTTAAATTGAGGCTTATGGGGGTCTGTATTGACCCCCATGAGTGACAAGGTTAATTAAGGCCTTATGGGGGTCTGGATTGACCCCCATGAGTGACAGGGTTAATTAAGGCCTTATGGGGGCTCTGTATTGACCCCCATGAATTATAGGGTTAATTAAGGCCTTTTGGGGGTCTGTATTGACCCCCATGAATTATAGGGTTAATTAAGGCCTTATGGGGGTCTGTATTGACCCCCATGAATTATAGGGTTAATTAAGGCCTTATGGGGGTCTGTATTGATCCAAATGAATTATAGGGTTAATTAAGGCCTTATGTGGGTCTGTATTGACCCCCATGAGTTATAGGGTTAATTATTGGCTTATGTGGGTCTGTATTGACCCCCATGAGTGACAGAGTTAATTAAGGCCTTAAGGGGGGTCTTTATTGACCCCCATGAATTATAGGGTTAATTAAGGCCTTATGGGGTTCTATATTGATCCCCATGAGTTATAGGGTTAATTATTGGCTTATGGAGGTCTGTATTGACCCCCATGAGTGACAGGGTTAATTAAGGCCTTATGGGGGGTCTTTATTGACCCCCATGAATTATAGGGTTTATTAAGGCCCTAATGGGGGTCTGTATTGACCCCCATGAATTATAGGGTCAATTAAGGCCTTATGGGAGTCTGTATTGACCCCCATGAGTTATAGCGTTAATTATTGGCTAATGTGGGTCTGTATTGACCCCCATGAGTGACAGGGTTAATTAAGGCCTTATGGGGGGTCTGTATTGACCCCCATGAATTACAGGGTTAATTAAGGGCTTATGGGGGGCTGTATTGACCCCCATGAATTATAGGGTTAATTAAGGCCTTATGGGGGTCTATATTGACCCCCATGAGTTATATGGTTAATTATTGGCTTATGGAGGTCTGTATTGACCCCCATGAGTAACAGGGTTAATTAAGGCCTTATGGGGGGTCTTTATTGACCCCCATGAATTATAGGGTTTATTAAGGCCCTAATGGGGGTCTGTATTGACCCCCATGAATTATAGGGTTAATTAAGGCCTTATGGGAGTCTGTATTGACCCCCATGAGTGACAAGGTTAATTAAGGCCTTATGGGGGTCTGGATTGACCCCCATGAGTGACAGGGTTAATTAAGGCCTTATGGGGGCTCTGTATTGACCCCCATGAATTATAGGGTTAATTAAGGCCTTTTGGGGGTCTGTATTGACCCCCATGAATTATAGGGTTAATTAAGGCCTTATGGGGGTCTGTATTGACCCCCATGAATTATAGGGTTAATTAAGGCCTTATGGGGGTCTGTATTGATCCAAATGAATTATAGGGTTAATTAAGGCCTTATGGGGGTCTGTATTGACCCCCATGAGTTATAGGGTTAATTATTGGCTTATGTGGGTCTGTATTGACCCCCATGAGTGACAGAGTTAATTAAGGCCTTAAGGGGGGTCTTTATTGACCCCCATGAATTATAGGGTTAATTAAGGCCTTATGGGGTTCTATATTGATCCCCATGAGTTATAGGGTTAATTATTGGCTTATGGAGGTCTGTATTGACCCCCATGAGTGACAGGGTTAATTAAGGCCTTATGGGGGGTCTTTATTGACCCCCATGAATTATAGGGTTTATTAAGGCCCTAATGGGGGTCTGTATTGACCCCCATGAATTATAGGGTCAATTAAGGCCTTATGGGAGTCTGTATTGACCCCCATGAGTTATAGCGTTAATTATTGGCTAATGTGGGTCTGTATTGACCCCCATGAGTGACAGGGTTAATTAAGGCCTTATGGGGGGTCTGTATTGACCCCCATGAATTACAGGGTTAATTAAGGGCTTATGGGGGTCTGTATTGACCCCCATGAATTATAGGGTTAATTAAGGCCTTATGGGGGTCTATATTGACCCCCATGAGTTATATGGTTAATTATTGGCTTATGGAGGTCTGTATTGACCCCCATGAGTAACAGGGTTAATTAAGGCCTTATGGGGGGTCTTTATTGACCCCCATGAATTATAGGGTTTATTAAGGCCCTAATGGGGGTCTGTATTGACCCCCATGAATTATAGGGTTAATTAAGGCCTTATGGGAGTCTGTATTGACCCCCATGAGTTATGGGGTTAATTTTAGTTGCCTGGCGTTAATACTTTTCAGTGCGAGTCCTTTCAGGACCTTTACTGTCCATTAAGGACCCACGAGGCGGGAAATAAAAAAATATAAATGCAGCGGGGTCACTATCTGTGCCGATCCGAGACCCCCACTGCAGGGGGTAAATGTGGGGGGCTGCGGGGGTTCCTATGGACCCCTGCAGAAAGGGCTCAATGTGGGGACACTTCAGGGGTCCCGATGGGGACCCCCAGCATAAAGGGGGATTAATTTTAGGTGCCGCGGCCGGGATTAGTAATAGTGTGCCGCGGGCCCTTTAAGGAGCCACGGTGGGGAATTTAAAAGTATTAAATGCAGCGGGGGCCTGATTGGTGCCGATCGGGGACCCCCGCTGCAAGGGGTTAATGTCGCAGGCTGTCACTCCTTATATACATTTTTTCAGTGTTGATAGGTACGGCCCTGCTGCGTAGCTCATACGTTGCTCGCAGCAATGCGATTGTAATAGCATTGTAACTTTGAGAAATTTTGCATTACGTAGGATTTAAATAGAAGTCTCTTATTTACGAGGCTGGAATTTAATAGGGCCCCAAATAAGGCTCAAACCTTACTCCCAGGCTTCCTGGCTCTCTCTCCCTGTGCTGTGTGTGAATGTGTTAAATTCGTATTTTTCCGAAGTCGTATTTTTTTCCAGAGCTCACATGTGTGACAGGGCCGCTGGCTGCAATGAGTGCCTTTGGCGTTCATTGCAGCCTAAGTGCTGCGTGGCTGCTTAATTGCTCATTTCAGCCTAAGTCCCACGTGCTTCAATGCCTCAACTTCTCGCTTCATCTTCGGTGCTCATTGCCTAAGTCCTGTGAGCATGGAAGGCTTTAATGCCTCAGTGGCTCGCTTTGCGAGGCTCGCAAGCAGATATGAGGGTTAAAGAATTAACCACAAAATAGTTTATCTCAGCTATCAGTGGTTGCCCAAACTAATAAGGTTACTAGGGAATTGCACGTCAAAAATTACAGCAATAAAATTTTAAGCGTGGCAATGTTGTTTACCACACAATGCTCGTTTATTCCCCCTTTCTTTGCAAGCCTCTCCCTCTCTACCTTACGGGCCTCACAATGAGCGCCTTTGGCCTCTCCCCCCCCCTAGCAGCACATCGCAATGAGCTCCTTTCCCCCTTCTCCCTTCCTCTATTTTAGGTACCCCCCTCTATTCTCCCTTACCTGTGTCTCTTTCCCCCACTCCATTCCCAGTGTCTTTGACCCCCATCTCTCCCTCCCCTGTTTCTCTAACCTCCTCTACATTGTCTCTTCCTCTCTTTACTCCCTCCCCTGTGTCGCTTTTCCCCCACTCCCTCCCCTGTGTCTCTTCCCTCTTCCCTCTAACTCTGCTGTGTCCCTTCCCTCACTTCTTCTGTGCCCACTCTCCCTCCCCTGTGTCTCATCCCCCCTCCCTCTCATGTGTCTATTCCCCCTTCCCTCTCCTTTGTTTCTCCCCCTCTCCTGTGTCTCCCCCCCTCACTCCCTCCCCAGTTTCACATGGAGAGGGGGGAGGGGGGAAGAGACAAAGAGGAGGAGGGAAGAGACACAGAGGAGAGGGGAAGAAACACAGAGAGGGGGGAAGAGAAATAGAGGAGGGGGGAAGAGACGCAGAGGAGGGGGGTGAGGGGGTGAAGATACACAGAGGAGGGGGTGGAAGAGAAACAGAAGAGGGGGGAAGAGACACAGAGAGAGGGGGGAGAGCCTTGCAATGAGCGCCAAAGGCTCTAATTGCGAGGGGCGTGATGAGTGCCGAAGGCACTCATCTCAAGGCCAGTAAAGTAGCGGGGAGGAGAGGTAGAGGGGGGGGGGGCTCACAATGGTCCCCCTTGGTGTAATGTGGGTTTTTAAGGTCACACACCCCTGTCAATCTAATTAATTCTCATAGAGTTTAATGGAGACACACCCCTGCAACCTGGTTGGTTGGAGTAGTTTAGGAGGAGGAACAGAACTCTGTCTGGGCTGTGAACCAAGGGAGGACTGTCTCTACATTGTAAACAACTTGAAAATCATACATTTCTGTAGAACTGATTCCTCAATACAAAATGGACATAAACATTCTAAAAATTATTTCAACATGCCTTTTGGATATCTATGATGTGGTGTGATCCAATATGTGCTAAATTTACTATCCCTTTAAGGTCCCGTTGGGGCCTATATGGTCCCGCTTGGTGCAATGTGGATTTTTAAGGTCCGGTTTGGGCCTATATAGTCCGTCTTGGTATTTTAAGGTTTTATAGGTCTGGTTGGGGCCTATATGGTCCCGCTTGGTGTAATGTGGGTTTTTAAGGTCAGGTTGGGCCCTATATGGTCCCACTTGCTGTAATGTGAGTTTTTAGAGTCCGGTTGGGGACTATATGGTCCCGCTTGGTGTAATGTGGGTTTTTAAGGTCCGGTTGGGGCTTATATGGTCCCGCTGGTGTAATGTGTGTTTTTAAGATCTGGTTTGGGCCAATATAGTCGAGCTTGGTATTTTATGTGTTTTTTAGGTACGGTTTAGGCCTATATAGTCTTGATTGTGTAATGTGGGTTTTTAAGGTCCGGTTGGGTCCTATATAGTCTCACTTGGTATTTTAAGGTTTTTTAGGTACGGTTTGGGCCTATATATTCCTGCTCGGTGTAATGTGGGTTTTTAAGGTCTGGTTGTGGCCTATATAGTCCCACTTTGTATAATATGTTTTTTTTAGGTATGGTTGGGGCCTAGATAGTCTTGTTTGGCTTCATAAGTGTTTTAAGTACGGTTGGGGTCTTCCACTCTCTGGTTTGTTTGGTTGTTTTATCACACCCAGGTCCAAACACTCTGCAGCTGCAGACTATTTTGAACTACTACACTTGAAGACACCCCAAGAAGGAGAGTCAACTGTTGGTGTGTCATTACATTCATGCAGAAGATAAATGTTATTATTTGCCTAAATCCCAAGATTCTAGAATTTTTGACAATATTAAAAAATCAGTAGGTGAAGTCTATTTCAATGTGTGGGGCAAGTATAAGGTCTTTGGGCGGGGCATATAAAGGTCAATATGACAACAGGGGAGGGGTTTAAAAATAGGTAGGGCCTGTGTAAGGGGAGGAGCCAAGTCTCACTCTGGCGCCCCTCCAACTTGAAAGTTGACCAGCTGCCGCAGCCTAACAGATGCAAGTCGGTCATAGTGTGGATTTTAATACAGCAAGTCTGCATATTGTAAAGTAACAAACATCGACTGGTAAATTTCTAACTGTTATTGTTTACTGTAGCAGATAAGAATATAAGTAACCAGCAGCAGCATTGTTTTACACGTGTCACGATGCTTATACATTAATACTTGATTTATCATGCAATTTTAATTATGATGAACCAGCAAGATATCTTAGAATACTGTAATTATGTTCACTGTTAATACTCATATAAACAGTATTTATAAATTATTTTTAAAGGGCAAGTTCCACCTCATTTTACTTTTATATTAAAGAGTGCAACTAGAGAAGAACAACGATTTACGAAAATGTGGTTTAGCACGTCTCGCTTGCCATTTACTGTTTAATCCATGAGGAGAACAGGATTCACCACAAATTATGGTCCTTTACTGTCACTGGGACCTATGCTAATCAGATATTTAGCTGCACAAAAAGATTATCTTGCAATTTTGTGAGCTTTTGTGCGTTAGTTACATATCCATCTCAATCACACCCTCCACAAACTTTCCAAAAAACTAGCCAACACGTAGCGAAGGACCTTTGTGGCATCTAACTATTAACCTAGCCATGAAGGTTCTGCAAATACCTCCATGACATTAACTATGAAATATATACCATGGAGGTCCTGCAATGCTCAGATTGATAAGGTCCATCAATTTGAGAATTTTAAGGATCTCCATAGCATCATTGGCTCAGTGTAGATGTCATAGGTGTCCTTGCAGGACCTCCATGGACAGTGGATAATTTTGAGTGCCACAGGGGTCTGTTAGAGATCCCAATGCTAGGGGTTACTTGTTAGGTGTCACAGAGGTGCTTTAAAGATCTCAGTGGCACATGATGGTTAATATATAGATGTAATGGGGTCTACATAGACCCCCAAGGTTATTATGAAATTTGGGGAATGGGGTTAGTGTGGGAGGAAATCACCAGAGGCTCCTTTCATAGCATGGGAGGAGGGAATCCCTGGGGTTCCCTTCAATGCATGGATGATGGAATCCATGGGATCCCTCATTTAATGTGGGGTCCCTGGGGGAATTGGGTGTAGGGGTTCTAGGGGTGTCCATGAAAACCCCCAAGTTTAGGACATGTAGTTTGAGTTAGGATGGTATTAGTAACACCCTAATTGTGTTTTATATGAGGAATCAGTTTAGGTGTTATAGAGATCAGAGCATCAAACATAATGCTTGATTGAATTCCAGAGGCATTTTTATGATTCAGCAGACGGGTGGGAGTACACGAAGGATTACGGCTGACAATTGGGTCACATAAGGGCTTATGCACTGTTATTAACTATCTCTAAATGGGCTGGTGTGGAGGGACATTTGAATGTAACAGCTACACCTAATAAATAGATGGACAATAATCCATAGCCGAATATAACATTTATATAATCGTGATGACACCTAGGTGTTTAAAATGAAAAAAATATATATGTATAAGATAATGATACCCTAGATCCTAATGCAGTGCAGTTACTAGAAAAATACACTAAGAGAAGACAAATATACATATGTATATATAATTGGTGATATTATTATTGATCACCCATTTTATAGGGTACTTGCATATGTCTTAATTATCAGTGTATCAAATATCACATGAAATCCTGTAAATATACTAATACAGTATTTGGCAATGTTCAAACAAATAAAGTATAGATATTTCTATTTTGTACATCATAATGAGAAGTATGTAATGATTATACATCTAACCCTTTGTATAACTTATGTGTTCAATATCACTTATATAGCTATTATATATAACTCCATCAAGAAAGTATTTGATATGGAATTATATCACTATATATCCCATTTAATTTTAAAATATACTAGAGACACATTTTAAAGTTGTCTATCTTTTGATATTGTTCCCAATTCATTGGGTTATAATTGTATATGTATATAACAAAATCATCTTGTGGGGTATGATCCAATAGAAAAGGTTAATAATAGGGCTCTTTAGGGAATTTAAATAAATGGTGTAAAAGTAAAGCCATCATTAAGGCCCCAAGGTTTTTTGGTCTTAAGCGTATAAATCCATTGGGCTTCCTTTTGTAAGAGTTCCTTGTCAACAATGCCTCTTCTAATATTATGCTTCACCCCATCAATAGCTATAAAGGGTAAATTATTGAGATCTCCATTGTGTTTTAAATTTACATGGTTAGCTACCAGTGTATCATATTCTTTGGTTATAGTATATATATGTTCAAGTATTCTACCGCTGAGCTCTCTACAGGTTTTTCCCACATACCTCATGCCACATTTGCAAAGCATAAGTTATACCACCCCTATTGACTTGCATATCAGCAGTTGTTGAATTTTGAAATTGCTAGTTCCATCTGTAGAGCTAAATGTTTTGGTGTTATTTACATATTTACAAGCTTTGCATGATAGACATTTAAAGCAGCCTCTAGTTTTAGTTAACTAAGTCTTCCTTTTTTTCCAACTTCCAAGTTATAGCATATCCCTTAAATTTGTGGACCGTCTACTGGTGATTTGTGCCTGGTTACTTAGGAAATTGGTGACGCGCGGATAGCTAGGAACCTCGGTGTTTACCTATACAGGCCCACCACCTAGCTTATTGAATACAGTTACCGATATTCCCTATATTCAGCAATTCATCAATTTTATATGGTTTATATTAGGGATAGGATAACATTTCCTGAGGCTCCTTTTGTTGAGAGGTGGAAGTGATTATAATCATAAAAGTCACTGTTAGGCTTATACCAAATATCCATTAATTTGTTCATAGATACTCATATTCTTATATTCAGCATATTCTTATATTCAGCACTAGCAAAAAAAAATTCTGATATAACTCTACAATTGGCACCTTAATATCATTTTTATTATATGTGATTCCAAACGATCATCAACATTAGCACTTGGCACTTATTTTTTTTTTGTCACTATATTGCCATTTATTCACACTTTGTCTTCAGACACTATCACAATTTATCACATATATTTCATGGACTTATAAGGTCTAAAATTATATGGATTTATAAGTATTTTGTAGCCTCAAAGACTTATACACTTCCCAATACTCTTTATTACGTCAGAGTTTCCAGATTTTAAACCAGTCATTTTAAATTTTATCATTAAATGTTAAGTTTTAATATTTGTTTTTCCTCTATAATGTTGATTAGGCAGAGGGTGTGCACTATCATACAAAAGGATACCTTTTTTCTCTTTTTGATTCTAAAATAAAAAATACCTAAAGTAACATCTGTTGAAGATGTTCTGTAAAATGTTATATGCTCATAGTTTAGATAGTTGCTAATATTGTAAGTGTGTTACATACAGTACTTTACAAGCATGTAAGGTTTTTCAGCCAATGACATAGAGAAAATATAGCTTAATACATCCTGTAATGTAATATTTCTCTCTCCATTATTTGGACTTTTTATTTACATCTGGCCCATGGTGTGTTTAGTGATTTGTGTAACACAAGCTTTGAATACATGAATTAGGGCTTTGATGTAATGTTTTGTTCAACGTCCCTTAGGTGATATAAGTAGCATGATAAATTATGGCACACAAATAAATGTTTATGCTTGTAATTTACTGAAGTATTAGCTTTCATGTAAACTGTTATTACATTTTGCATCTAAGATTTCAATATAGTGTTACTTTCTAGTGTACTATAAGTAAACAAATCATCTTTACTAATTTTGTAAGCAATTTTATCAAAGTTAACAAAACAGAAACATGAAATACATGCAAACTCAGTTGTTTTTTGTTGAAAGTATCAGTTTTTCTAAATAATCTTCAATTTAAAGGTCTAATGTGATGGTTATTTTTTTTTTATAACTTTCAAAGGACCACTGTGCATATCATACAAAGGGGTTTCATTTGTTAAATGAATAATTGTTCAGCAATAAAAAATAGTATCTGAAGAAGAAAATCAAAGCAGCTTACATTTGAAGTTTAGTATTAGTCTGTTTCCCTTCCCTCCCTTATTAGATGCCCACTGGATGAGAGCAGATCTGCCTAGGGCCCTGCTCTAAAATGTCTTCAAGACATGTATGATTCCCTGTAGTGGTCACTGCTGGGAAAGAGGCAGAAAAGACTCTATAAGCACAATGACCTGGGCAGACCTGCTCCTACACCATGGACACATAAGAGAGGGCGGAGAGAAGCAGATGTGCAACCAAAAAGTTAATATGCAAGTTTTAATAGTTGGAATTAAATAATTTTCTTCAAAGATTGCTTACATTTTCAAGAAGTTATTAAACAAAATAAATCCTACAAGGTTTTTTAATTATCAAGAATCAATATAAAAAACTTCTCAATGTATTGTAGTTGAAAATAGTGGATATTTAGCTTCAATTACATTAAAATGATCTCTTAACCTTCACAAACTGCTCATTCTAATGATGTATCTCTGTGATCCCTTGCGAGGGTTCTGCGGCCTCTCATAGCCCTACTGCTATTCGATATTCAAAGCAAAGGGGCCGCAGCATCCCCCCTTCCTTCAGGCAATCGCAAGACAGGCAATCGTCCTTTAGCTTTGGAGGACTTTTAACTGATCGCGGGCGTTAGCCCGCAGATCATGCTTCAAAGCCAGCCAAACTAAAAAGTCAAAAACAAATTCAAGGAAGCACTGTAAAGCACTATAAATGGCGGGGGACACAATGGGGGACATGAGGATGACATGTAGTACATTGGCTAGCTGGCACATTCCCGCTAGCCAATACTGTCATTTGTGGCCGCAGTCCGCCGAGCTTGAAGATTGAGTTGCTGCCTTGGAGGTAATCCACGCCCGCCGTTCTCCATGTCATCCTCATGTCCCCCCTAATGTCCCCTACCAATTACAGCACTGTACAGTGCTGCATTTAATATATATTTACCCCTAAAGATCCACCGTGGCTCCTTAAAGGGACCACAGCACAGAAATAGTTACCCCAAGCCACCCGGGTACTGTGAGTACCCCCGTGGCAACTAACAATAACCCCCCATGCTGCGGGTCCCCATTGGGACCCCCGGAGAGACCTCATATTAACCCTTGCAGCAGGGTCCAGATCGGGGCCCCGCTGCATTAAAAATTCACATTTCCCACCCTGCAACCTCAAAGGTCCTTAAAGGACCTGCAATCAATAAAACTGTTAACCCTGCTGTGGGGGTACTATAATTACCCCCCGGCACCTAAAATTACCCCCAGCATGGAAGGGGGGTCAATATAGACCCCCATGAGACAAAAATTAACTCCCTTAGACCCCTATAGGACACTATTAACCCGTATAAGTGCCATGAGGGTTCTCCAGGACCTTCATGACAAAGTGAAAGCACAACCCTAACTATACACCATTAAACCATGTTAAACCCTATTTAATCCTAACTGGGCCTATCTAATCTCTTCTAGGCCTATTTAACCCATCTCTAATGGGGGCCTCTACAGACCCCCAAAAAGCTTCCATCTAACCGCATCACTCATGGGGGTATATGGGTCTATATAATCCGCCTATAAGCCTCTATTTAACCCTTTATTAGTCCCATAAGGGTCTATGAAGAACCTCATGGGACAAATAAAACCCTAATAGTAACCCCATAAGTGCCATGAGGGACCTCCAGGTACAAACACTACACTACACTATTCTCCCCCCAATAAACCACTAAATCTAAACTACCCCCTCTACCCTAACCTATTAACCCCTACCTACCTAACACTACCTACCTAACCCCCCCACCACACTAATTACACACAAAAAAATTATGTTACAAGATATTAAAAAAGAACAATACACAACCCCCACTAAAAAAAAAAAAAAAACATTACACAACCCAACACTACAACAAATACAAAAATAATTACACACCTGCAAAGAAAATACATACACAAATATATATATATAACATTACAATACAGCAATACATACATTAAAAATATACCCCTAACTACAATACATTTCCCCACATTACTCCCTATATATAAAACATTACCCCTATGTATAAAACTTTACCCCCTATCTACGTTGCATTAAAAATCCTAAATCTAACCTAAAATATAATAAATAAGACCACTTACCTTGCCTAGATGCTCCTTCAGTGATGATGGGTTTCCTGCCGCAGGTCTCACCCCTAGGAAAAAAAGAGACATCAAATTAGTCAAAAATAAACACTAAATAAAAAACAATAAACATTCTAAATATTAAACTTATCTTGCAGCAATGTCCCCATCCTCCTCCTCTTCTGCCCCTGCTGGGCCCTTGAAAAATCTGCTGCTCTAAAAAAAAAAAAATCCCTGGAGGAGCTCACTGAAGCTAAAGGAGCTTCTAGTGCTTCTTCCGGTAAAAAAAAAAACGGAATGGTGCCTTCTGATTGTCTGAAATGGCTGTCAATTGGTGACGCGCGGATAGCTAGGAACCTCGGTGTTTACCTATACAGGCCCACCACCTAGCTTATTGAATACAGTTACCGATATTCCCTATATTCAGCAATTCATCAATTTTATATGATTTATATTAGGGATAGGATAACATTTCCTGAGGCTCCTTTTGTTGAGAGGTGGAAGTGATTATAATCATAAAAGTCACTGTTAGGCTTATACCAAATATCCATTAATTTGTTCATAGATACTCATATTCTTATATTCAGCATATTCTTATATTCAGCACTAGCAAAAAAAAATTCTGATATAACTCTACAATTGGCACCTTAATATCATTTTTATTATATGTGATTCCAAACGATCATCAACATTAGCACTTGGCACTTATTTTTTTTTTGTCACTATATTGCCATTTATTCACACTTTGTCTTCAGACACTATCACAATTTATCACATATATTTCATGGACTTATAAGGTCTAAAATTATATGGATTTATAAGTATTTTGTAGCCTCAAAGACTTATACACTTCCCAATACTCTTTATTACGTCAGAGTTTCCAGATTTTAAACCAGTCATTTTAAATTTTATCATTAAATGTTAAGTTTTAATATTTGTTTTTCCTCTATAATGTTGATTAGGCAGAGGGTGTGCACTATCATACAAAAGGATACCTTTTTTCTCTTTTTGATTCTAAAATAAAAAATACCTAAAGTAACATCTGTTGAAGATGTTCTGTAAAATGTTATATGCTCATAGTTTAGATAGTTGCTAATATTGTAAGTGTGTTACATACAGTACTTTACAAGCATGTAAGGTTTTTCAGCCAATGACATAGAGAAAATATAGCTTAATACATCCTGTAATGTAATATTTCTCTCTCCATTATTTGGACTTTTTATTTACATCTGGCCCATGGTGTGTTTAGTGATTTGTGTAACACAAGCTTTGAATACATGAATTAGGGCTTTGATGTAATGTTTTGTTCAACGTCCCTTAGGTGATATAAGTAGCATGATAAATTATGGCACACAAATAAATGTTTATGCTTGTAATTTACTGAAGTATTAGCTTTCATGTAAACTGTTATTACATTTTGCATCTAAGATTTCAATATAGTGTTACTTTCTAGTGTACTATAAGTAAACAAATCATCTTTACTAATTTTGTAAGCAATTTTATCAAAGTTAACAAAACAGAAACATGAAATACATGCAAACTCAGTTGTTTTTTGTTGAAAGTATCAGTTTTTCTAAATAATCTTCAATTTAAAGGTCTAATGTGATGGTTATTTTTTTTTTATAACTTTCAAAGGACCACTGTGCATATCATACAAAGGGGTTTCATTTGTTAAATGAATAATTGTTCAGCAATAAAAAATAGTATCTGAAGAAGAAAATCAAAGCAGCTTACATTTGAAGTTTAGTATTAGTCTGTTTCCCTTCCCTCCCTTATTAGATGCCCACTGGATGAGAGCAGATCTGCCTAGGGCCCTGCTCTAAAATGTCTTCAAGACATGTATGATTCCCTGTAGTGGTCACTGCTGGGAAAGAGGCAGAAAAGACTCTATAAGCACAATGACCTGGGCAGACCTGCTCCTACACCATGGACACATAAGAGAGGGCGGAGAGAAGCAGATGTGCAACCAAAAAGTTAATATGCAAGTTTTAATAGTTGGAATTAAATAATTTTCTTCAAAGATTGCTTACATTTTCAAGAAGTTATTAAACAAAATAAATCCTACAAGGTTTTTTAATTATCAAGAATCAATATAAAAAACTTCTCAATGTATTGTAGTTGAAAATAGTGGATATTTAGCTTCAATTACATTAAAATGATCTCTTAACCTTCACAAACTGCTCATTCTAATGATGTATCTCTGTGATCCCTTGCGAGGGTTCTGCGGCCTCTCATAGCCCTACTGCTATTCGATATTCAAAGCAAAGGGGCCGCAGCATCCCCCCTTCCTTCAGGCAATCGCAAGACAGGCAATCGTCCTTTAGCTTTGGAGGACTTTTAACTGATCGCGGGCGTTAGCCCGCAGATCATGCTTCAAAGCCAGCCAAACTAAAAAGTCAAAAACAAATTCAAGGAAGCACTGTAAAGCACTATAAATGGCGGGGGACACAATGGGGGACATGAGGATGACATGTAGTACATTGGCTAGCTGGCACATTCCCTCTAGCCAATACTGTCATTTGTGGCCGCAGTCCGCCGAGCTTGAAGATTGAGTTGCTGCCTTGGAGGTAATCCACGCCCGCCGTTCTCCATGTCATCCTCATGTCCCCCCTAATGTCCCCTACCAATTACAGCACTGTACAGTGCTGCATTTAATATATATTTACCCCTAAAGATCCACCGTGGCTCCTTAAAGGGACCACAGCACAGAAATAGTTACCCCAAGCCACCCGGGTACTGTGAGTACCCCCGTGGCAACTAACAATAACCCCCCATGCTGCGGGTCCCCATTGGGACCCCCGGAGAGACCTCATATTAACCCTTGCAGCAGGGTCCAGATCGGGGCCCCGCTGCATTAAAAATTCACATTTCCCACCCTGCAACCTCAAAGGTCCTTAAAGGACCTGCAATCAATAAAACTGTTAACCCTGCTGTGGGGGTACTATAATTACCCCCCGGCACCTAAAATTACCCCCAGCATGGAAGGGGGGTCAATATAGACCCCCATGAGACAAAAATTAACTCCCTTAGACCCCTATAGGACACTATTAACCCGTATAAGTGCCATGAGGGTTCTCCAGGACCTTCATGACAAAGTGAAAGCACAACCCTAACTATACACCATTAAACCATGTTAAACCCTATTTAATCCTAACTGGGCCTATCTAATCTCTTCTAGGCCTATTTAACCCATCTCTAATGGGGGCCTCTACAGACCCCCAAAAAGCTTCCATCTAACCGCATCACTCATGGGGGTATATGGGTCTATATAATCCGCCTATAAGCCTCTATTTAACCCTTTATTAGTCCCATAAGGGTCTATGAAGAACCTCATGGGACAAATAAAACCCTAATAGTAACCCCATAAGTGCCATGAGGGACCTCCAGGTACAAACACTACACTACACTATTCTCCCCCCAATAAACCACTAAATCTAAACTACCCCCTCTACCCTAACCTATTAACCCCTACCTACCTAACACTACCTACCTAACCCCCCCACCACACTAATTACACACAAAAAAATTATGTTACAAGATATTAAAAAAGAACAATACACAACCCCCACTAAAAAAAAAAAAAAACATTACACAACCCAACACTACAACAAATACAAAAATAATTACACACCTGCAAAGAAAATACATACACAAATATATATATATAACATTACAATACAGCAATACATACATTAAAAATATACCCCTAACTACAATACATTTCCCCACATTACTCCCTATATATAAAACATTACCCCTATGTATAAAACTTTACCCCCTATCTACGTTGCATTAAAAATCCTAAATCTAACCTAAAATATAATAAATAAGACCACTTACCTTGCCTAGATGCTCCTTCAGTGATGATGGGTTTCCTGCCGCAGGTCTCACCCCTAGGAAAAAAAGAGACATCAAATTAGTCAAAAATAAACACTAAATAAAAAACAATAAACATTCTAAATATTAAACTTATCTTGCAGCAATGTCCCCATCCTCCTCCTCTTCTGCCCCTGCTGGGCCCTTGAAAAATCTGCTGCTCTAAAAAAAAAAAAATCCCTGGAGGAGCTCACTGAAGCTAAAGGAGCTTCTAGTGCTTCTTCCGGTAAAAAAAAAAATGGAATGGTGCCTTCTGATTGTCTGAAATGGCTGTCAATCAAATGTCAGCAAATCAGAAGGCGCAGAGGTGTGAGCTAATTAAAATGGGATACACTCCTATATTCCATTCTGATTAGCTGATGGACCTGTCAATCCTTTTTAAACTAATCAGAAGGCACTATTGACTTGAGCCAGTCAGAATGGGATATCCCCCACGGGGTGATTGGCTGAAGGCATCTGCACCTTCTGATTGGCCACTATCTGATTGACAGTGACAACAGCCAATTAAAAGGTGCTATTCCCTTCAGCCAATCAGGATTAGATACACCATGTGGGGGTATATCCCATTGTTATTGACTCCAAGCATCTGCGCCTTCTGATTGGCTGTTGTCACTTGTCACATCTGTGCCTTCTGATTGGTATATTCTAATATATTATTAGAACTGCTTAAATTTAGATTATACTGCTACATACTTTATATTATTATTATATTGACTTATCACAATTTTGACAATAATAGGTTTGCTTTGAATATCTGCTTACTATATAAATTAGATATAAAGTTTGCACAGCACTTAGTCACTTAGCTTGCTTTTCTATGTTAGATGAGGGGGTAATTGGTGGATCCCCAGTACCACCAACTGGATTCGTTTATTTCGTTTTTCCGGTTTTGTGCAGACAGTATATTTAAAATTAGTATAAAGGAGTAAATGGTGGGCTCCGCTACCACCAAATCAGAATAGTATAATTCTTCATTGAATTATCACTTTATAGCCCTGAGCACTTTTGCACTTTAGCACTTTGATTGTTGTTTAGGTCATATTATAATGTAATTATGTTGCAGTGTCTCTATAGCAGTTATATCATCATACTTTTTTTCACTGTTCTGGTGATTGTTTATTGCTGCTATATGTTAATTTTGTATTATTTTTAATATGTTGTACTTGTATATGTATTGAATAAATTGAGACATTTTATTTATCCAGATAAAAATGTTTGAATTTTAATTAATTAATTACTACCTTATCTTAGGAGGTTAAATCGGTTTGGATATATAGGTGTTATTTTTACTTTTTTTGTTTATTTAAATAGGGTTTAGTATGGGTTAATGTGGTATAGTTAGGGTTAAGGGGTTAATGGGGTATAGTTAGGGTTAATATTGTAGTGTAGTGATTAGACTTTGTCATGAGGGTCCTGGAACACCCTCATGTCACTTGTAGTGTCCTATAGGGGTCTAAATAAACAGTATTGAACTGAGGGGGTTAATTTTAGGTGCTGGGGTACTTTTATAGTACCCCTGCGGCTCTGGGGTAACCATTAGTGTGCTGCAGGCTCTTTAAGGACCCGTAGTGGGAAATTCAAACCCTGCAATTCTCTGTTCAAACCCCCTGCATTATAGGGTTAATGTTAGGACACTACAGGGGTCCCGTTCAGACCTCTGCATTATAGGGTTAATGTGTGCACCCTGCAGGGGTCTCGATCGGACCCCTGCATTATAGGGGTGATGTAGGGACACTGTAGGGACACTGCAGGGGTCATGAGGGGGTCACGATCTGGTCCCCTGCAGCCAGCAGAGGGCTTAATTGGAGCCGTCGCAAGGGCTTCATAGCCCTTGCAACGGCTCCACTGTGGAAGTAAGCTGCAGCGTTTTTTAATTGTTTTGCAGGGTTGGCGGAGGGTTGATTAAAGGATTTGAATAGGGTCATGGGGTCTCATGTGGCCGAATCTGTTGCGGCCTCGTGAGATCAAAGGCTCTCCCTGCAGTAAGCTGTGGCGGAGGTGGCTGCAAGAGAACGCCTGGCTCCGGCCGCAAGCTGGTCCGAACTCTCAACCGCAGGGGATTAGAATAGCTAAGTAGTTTGCAGCCATTCCTTGCGGCCACGCAGCTCCTATGGCCATCATTAGAATGAGGCCCTTAGCATGCTGCCACTTCCTGCAACACATAGGGCCCTATTCAATTGGCCAAATCGCAATTACTTGAACTCGTAAAGCAGCTCATAAATGTTACAGATATTCAATTGGCTACATTTAGCTACTTGCATTCCAATTGCCAGTTACCAGCCCACAGTCACTAAGGGCCACCCAAAGCCGCAAAACCAGACTTAGAACTCCATTGGTTTTAGCACAGCTCAAGATGTATGAGTGCTAAATAATTAAGGTTACACAAAATCAATATTCTATTAAACCCGTATCTCTAGCTCGCAAATGAAGTCTGATAATTGTAAAAGTTTCTGTCAAACATTTTACGAATTCTGGATAGGACTTGCTTTTTCAATCACTTATCACAGCTGCAGCAGCAATTTAAATACACAAACGTATTTTAAAATCACAGGAAAGCATATAAATAAATTAGAATTAATTGCACAACAGCCTCAAATCCACAAATATGCAATTACATTTTTTTATTGATTTTTATATTGATTACATTACATTCAATTTTCTTATCAACACTAATTCATTTCTAGTCTCTGAGTGAAGTTTAAGTATAATCTCCATGTTTTACTGACATCATGATGACTGATGTCATGATTGACTGTGTCTAAGAAGTAAATTACGGGCTTGCTTAAATCTTGTCAGATTATATGA
Source organism: Discoglossus pictus (assembly GCA_027410445.1). Classification (NCBI taxonomy): domain Eukaryota; kingdom Metazoa; phylum Chordata; class Amphibia; order Anura; family Alytidae; genus Discoglossus; species Discoglossus pictus. The sequence goes on along the minus strand of CM050167.1, from coordinate 207,940,006 downwards.
TCACGCCCCCTGAAATACTACTTACAAGTACATGATTTCCATGTGGAGTCTGTGAGAAGGCAGTTGCCAGTTAGACAATTGAATACATCTCAATGTTTAGAAAAAAATGTGACCCGTAGCCAAAAGTTTATTTTGGAGGCAATTGCGAGCTTGCAGTTGCTTATAGCCCATAGTCCAACTAGTACAAAGGCAAGTTAGTCTGCAAAAATAGGAGGGGCTCCAGACTCAATATAGGAGAAAAAACTGAAAAAAATACATTAAATTGTTTTATAATGAACGTTACCAAAGATGATCCATCATGTTTTGATGTTCACAAGATTTTATGTTGCTAATTTGTTACATACTTCACAAACAAATGACATTTTCCCCAACTTCATTGGTCCTTAAATATTAAATTGAGGAGGTGCAATATATATTTTTTTTACTTGATTCTTTTCTGTCACTTTTTTTACTTCTTATCTTGATGAGGGTGAGGTGGTGCTGGTTCTGCTCACTTTTCTTATGCTGAAAAAAGCCTGCATTTTCTTGATGTGGGTGAGGTGGTGCTTCTCACTATTCTTATGCTGGGAAGTGCTTGCATTTTCTTGATGTGGGTGAGATGGTGCTGGTTCTTGTCACTATTCTTATGCTGAGAAGTGTCGGCATTTTCTTGATGTGGGTGAGTTGGCACTGGTTCTGCTCACTATTCTTATGCTGATAACATGCAATAATTAAATAGAACACATAGAATACATGTTAAATCAGGATGCATGTTTATTGCAGCTCAAAGAAATAGACAAAGGTGATCCCATAGAGAGACATGGATAGAGATAGCGAGAGAGAGGGCTTGAGCGAGAGAGAGGGCTTGACCGAGCGAGAGGGCTTGAGCGAGAGAAAGGGCTTGAGAGAGAGAGGGGGCTTGAGAGAGAGAGGGCTTGAGAGAGAGAGAGGGCTTGAGAGAGAGTGAGGGCTTGAGAGAGAGGGCTTGAGAGAGAGGGCTTGAGAGAGGTAGAGAGAGAGTTATAGAGACATGTATAGAGATAGTGAGAGAGAGGGCTTGAGATAGAGGGCTTGAGAGAGGGGGCTTGAGAGAGAGAGAGGGCTTGAGAGAGAGACAGGGCTTGAGAGAGAGAGGGCATGAGAGAGGGGGCTTGAGAGAGAGGGCTTGAGAGAGAGGGCTTGAGGGAGAGGGCTTGAGAGAGAGGTCTTGATAGAGAGGTGATTTAGAGAGAGCGTAATAGAGAGGGGGTATGGATAGAGATAGATTGGGATGGAGAGAGTGGGATGGAGGGAGTGGGATGGAGGGAGTGGGAGAGAGGGAGTGGGAGAGAGGGAGTGGGTGAGAGGGAGAAGGTTAGAGATAGATAGAGGGAAAGAGAGAGAGTGGGATAGAGGGAGAGGGAGTGGGAGAGAGTGGGAGAGAGGGAGTGGGATAAAGATCGATAGAGGGAGAGGGATAGAGAGAGAGGAAGAGGGATAGAGAGAGTAGGAGAAGGATAGAGAGAGTGGGAGAGGGATAGAGAGAGTGGGATAGGGATAGAGAGAGTGAGGGATAGAGAGAGAGAGGGATAGAGAGAGAGAGAGGGGATAGAGAGAGAGAGAGAGGGATAGAGAAGAGAGAGGGATAGAGAGAGAAGGATAGAGAGAGAAAGAGAGAGAGGGATTGAGAGAGGGAGAGAGGGATTGAGAGAGGGAGAGGGATAGAGAGAGAGAGAGAGAGAGAGAGAGAGGGATAGAGAGAGAGGGATAGAGAGAGAGGGAAATAGAAGGAGAGAGCGATAGAGAAAGAGAGAGAGAGAGAGAGAAAGGGATAGAGATAAATCCTATGCGATCACCTTTCCTTCTATTCCTCTTTCTATCCCTTCCACTATCCATCTTTTTCTATCCCTCTATCTTCCTATTTATCAATCTATACCATAGGGGTAGGAGCCAAGAAAAAATCTGAGGGCGATAATTCATCTCAACTCCCAGGACAGGAAGAAGTGGTGGAACTACCACAGGTGCATTGCTGCAGTGCAACTCCAAACTTTTATTACTTTATTTAAATTCTCAATGTTCCATCCCAACAGAAGGTGAATGAATAAAGCCTTCCTGACAGGTGTATCATACCTCATACTATTGAGGTTTATGCATGTGATTGTGTATTTGTTATTTCCATTGGTGATCTCTATGTCGCCTGGTATGGTTTGCATAGTTTAATCTGCACTAGGGTAGGCGCCTCTCTCTTTTTCTGTTTTTTTGGATTTATACATACATACATAATTTGCCACATAGAATATAACCAGCCAGCACAAATACAAATACATAAGACTCTATTTTATAATTGTTGCAATAACTTTTATTAATACAAAAAAATAATAAATGGGGGAATTTAAATTACCAGGTAGAATGGAACCACAACCTCCCGTATACACTCTAGGACAGCAAGTATAACAACAGAATGTAAGTATCTTCACTGCCCCTTTCATTGATCAGCAGCTAAACTAAGAAAGTCTTTCTAGTGTGCTTAAATATTGGGTCAGTGTGGATTGGTATTTTTGCTATTCTGATGTATTATTATATTATGTCTATAGTTTAAACGTGACCTTGTTATGCTGGATTAATTTCAGTGTCACCAAAGAAGCATTATTGTTATATGTTATATTGGAAATTCCAACTGAATGTATCTTTTCAAATTGACACATTCTTGTTACATTGCTACTAATCTTACAGCTACACTTACTGTAAAGTAGCTATGAGTACATGTGTTTAGCACTAAACTCTAAATTATATAGGAGTGTTAAGCAATTCCATTATATTCTGTGTTATTGGACAGTATTTTAAATTCCCCATTTATTATTTTTTAGGAGCATTAATATAAGTTATTTTTAAAGTTGCAACAATTATAAAATACTGCTCCACATCTAGTGGCCAAGTATAGTAATGCATGATTAAGTTTAATTTTGCTGTTTTTTTGTGTCCCCTATTCATTTCATCTGGGGGGATTTGTCCCCCGCCCTCCCTTCCCCGTTCCTACGCCCCTGCTCTGTACCCTATTTCTCTTTCCCCTTCTAACCCTCTCGCCCTCTCTCTATGTCTCATCCCTCTCTATCCCCCATCCCTCTCTATCCCTCCTTCTCTATCTAGCCCAATGAGCCTAGGTCAGGTATTTTACAACTGAGCCAATAATGATACAAGTAGATACAATGATAGCCGCAAATATACTGAAAAAAAGAGTATAATGGCATGTAGAAGGAACATCTTGTACCTCCGACAGAAGGACAGGGTGATAATTCATCAACAACGACCAGAACAAGAAAGTTGCACCCCAGGTTGGTTCTGTGTGACTCAGTACTGTTTTGTTTCTCCCTCCATTTTAAAGATAATTTAAACATCATGTGGGTGAAGCAGCTTTTTTAAAAATATTACTTCAGTTTATCTGCCGCCGGTACATAATTAATATTAATTTGCAAAAAAACATATTAAGCATTTTCTACAATACATTTCTAATTCTGCTCCTTCAACACAGAAACTGTTTTAATAAATTACAATTTGTAAAAGAATAATTGTTTTTAAACTATATACTGACAAATGTTAACAACATGTTGATTTTTGCACTAAATAGAAACCATTTTTCAGTATCAAGTTAAAAGCAGCTATCATCACAAAACTACTAGGCTTCATTATGAAGTTGCCTCTATCTATCTATCTAGGTGCATGGTGCCTGGGGGAAGAGAGAGAGAGAGTATGAGAGAGAGTACAAGACACAGAGAGAGAATAAGACACAGAGAGAGAACAAGAAACAGACAGGCAGAATAAGAGACAGAGTGTACCCAATCTTAAACAGCTCTCTCAACATCTTCAGAGTGGGGGCGGTTGTGATTTTAGTGTGTTTAACTGTCTGCTGCACAAAGGGTTTATAATTTAAAGTGACAGCAGCAAATGTTATAGAAAATAAAAGATTGAAAATTATATAAATAGTCTTTATTTTTATATCATTTAAATTAAACAATTAAGTTAGTGATGAGAGATTAAGTCAGTTCATCCATTTTGGAAGGGTGGTTGCCCATTTGCCCCAATGCACCAGCCACCCCTGTATTTGACCTCTGTCAGCCTATGAGATATAGAGGCAAAGTATGCTCCTTGTATTTCATTTTAGATACAATCGGGGTAAAACAGGTTTTATGTAATATTTTGTAATGTATAAAATGTGCTCTTTTAAATACTTGAGAAAAAACTGTTGTGTTCCATGTCCCTTTAATGCAGATTCAAGTTTAAATGGACACTGAAGTTTCAAGTAGAATTAAACATCTTGGCCAGATGCATTGAAGGTGGAAATGTTGGAGAATTCTTAGGCTATATATTCTGTCTATCCTAAACCTGCAAATGTCATTGAAGATGTCTAAATGAGCATTTGAGAATGTAATACTGCTTTAATTATTTCTGTGCGTTTGTCCAAGACCAATGGGGTAGATGAGAGGGGAGAGAAGGAGTGGGAAGAGGAAAATATGAGAAGTGGAGTTAGATGGCAACCCAGGGTGTAAAAGGAGAGTAAGAAGAGTAGAGGGAGAGCAGTGTAGATGGGGTGAGTGGGGAGTAGAGGAGAGAGGGAGAGGAGTTGAAGCAGCTAGTGATTAGGGAGGTCTAGCAGGTACTCCCAATAGTGCAAGCACATAAGAGCCAGGGCCAATCAGTTAAGGCTGGTGGGATCAGTGTGTGTGTGTGTGTGGGGAGGAGGGTCTAGCTACCAGAGCACTGGTGATGGTCAGACACACAGCAATTTCTAAGGAGAGTGATGTGCACATTTTTTCTCATTGTCCCCTAAATATTGAACAGATCAGCCCCTGCAAGCACAATTCATGTTCACAAACATACACCACTAATCACTGATATGACCTTCATTACATAGCAATGGCTGTTTCACTAAGCTGCAGTATAACATTTTAATATTACATCAACCTGATGCCCATCCATGATTGATAATGCAGCACTGAAATACATACACTAATGTGTGATATAATAAGAAAACATTTATTATATACTCATGAGGCCATATAATTAACAATACACAAACCCATATTAAAACATAATTACACTTTCAAACCATGAGTACATGAGCAAGACTACAGCCTAGATCCTATCAATCACCAAACCCATGACATCAGAATTTACTTTTATTAATATTATCAAGATGTTTCCTAATCCTTGCTTATGCAACACATAATTGCAAACATAACACTTAATGGTGTTTATCAGCTACTCAGCAGAAGCCACAGGAGAAGGTCTAGCAGGAAGAGGAGGGAGAAAATGTTCTTTGACACCAATCATCCCTTCCTCCCAAAAACTGATCTGCCTCCAGGCTACTCAACCTGAGAGCATCCTATCTCCCAGCACCTTGGCCAGGTATCTCCTCCACCCCTCCATACAAGGTCTATATTGCCTCATTCATTATAGTTACTTTTCTTTTTTTTTTAAGGTTACATACATTGTGATATAATACACAATGCACACCAACAACATACATGTACATAACTACAGCTAATCTGTTCACACATCTCACTTAAGTTTATATTTCAAAATAACACAAATAACAATGCCCTACATAATTGGATAACAGATTTGAGCTTGGCACCACAGGGCCACTCTTACGTGTTATTAGGTGGGCAGTCAAAGTTAATAGCATGTTGACCAAAACCACATACGAGAGAGGGAGGGAGCAAGCTACACACAGCTATCACTCATAATGGTTTGTCATTACAGTTTTGTATACATACCATATATAGTTCTCAGCAGCCGGGCCAAAAAACGTTGGTAACGCAATGTTAAAATTGCAGGCTCGCACAGCGAGCCCGCTGCAATTGCAGCCCTTGCAAAGGGCCGCAGTTGCTGGCAAGCAGCGCCAAAGGCGATCACTGCGCTGGTGGAGATGTGAGCCATAGGCGTTCATCCCTACAACCCCAAAAGGACCTCTTCCCCTCCTCCTATACTTACCGTGTGTCTCTCTTCCCCTCCTCCACTGCTTCCCCTGTGTTTCTCTTCCCCTTCTCCTGTCCATCCCCTGCGTCTCTCTTCCCCTGCGTCTCTCTTCCCCTGCGTCTCTCTTCCCATGCGTCTCTCTCTCTTCCTGTGCGTCTCTCTTCCCCTGTGCCTCTCTTCCCCTTCTGTCCCTCATTGCCTGCGACCTACAATTTGACCCGTGGCACTTAGAAAAAAAACATTACCCTGCAACTCAAAATTACGACCAGTAAAACAAACACGTAACTGCACAAATGACAAAACACCAAAACACACACAAAAACACAATAATCGTAAAAAAAAAAAAACACTCACCTAAAGCACGGGGGGACACCCAGGATGTACGGAAGTGAGGTTGAACTCCAATTTAACCCCAATTTGATCACTTTCGCCACTCAAAAATCGCCTAACCGACAAAAAAAATGGCAGAAGAAATTTTTTTAAATGAGGCTCCACGACCCAGGACTGCAAAATACACTGCTAAACACGTACAACCTTTCCCAAGAGATCCGAGATAAGCTTGAGACCCCACATTAACCCCTTGCAGCGGGGGTCTGATCAGACCCTCAAAGTGTGCCTACCTTAAGCCCATGCTGGGGGTCTCCATGGGGGACCCTGCAATTTCCCCACATTGACCCTTGCAGTAAGGGTCACAATCAAGTCCCCCTCTGCATTTAAAACCTATCAATTCCCTGTCGCAGCTCCTCAAAGGGCCCACCGCACACAAACATTAAGGTCGGCAGCGGGGGTACTGTAAGTACCCCCACCAGCACCTAACATTATCCCTTAGTGCTGGGGTCCCCACTGGGACCCCCGGAGGGTCCCCACATTAACCTTACATTAACCCTTGCAGTGGGGGTCCCCGATCGCATGCGATCGGGGACCCCTGCTGAAATCAAAATTTGAATTTCCTGCCTTGCAGGTTCTTAAAGGACTATAATGGTCCTTAAAGGACCCACGAAAAATAACAATTAACCCTATCAATCATGGGACTCCATACAGAGCCCCATGAGCCCCTAAATAAACATCTCCCTCATGGGGGTCAATACAGACCCCTATAATAAATTAACTAACCCTGTCAAGACCCCCATAAACCCTTAATTAACCCTGTCACTCATGAGGGTCAATCAGGACCCCCATAACCCCTTAATGAACCCTGTAACTCATGGGGGTCAGTACAGACCCCCATAAGGCAATAATAAACCCTGTCACTCATAGGTGTCAATATAGACCCCCATAAGCCCTTAATTAACCCTCTAACTCGTGGGGGTCAATACAGACCCCCCATAAGCCCTTCATTATCCCTGGCACTCATGGGGGTCAAAACAGACCCCCATAAACCCTGCATTAACCCTGTCACTCATGACATTCAATAAGGACCCCATAACCCCTTAATTAATCCTGTAACTCATGGGGGTCAATACAGACACCCATAAGCCAATAATTAACCCTGTCACTCATGGGGGTCAATACAGACCCCCATAATCCATTAATTAACCCTGTCACACATAGGGGTCAGTACAAACCCCCATAAGCCCTTAATTAACCCTGTCACTCATGGGGGTCAATCAGGACCCCCATAAGCCCTTCATTAACCCTGTCACTCATGGGGGGCAATACAGACCCCCATAAGCCCTTCATTAACCCTGTCACTCATGGGGGTCAATAACTCTATCAGTCCAATAGGGGTCTATATAGACCCCTGTAGGACACTAATTAATCCATGTAATAACACTATAAGTGCCATGAGGGTCATCCAGGACCCTCATTACACAAAGTGTAAGCACTACTCTATTAACCCTAACTATACCCCATTTACCCAACCCCTAACTGTATCTAAGTAACCATAACTGCTCCTATTTAAACCCACATAAGCCTTTATTTAACCCCATCAGTCCCATAAGGGTATATAAAGACCCTTATGGGGCAGTTACAACCCTAACATTAACCCCATAAGTGCCACAAGGGTCCTCAAGAACCCTCATGATACTGTCTACAAACACTACACAGCACTATACCCCCGCAATAAACCATTAAATGTAATGCTGTTTTACAAGTGGATTTACCTTACAAGTAAAGGCTGATAAATTGCTGAGTGCACTAATTGTGCCAAGGTGAGAAGGCAGAAGTTAATATAAACAGGAGAAGGGGCGAACTTGTGAGCTTGCGAACATTTTCAGTATCAAGTGCAATTCTAGTAAAAGTGTAGGCGTTTAAATAAAAGGAGGGACTTCAAGGAAAAGGGAGGGCAGATTTATAGTGCAAAGGAGGAAAACCTTATACAAATATATTATTTTATATTCTTTATTTTTCCAACTGAAATTTTGTAGACAATAATAATAATTATGAGTCAGTCCAGTGGCAACCTCACTCATTGTAGATCCTGTCATATGTATGCAATAGTGGAACAGATGATCCAGGGTCCATACCTCTGTGATAGGTATGAGAATGTTGCCTCTCTGAAAGCTCAAATTGGAGATCTGGAGCGGAGAATTGCAGCACTTAGTGATATTGCTCCACTGCAAAGGGGGTTGGTTCTCACTGAGCACAGTTTAGCTGTGCCTAGCATGGAGGGTGGAGCTGGGGGCTAGTCAGGATGTCCAGGGAGGTAGCTGGGTTACAGTTACAAGGGGAAGCAGAGGAAACAGGAGGAGGCAGGCCAGTTCTGAGTTGGCAAACACCAACAGATTTGCCAGATTAAGTAAAACTGTCGGGGATGTCCATTCAGGAATGGCAATGCCAGATAGAGCTGTTCCCTCTAACAGCCGGGAGAACAGCTCTACTGGAGAAGAGGGAGGGCAGAACAGGCAGAGCAACAGACAGGTTTTGGTTGTATTAGGAAGGTAGACAGGGTGATTTGTCACCCAGATCGCAGCAATCGAACAGTTTGCTGTCTCCCGGGTGCTCGGGTTCGTCATGTTGTGGATCGGGTAGACAATTTTTTGGGAGGGGCTGGAAATGAACCGGCGGTCTTGGTACATATTGGTACCAATGACAAAGTTAGTGGAAGATGGAGTGTCCTAAAGAATGATTTTAGAGAACTGGGTAATAAGCTGAAGGCAAGGACCTCCAACGTAGTATTTTCTGAGATACTACCAGTGCCATGTGCTAGCTTAGGGAGGCAGAAGGAGCTTAGGGAGGTTAATGTGTGGCTAAAGATGTGGTGCACTAAGGACGGGTTTGGGTTTTTAGAGCACTGGGCTGACTTCTCACTTCGGTACAATCTCTACAGTAGGGATGGATTTCACCTTAATGATGAGGGAGCTTTTGTACTAGGGGATAGGATGGTAGAAAGGCTGGAGGAGTGTTTAAACTAGTAGGTGGGGGGGAGGGACTAGACATAAGTAATGGGTTAGAAAGTGTAGAGGGTATAAGGGATGAATTAACAACTCATAGGGGAGGAGATGGGGGGAGGGGTAGTATAGTCAATAGGGAGGTAGTACTAAGTAATTCAAGTACAGTGGCAGGCACTTCAGAACTACAGACTCATAACATAAGGTGTATGCTTGCTAATGCCAGAAGCTTGCCAGGAAAAATAGGAGAGTTAGAATTATTAGCAATTAATGAAAAATGGGATTTAATAGGCATTACCGAAATGTGGTGGGATGAATCTCATGACTGGACTGTTAATCTGGTTGGTTATAACCTATTTAGGAAAGATAGAGGCAATGGTAAATGAGGAGGAGGGATTTGTCTGTATGTTAAGCCTGAATTTAAGCCTATATTCAGAGAAGATATTTATGGTGGACCTAATGATAAAGCTGAATGTTTGTGCGTAGAGTTAAATAGCGGAGCAGCAAATTCCAAAAGAATATTAATAGGAGTATGCTATAAACCCCCAAATATAGCTGAAAGTGAGGAAATACAATTATTGTTACAGATTGAAAATGCAGCTAAGCATGGTCAAGTTCTAACAATGGGAGATTTTAATTACCCTGAAATAAACTGGATAAATGAGACCAGCAGTTCATCGAAGGGGAGCAGGTTCTTGAGTACACTCAGGGATCATTATCTGGCCCAGGTTGTACAAGAGCCTACTAGAAATGAAGCTATCTTAGATTGACTCATCACAAATAATATTGATATAGTATCAAATGTTGGAATAGGGCAACCTTTGGGAAACAGTGATCACAACACAGTCTCATTTGAGATTGAATTAAAAAAACAACACTTTAAGGGGCCAACAAAAACTCTTAATTTTAAAAGGACAGATTTTTACGGTCTAAGGGCAGCAATACAAAGTATAGACTGGGACAGAGAACTGGCAGGTAAAAATACTGAACATAAATGGACAACATTTAAATCCTTACTAAGGCCCTCATTCAATTGCGATTTGGCCAACTGAATAGTGCTCTAAATAAGCACATAACATATTTTTTTTAAATACATTTTTAGTTAATGAAAATCTTGCTTTTGGATAGATGTTTACTAACTAAAAACTTCTTTAAAAAAATATATTATGTGCTTATTTAGACCCTAATTAATTGGCCAAATTGCAATTGAAAGAGGGCCTAAATATACATACACATCGGCATATACCGTGTGGGAATAAAAGTAAAAGGAGTAAAGCCCATCCAATGTGGCTTAACAATGATTTAAAGATCAATATACAGAGTAAAAAACAGGCATTTAAATTATACAAACAAGAGGGGACAGAGACTGCTTTACGGGAATACAAGGAAATCAACAAGGCTTGCAAAAGCGCAATTAAACTGGCTAAAATAGAAAATGAAAAATTAATTGCAAAAAAGAGTAACCCTAAAATATTTTTTAAGTATATTAATGGGAAGAAGGCCAGGAAGGAAGCTATAGGAACATTACAATGTGACACATGCCGTCTGATAATTAGTGACCAGGAAAAGGCAGATGAGCTAAATAGGTTATTTTCTTCGGTATTCACAAGAGAGGTACCAGTGGTTGGGACACTGCAACATAATGGGGCTACACAACCTTTGCCAAATAATTGGTTGACACAGGAAGTATGCCAAAAGAGGTTGGAAAAAATTAATGTTAATAAAGCCCTGGGTCCTGATGGAATACATCCAAGGGTACTAAGGGAACTGGGTTCTGTAATAGCCAAAACATTATATTTAATTGTTCAAGATTCACTCAACACAGGGTCTCTACCAGATGACTGGAGAAAAGCTGATGTGATACCTATATTTAAAAAGTGAGCAAGAGCAAATCCGAGGAATTATAGACCAGTGAGCCTCACTTCTGTAGTGGGGAAGCTTTTAGAAGGGTTAATAAGGGATAATATACAAGAATATGTCTATTTGAACAGGATTATAAGTAGGAGTCAACATGGATTTATGAGGGATAGGTCATGTCAAACAAATCTAATACGTTTTTATGAGGAGGTTAGTAGGAACCTGGATCAAGGCAACTCAGTGGATGTAGTCTTTTTGGATTTTGCAAAAGCTTTTGATACAGTGCCACATGGGAGACTATTGTGCAAACTAAGAGATACAGGAGTTGCAGTAAATATCTGCTCATGGATTGCAAGCTGGCTAAAAGACAGGAAGCAAAGGGTTGTTGTAAATGGAACATACTCCGATTGGACTAATGTGGTAAGTGGGGTTCCTCAGGGTTCAGTATTAGGTCCTCTCCTTTTTAACATATTTATTAATGACTTAGAGGTAGGATTGGAGTGTGGTTTCTCCATTTTCGCTGATGACACGAAGTTGTGCAAGGTAATCAAATCAGATAATGATGTGCCTTACCTCCAAAAGGATTTACATAAAATTGAGGAATGGGCATCTAAATGGCAGATGAGATTTAATACGAATAAATATAAAGTTATGCATCTGGTAAAGAAAAAAAGCCATGCAATTTATAATCTTAATGGAGCAAATCTAGGTGTATCAGATATTGAAAGGGATTTGGGAGTGCTTATGGACAACCACCTAGGTAACACTGCTAAAAGCCAAGCAGCAGCTGCAAAGTCAAATAAAATATTGGCATGTATTAAAAAGGTTATAGAAGCCAGGGAAGAAAATATAATTCTGCCACTATACAAATCTTTAGTACGCCCTCATTTGGAATATGGAGTACAATTTTGGGCACCACTTCATAAAAAGTACATTTTAGAGCTGGAAAAGGTACAGAGGAGGGCAACAAAACTGATAAGGGGAATGGAGGGGCTAAGTTATGAAGAAAGTCTAACCAAATTAAACTTATTTTCTCTTTTCTAAGAGGAGATATGATTACCTTATATAAATACATCCAGGGCCAGTATAAAGATTTCTCAAGGTTGCTTTTTGTGCCAAGAGGTATTCAACTGACAAGAGAACATCCCTTGAGGTTAGAAGTAAAAAGATTCCACCTTAAAGAAAGAAAAGGGTTCTTCACAGTAAGGGTGGTCAATCTGTGGAATTCTCTACCAGAGGAGGTGGTGACAGCAGATTTGATAGATAACTTTAAAAGGGGACTGGATTTATTTCTAATTAAAAAGGAAATTCAGGGTTATCATGGATAATTAGAGAGGCAGTATTGATCGTGGCCGGTGTCTGGGATCAGGAGGGAATTGATTTTTTTTTTTTTACAACTAATTAATTAATAGTTAATCCGCATATTGCAGATCAGAGGAGATCTTAAAAGGTTGAACTTGATGGACTGGAAGTCTTTTTTCAACCTTAAATACTATGGCCCTAATTCAATTTCAACTTGGCCAATTAAATAGGGGTCTAAATAAGCACATAATATATATTTTTAAAGAAGTTTTTAGTTAGTAAATATCTATCCAAAAGCAAGATTTTCACTAACTAAAAACTTCTTTAAAAAAAATATGGTATGTGCTTATTTAGAGCCCTATTCAATTGGCCAAATCGCAATTGAATGAGGCCCTATGTAACTATGTAACTATGTAAATATAAACTCCCCCCCTCTACACTAACCTATTAACACCTACACTACCTACCCCTAATAACCCCCTTACCCCAATAATTACACAAAATAATATAACCTAACTCACACAAAATAATAAAACCTAAGTTACATAAAATAAAAAATCTACATTACAGAAAATAAAAAAAACCTAAGTCACAAAAAATTAAAAAAAACATTACATAAAACAAAAAAAATACATTTCACCCCCCCCCCCACGCTACAGAAAAACAAAAATTACACACCTAAAAAGGAAGGCATACAATCTATCTATACATTACATTAGAATACAATACAAAAAAAAAATACAATACCTCCCCATCTAAAATACAATAAATCCTAACATACATCCCCCTCTATATAAAGTACAATAAATCCTATCTAACATACATACCCCCCTATATAAAATAAAATAAATCCTAACATACATACATCCCCTCCATCTAAAATAAAATAAATCTTATATACATACCCAAACCCTACATCTAGCCTAAAATACAATAATTAAGACCACTTACCTTTGCAGATCTACCTTAAGATCATCAACCTAGGAAAAAAGGAAAACAAAATTAGTACAAAACATTTACATATAGTAAATAAACATTTTAAATATTCTAAATATTCTACTCACCTTTCCAGCATGTCCCTGTCTTTCTGAATTTCTTCTCCGGCACAGTCCCTGTTAAAAAAAATATTACATTATTAATAAATATATACACAAACAAAATTAAATTAAATAAACATAATATACATTGTATTTAACTCCCTGCAATGTCCCCAGCCTCCTCCTCTTCTGCCACGGCTGGGCCCTGGAAGAATCTGTGCTCTAAAAATATTCACAATCCTCCCCGATGCTAATGAGCCTCCTACAGCATTTTCCTGAAGAAAATTCGCAATGGCGCCTTATGATTGGCAGAAAATACTGTCAATCAAATTTCCGCCAATCAAAAGGTGCCAAGGTGTGAGCCAATCAGAATAGGATACACCCCTATATCCCATTCTCATTGTCTAATGCACCTGTCAGTCTTTTTTAAACCAATCACAATGCTTTATTGTCTTCAGCCTATCACAATGGGATACACCCCCACAATGTCCTTGGCTGGAGACATCTGCGCATTCTGATTGATTGCAGTCTATTTGACAATGACAACAGCCAATCAGTAGCCGCTATTCCATTCAACTAATCACAATGTTATATATCTCCACGTGGTGATTGGCTGAACACATCTGCACCTTCTGATTGGCTGTTATCTAATTGACAGTGATAACAGCCATACACAAGGCACAATCACTCTCTGAGGGTGAATCCCATTGTGATTGGCTGAGGGGAATAGCACCTTCTGATTGGCTGTTGGCAGTCACTGTCAATCACATTACAGCCAATCATAACGTGCAACTGCCTTCAGCCAATCACCACTTGGGGGTGTATACCATTGTGATTGGCTGAAGACAATAAAGGTTTAAAAATAGATTGAAAGGTGCATTAGCCAATCACAATGGGATATGGGGGTGTATCCCATTCTGATTGGCTCACACCTTGGCACCTTCTGATTTGATTGACAGCATTTTCAGCCAATCAGAAGGAGCAATTGCCGATTTTATTCCGGGGACATCGCAGGGAGGTAAGTACAATGTATATTATGTATATTGTATTGTATTTTGTGTGTCTATGTATTTAGTATTAATGTCATGTTTTTTTTAACAGGAGCTGTGCCGGAGAAGAAATTAAGAAGGTGAGTTCAATATTTAGAATATTTTAAATGTTTCTTTATTATATGTAAACTAGCGACTTGCCCATCAAAAATGATAGGGTAATGAAATTATAAGGCAGGTAATGCTGTTTGCCAGAGACATAATTTTTTTGGGTGGTCTGAGATCTTTCGGCGCTCATTACGAGCCTGGCGCTGAGCGCCTTTGGCGCTCAATGCAAGGCTTTTGGTTGTTGCATTTTTTTTTTATCATAGGCGCTTTTGCTGTCATTGTAAGGTCTGCACAGATCTGCTTTTTGCGCTTATTGCAAGGCTGTTCCCTGGTGTAGTTTGTGTGCTATGAGCAGCATTGGTGCTCACTGTGAGGCGCGCGGTGAATGTCTTTCGTGTTTATTGCGATATTGTTTTTTTTTTGTGTATATGTATTTTTGTATGCTAATGAAATAATAAATTAATATACTTTACCAATTTGTAAGTAATATATGCAGGAAACATTGTGCTGATGAGGTGACAATCTGTTTTGATGTTCCTGCAGCATACAATGTAGGTTTGCACTATTGTGGAGCTGAGGTGTAAGTGTCAGCAATGTGTGCAGTGTGTAGTGTAAATAGGCTCCGTGTGCAAGGGGAAGCCATTAGTGTAGCTGTGTAGTTCCGCATTCTGTAAGTTAGTGTTGTAAAATGGCGGCGAATGGGTATGTGGTACACGGGTGTGGATGATTTAGCGTCCTTGCTAAAAGTGTGTCTTGTACTTGGTGGGGTTTTGCGGCTTTAGGGTCGTGTAGCCTCGTTTTTTGTTTTTTTTCGGCTGACATTTTTCTCTTGGTTAGGTGATTTTCGTGTGTCTAAAGTCGGTAATTTGGACTTAAATTGAAATGTAAGTTCACTTGTAGAGGTCCTGGGTGCCCCCCCTTGCTGTGGGTAAGCTTTTTATGTCATTTTTCTGTGTATTTATTGTTTTTTTAATATTTTAAGCTGCGCACGGTTTGGCCTTCCATATTTACTCATTGTGTATATTGTGTTTTTTTTCCAAGTCCCGCTTCTGTGGGTGTTTTTAACCACTTGTGAGGTGCCGTAGAGTCTCCACCTCTGCAAATGCAGCCCCTTGCGAGGGTCCACATTTGCGGCATGCAATGAGCCTTCGGCACATTGCAGCCGACGTTGGAGCCTCCACTTTCCGCAAATGCTACATAGCACTTATGGGGTTAATCTTAGGCTTCTAACTGGCCCATGATGGTCTTTATATACCCTTATGGGACTAATCTAGTTAATTAGAGGCTTATGAGAGTCTGTATAGACACCCATAAGAGACAGGGTTAACATAGTTTACTGCAAACACTTTGTGTCATGAGGGTCCTGGATGACCCTCATTCCACTTATAGTTTTATTACATGGGTTCATTAGTGTGCTATAGGGGTCTATATAGTTGAGCCACCCAGTACACTAACATTGTGTCACAAACAGCATTCTCATCTTTAAAATGTTATTGCTGTCATTTTTTGACAGGCAAGTCGCTAGTTTAATATAACAGCTAGGTTAATATTTATGTATGTTTTCAAATGCAAAAACTTATCTGGGGGAATGTAACTGAGGACAAACAGCCCTATGCTAATCCAAAAAAAATCAATTACTAATGCAATAGCAGCACAATAAATCCTACCTAGCTATCTATATCCCCCATCCCTAAAACATTGCAAGAGAACTGCTACAATTGAACTTCACATCAAACCCAGAAAGCAAGGCAAAAATCTCCATCGATGTTTGCACTTTCAATAAATTACAAGTTACTCCCTTACACTTTGACACCCGAACCCTATGCTAATAAGATTTTACGGATCACTCGCTAATCAGGGCACTGCCGTCATTGCAAAAAGCAGAAGAAAGATTTACGTATACCAAACAACACTCGCACGTCATTTTTAAAACCTTGCTGAGTCGCCCAGAAGCATTTAAAGTGATAGTAAGGCACAGAAAGCATTACAAAATGATAAATTGTTAACATTATTTGACACTTAATAATACAATATCAACATATGTTTAATTAAGTCTATCTATATGTATATATATTTACATATCAACGTAAATAGGGACCTGGGGTGGACCGTCTAGAAGGGTAGTCAAAGTCCTTCACTAGATTTAAATATCAGAGGGTAGCATTAAGAGGGCTTTTACTTATCCCACATTTTCCTTTTTTTTCTTCTTTTTTTTTACCATAACCATATCTGAGAAATCTTTTTCTAAACAATTATTTCTATTTATAATTGTTTTAACTTCAGACCAACATGGTACATTAGATTGTTTCCATTTATAAACTATGGGCCATTTAGCTACCATTGTGATTTGTATTATAAAAGCCCTAAATCCAGGGAAAACTCGGCTGGGATTATATGAAAAAGTGCTATTTCTGGAGAGAAGGGTAATTGGATATTAAGAATTGTGTAGATCTGGGTAAAGCAGGCCGCCCAGAATTCCTGGATTACATTACATCTATATGCTGGATTAATTCAAGTGTCACCAAAGAAGCATTATGGCTATATGATATATTGCAACTTCCAACTGAATGTATTTTTCCAAATTGACACATTGCTGCTAATTTTACAGCTACACTTACTGTAAAGTAGCAATGAGTACAAGTGTTTAACACTAAACTCTAAATTATATAGGAGTGTTAAGCGATTCATTATATTCTGTGTTATTGGACAGTGTTTTAAATTCCCCCATTTATTATTTTTTAGGAGCATTAATAAAAGTTATTTTTTAAGTTGCAACAATTATGACATATAAAATACTGCTCCATAGCCCAAATATAATAATGCTTAATTAAGTTTAATATTGCTGTTTATTGTGTCCCCTATTCATTTAATCTGTGGGGGTGGGATTTGTCCCCCCCCCCCATCCCCCCCACTTCCTACGTCCCTAGGAATGGGTTTCATGTTCTTGTGTTGCTATTTAATCAGGTAGTGTGTCTTTAATTGCTTTGTGCATGTTGCAGCATGGCTTTTCATATGGGCATATGCATAACTATTCCAACATATGATAAAAATAAATATTTTTCAAATGCATGCAAGTAATTGTAATACCTTTCCATGCTCTCCCCATATTTTAAAGTGCACAGGTGTGTTTATATTGTCCTTTACAGTGTTGAGAAATTGTCTGTAAACCCTTTGCAGGTCCTATTTGGATTCTGTAATGTGTTTGCCTCCATTTGTGGGTTACGGGCTTGAACGCCATGGCTACTTTGGAAATTTGTTCCAATTTAATAGCGAAATTGGAACATTGCAGTTACAGGCTTGACAGAACAAAGGATTTACGACCACGAAGTTTCACTTTCCATGTTGCGTAGGCTTTTTTTCAAGCTTAACCTGCAAGTGGTGAGCGGCTTGCTTTACGGGACAATTTAATAGTCGCAAGTCTTGCGGGCAACGTTACGAGCTCCGGTTTTCAACGTTGAGGAAATTTAATAGAGCTAACAGTCTTTAAGAATTTTCCGAAAGAAAAATCAGATATAGCCTGCCTTCAAGAAACACACTGGCAACAGGGGAAAATACCTATATTTACAGACAAGTAGTAATGCCACATTTCGGAAAAAAAATCTCAGTGTTGAGATATTTTTTCAGAATAGCTTGAATCTGTAAAGATTGATTCAGAGGGCATATATACCAAATGGCTGGGAAAGATTTAAAATCTAAAAAATACACTATGCTCTGAATAGCGGACAAATTATGTTTTTAAACCACATTTTGAATATTATGCGGACGTATATTCAAGGTTTGGTGATAGTATGTGGAGACATTAACATGTGCTTCAACCCAGAAGTTAAAATGTCCCATACCAGATTCTCAAATGCTGAGGAAATCAAAGATGTCTAATAATAGTATTAAAAAATGTAACTTATATGATGTGTGGAGGATTTTCCATCCCATGCAGAGGGACTATTCATTTTTTTAACATAGGCATCAATCTTACGTACAATTAAATTATTTTTTAGTGGATTCTAGATTTTTAAAGAATATTTCTGAAATAAAAATTGGCCCTATTATTTTGGTCAGATCATGCAATGGTTAAAATGATGATCAATGCAGACAATTGTAAGGTCACAAGGCCAATATGGAAATTAGACAGTTCACTTTTGGAGGAAGACTCTATGGAAAAAGATAAAGAAGGACATTTCTAATGTTTTTTTAAACATAATAGTTTTACGGTTGAATGAGTTATTATTTAAGGAATGGCCATAAGGTGTATATTAGTTTTTGGTTAAACCTCTATTAACCGTATTTAATTAAATTAAAAATGAGTGAACAAACAATCTTGAAGGCAAAATATCCCTATAAATGGCAAACAAATAACATTACTCATCTAGGGGTTACTTTTAATAGTGATCTTAAACAGATTATTACAAAAAATGTATTGGTAAAATTGACAGAAGTGGTATCCCCTAGGAACATTTTTAGTTTATCATGGTCAGGGAGAATCATCTCAGTCAAACTGTTCCTCTTGCCAAGGTTCAATTACCCAATTTGCTGTATCCCAACATCAATTCCTAGCCACATCATAAAACAATTTCAAGTATTAATAGATATATACAAAATAAAACATTTTTTTAGAAGAGCTACAATGGTCAGAAGATTCAAGAAGGGGGGCATCGCTTATCCGAACTCTCAAAACAAATCATGATGCAACTATATTATTACATATAATTAAATGCATGGAACCAATTGAATCTTTTCAGTGGTTACAGATTGAATCACAAATGGTTCTAAAAGGCAAAATGAGATCTATGATTTTCTAGAACGTCTGGTAAATAATAAATAATATTTCTGAAGGCGCACCAATTATTAACAATTGTTTGAAATAAGGGGGAAAACTTAATTTGAAAATGGCGCTATCCCCTTTTCCATGCCCATTTATTACTTTAAACAAATTAGCTAAAATCCTTAAAATTTCAACCTTAAAATTATGGCCTAATTGGGGATTGGCCTCTTTGAGAGATCTGTGTGTTACCTAATACAGTAATATATGGTTAGATTATAACATACTTAGAGCAAGCTTGAAAAAGCTTAAACTCTTACTAGTAAGATTAGACTTCTAACTCCTTTTGAAAAGTTCATCACAACTAAACATAAAACACAAATGGTTTCACATTGTTTTAATATCTTGATGATGAAACTAGAGGAAAAGGGTCTGGACCCTTAATAACTTGCGTGCACAGAAAGGATTTATGGGCTTGCATCTCAAGCGCGTAACTCATGCCATGGTCTAATTTAATAGCTCTGTAACCCAAATTTCAAGCCTGCAGCCATTGCGGGTCTCACGTTGCCGCTGAGGGCTTCAAATTTAATAGGACTGTGTGTGTCTTTCAACGGCCAAGTTTAGACCCTGGAAGTTATGGCTACTAATCTTTAGTTGCTCAATTCTTAGTAAAAGCTTCCAAGGGTCCACTTCAGGTCCATTATAAAAATAAAACAAAATACATACATAAAACCACCAGCCAACCACCTAGGGGATATCATTTCTTTTGCTAGTCAGCTCGCCCCAAACTTGAAGTGAGGTGACGGGTAGACCGAAGACGTCAAGGTTTGAATACTACAGTGGCTTTTGCTTGTAGGGCCTTTTATAGTGATTTCGCGAACATCAAATTTTGGGTTCACGAACAGCGAACGCGAACTTCAGCAAATGTTCGCGAACGGGCGAACATCGGCGAACCGCCATAGACTTCAATAGGCAGGCGAATTTCAAAACCCACAGGGACTCTTTCTGGCCACAATAGTGATGGGAAAGTTGTTTCAAGGGGACTAACACCTGAACTATGGCATGCAGGAGGGGGATCCATGGCAAAACTCCCATGGAAAATTACATAGTTGATGCAGAGTCTGGTTTTAAGCCATAAAGGGCATAAATTACCTAACATTCCTAAATTGTTTGGAATAACATGCTTTGTATCGATCAGGTAGTGTAAGGGTTACACCCGCTTCACAGTAACAGACCAATCTCCCCGTAACAACCGCAAACAGTCCCTTTGCACAACCGCAAACTCCCCATTTGCACAAGGTTGGATACCAAGCTAGCCATGTCCCGTTCCTTGTCCTCACTGATGTCATTGAAGGTCTCTTCCTCCACCCAGCCACCAAGGGTCCCCGAAAGGTGACAACAAGCCCCCTGGGACACCTGCTGTGTTTGGTCTTCCACCTCCTCAAAGCCACCTTCCTCCTCTGACTCCTCTTCTTCAGACTCCCAGAGTCTCGGGGCCTCCACTGCCCAGCATGGAATATTATACACAGGTCAGAGTCTGGGGGCTTCCACTGCCCAGCATGGAATATTATACACAGGTCAGAGTCTGGGGGCTTCCACTGCCCAGCATGGAATATTATACACAGGTCAGAGTCTGGGGGCTTCCACTGCCCAGCATGGAATATTATACACAGGTCAGAGTCTGGGGGCTTCCACTGCCCAGCATGGAATATTATACACAGGTCAGAGTCTGGGGGCTTCCACTGCCCAGCATGGAATATTATACACAGGTCAGAGTCTGGGGGCTTCCACTGCACAGCATGGAAGATTATACGCATTTCCTCTGTCTGCGTTATTATAAGGTGTGTACTGTTAAGTAGTACTATTCCTATCGGTTTAATCCCTGTTACGTCCACTATCAGGGAACGTGTATATGGCATGGATTTTTGGAAGCGGGAGATGGAAAAAGATGCTTGGTCGGTCCTCCCACTTCAAATTTGGGGCACTGCGCGTGCAATCTAAGGTGCCACCAGATATGAGTGTCACTGTGCACTGGCAAAAGTTGGCAGAGTAGGTGCTGTAGGCCTCACACACACGCCTGTAGGCAGGCAACTGATATTCATTCGATTACAGTCAAAAAAGGGTTGTTTTATGTCACTGTACACTACGGTTGCACCAGATATGACGTATCACTGTGCACTGGCAAAAGTTGGCAGAGTAGATGCAATAGGCTTCACACACACGCCTGTAGGCAGGCAATTGCTATTCAATCTATTACAGTCAAAAAAGTGTTGTTTTATGTCACTGTACACTACGGTTGCACCAGATATGACGTATCACTGTGCACTGGCAAAAGTTGGCAGAGTAGATGCAATAGGCTTCACACACACGCCTGTAGGCAGGCAATTGCTATTCAATCTATTACAGTAAAAAAAGTTTTATTTTATGTCACTGTACACTACGGTTGCACCAGATATGACGTATCACTGTGCACTGGCAAAAGTTGGCAGAGTAGATGCAATAGGCTTCACACACACGCCTGTAGGCAGGCAACTGATATTCAATCTATTACAGTCAAAAAAGTGTTGTTTTATTTCACTGAGCACAATATAAGCTGTTAGGTGTTAGCCTGTCACACACACACGCTGGCAGGCAGGCATATGCAATTAGATTACACAGAAAAAATATATAAAATAAAATAAATGTTTATGTTTTATGTTTTAAAAAGGGCTTTTTGGGTTGCTGTCCTTCAGATGGAAGGCTCTGGAAGGGAGTGTATGCTGCTGATTGGCTGGAATGTGTCTGCTGACTGTGAGGTGCAGGGTCAAAGTTTCCTCAATGATAAAGAATAGGGGCGAACCCAAAAACCCATGTGTTCGCCGTTCACTGCGAACGCGAACATGCAAAAAACGCTGCGAATAGTCCGCCGGCGAACTGTTCGGGACATCACTAGCCTTTTATACTAATGTCCTAAATCATATTCTTGTTAACCCTTTAGTTAAAAAAAGTCAAAAGTTCTTGGTGTCTTATTCTCTGTTATCTCTTTGAAAATGGTTTCTTTACTTTAAGAGATTAGTGTGTATATTTTACTAGTGCAAGTACCATTAGTTTTCTACTTGGTTCTATGAGATTAAACTACTCAATTCTATATTACATAATATCTTTTTTTAATAGTGAAGTCTAAGAGGCTCAGCCTTTACATCACATATAGGTACCAATATTCATTTATTAACATATTGTCAATGTGAGGACTATATCATTAATTTGCTTTTTGTTATTACTGAATATCAAAAGATTGTTTCTACATATATGACTATTATAACCATAAAATCTTACATGTATACAATATCATAGTCCTCTTGATGAGCTTTCCTTTTATTCATTATCCTTAGGGTTCTAAACCCCGAGTAAATCCATTATTTTACTCATTATAATTGTATTATTTTAAAAACCTATTCTCTTGTCTTGCTGAGTCTTGTCCTAGTTTTATCCAGACAATTACTGTTACCAGCTAATATAATCCAAGGAATTAATCAGATAGCATTGTTTTATATCTTATAGTTTCAGTTCATAGAGAATGTACTTACTCATTAAGTTACCTAGTCAGTTTCTCTAATAACCCTCAACAGAAGCTTCAATGTTCATTTTTCTTAAGCCTTATATTATTTAATTGATATTATTTTTAAACTCAAATCTAAAACAACGCTCCTTAGATCTCTTTGTCCCCATCACCGCTCTAGTCAAAATTAAGTTGGGTTATAATGCCATTATAGGAAAAATACCCAATAAACTGCAAAAGCTTTCCCTTTGTGCTATAATATCCCTCCCTCTCCCCCTCTTTTTCTTCCCTTCCCTCATTTTCTCCCCTTTTTTTCTTTTGTAAAATTTTAAAGTACATTTGATTTTTCTATTAAAAAACAAATATATAATAAACATTTATTAGTGAATTATCCATAGGTCAATCGAACCCCAAGCTCTAATTCTTAATATTAATATATATGTATA
Source organism: Discoglossus pictus (assembly GCA_027410445.1). Taxonomy (NCBI): domain Eukaryota; kingdom Metazoa; phylum Chordata; class Amphibia; order Anura; family Alytidae; genus Discoglossus; species Discoglossus pictus. The sequence continues at coordinate 207,916,707 of CM050167.1, read as the reverse complement.
TATCCTAGTGTATTGGTTGATCTTATATCTTGTTTTCTGTTGTGACTTTGTCAAAAGGATATTACTAAGTAACTAATTACTGTAAGTCATTCCTCTGTGATATTTAATGTTAATTGTGTACTACTTATACTTAATACTTATCAATACGTGAATTTATGAAGATAAAACTATTCCTACTTTTATTTGCATACATTGTGTGTAATAGGTGAAACTACTAATAATAATATATCATACATTACATATCTTATAGGTGAGGTTTTAAATAAAATTTGCTACCCAAAGCTACATAACTATTCTATTAAGCGTATGCCTCTTGATAGAGACCTCTTTAATAATTTTGCTTAGGGCTTTGGGAACTTTGGGTAACAGTAATTTTCAATCCACCATCAAACCAGTTTTCTCAGTTAGCTTACTGTCTTGCAAATGTGTCTGGAAGTAACTGCCATTCTCTAAGTTAGTTTTCTCGTTCATGTTGAGTTCTAACCACTTTTCCTCAAAAAAATATTAATTTAGTAGGAAAGCCCCATTTATACAGTATTTTATTATCTCTTTCTATTTTAGTGATATTGTTATTATTGTTATTATTAAGCAGAGTTTCAACAGGAAGTTCTGGAAAGATTTTAAGGTTATCATATGGAGGATAAAATATATATTTTTTTCAAATGCAGATCTTATTATCACTTCCTTATTAACATAATGATGTAGTTTTACTATTACATCACGTGCTTCACTTTTTTGGATAGCGCCAAATGATGTAGTCTATCTATCAGTAATTCAGTTTGTTAGTCTAATTTTACCAAAGTAGATAACAATGTAACCACATAAGTGGCTAGTTCTTTAAAAGTAATCTTGTTTGGGATTCCTCTCATCCTGATATTATTGCACCTAGAGAATTCTTTATTTCAATATTTGAATTTCCTCTCTTAAATCTGTTATCATTTTATTCTGATCTTGTTGTTCTTTTTTTCTTGGTTGTTTCCTAATTCCTCCAGCTTATAGGTCAAGGCATTAATCTCTTTCACATTTTTGGCAATCTCTGATGCTAATTCTAATTTTATTTAAGCTTGAAATTCATTGAGTAAGACTTTCAGGGAAGCTACAGTTAATTTCCCTTCTTCTAACTTGTTGCCTGTTATATTATCTTCTAAGAAAGTACTTTCATTGGGCTCTAGCTGTGATAACATGGAATCCCATTTTAATTGAGATGACAATTCTGCTGCTGTGGTTTGTGTGGTGTTTATTTTACCCATTGGGGAAAAATAAATCCTGGGTAATTCAGAGATGCTCTTCTCCTTTTTTGTTTTCCCCATAGAGGGTTGGATATCTTTATTTTTCATTGTAACACCCTGAATAACTGATTTTGTCTATATAACAGTAGATCATTTTCCCCTACTTATTTAAAGTGTTTTAATATTATTTTGACACAAGTACACTCAGTAAGTAAGTAAATTAGTCTGTAGGTAGGATTTAAATATTGGGCTCTGTCATGCAATTTGATATGACATAATATTACACTGTATAGATTAATATAGTTTCTTAAAATATTACAATGTATAGATTAATTGAGTTTGAGGATCAATTTATAGAAAAGTATACTGTGTGCAGAAATAGCATGTATTGGGATAATAGTAAAAATCAAAAGGATAAACAATTATAAATGTTTACACTTGTAGCCTTTGATATTTTGTTAGCTCACAATATACAATCTACCCGATGTCTATTACAATTTCTTTTGAATGATTGGATAATAATTAGTCTTAACACACTTTATATTTGGTTAGATCGATACAGAAATCAATAAGCAGTGTATATAAACTTATCAAATGTGGACTAACAATTTATTTTCATTCAATTTATATTCGGTTAGTTCAATATAGGAGTATATAAACAGTGTATATAATCTTATAAAGTTTGGTTAACAGTCTGTCTGAGAACAGTCTATTATTTGGTTAGTGCAATACAGAAATGATACACAGAGTGTATAAACAATCAGCTGTCTATTCAGTACAGTATACTGTATAGGATATTAATAATTAGCAATATAACATGTTACTCTATGAAAGCAGTACATAGTAAAATATGGTATAACAATTTATATGGCAGTTAGAATATAGAAATATATATTGAAGCAATATGTATCAAAGTTGGTTATATTGTATGTGAGATTGCAAGCTAATTAACCTTTGTATTTAGGTATTGGCAAGCTATTATTTGGTTATTGGTCTTCTTTCAAAATTGATTACATTGAATTTAATCTATCAAATCGGTCAATTCAATCAGCAATGATGTAAAACAGTTTTGTTGATTGTGTGATACAAGACTATATAGGTGGAGTATTGCTAAGTATGGTTTGCTGTATAGGTGTTTTAATAATTGGTTTTGTAACAGAGTTAAATGGTTATATTTTGAATAAAGTCAATTAGGCTGTTGTAGGGAATATGGACACAGATTGAAATAAATTGATTAACACCTACAGTCTGGAATGTAGGTGCTAATTAGTCTTTGTTCTGTTACCACTCCCAAAAGGGTAACAGAAGGATTGTGAAAATTGGACAGTTTTAACTCAAATTACAAATTAGAAAGTTTACCATGTATAGGATTTTAGGGTAACCCTTGTCTAATTTTAGGATCACTTATCAAGATAGTCTGAAGTAATCAATTTTTGTGTTATTGGTTTGTTAGAAAGAGTTGTAAAGATTGGATAGAATTTGGATATAGACAGATATAGTAAGATATCTTAGAGAAAATATGAAGGGGTCATAGGCGTATACCAAAGAATGACAGTCAGAGATGTTCACAGACAGGACTATTAGGACAGATGGAATAGACCAGGGAAAGACCAGAAAAGAACAGAAAGACCAGAAAGTAACAAGGAAAGACCAAAAGCCAGGAAGACAAGAAAGACCAGGAAAGACCAGAAAAGACCAGAAAGACCAGAAAGAGCACAATCCCTCTCTCTGCCTATTAGATACACTATCTCTTCCCCATCATCTCAAAGTTGGTTTTCATCAATCATAAATAGTCTCCTCCCTGTTCGCATGTATAGGCATAATTATAATGTATTGATAACAATGTTGTGTATATCAGTCTGTGCCCGCTAGAGAGCGCTCTAGTTACATGTATTAAAATTAATTATTATGAAAATATATGTGACCTATGTCCCATATATTGTGCCTGCCAAGTAGTTGGGGCAGTAGACTACAACATTGTACTTAATCTGCTCTGACAATATTTATGTGGGACAGGGGAGTATTGAAGTGAGATGCATATGCCACAGAACACAATATCTTGAGACCACTAACCCATCCCTAGAAATATTCATCCAATTATTTGAGCTAATTCAAAGTTATTTTACATAAACAGATATCTACATAACAATCTCAGTTATTTAAACCAAGGTGAACACATTATTGCAAATTCTGTCGAGTTGACCCAGTTCATCTAAATTTAAATGATCTATTAGAAAGAAATTCAAATTGTAGTACAGAAAGAACAAATTATGTAAAATCTTGAATTGCTCTATATTATCCATATACTGGGTCTTCTTTAGAGGTTTGTTCACATTCTTAATCCACATTATCTATGGGAACACCAAATAAACTTTCACAGCCAATAAAGGTAGGGGAAAAAAATCTTCTTATGCCTCTCAAAAGGAAAAAAAATTGTTACAAAATATTTATGCTCTGTTAAGGGGAATTAGAAACCATCAGGGATCCAAAATTCAATTCCCCCTAAAACAGGACATTCTTTCTGTCTACTTTTCCAAACAATTCATTACATTTCTTTTGCTGCTTTTCAGCTATACAAAGGTAGATCCATTTCCTTGCGGTATTCACATTAAATAAATTAATACACTTTGGCCTCCATCCGATTGCAAGCCTGTAATTTCCTTCACACAGGCAGCATGTTTGCAGGTTAGATATTTGTTACAATTCACAAGATCATCTGAAGGGCGCCAAAGTTAAGCAAGCCCACAATTGCTGATCCTGCCGCAGCTCAATTAACCAATAGGAACCCGGAGAATAGGAAAGGACTTTAAAAGTTACTGGAAACCGTAAGTCCTTGACTATGCTGTAGCTGAGAAAGTCAACACACAGGTCCAGGCGTTGGTGGGTTTCTGAGTTTGGGAGAGAGAGAGTTGTGTAAGTTTTATTTCTCTTTTTGGATTGCTAAGAAATATTAACACTTAATTTACAGCGTTAGGACACAACACATATACACTACCCACCTACCCCACCAAATACACATAATACACGCATTCTTGTTTTGCCTCATGCATATACACGTACATATTATATTGATTTATCCTTATATTTATTTTTTAATTACTAGTAGGAAAGTGAGGGGGAGGAGAGTGAGGAGAGAAGGAGAGTAAGGAGGGAAGGAGAGGAGGAGAGTGAGGAAAACACCAGAGGAGAGTAGGAGAGGAGAGGAGGAGAGAGAGGAGTGTGATGAGAAAACCAGAGGAAAGGAGGAGAGAGAGGAGTGTGATGAGAAAACCAGAGGAGAGGAGGAGAATGAGGAGAGGAGGAGAGTGAGGAGAGGAGGAGATTGAGGAGAACAGCGGAGGAAAGTAGGAGAGTGAGGAAAAGAGAACATGTGGTACAGAGGAGGAGAGAAGGAGACGAGGAGGCATGTTTTTAAAATCATTGCTGAGAATTGGTCACAGATTGGCCAGTCTCACACACTGCACAGCAGATTCCGCTGAGCATGTGTCCTAATGTACTGAAGATGGTAGACCGCAGAAGGATTATATATATATATTGATATGCGCCATTATCCACAATGCTCATGATACAGCTCAATGTTTATCTGCATAAAACAATCACCACAGCCAATTACAAGTGACCATGATGTCAGGCATATGGAAACACACATCAAACAATTTTTTAGAGAATCACAATTCAAACACTATTGTCCTTTCAATTCAGTATCCAGGAGGCCTACCCCGCCAACAGAGACACAGGTGGTGGAGTTGGCTCCACTGAAGGATGAACCAGATATACCCCTAGAAGTGGTGGTTGAGGAAGGTGAAACCAGATCAGAGGGTATGGGATCATCACAGGAAGCTGGCCCAACATCAGCAATATGTCCCCCAAGTTCTCCAGTCTTTAAATCTCTCCCCGGGCCCTCACATGCATCGTGGACATGTTTGCAGCCTCACAGATGCCCTGGTACTGGAGGCAACCATCAGCAGGCCCACCACTGCCACCTGCTCCAATCCCATGGATACTTTGGCAGGAACACACCACTCCTCAACTCCCAATATGGGCTCCCCCAACATGGGCTTCACCACCGATGCCACTGACACTATCGCCACGGCTGGCACCAACACTATCGCCATTGCCAACACTGACACCATCCCCACCGGCACCTTTGTCATCACCACAGCCCATCGAAAGGCTTGGCATGTCTAGTGACAGGCCTCACACCCCATCACAAGCCACTTTGATTGATCTCCTGCTCAAGATTCAAAGGGCGGACGTAAGCCATTACACCCTTATGGGTAACCTGGCACTAAAGCTGGAAAAGCTGAATGAGATCATGACCTCCCTCCTTGACAGCAACAGATTGTTATATGGTGAGGTGAGCAAAAGACAAATAGGGACAGACAAGCCCAGAGAGCACTAATTTATTTGAATTGTCGGAACCCCAGCTCATATCTCTCCAGGCTTTGGTTCCACAGCCTCCACCACCATCGCAACCAGAGCCGTTGGCCTCCTCATCTCACACCTAACCACTAACACCAGCTGCTACACAGCCACACCAAGTGGATGCACCCCTCACTCCAACGCCTCCCCCATGTGTTAGAGGGAGGATTCGGTGGACATGGAAAGTTGGGGTCAAGTACTGAGAAAGAGGAAAACATCCCCTTATGTCCTCCTCATCAAAACTCCTCAAAGAATATTAATTAGTATAAATGTTGACATACTCTTGCTGTGAGGAATTGACTCTGCTGGGATTCAAACCCTGGTTTGCGTGTTGCTAAACCTCTTCCCTACCGGTACACCAGCCTGCCTCTTGCAGATTTGCCTTAGATCTGATACCTTGACTCTAAAAGCAATGCAATCAGTGACAACTCTCTTTAGCTGTGTCTGGTCAGCTGTCTGGTTCTTGGCCTTTATAAGGCACTTCCTGTCTCTGTATCCTTGCCAGATTATTGTGTGGTTCCTGATCACTTCAATAAACCTTGTTCTTGTTTCACCTACAAGTTGCTGAATTGGATCATTGCTGACCTTGGCTGCTGGTCTCCCCAACCTTGTGATTCCATATCATTACAGAATAATCTGGCCCTTTCATGGAGACCGCCGGGTCAGATTCTGCATTGGCCCAGCAGGTTGCTTTTACTGCAAGAACTGTGCAGACCCAGGCACAGACCATTCAAGTGCTGCAGGACCAGGTAACTGAACTGCAGGCCCAACAGGTTGCTTTTACTGCAAGAACTGTGCAGACCCAGGCACAGACCATTCAAGTGCTGCAGGATCAGGTAGCTGAACTGCAAAATAAAGTTCAGTCAATGCACAGTGAGTATACCAGCTACAGGGCACGTGATGTTGCGGCTGCTACTGTTACACCTGCACAAGATGCCCGCTTGCCCCTACCAGAAAAGTTTGGAGGAGATCGCAAAAAATTTAGGGGATTCCTAAATCAATGCCGTTTGCACTTCATGATGTTACCTCACCAATTTCCATCTGAAAGAGAGAAGGTGGGATTTATTTTTTCCCTATTCAAAGATGAAGCCCTGGCTTGGGGCTCCCCTCTTCTGGAACAGGACAGTCCAGTCTTGGGTAATCTAAATGACTTTCTTGAGGCCATGTGCCTAGTTTTTGATGACCCAAATCGATGTGCTACAGCAGAAGCCACTCTCCTTCATTTGCATCACGCACGGGAGGCGCTCGGTGGCTGAATATGCTGCTGAATTCAGACAGTGGGTTGCTGATACTACCTGGAACCAATCAGCCCAGAGGTTCCACTTCAGAAGAGGTCTCTCAGAAGCTATAAAAGATGAGCGAGCTCGTGTTGATCTCCCTGCTGACTTTGATGCATTTGTGCGTTTGGCTATCCGTATTGATCGGAGACTTTCTGAAAGAAGATTGGAAAGACAGGGCTCTTTTAGACCAAGTACTACTCCTACTTCCTATTCAAGAATTTCTACTCCAACCCCACAAACACCTACAGACTCTGAGCCTGAGGCTATGCAGGTAAATCTAATAAGAGGACCATTATCCAACGAAGAAAAACAGTGGCGACGCACTCACAATTTATGCCTGTATTGTGGTAGTGCAGGGCACTATGCCATCAATTGCCCTAGCAAATCCAAAAGAACAATAGCTATGGCGGCTGAGGGTGCACAGATTCAACACCAATCCCAGATTTCAGATCAACTGGATTCTGTCACACAACCCTTGTTTTCTCTGGCTCATGGTGAAGAGGGTATGTTGACTCAACATCCTCATTTTGTGGTGCCTATCACGTTGCAATGTGGTGATCGTAAAATTTCAACTACAGCTATGATAGATTCTGGAGCAGGCGGAAACTTTATGGACATTAAATTTGCAGCAGGAAATAGAATTCAGTCTATCCCTAACTCTTCACCTATGTTAATGGAGACAGTAGACGGTTCTCCACTTACGTCAGGCCCGGTTACACATGAGACTGTGCCCTTAAAATTGACTCTGGAAGTGAATCACCATGAGGCTATCTCTTTCCACCTAATTTCCTCAACACAGTTTCCAGTGATTTTGGGGGTACCTTGGCTTGCTCTGCATAACCCACAGATTGATTGGAAGATCAGAACTTTGTCCTTTCCTTCAGAACACTGCTTAATGAATTGTCAACCCTCTAAGGTAACACCTGTTGCCACAACAATTAATGAAATGGTTGCTACAAACTTGACTAAGCTTCCTCTACAATATCGGGATTTTGCAGATGTCTGTGATAAGAAGAATGCTGATCAGCTTCCACCCCACAGGCCTTATGATTGCCCAAAAGAGCTGTTGCCTGGGGCTGCTATCCTATTTGGCCGTATATATTCCCTTTCTGAGCCTGAATTGAAAGCTCTTCGTGAATACCTACAAGAAAATATTGCCAAAGGCTTTATTCGACCATCTACTTCTCCAGCAGGAGCTCCTATTTTCTTTGTAGAAAAGAAAGATGGCAGCCTACGGCCATGCGTTGATTACAGGGACATTAATAACATCACTGTTAAAAAACGCTACCCCTTGCCTCTGATTCCTGAACTTTTGGAGAGACTACTCTCAGCTAAAATATTTACGAAGCATGATCTTCGGGGGGCATATAATCTGGTTTGCATAAGACCAAATGATGAATGGAAAACAGCTTTCAGAACCAGGTACGGGCATTACGAATATCTAGTAATGCCATTTGGGCTGTGTAATGCCCCTGCAACTTTCCAGCATCTTATCAATGATGTACTACGAGATCTCCTGGATCAGTTTGTTGTGGCATATTTGGATGATATCCTAATATTCTCTGATAATCTTGAAAACCACAGAAAACAGGTCCGTATAGTTCTAGAGCGCCTTCGTACCCACCGCCTATACATTAAACTAGAAAAATGTGAGTTTGAACAAACAGAAATTCAATTCCTGGGGTATGTAATAATTTCCAAAGGTTTAAGTATGGACGCAAGTAAAATTAAAGCTGTGCTGGACTGGCCCATCCCCAAGAATGAAAAAGATGTTCAGAGATTTGTGGGGTTTGCCAATTTTTACAGGCGTTTCATTAAGAATTTCTCTCCTGTTATTACACTGATCACTGAACTTACACGTAAAGGGACTCCTTTTCAGTGGTCCGATAAGGCGGATACCGCATTTTCCCGATTAAAGACTCTGTTTACATCTGCCCCTGTCCTGGTACATCCTCAGCCGGAATTACCATTTATTGTGGAAGTTGATGCTTCTGATTCAGCTGTTGGTGCTATACTGTCTCAAAGGACTGGACCTAAGATGCTGTTACATCCGTGTGCCTTCTATTCCCGCCAGATGGTGCCAGCAGAGAGAAACTATGACATAGGGAATAAAGAACTATTGGCTATAAAAGCTGCCTTCACCGAATGGAGACATCTCTTGGAGGGAGCTACCCATCCAATTACTGTCCTCACAGATCACAAAAATCTGGAATGTATTCAATCAGCAAAGAGACTGTCAGCCAGACAAGCACGCTGGTCACTATTCTTCTCGAGGTTTAATTTTTTGGTTACATACCGTCCCGGCTCCAAGAATGGTAAGGCGGATGCCTTGTCTAGAATAGCTGACCCCCTCCATACTACCGTAACCAAGACCACCATCTTGCCGGAGGATATATTTCTAGGAGTTACATTCCCTTCTGATCTGATGTCTCGCATTAAAAAGGGCTACGCTGAAGACCCAGTTCTTCGTGATCCTCCTCGTGATCTCCATATGACGATGCTTAATAGGTTTTGGATTTTTCAACAACGTCTGTTTGCTCCGGAGTCAGTGCGACTGGACCTTTTACGTCTTTACCATGACTCAAAACCAGCAGGTCATCCAGGAATCCGAAAGACACAAGAGCTACTTTCCCGATCCTTTTGGTGGCCGAAGTATCATGAGGATGTTAAGAAGTATGTGTCCTCTTGTGATGTATGTGCCAGACATAAGACTCCTCGCTCATCCCCTGTTGGCTTTCTTCAGCCTCTTCCGATTCCTCATCGTCCCTGGGGATCTATATCCATGGACTTTATTGTGGAACTACCTCCCTCTAAGGAACACACTACTATTCTTGTTGTTGTGGACAGGTTAACTAAGATGGGTCATTTCATACCAGCTCGTGGTCTCCCTTCAGCTAAACAGACGGCTGACCTGATTGTTCGGGAAATATTTCGCTTACATGGAGTGCCTGATGAAGTAGTTTCTGACAGGGGAGTGCAGTTTACATCTCGTTTTTGGAAACATTTTTGTTCTAATCTAGGTATTAATGTAAATCTGTCGTCAGCTTTTCATCCGCAAAGTAATGGACAGACTGAGCGAACCAACCAGACTTTGGAGCAATATTTGCGGTGCTATATTAGTTACCTGCAGGAAGACTGGCTGGATTTTCTACCCACAGCGGAGTTTGCCTATAACAATGCCCAACACTGCTCCACTTCTTTGAGCCCATTTTTTGCCAACTATGGTTACCATCCGACCTTTCTTGTCAGTCTCCCAATTACTACTTCCATTCCTGCTGTCACTGACCGGCTAACCGCCTTACGTGATTCCCAAGCACTGTTGAAAGAGACTCTTTTGGAGGCTCAGGAATGTTACAAAAGAGCTGCTGATAGGCATAGAAAGGAGGCCCCAGTCTATCATGTTGGTGACAAGGTGTGGCTGTCAACAAAGAATCTTAAGCTTCGGATTCCTTCTCATAAATTGGGTCAAAGGTTCGTGGGACCTTTTGAGATCATTGCTCAGATCAATGCTGTCACTTTCCGTTTGCAACTTCCAAATTCCATGAAAATACATCCAGTGTTTCACATTGCACTGCTTAAACCTACAGAGTGTGAACATGTTTGGTTATGTTTATCATTTCACCAATTGATGTTCAATGTGAATTACTGTTGAGATGAGGTGTTGTAGTCAATCTTAATAGTGTTATGATTGATATTTTGTTCTTGTCTCTTTACGTCTTGATAGACAAATTTCACCAAGCATGAAGACATGTTCATCATCTTCAAGCAGTGCAATCATATCATGTAAGTAAAGTCCCCCAGTGTCTATCAGGCATTAGATCAGCAACATTCCCACTATTAGATATATCTGAAATGCCTTATATGACTCCATGTATCATCACTAATGAACATGACTGGTGTTATGGTCAGTTACAATGAATACAGTTCCGGCTGTAGGGTTGCACAGTACCATTAGGATCTGCTAATCAAAACCAGTAGTTATACATGCGTTATTGTTGAATGTCATCCCTTTAACATTCTGACCGCAGATTCATGTATGTGATTTACAGTAGTTCACAAACATTATGCATGATGGTCTTTGTTTTACATCAGGATCAATGTGTGTGTGTGTTTATGAGTAATGTGATCATTCTAATCTGTTTGACTGTGGTGCCACCTATATACCAATTAAATGTGATATCAGTGTTGCACAACAATTCCATATGGAGCGATAGTACTCTTTGCTAACTGATTGTGGCCACGGTGAAGCATTCCTTCTGGAATTAAACATCCTCAATAGTTTACGGGGACAGTGATTGTCTATGACAGATTCATTATGGTAGCACTGCACCTAGATAAAGGTTCATGTTAATTGGTTTATTATTTTGGTAACAGCATGAAACACTGTGCTTATTAACAGCCTCCTCTTTCTGTTTCCCAGATTATGACTGTCTATTAGTGATTATTCCTTAATATATGAAAACACACTGTGTGTAGAATTGAATCGTTTGTCATAATTCATGATTTGATGCATCTGTTTCATTGAGCACATGGAAGCGCTATGCGCATTAATGGTTACTTCTATTAAATGGAGCGATATATGATTTTTCATCAGTGTGACAACCTGTATGTTGAATGGAGTATGATAAGAGCCTATTGCCCAAACTTTTCCCCACAGGTGTGACCGGTTTGTTTTACCTCTGTACAGCAGGAAGAACTTTCAGCCCTTAGGTTAGACTGAGAGATGTCTGTGGTCTTGTGTAGCATATGGATCTTTCTAAGTTCTGAAAAGAACTTACAGTATATACTCGAGTATAAGCTGAGTTTTTCAACCCTTTTTTTAAGGCTGAAAAAGCCCCCTCTGCTTATACTCGAGTCACCCTGCTCCTGCTGCTCTCTCGCTCCCATGTGTCTCTCCCTTCTCCCTCCCCTGTGTCTCTTTCCCTCCCCCTCCCTCCCCTGTGTCTCCTTCCCTCCCTCTCCCTCATATCTCATTCCCTCGCCATCCCCTATCATCCTCCTGATCCTACCTTCTAGCATATGCTGGGTCCTGACTCATCCTCTCTCCTCATCCTCCCTTCTAATCACTTCCCCCCTTTCCAATTACCCCCCTCCCTTTCCCCTCACTTACCTTCATCAGCTGCTCCTCTGCGCGTCTTCTGGCTGTGTCCGGACCTGGCGTATGTTAATGACGTGATGCGCATGGGACGTCACATCATTAGCATATGCTGGGTCTCGATAGCCAGAAGATGTGCCTTGGAAAAGTGCTAACCCCCCCCCAATGCACAACACAGACATACATCTCATCACTCCCATCATCTTCAAATGCACACCCCAACTATAAACATTTGTACTTTAGTATGGGCCCAGTGGCATCCAGGCAACTTTAAACAGGCATGACAAGGAATAACACATAAATCACAACATTCCCAATGTTAACCTATCTCAGTGGGCCCCTTTCCCCTGTCACAATAAGCCTATCTTATAAGGCTGAGGGCATCAGTCTGTAAGGTATTGCACAGCTGGTGCCTTGGCATGCTTCAGCCATGACAACTCCACCCTCTTTCTTTTCCAGTGTAGCTTGGGGAGTCCATTGGATCCGAAGACTCCTCAACTACTCTGAGGTTTAGTGATCCTCCTGTCTTGACAACCGTCTGCATTCTGATGCAGTTTGCCCCTTCGATGTTGCACAGTAAAGTTAAATGTCTGTAACGCCAATCTCCATCTTGGTAGACGCCCATTTTCCTGAGCCACCCTGGACAACCAGCAAAATGGATTGTGGTCAGTAACTACATAGTGGCATAGGCTATCTCTCGGTTCAGCAGCTTCCTACGAAGGTAGGCAATAGGATGATCTGTTGCTTCGTCATCAGTTTGTCATAGGTAGATGCATCAGTCTGTACCATAAATGGTTTGCTGTAGCCCGGGGAGGCTAGTACAGGCGAGCAGGTTAGGGCATCCTTCAGGGCTTGGAAGGCGAGTTCACAGGCAGGGGTCCATGTCACTTCCCTGGGAGATTTCTTCTTGGTCAGGTCCTTCAAGGGCTTGGCTGTACCACTGTACACAGGAATACATTTACGGTAATATCCAGTGGTACCCAAGAAAGCTATTACCTGCTTTTTAGTTTTGGGAGTGGGCCAGGCATCTATACCATCTATTTTTGCTGGCTCTGGTCTCAACTTTCCATTTCCTACCCAATGGCCCAAATACTGCACCTCTTCCCTGGCACACTGACACTTGTCAGGTCTAACGGTAATCCTAGCCTGACTGATGCTCTGCATAATACTTGTGATGTGCCTTAGATGGTCCTCCCAGGTCTGACTAAAAATGGCATCCAGATAGGCTTGTTCATATCCCTGGTGCCCCTGCAATAACTTAGCTACCAATCTCTGGAAGGTGGATGGGGCATTTTTCATTCCCAAAAGGCATAACCATAAATTGGTACAGGCCAAATGAGTTGATAAATGCAGACTTCGCCCTAGCTGTGTCCTCCTAAGGCAATCTGCCAATATTCCTTGGAGAGATTCAGAGTGGTTAAATACTTGGCAGTACCTAGACGGTCCAACAACTCTTCCATGCGTGGGATAGGGTAAGCATCTGTTTTAGTTTTCTCGTTTAGCTTCCTGTAATCCACGGAGAAACGGGTTGTTCCATCTTTCTTGGGCACCAATACTACTGGGAATGCCCAGGGACTACTGGATGGTTAAATTACTCCTAACTGTAACATTTTACACAATTCTGCATAAATTCTGGCTCTCGTGGCCTCTGGGAACCTATAGGCATGCTGCTTAAAGGGAGGGCACCCCTCTACCCCTCTTTTACTACTGTGTGCTCTGCTAGCTAAGTGCACCCTGGTTCAATTGTAAATAACTCTTTAAATGGGCAGAAACTATGTGATAGCTGCTCCTTCTGGAAACTTTCTAGGTTCTGGATTTGCCTCAATACCTCTGCCAGAGAACCCTTTTCCGATGAAACTAGCATATCTGGCAATTGCCCATCTTCTGGATCACTCCAGAAAACAGATGGCTAGTAGGTTGGCAGATCGTCTCTGGTATACCTTTAATCTATTTATGTGGGCTACACTAGTGATTTTCCTATTCAGGTCTGTCATCACCAAATACGTATGGGGGTTTAATTTTTTGGTAACTTGGTAGGGCCCTTCCCACATAGCCTGGAGTTTATTCCCACCTCTAATTCCCTCTCACAGGTACCTGGATTATATTATTTCTGATCCTTTGCCTGTGCTTTACGCATATTCTCCCTGACTAACCCATTTAGCATGGCCAATTTTTCCTTAAATGCTACCACATGGACTGCTCATGCCTTCCATATTCCCCCTCTCAAGCTTCTCTTATCATGTTTAATGGACCTCTAACTTGTCTACCATACAGGAGCTCAAATTAAGAAAACCAAATTCACTCCTGTGGCACTTTTCTATAGGCAAAGAGAAGATAGTAATAACTTTTCCCAGTCTTTCTCATGATCTCTAAAAGTATGGATCATTTGTTTCAGAGTTCCATTAAAGCTTTCACAGAGTCCATTGGTCTGGGGATGATAGGGAGAGGACGTGATGTGCTTTATACCACATAAGGTCCATAGTTGTTCAGTAACCTTGACCATGAACTGAGTTCCTCGGTCAGAAAAGATCTCTTGGGGAAATCCTGTCCTAGAAAATACTCCCTTTAAAGCTTCGGCTTCCTTGGGAGCTGATATATTGGACAGGGCTACAGCTTCTGGATACTGAGTGGCATAATCCACTATGGTAACTATGAACTGTTTCCCCGTCTTGCTAAATTTAAGGGACCTACAATATCCACAGCTACCAGCTGGAAGGGCACATCCATGATAGGAATGGATTGCAGGGGAGCCCTAATTCCCTTCCCAAAGAGTCCATGGCGGTGACAGGCATCACAAGAGTTACAATAATCCTTCACATCCTTGTTTACCCCAGGCTAATAAAACACCCCAGTTATGCAAAGTCTGGTCTTTTTTACCCCTAAATGCCCAGCTAGTGATGTCCCGAACAGTTCGCCGGCGGACTATTCGCAGCGATTTTTGCATGTTCGCATTCGCAGCGAACGGCGAACACATGCGCTTTTGGGATCGCCCCCTATTCTTTATCATTGAGGAAACTTTGACCCTGACCCTCAAAGTCAGCAGACACATTCCAGCCAATCAGCAGCATACACTCCCTTCCAGAGCATTCCATCTGAAGGACAGCAACCCCAAAAGCCCTTTTTTTAGGGCTAGATCATCATTTATTTTATTTTATAATTTTTTTCTGTGTAATCTAATTGCATATGACTGCCTGCCAGCGTGTGTGTGTGACAGGCTAACACCTAACAGCTTATATTGTGCTCAGTGAAATAAAACAATACTTTTTTGACTGTAATAGAATGAATATCAGTTTCCTGCCTACAGGCGTGTGTGTGAAGCCTATTGCATCTACTCTGCCAACTTTTGCCAGTGCACAGTGATACGTCATATCTGGTGCAACCGTAGTGTACAGTGAAATAATACAACACTTTTTTTACTGTAATAGATTGAATAGCAATTGCCTGCCTACAGGCGTGTGTGTGAAGACTATTGCATCTACTCTGCCAACTTTTGCCAGTGCACAGTGATACGTCATATCTGGTGCAACCGTAGTGTACAGTGACATAAAACAACACTTTTTTGACTGTAATCGATTGAATATCAGTTGCCTGCCTACAGGCGTGTGCACCTACTCTGCCAACTTTTGCCAGTGCACAGTGACACTCATATCTGGTGGCACCTTAGATTGCACGCGCAGTGCCCCAAATTTGAAGTGGGAGGACCGACCAAGCATCTTTTTCCATCTCCCTCTTGCAAAAATCCATGCCATATACACGTCCCCTGATAGTGGACGTAACAGGGATTATACTGATGTATAATATTCCATGCTGGGCAGTGGAAGCCCCCAGACTCTGACCTGTGTATAATATTCCATGCTGGGCAGTGGAAGCCCCCAGACTCTGACCTGTGTATAATATTCCATGCTGTGCAGTGGAAGCCCCCAGACTCTGACCTATGTATAATATTCCATGCTGGGCAGTGGAAGCCCCCAGACTCTGACCTGTGTATAATATTCCATGCTGGGCAGTGGAAGCCCCCAGACTCTGACCTGTGTATAATATTCCATGCTGGGCAGTGGAAGCCCCCAGACTCTGGGAGTCTGAAGAAGAGGAGTCAGAGGAGGAAGGTGGCTTTGAGGAGGTGGAAGACCAAACAAAGCAGGCATCCCAGGTGGCTTGTTGTCACCTTTCAGGGACCCTTGGTGGCTGGGTGGAGGAAAAGACCTTCAATGACATCAGTGAGGACAAGGAACGGGACATGCCTAGCTTGGTATCCAACATTGTGCAAATGGGGAGTTTGCGGTTGTGCAAAGGGACTGTTTGCGGTTGTTTGCGGTGCATTAAACGGGGAGATTGGTCTGTTACTGTGAAGCGGGTGTAACCCTTACACTACCTGATCGATACAACATCATACCTGATGTTTTAAAGCATGTTATTCCAAACAATTTAGGAATGTTAGGTGATTTATGCCCTTTATGGCTTAAAACCAGACTCTGCATCAACTATGTAATTTTCCGTGGGAGTTTTGCCATGGATTCCCCTCCGGCATGCCACAGTGCAGGTGTTAGTCCCCTTGAAACAACTGTCCCATCACTATTGTGGCCAGAAAGAGTCCCTGTGGGTTTTTATATTCGCCTGTCCATTGAAGTCTATGGCGGTTCGCCGATGTTCGCTCGTTTGCGAACATTTGATGAAGTTCGCGTTCGCTGTTCATGAACCCAAAATGTGATGTTCACGACATCACTATGCCCAGCCAAAGGGACCTCATGTGCCAAAGCCAATAAGATATTTCTATACTTCTGAGGGACCACCATTTGCTGGTTCTTTGTCAGCCTGTTCCTTATTTACTGAAGTCATCCCATATAACAATCCCTTGTCCCATTTATAACTATATTTCTCTGACCCAATTTCCTGCCTATCTGCTTTCCCTCTTACTCCAGCCAGTATCTCATCCTGGCCTAATGCTGCTTTTAATTCTTCTATGCTAGCTCAGCTTCCTCCCAAATTTGTAGCAGGCAATGGACTTACCTCAGGGTCTGGATATTCCGTCTGATCCTGGTTCTCAGTGGTATTCCTTGCTATCTTGGCAACAGCCCTGGTGATAAAGTGTACATACCGACTTTCCATGTGTCCTAAATATATGCCCAACCAAATTTCAGCTGGCAAACCATCACCCCCACTTCCCGGATCCCTTTCCCAGTGTCCTAATCCAAATGCAACTGGGCAATCGGGATGGCAAATTTCTTCCCTTCATCGACCATCACCATCATATCTTTAGGTAATTTTGCATAATGTGGAACAAAATCAGGGTGTACTATGCTCCTGAATCCCTGAAGCCAGTCACATTACATTCTTGTGCCCAAACCGGTTGCAAATGCTGTCCCTCGTGTTACTTCTGGTCATTCTGGAGAGTGTGGAGGTGGGGGCACCCCTCAGCTGCTTCTGCCCTGTGGCTAGGTCCCACTCACCCAGAAAACGCTCTTGTCTAGCAGTGGTCTCCATTCGTCTAGAGAGTCGTTGAGGGCAATCCCTGAGCATATGCCCCGTCTGCTGGCACCCATAAAACTCCCCTCTGGTATTCCTGCTACCCGGATGTATAGCAGATGTTGGAGGGGAGGTTGAGAGCCCCACCCATAATGTCTGTTAACCTTGGTGAACTGTTGGTGCCTGGGTCAATGCAGGGCACAGGGCTCCAGTTTTAGTTCCAGCAGTCCCCTTTGTTTGGAAATGCCATTGAGTAGGCACCGGTGGGGTTTCTTGGCCCAGCTCTTCCCCTCTAGTCACCACAAAATGATCCACCATACTTGCTGCCTCATCCCCTGTGGTTGTTTTTTTGTCCTGAAGCCAAGTGCATAATGGAGGTGAACATAGGTGCAGCAGCTGTTCCATTACCACTTCCTCCAGAATTGCCTCTGCAGTGGTGGCTCCTTTAGCTGCCCACCTTTTCCGACAGGCGTGCTTCAATCTACACATAACTTCAGCATAGGTATCACCTAACCCTTTGCTGTCACATCTGAGTCTTTTGATAAATGTCTCTGGCGTGATAGCGTACCTTGACAATAGCACCTGGTACACTTGTGCATAGTCTTTAGCCAGTTCTGTGGGAATAGCTCTGTACGCCTTGCTGGCCCTCCCAGTGAGTTTGCTAACTAGCAACTTCACCCAATCTGTGCGTGGAATGTCATGCAAGTCACATTTTCACTCAAACTCCTGCAGGAACCCATCCATAGTGTCCTTCTCCTCTACAAAAGTTTTAAAACTATGATAATGCCACCTTTAGTTGAGGTAGCATACCCCCATTCCTCTGGGCAGGTCTAGGACAAGCCTGTCTGTGGGTTCTATTATATTTCTCCAGCATCGCCTGACTTAACCTTTCTCTGAGGTTCATCGCCTGCTCCACAGTCATTCCCTCTAGAAAGATCTCTTTCTATGTTTGAAACCTGCAGGTGATTTTGTCTTCATCTGTCTCCACCAGCTCCATCATGTACTTGTAAATTGCCATCTTCCTGTATTCCACAGAGGTCCCACCACTGCCAGCCAGTTGCGACAATCTGTATGTTGAATGGGATATGATAAGAGCCTATTGAGGCTTGAGATACATAGAGAGAGATGCTGGTGTCACGTGACTCCTAGGGTTCAATTATCTCCCTAATCTTGGTAATAAGGGACTAGTCCATTATTATGAAATATTGGGCATATACAATATTTCCCTTGTAAGTGCTAGCCCCCCAAAGCACAACACAGACATACACCCCATCACTCACTTTATGTTCATATGCACACCCCAACTATAAACATGGGTACCACAGTATGGGCCCAGTGGCATCCAGGCAACTTTAAACAGGCATGACAAGGAATAACACATAAATCACAACATCCCCAATGTTAACCTATCTCAGTGGGCCCCTTTCCTCTGGCACAATAAGCCTATCTTATAAGGCTGAGGGCATCAGTCTGTAAGGTATTTCACAGCTGGTGCCTTGGCATGCTTCAGCCATGACAATCAGATTATGGTTACTGTGGTGTAATGACCACATGTGACCCTAGTAAATGCTAAGCATCATCCTTATTATGTAGTGTTACAGTTAACTCTTTATGTGTCCATTGTTTTGCCCAAAAATATCTTGCCCTTCCGAGATCCGCCCACACCACACCCATGATATTAATTCACAGCTGTATACATTTCACAGTTTCTGTGTGTTTTCAATGCTTGGGGTTTTCGCACATCAACATACATCACATGTCTGTCACGTTCATATATATGTAAACCAATGAGCCCTAGCTACTGTCCAATAGATTGTTTTGTGAATATTCAAGCCAATTACAGTGACAACATTAGTGTGGTGAATGTTCCCCTGGTACTTAGCAGGGTAATTTTGCCACTGGTTATTTTTCCATTATAGATCTGATGAGTGACAATGTATAACTGAATGTATTATTATTATTTTTAGGGTCCACATTTGAGACTCTGTGAGTGTAAGGGATTATTTGTCAGGCAGTTTCATGTTTTTGCAATTTAGTCATGTAGTGTGTCTTTAATTGCTATATGCATCTTGCAGCAACACTTTTCATAATGCAAATCGATTGCGTGTAGCTAGAAGAGGCCAAATAAATATCAGTAACTTTAACAGGCTCCAGTAGTTACAATGTGGCCGACTGGATGGGGGCCTTTGACATCCAGATTTTTTTAAACTCTCTTATGTCACAATGTATATTCAAACTTATACAGTTCCATTCACATTTACATAGTCATTTATGCAGGAAAGTAGCATTATCCTCTTTAGGATTTGTTTCTCTTTTGCCCTTAACCCTTACAAAACCAATCCACTTCCATACATGTTTTTTATAATAGAGAGGTTAGGTCATGGTATAGTCCAAATTTTTTATACCTCTCTTGTTTCTATTTGTAAATTATCATTTATATTCAAGATGCAGCAGTACATGTCCATAAAGACTTTTAATAAAGAGTGATATGAGCCATATTGGGCTTTACAGCTTTTTCTCATAGAGTCAAAATATCACTTTTTATGAATGCAATCAAAGATATTGAGCTTCTTTTCTTACCGCACTTGTGCTGTTATTGTCTCTCTTTGACTCTCTTCTCCCTCTAGGCTTCCAATGTACCCCCCTGGTTGCATCACTAGTGTTGTTCAATGTGCTAGTCTTGTTTAAAATTTTTCCAAATAAATACGTTTTTTCCAGTTCACTCAAATGCATTTTATGTAAAAAAACCTTGATAATGGAAGAAGTATCTCATGGGAAAAAGAAGTAGAGAATAATATCTTTATCTGTGATGTCAGTCACAGAAAGATTAGTTTGAATTGTTCAGACCATGTAACTTTTTCAGCTGTGAAAATATATATCTCGGCTATGTACTTTTGTAAGATCTGCAAAATTGATAAGTAAGACACTTTATATAACCGATAAAGTACATAATCTAGTTTTCTGTAGTGAATTAGATTTTTGTCTTCAATATTTTTTCTCCTGAGATCATTAAATAGTTTGTATTTGCAAATCATTAACTGCCAAAGCATACATCCATCTCTTTTTACTTGGAGTAGTTGTATCCTATAATTTTTAGATTAAGTTTGATTATTTAAAGGGAAAATATAAAGTGAACATTTAATTATTTTTTTTTTTACAATAATGTAGTTCCTCAATCACTTTAAATATAACAACCATCTAGTATAAGAGTAATGTTTGCAAACAGCAAGTGTAGGGGTATATTTTTGAAATCCGTTCTTTTTTCACTGAGATATTTATTGATTAAATGTATGTTTACATGTGTCACTGGTAAGCTGCCAGACAGACGGACAGCAATCTGTGCATAGAAAGGAGTGTTATAATCTTTGAAATAAGTTACTTGTGGATCAACTGCAAGGCTGTAGGATTCCTGAATGCCAAGAAAAACATATAGTTCATTCTCTGCACTGGAGCTACAACGGCCGTTGTTGGCAGATGTCATTAATCATGGAATTGTAAACAGACCTAAAACTTTTGTTTTTTAACTGTTATGAATGTAATAAAAGAACAAAAAAGATAATTTTAACATAAAATCTGGTGCTCTTTCACACCATGAAGAGCACTTATAGTGAGGTAACTGGCCCTTTAAAATATTACATCAAGTCCCACAAAGTGGCAAGATCGAGATTCAGCGAAGTGATACTATAAAAAAAAAAAGCTGAAAACTTGACACAGATTGTCAAGGAGAAAACAGTCAAAGGTTCTTTGTGTCTGGAATGCTTAAAGGCCAATGAGGATATCCCAAACCCTTTTCATAAGCAACTGGATCATGCAAACACAAGATCACTAGCTGAATGGTGCTTCAAGAGGCTCTCCTCTTCCAATTCAGCAGAAAAAAAACTCACACAAACTGATCAAGATGTTGCAAAATGAAAGAAAAGCTTTATTGCCCAAATGAAAATGCATACAGATGGGGGATAAGATTGACATGACACAGCTCTTCAAGGAGAAAACAATCTAAGATGGTTTTCATAAAGAAGTCTATCAGTAAGTGCCTTCTACATGTAAACTATATGCTTATAATCTTAGACTATGAGTTAATGTCCTCTAGGCATAAAACACATCATGCACCATATTCTTGCATATAAAGAAGTTTTGTATCCCCTACCATTTTCATAATGATTCATTTATGTTATACTTTATTTTTCTATGGCTGTAATTTTTCTGAAAAGTTCAAAGCATCCCTAATAATGTGCTACTGGAAACATAATTGTTTACTGCAGTATATATGTTGAATCATCTATATTTCACATAGGGCTGTTATACTGTAGGACCCATAGGTATTCAAAAGAACAAACAATGATTGAAAAAGATGAATTCTAGCTATATTTCACATTAAATTAAGCATTGAGTGAGAATCTGTAACTACAGCTATTAGGAACTGGGAAACATGAACTCTAATTGTGTAACATAGCAGTTAACATTTGCTAAAAATACCATAGTCACAATAGGTGTTACAATATGTCTTTCAGAAAAATGTGTAAAGTGAATCATTGTATTTGTTAAAGATAGACTGTAATTCACACATTTTAAGCAATTTTATCTCTAGCACAACCGAAAGCAAGTATTTCATATGCTGTACAATATTTTTTGTCTCATACCATTATATTTATTCCACCCTTACTGAATTATGCAGTAATGCTAATGGCTAAACTGTGATGTAGAGCCTCCATTCCATGCTCCTGTAAGAAAAGAACCAACTGAATTACACTTGTAATTTACTACCAAGCAATCACATCATACACTTAAATCTAACCCCGAGAAATGCCATCAGAGTGCTCCAAATGTCCCTAACTTCATAAGCACCCATAACTATTTTAAAAACGACTATCACATGCCTCCCATAAAGATATCCAATCTTGCAGAAATTTACTTGGAAGTCTCTCCCAGTGCCTGAATTTTTTTTTAGAAAGTCCACAGTTACCTTGAACTCCACGTAAGGCAGAAAAATTACTCAGAGATGCCTGTATACTTATGAAGGAGCGAACACCTTATTTGTGTCTGATTTGATGCTTGATTGTTGAAATCCGACACCTCCTTTGATCCAATAACCCAAATCCCCACTGATCCTGGCTAATTCCAGGATGCTCCCCCAATACGCGTTACGCCTTATGAGCCTGGGAATCCCCAGGAACTTCCCATTGATATCTGCAACCTCCTATGAGTTCTGGCTATCCCCCAACTAAAGCATAACAAGGGAGGTCCTTAAAGACTTCCATAGGACCTAAATATAACATATTAATAAAGGGGTCCTCATGGTCCCCCATACTTGATGAGTTTTTTTAGGTAGAAGCCCATTTCCACAAGCCGAAGATGAGGACAAGGTATTCTATAAACAAAGAAGAGGACGCATTCTTCAATCATGGAAGTGCCCGCTTTTCTATCACTTGAGGGCAGCAAAAGCATAGGTACTGTACGTTTTAACCCTAGCATTTGTATTTTTTTACATTTTATGTAAGTTGTTTTTATGTATGAGGGGTCTATGGGGTCCTTATGGACCTCAATGGGGGTTAGGGTCTATGAAAGTCTAATCTGGACCTCTCTGGTGGTAGGAAGGGTGCCATGGGGTTTCATATGGGTCCTCATGATATAGGGGTTAATATTAGGTGCCATGGGGTCCATATGGACCCCCTTTGTTACACTTTAGATTACTATGGGGGTCCATAGGGTTAATATTTGGTGCCATTGGGATCCATTAGGACCGCCAGGGTCTTGCAGAAGTATTCACCCCCCTTGGCATTTTTCGTGTTTTGTTGTCTCACAACCTGGAATTAACATGGATTGTTTGAGGATTTGCATCATTTAATTTAGAGGAACATGCCCACAACATTGAAGATGCTTACAAATACGATAAAATAACATAAAAAGTCAATGTGCATAACTATTCACCCCCCTAAAGTCAATACTTTGTAGAGCCACCTTTTGCAGCAAACACAACTCCACGTCGCTTTGGATAAGTCTCTATGAGCTTGCCACATCTTACCATTGGGATTCTTGCAAAACTGCTCCAGCTCCTTCAAGTTGAATGGTTTGCGCTTGTGAACAGCAATCTTTAAGTCTGACCACAGATTTTCTATTGGATTGAGGTCTGGGCTTTGACTAGGCCATTCCAACACTTTAGCAGTGTGTTTGGGGTCATTGTCTTGCTGGAAGGTGAATCTCTGTCCTAGCCTCAAATCACGCACAGAGTGGTACAGGTTTTGCTGAAGAATATCCCTGTATTTAGCACCATCCATCTTTGCCTCAACTCTGACCAGTTTCCCAGTCCCGGCTGCTGAAAATCATCCCCATAGCATGATGTTGCCACCTCCATGTTTCACTGTTGGGATGGTGTACTTTAGGTGATGTGTTGGGTTTGTGCCAGACATAGTGTTTTCTCTGATGGCCGAAAAGTTGAATTTTAGTCTCATCAGACCAGAGCACCTTTCTCCCACAAGCCTTTTCTCAAACTCAAAACATGCCATTTTGTTTTTTTGCTGAAAATAATGGCTTTCTTCTGGCCACTCTGCCATAAAGCCCAACTCTATAAAGCGTACGGCTTATTGTCGTCCTATGTATAGATACTCCAGTCTCTGCTGTGGAACTCTGCAGCTCATCCAGGGATACCTTAGGTCTCTGTGCTGCCTCTCTGATTAATGCCCTCCTTGCCTGGTCCATGAGTTTTGATGGGCGGCCGTCTCATGGCAGGTTTGCTGATGTGCCATGTTCTTCCATTTGGTTATGATAGATTTGATGGTGCTCCTGGGGATCATAAAAGATTAGAATATTTTTTATAACCTAACCCTGATTTGTACTTTTCAACAACATTGTCCCTTATTTGTTTGGAGAGTCCCTTGGTCTTCATGGCAGTGTTTGGTTAGTGGTGCCTCTTGCTTAGGTGTTGCAGTCTCTGGGGTCTTTAAAAAAAGGTGTGAATATGTAATGACAGATCATGTGACACTTAGATTGCACACAGGTGGACATCATTTCACTAATTATTTGACTTCTGAAGGTAATTGGTTGCACCAGAGCTTTTTATGGGCTTCATAACAAAGGGGTGAATACATACGCACATACCAATTTTCTGTTTTCTATTTCTAAAAAATACTTTTATGTATTGTGAGCATAAAGGTGGAATAGTGGTTGATGGGAGATACATCAGACCTGATTTGCTAGACAGCAACCAGAGGATTTCTCAGTTAAATGCCCCAGGGAGAGATGTTACAGTTTGCAATATGCATAGCTGATGCTCTGCAAAACATGGTATGGGTCCCTGGGGCGGAGTATTTGGAGAGCAGGGGGGGCCAATGCTCCAACAGCACTAGTTGCTGTATAACAGACCACAGCTTGGATCTGGTTTTTAAGAGTTAGCTAATTGGCACTCACCTGTAGCTACTCAATTAGCAGACAGGCCTTTAAAAGAAGAGAGCAGCCTGCTCCAAGGGGGAGAGGAAAAGACAGCTAGGAGAGGCTGCGCTTATTGCAAAGACATTGCTTTTGTTTGGGAAATTGGTAAGTGGGAAAGCCACCCAATTGCAGATAGCAAGTACTGTCTAGGAAGAGCTCAAGTAAGAGCAAGGGATTTTGTTTGTTTTGTTATTATTTAAAGTACCTGCTTTCAAACTGAATAAAAAAGGAAAACTGAGCTGAAGGTGTCCTGGACTTTGTATACCCTAGAAGGCTGTGGTTACTGCAAGATCGGTGACAATCCTACCTGTAAAAGAAGTGGTTTGTCACATATGGTGGAGAATGCGGGCATCCACGTAAGCCTGAGGGTAGAAGTCATTTAAAGCTCAACATGGAGGATGTTATCAAGGCTCTGATCCAATCCTCCTCTGTGCAACAGGAGACTAACAGGAGAGCTGCAGAAAACAGTGCAGCCCTGCAGCAACTGGTGCTGGCCCAGGCAGAGTGTGCTAAAGTCCTGGCCAAAACACAAATGGAGGGCACTGAGTCCTTGGTGAAACAGCTTGTTGTGACACAAGCGGAGATGTTTAAAGTAGCCCCTGAGGAGCAGCAAAAAGTCACCCAGGGACTACAACAGGTAATCCAAGCGATCTCTGGAAAACTGAATGGAGACCCTGATGGAAGATACCAGGGGCCAAAGGTGATTCGGGCGAGCCACTATCTTCAGAAAATGACCGCATCAGATGATGTTGAGGCGTACCTTCTGGCATTTGAGCGCACTGCTGAGAGGGACGGATGGCCGGCTGGTGAGTGGGCAAGCATACTGGCACCGTTCCTAAGTGGAGAGCCGCAGAAGGCATATTATGACCTAGAACCAGCCGATGCAAGTATCTACAGCAAATTGAAAGCTGAAATCTTGGCACGACTGGGTGTAACCTCTGCAGTACGTGCCCAAAGGTTCCACTCATGGTCATATTCTTCAGACAAAGCCTCACGTTCCAAAATGTTTGACCTCATACACCTTGCACGGAAATGGTTACAACCTGAAATCCATTCAGCTAGCCACATTGTGGAAACCTTAGTAATGGACCGGTTTTTGCGTGGTTTACCAGCTTCCCTGCGTCGCTGGGTCAGCCAAAGTGACCCCCATACAGCTGACCAACTGATTGCCTTGGTGGAAAGATATGCGGCTGCAGGAGAACTGCTATGTCCTACTTCACAGGCAAACCCTCGCAATCCTAAGCCCCAAGATTCTGCAAGACCGGGTAAGACTGTTCAAGGTTTAAGGGGGGCATCCAGGTCTAATAGGCCTGGGAACGGAACTAATTGGTGGTCAGACTGTACTGTCAAATGTTTCAAGTGCAAAGAGGATGGTCATATGGCCAAAGACTGTCCATTTAAGGATGAACCTATGGAATGCAATATGGGCAAAAATGAGGGAACACGTTCATTTTTGCTCAGTTGTTATGGTATTGTTAACAATGACTATGATAATAACGCTCATAAATGCTGTGTAACTGTGAATGGAAAAATGTCTAAAGCATTACTTGATTCAGGTAGTATGGTTACGTTGGTAGCAGAGTCTATAATACCTTGTGTAAAACCTGATCATGGACAGAAAATAAGCATTATCTGTGTTCATGGTGATAAAAAGGAATACCCCACTGCGGAAGTAAATATTGGAACCCAGTATGGGAATTTAAAGTACCGAGTGGGTGTAGTACCTAGATTAGCCCATGAGGTAGTGATCGGTAGAGACTTTCCTCATTTTCTAAAATTATGGGCAGCTTTACAAAAGACAGATCAAAATTTATCAGAAATGAGTCAGTCTGTCGAGGATAATGTGTTCCCTTTTTCCGATATTGACTTGGGTTTTGACCACTGTGACGGAAAAATAAGGAAAAAGAAAAAATACTGCCCTAAACCAGTATTAATAGGAGATAACCCAGCTCAAACTAGTGAGGAGCCTACTAATAATGCAGACAAGGATAAGGACTTAATTGATATTGGAATTAGTCCAGGTAACTTTAAAAGCGCTCAGTGGGAAGATCCCACTTTAGTGACAGCTAGAAATGATATTAAAGTTGTAAACGGGGTTGTTAATCAGCCAGGAGGAGCACTGCCGTTCCCCTATTTTGAAGTACAAAATGACCTAATTTACCGTGTAGAAAAAAAAAAAGGATTCAGACATCATTAGGCAGCTGTTGGTTCCTCAGACTTACCAGAATATAGTGCTAAAGTTGGCTCACAGCCACATATTAGGGGGACACTTGGGAGTCGGAAAAACTAGAGAGAGAGTCCTTAGACGGTTTTACTGGCCTGGAGTGTTTGCTGCTATTACAAACTATTGCTCCTCATGTCCTGAGTGCCAGTACAGGGCTCCTTTCAAGACTTTTCGTAGTCCACTTGTACCCTTACCCATAATTGACGTGCCTTTTGAAAGGATCGCTATGGACTTAGTGGGGCCACTGGTAAAGTCCGCTAGGGGACACCAATATATATTAGTCATCTTGGACTATGCAACTCGCTATCCTGAGGCCATTCCCTTGCGTAATACCTCTGCAAAGCTAATAGCTAAGGAACTTATGTTGATGTTCAGTAGGGTGGGTATCCCTAAAGAAATACTGACAGACCAGGGGACCCCGTTCATGTCCAGAGTCACAAAAGAGTTGTGCAGGCTCTTGCAGGTTAAACATCTTAAGACCTCAGTATATCACCCACAGACTGATGGTTTAGTAGAGAGGTTCAACAAAACCCTTAAGAGTATGCTACGCAAGGTAATTGATGCAGATGGAAGAAATTGGGATTTTTTATTGCCATATCTACTGTTTTCCATTAGGGAAGTTCCACAGGCCTCCACGGGCTTCTCTCCTTTTGAATTATTATATGGAAGACATCCCAGGGGAATATTGGATATTGCTAAGGAGACCTGGGAACAGGAGACTACTCCTCACAGGAGTGTAATTGAGCATATAGCTCAAATGCAGGATAGAATGGCCACCATCATGCCTATTGTCAGGGAACACATGCTGGAAGTCCAGCAGGCTCAGAAAAACAGCTATAACCGTAATGCTAGAGTCAGAGTGTTCCAACCGGGAGACAGGGTATTGGTTCTGGTCCCTACTGTGGAGAATAAGTTCCTTGCGACTTGGCATGGACCCTATGAAATAATAGAGAAAGTGAGTGATGTCAATTATAAAGTCAGACAACCAGGAAGAAGAAAGCCTGAACAGTTGTATCATATAAATCTGTTAAAGCCATGGAAGGACAGGGAGGTCCTGGTTGCTTTAAAACCTTCAGAACCTCCTATAGTAGAGCCAGATGTGAACGTATCTAAGACTCTGTCTGTCCATCAAAAGCAAGAGGTCAGAGATTTCATCAGAAGAAATAGGGATGTTTTCTCGATAGTTCCAGGAAAGACTAAAGTGATTAAACATGACATAATAACCGAACCAGGGAAAAGAGTTAACCTCAAACCCTATAGAATTCCTGAGGCCCGGAGGGAGGTTATAAACTTAGAGGTTGAGAGCATGTTAAAACTTGGAGTCATTGAAGAATCCCAGAGTAACTGGAGTAGTCCTATTGTATTGGTGCCAAAACCTGATGGCACATGGAGGTTCTGCAATGACTACCGCAAGTTAAACGCCCTCTCAAAATTTGATGCTTACCCAATGCCAAGAGTTGATGAGTTAATAGAAAGACTGGGCAAAGCTCGTTATCTAACAACCTTGGATTTAACAAAGGGTTACTGGCAGGTCCCGCTCACTGAAAGAGCCAAAGAAAAGACAGCCTTTTCAACACCCAGTGGCCTGTTTCAGTACACTGTATTGCCATTTGGGTTACATGGGGCACCTGCCACATTCCAACGAATGATGGACAGAATTCTTAAACCTCATGTTCGTTATGCTGCAGCATACTTGGATGATGTCGTCATCCACAGTGCAGACTGGGAATCCCACCTCCCTAAAGTTCAAGCGGTACTTGATGCTATCCGCTCAGCAGGCTTAACTGCCAATCCTTCCAAGTGTACGATTGGTTTAGAGGAGGCTAAGTACTTAGGTTATTCTATTGGGAGGGGTTTGGTTAAACCACAGGAAGCCAAAGTAGAAGCCATACAAAAATGGCCACAGCCCCTTACAAAGAAACAAGTAAAGGCATTTTTGGGTTTAATTGGATATTATAGGCGGTTCATTCCAGATTTTGCTACCATTGCTGCACCCCTGACAGACCTTATTAAAGCAAAATCCCCAGTCATAGTTAAATGGTGCCCTGAGGCAGAAAAGGCTTTTAAGAGTCTGAAGGAAGCTATCTGTAGCCATCCTGTCTTAGTGACCCCAGATTTTTCCAGGGATTTTATAGTTCGGACAGATGCTTCTGATGTGGGCTTGGGGGCTGTTCTTTCACAGGAATACCAGGGTGAAGAACACCCTGTTTTCTTTTTGAGCAGACAGTTAAACCCACATGAGAAGAACTACTCTATTGTTGAAAAAGAGTGTCTTGCTATTAAGTGGGCATTAGACTCTCTTAAATACTACCTACTAGGCAGAAGGTTTCGATTGTTAACGGACCATGCTCCTCTGACGTGGATGTATCAGAACAGGGAAAGTAACTCCAGAGTAACCAGATGGTTTTTGAGTTTGCAATCTTTTAATTTCACTGTGGAACACAGGGCTGGTCTGCAACAAGGTAATGCTGATGGGCTTTCGAGGGTACACTCCCTGATTTCCATGGTCGCTCAAACCCTTGGGTATGAGCTGGGGGGGAGGATATGTGAGCATAAAGGTGGAATAGTGGTTGATGGGAGATACATCAGACCTGATTTGCTAGACAGCAACCAGAGGATTTCTCAGTTAAATGCCCCAGGGAGAGATGTTACAGTTTGCAATATGCATAGCTGATGCTCTGCAAAACATGGTATGGGTCCCTGGGGCGGAGTATTTGGAGAGCAGGGGGGGGCAATGCTCCAACAGCACTAGTTGCTGTATAACAGACCACAGCTTGGATCTGGTTTTTAAGAGTTAGCTAATTGGCACTCACCTGTAGCTACTCAATTAGCAGACAGGCCTTTAAAAGAAGAGAGCAGCCTGCTCCAAGGGGGAGAGGAAAAGACAGCTAGGAGAGGCTGCGCTTATTGCAAAGACATTGCTTTTGTTTGGGAAATTGGTAAGTGGGAAAGCCACCCAATTGCAGATAGCAAGTACTGTCTAGGAAGAGCTCAAGTAAGAGCAAGGGATTTTGTTTGTTTTGTTATTATTTAAAGTACCTGCTTTCAAACTGAATAAAAAAGGAAAACTGAGCTGAAGGTGTCCTGGACTTTGTATACCCTAGAAGGCTGTGGTTACTGCAAGATCGGTGACAATCCTACCTGTAAAAGAAGTGGTTTGTCACAGTATATATTTTTCTCATTTCACTACACCAGCTTAGACTATTGTGTTCTGATCCATCACATAAAATTCAGATTAACAAAACATTGAACATAAGGCTGTAATGTAACAAAATAGGTAAAAAGTTGAGGGAGGGGTGAATACTTTTGCAAGGCACTGTACATCAGTTGGGGGAAATTTGGTGGATACCCTATCGTATAGGAGATAATAGGTATTAAGGGGAAATCTCAGGGCATACCCAACTGAATTGATGAGTTACGGTATTTTCATTGTCAGATATAACACTTGATTTTTTTTCAGAGGCATTTTTCTGCCTGTATCGGTGGGTATGAGTGTGAGTAACTTTAGTTATGAAAAAAGGTTTACGTATAAAATTAAATTGTGTAAAGCCACATAAAAAAATGTTGGGTTACTTGGAGGTAAATATTTCATTATATCTTTTCATGTGACACTGAAGAAATGACACTCTGCTACAATGTAAAGTGTACAGCCTGCATAACAGTGTACATTTGCTGTACCCTCAAAATAACTCAACACACAGCCATTAATGTCTACAAAAGTGAGTACACCCCTAAGTGGAAATGTGCAAATTGGGCCTAAAGTGTTAGGATTTTGCGTGGCCACCATTATTTTCCAGCACTGCCTTAACCCTCATGGTCATGGAGTTCACCAGAGCTTTACAGGTTGCCACTGGAGTCCTCTTCCACTCCTCCATGATGACATCATGGAGCTGGTGGGTGTTAGAGACTTTGCACTCCCCCACCTTCTTTTTGAGGATGCCCCATAGATGCTCAATAGGGTTTAGGTCTTGAGACATGCTTGGCTAGTACATCTCCTTTACCTTCACCTTCTTTAGCAAGGCAGTGGTCATCTTGGAGGTGTGTTTGGGGTAGTTATCATGTTGGAATACTGCCCTGTGGCACAGTCTCCTAAGGGAGGGGATCATGCTCTACTTCAGTATGTCACAGTACATGTTAGCATTCATGGTTCCCTCAATGAAGGGTAGCTCACAAATGTCTATATGTGTATATATGTTTGCTATAATATGTTGTATTGATTATCCCTATATGCATTTACCTGATGATGTCAGATGCTGCCTCCACTCTTTCTGCATCACTGTTTATGTTCAAACTGAGGATTTCATCTCATATCAGTGTTTTTGTGTTCTTTGTGCCTTATCCGTTTATCTGTCATTTAGGGATTATTTCAACTACCTTTCCTTAGTATAGATATATACTTTTGGTGGTGGGAGTGTCATGGTCTGGGCTACAGTTCATTGAGGGAACCATGAATGCAAACATGTACTGTGACATACTGAAGCAGAGCATGATTCCTCCATTCGGAGACTGGGCCACAGGGCAGTATCACATATAATAGTTAGTTGTCAAACTACGATTCATCGTCACGCTTTCGCAAGCTCGCAAGAACTGCATCCCTCGCGAAGCGTGGGTCCGCATTTGCGGAGGTGGAGGCTCAAAGGCGCCTCACACGCGGTTAAAAACAAACACAACTTAGAAAGAAAAACGAACTCGGAACCAACCTTAACGTAACAAACACCCACACACCAAATACAACCATAATGGCCGAACCACGTCAAAACACACCAAATACTCAGAAAAAAATACATAAAAAGCTTACCCATAGCAAGGGGGGGAGGGGGCATCCAGGACCTCTGAAAGTGAAGTTACACCTCCATTTAAGTCTAAATTCCCGAGTTCAGACACACGATAATTCAATACAGACTCATGGGGGTCAATATAGATGCCCATAAGCCCTTAATTAACCCGCTCACTCATGGGGGTCAATACCGACCCCCATAAACCCTTAATTAACCCTGTCACTCATAGGGGTCAATATAGACCCCCATAAGCCCTTCATTAACTCTGTCACTCATGGTGGTCAAAAAAGACCCCCATAGACCTTCATTAACACTGTCACTCATGGGGGTCAATACAGACCCCATGAGCACTTCATTAACCCCCTCACTCATGGGGTCAATATAGACCACAATAAGCCCTTCATTAACCCTGTCAATCATGGGGGTCAATAGAGACCCCCATAAACCCTTAATTAACCCTGTCACTCATGGGGGTCAATATAGACCCCCATAAGCCCTTCATTAACCCTGTCACTCATGGGGGTCAATACAGACCCCCATAAGCCCTTCATTAACCCTGTCAATCATGGGGGTAAAATTACACACCTGAAAAGGAAATACATATAATGAATACAATACAATACATACAATACAATACATACAATATAATACATACAATATAATACAATACAATACAATACAAATACATATAATACATACAATATAATACAATACAATTAAATACAATACAATACACCCCTATCTAATATACAATACATCCTATCTATCTAATATACACCCCCCAATCTATATAAATAAATACCATAATCTAATATACATCCTATCTATCTAATATACTTCCCCCAATCTATCTAAATAAATACCACAATCTAATTACAATACATGCTATGCTATCTATATAAAAGACATACCCCTAGCTAACATACAATAAATGCTATCTATATATAAAATAATCTAATTCTAAGCTAAAATAAAATAATTAAGACCACTTACCTTTGCAGATGTCCATTCAGATCAGGGACCTAGGGAAAAAATTAAAAAAAATGAGTGCAACACGTTTACAGTAAATACTAAACATTCTAAACTTTGCAAAGGCTTTTGATACAGTGCCACATGGGAGACTATTGGGCAAACTAAGGGATACAGGAATTGCAGTAAATATCTGCTCATGGATCGAGAGCTGGCTAAAAGACAGGAAGCAAAGGGTTGTTGTAAATGGAACATACTCCGATTGGACTAATGTGGTAAGTGGGGTTCCTCAGGGTTCAGTATTAGGTCCTCTCCTTTTTAACATATTTATTAATGACTTAGAGGTAGGATTGGATTGTGGTGTCTCCATTTTCGCTGATGACACAAAGTTGTGCAAGGTAATTAAATCAGAAAATGATGTGCTTTCCCTCCAAGGGGATTTACATAAAATTGAGGAATGGGCATCTAAATGGCAGATGAGATTTAATACGAATAAATGTAAGGTTATGCATCTGGGAAGGAAAAATAGCCATGCAATTTATAATCTTAATGGAGCAAATCTAGGTGTATCAGATATTGAAAGGGATTTGGGAGTGCTTGTGGACAACCACCTAGGTAACAGTGCTCAAAGCCAAGCAGCAGCTGCAAAGGCAAATAAAATATTAGCATGTATTAAGAAAGGTATAGAAGCCAGGGAAGCAAATATAATTCTCCCACTATACAAATCTCTAGTACGTCCTCATTTGGAATATGGAGTACAATTTTGGGCACCACTTCATAAAAAGGACATTTTAGAGCTGGAAAAGGTACAGAGAAGGGCAACCAAACTAATAAGGGGAATTGAGGGGCTAAGTTATGAAGAAAGAATAACCAAATTAAACTTTTTTCTCTAGAAAAAAGGCGTCTAAGAGGAGATATGATTACCTTATATAAATACATCCAGGGTCAGTATAAAGATTTGTCGGGGGAGCTTTTTGTGCCAAGAGGTTTTCAACTGACAAGAGGACATCCCTTGAGGTTAGAAGTAAAAAGATTCCACCTCAAAGAAAGAAAAGGGTTCTTCACAGTAAGGGTGGTTAATCTGTGGAATTCTCTACCAGAGGAGGTGGTGACAGCGGATTCGATAGATAACTTTAAAAGGGGACTAGATTTATTTCTAATTAAAAAGGGTATTCAGGGTTATCATGGATAATCAGAGAGACAGTAATGATCCAAATTTAACATTTCCCCTTTAGACAATTGGCTAAGTCTCGTTTTTTTTTTTTTTTTTTTGCCTTCCTCTGGACTAATTAATAATAATCAAAAAAAATAAATAAATAAAAAAAAAACATTAAATAATTGATTAATAATTAATTAACAACTAATGAATTAATAGTTAATCCGCATATTGCAGATCAAAGGAGATCTTAAAAGGTTGAACTTGATGGACTGAAAGTCTTTTTTCAACCTTAAATACTATGTAACTATGTAACTATGTAAACATTCTAAATATTATACTCACCTTTCCGGCATGTCCTGTCCTTATTCTCCGTTGCGGCACCTGTTAAAAAAAAGTTAACAGTAATACATAAACATAAAAACAAAATAACCATAATCTACATTGTGCTTACCTCCCCGCGATGTCTCCGTCCTCCTGCTCCTCTTCTGCCACGCCCTGTAAAAAAAAAAAAAAAGGACCCGTTAAAGGACCCGTTATAAAAGAAAAGAAATATACACTATCACCCTGTCACTCATGGGGGTCAATACAGACCCCCATAAGCACTTAATTAACCCTGTCACTCTTGGGGGTCAATAAAGACCCCCATAAGCACTTAACTAACCCCCTCAATCATGTGGGTCAACACAGACCCCAATAAACCCTTAATTAACGCTGTCACTCATGGGGGTCAATACAGACCCCATGAGCACTTCATTAACCCCCTCACTCATGGGGGTCAATACAGACCCCCATAAGCCCTTCATTAAAGCTGTCACTCATGGGAATCAATATAGACCCCCATAAGCCCTTCATTAACCCTGTCACTCATGGGGGTCAATACATGCCCCCATAAGCACTTAATTAACCCTGTCACTCATGGAGGTAAATACAGACCCCCATAAGCCCTTCATTAACCCTGTCCCTCATGGGGGTCAATACAGACCCCCATAAGCCCTTCATTAACCCTGTCACTCATAGGGTCAATACAGATCCCCATAAGCCCTTCATCAACCCTGCCACTCATGGGGGTCAATATAGACCCCCATAATCCCTTCATTAACACTGTCACTCATGGGGGTCAATACAGACCCCCATAAGCACTTAATTAACCCCCTCACTCATGGGGGTCAATACAGACCCCCATAAGCCCTTCATTAACACTGTCACTCATGGGGGTTAATACAGACCCCCATAAGCACTTAATTAACCCCCTCACTCATGGGGGTCAACACAGACCCCCATAAACCCCTAATTAACCCTGTCACTCATGGGGCTTAAAACAGCCCCCCATAAGCTCTTAATTAACCCCCTCACACATGGGGATCAATACAGACCCCCATAAACCGCTAATTAACTCTGTCACTTATGGGGGTCCATACAGACCCTCATAAGCCTCTCTTTAACCCCATCAGTCCCATAAGAGTATATTAAGACCATTATGGGCTTATTACAACCCAACATTAACCACATAAGTGCCATGACGGTCCTCAAGGACCATCATGACACTAAGTATAAACTCTACACTGCCCTCTACCCCCCAATAAAACATTAAATATCAACTAAACAGCCTCTACACTAACCTATTAACACCTACACTACCTACACCACCTACTCTAATAACCCCCACCACTCTAATTACAGAAAATAAAAAAGCCTAAAGTCACAAAAAATTAAAAATCTACATTACTTAAAATAAATAACCTAAGTCACAAAAATAAAAAATCTACATTACAGAAAATAAAAAAACCTAACTCACAAAAAATAAAAAAAGGAACATTACAGAAAATAAAAAAACACATTACAACCCGCCTCCAACAGAAAAAAAAAATTACACACATGAAAAGGGAATACATATAATACATACAATACAATACATACAATACAATACATACAATATAATACATACAATGTAATACAATACAATGCAATACAAATACATACAATACTTACAATATAATACAATACAATTAAATACAATACAATACACCCCTATCTAATATACAATACATCCTATCTATCTAATATACATCCCCCAATCTATATAAATAAATACCATAATCTAATATACATCCTATCTATCTAATATACTTCCCCCAATCTATCTAAATAAATACCACAATCTAATTACAATACATGCTATGCTATCCATATAAAAGACATACCCCTAGCTAACATACAATAAATGCTATCTATATATAAAATAATCTAATTCTAAGCTAAAATAAAATAATTAAGACCACTTACCTTTGCAGATGTCCATTCAGATCAGGGACCTAGGGGAAAAAATTAAAAAAAATTAATGCAACACGTTTACAGTAAATACTAAACATTCTAAACATTCTAAATATTATACTCACCTTTCCGGCATGTCCTGTCCTTATTCTCCGTTGCGGCACCTGTTACAAACAAGTTAACAGTAATACATAAACATAAAAACAAAATAACCATAATCTACATTGTGCATACCTCCCCGCGATGTCTCCGTCCTCCTGCTCCTCTTCTGCCATGCCCTGTAAAAAAAAAAAAAAGGACCCGTTAAAGGATCCGTTATAAAAGAAAACAAATATACACTATCACCCTGTCACTCATGGGGGTCAATACAGACCCCCATAAGCACTTCATTAAC
The DNA here is from genome assembly GCA_027410445.1 of Discoglossus pictus. Taxonomy (NCBI): domain Eukaryota; kingdom Metazoa; phylum Chordata; class Amphibia; order Anura; family Alytidae; genus Discoglossus; species Discoglossus pictus. The sequence continues at coordinate 207,879,998 of CM050167.1, read as the reverse complement.
CCTGTCACTCATGGGGGTCAATACAGACCCCCATAAGCACTTAACTATCCCCCTCAATCATGGGGGTCAATACAGACCCCCATAAACCCTTAATTAACACTGTCACTCATGGGGGTCAATATAGACCCCCATAAGCCCTTCCTTAACCCTGCCACTCATGGGGGTCAATATAGACCCCCATAATCCCTTCATTAACACTGTCACTCATGGGGGTCAATACAGACCCCCATAAGCACTTAATTAACCCCCTCACTCATGGGGGTCAATACAGACCCCCATAAGCCCTTCATTAACACTGTCACTCATGGGGGTTAATACAGCCCCCATAAGCACTTAATTAACCCCATCACTCATGGGGGTCAACACAGACCCCCATAAACCCCTAATTAACCCTGTCACTCATGGGGCTTAATACAGCCCCCCATAAGCTCTTAATTAACCACCTCACACATGGGGATTAATACAGACCCCCATAAACCACTTATTAACTCTGTCACTTATGGGGGTCCATACAGACCCTCATAAGCCTCTCTTTAACCCCATCAGTCCCATAAGAGTATATTAAGACCATTATGGGCCTGTTACAACCCAACATTAACCACATAAGTGCCATGACAGTCCTCAAGGACCATCATGACACTAAGTATAAACTCTACACTGCCCTCTACCCCCCAATAAAACATTAAATATCAACTAAACAGCCTCTACACTAACCTATTAACACCTACACTACCTACACCACCTACTCTAATAACCCCCACCACTCTAATTACAGAAAATAAAAAAGCCTAAAGTCACAAAAAATTAAAAATCTACATTACTTAAAATAAATAACCTAAGTCACAAAAATAAAAAATCTACATTACAGAAAATAAAAAAACCTAACTCACAAAAAATAAAAAAAGGAACATTACAGAAAATAAAAAAACACATTACAACCCGCCTCCAACAGAAAAAAAAAATTACACACATGAAAAGGAAATACATATAATACATACAATACAATACATACAATACAATACATACAATATAATACATACAATGTAATACAATACAATGCAATACAAATACATACAATACTTACAATATAATACAATACAATTAAATACAATACAATACACCCCTATCTAATATACAATACATCCTATCTATCTAATATACATCCCCCAATCTATATAAATAAATACCATAATCTAATATACATCCTATCTATCTAATATACTTCCCCCAATCTATCTAAATAAATACCACAATCTAATTACAATACATGCTATGCTATCCATATAAAAGACATACCCCTAGCTAACATACAATAAATGCTATCTATATATAAAATAATCTAATTCTAAGCTAAAATAAAATAATTAAGACCACTTACCTTTGCAGATGTCCATTCAGATCAGGGACCTAGGGGAAAAAATTAAAAAAAATTAATGCAACACGTTTACAGTAAATACTAAACATTCTAAACATTCTAAATATTATACTCACCTTTCCGGCATGTCCTGTCCTTATTCTCCGTTGCGGCACCTGTTACAAACAAGTTAACAGTAATACATAAACATAAAAACAAAATAACCATAATCTACATTGTGCATACCTCCCCGCGATGTCTCCGTCCTCCTGCTCCTCTTCTGCCATGCCCTGTAAAAAAAAAAAAAAAGGACCCGTTAAAGGATCCGTTATAAAAGAAAACAAATATACACTATCACCCTGTCACTCATGGGGGTCAATACAGACCCCCATAAGCACTTCATTAACCCTGTCACTCATGGGGGTCAATACAGACCCCCATAAGCACTTAACTATCCCCCTCAATCATGGGGGTCAATACAGACCCCCATAAACCCTTAATTAACACTGTCACTCATGGGGGTCAATATAGACCCCCATAAGCCCTTCCTTAACCCTGCCACTCATGGGGGTCAATATAGACCCCCATAATCCCTTCATTAACACTGTCACTCATGGGGGTCAATACAGACCCCCATAAGCACTTAATTAACCCCCTCACTCATGGGGGTCAATACAGACCCCCATAAGCCCTTCATTAACACTGTCACTCATGGGGGTTAATACAGCCCCCATAAGCACTTAATTAACCCCATCACTCATGGGGGTCAACACAGACCCCCATAAACCCCTAATTAACCCTGTCACTCATGGGGCTTAATACAGCCCCCCATAAGCTCTTAATTAACCACCTCACACATGGGGATTAATACAGACCCCCATAAACCACTTATTAACTCTGTCACTTATGGGGGTCCATACAGACCCTCATAAGCCTCTCTTTAACCCCATCAGTCCCATAAGAGTATATTAAGACCATTATGGGCCTGTTACAACCCAACATTAACCACATAAGTGCCATGACAGTCCTCAAGGACCATCATGACACTAAGTATAAACACTACACTGCCCTATACCCCCAATAAAACATTAAATATCAACTAAATAGCCTCTACACTAACCTATTAACACCTACACTAACTACACTACCTACTCTAATAACCCCCACCACTCTAATTACAGAAAATAATAAAGCCTAAAGTCACAAAAAATGAAAAATCTACATTACTTAAAATAAAAAACCTAAGTCACAAAAATAAAAAATCTACATTACAGAAAATAAAAAAACCTAACTCACAAAAAATAAAAAAATAAACATTACAGAAAATAAAAAAAACACATTACAACCCGCCTCCAACAGAAAAAAAAAATTACACACCTGAAAAGGAAATACATATAATACATACAATACAATACATACAATACAATACATACAATATAATACATACAATGTAATAAAATACAATGCAATACAAATACATGCAATACTTACAATATAATACAATACAATTAAATACAATACAATACACCCCTATCTAATATACAATACATCCTATCTATCTAATATACATCCCCCAATCTATATAAATAAATACCATAATCTAATATACATCCTATCTATCTAATATACTTCCCCCAATCTATCTAAATAAATACCACAATCTAATTACAATACATGCTATGCTATCTATATAAAAGACATACCCCTAGCTAACATACAATAAATGCTATCTATATATAAAATAATCTAATTCTAAGCTAAAATTAAATAATTAAGACCATTTACCTTTGCAGATGTCCATTCAGATCAGGGACCTAGGGGAAAAAATTAAAAAAAATTAGTGCAACACGTTTACAGTAAATACTAAACATTCTAAACATTCTAAATATTATATTTACCTTTCCGGCATGTCCTGTCCTTATTCTCCGTTGCGGCACCTGTTAAAAAAAAGTTAACAGTAATACATAAACATAAAAACAAAATAACCATAATCTACATTGTGCTTACCTCCCCACGATGTCTCCGTCCTCCTGCTCCTCTTCTGCCATGCCCTGTAAAAAAAAAAAAGGACCCGTTAAAGGATCCGTTATAAAAGAAAACAAATATACACTATCACCCTGTCACTCATGGGGGTCAATACAGACCCCCATAAGCACTTCATTAACCCTGTCACTCATGGGGGTCAATACAGACCCCCATAAGCACTTAACTAACCCCCTCAATCATGGGGGTCAATACAGACCCCCATAAACCCTTAATTAATGCTGTCACTCATGGGGGTCAATATAGACCCCCATAAGCCCTTCATTAACCCTGTCACTCATGGGGTTCAATACAGACCCCTATAAGCCCTTCATTAACTGTGTCACTCATGGGGGTCAATACAGACCCCATGAGCACTTCATTAACCCCCTCACTCTTGGGGGTCAATATAGACCCCCTTAAGCCCTTCATTAACCCTGCCAATCATGGGGGTCATTACAGACCCCCATAAGCCCTTCATTAATCCTGTCAATCATGGGGGTCAATACAGACCCCCATAAACCCGTAATTAACCATGTCATTCATGGGGGTCAATATAGAATGCCACAAGCCCTTTATTAACCCTGTCACTCATGGGGGTCAATACAGACCCCATAAGCCTGTCATTAACCCTGTCAATCATGGGGGTCAATACAGACCCCCTTAAGCCCTTCATTAACCCTGTCACTCATGGGGGTCAATACAGGCCCCCATAAGCCCTTCATTAACCCTGTCACTCATGGAGGTCAATACAGACCCCCATAAGCCCTTCATTAACAATGTCACTCATGGGGGTCAATACAGACCGCCATAAGCCCTTCATTAACCCTGTCCCTCATGGGGGTCAATACAGACCCCCATAAGCCCTTCATTAACCCTGTCCCTCATGGGGGTCAATATAGACCCCCATAAGCCCTTCATTAACCCTGTCACTCATAGGAATCAATGCAGACCCCCATAAGCCCTTCATTAACCCTGTCACTCATGGGGGTCAATACAGACCCCCATAAGCCCTTCATCAACCCTGTCACTCATGGGAGTCAATATAAACCCCCATAAGCCCTTCATTAACATTGTAACTCAGGGGGGTCAATACAGACCCCCATAAGCACTTAATTAACCCCCTCACTCATGGGGGTCAATACAGACCCCCATAAACCCCTAATTAACCCTGTCACTCATGGGGTCAATACAGCCCCCCATAAGCCCTTAATTAACCCCCTCACTCATGGGGGTCAATACAGACCCCCGTAAACCGCTATTTAACTCTGTCACTCATGGGGGTCCATACAGACCCTCCAAAGCCTCTATTTAACTACCTACCCCCTAATAACCCCCACCACTCTAAATACAGAAAATAAAAAAGCCTAAAGTCACAAAAAATTAAAAATCTACATTACTTAAAATAAAAAACCTAAGTCACAAAAAATAAAAAATCAACATTATAGAAAATAAAAAAACCTGTCAGAAAAAATAAAAAATCTACATTACAGAAAATAAAAAAACACATTACAACCCCCCCCCCCCCCACTACAGAAAAAAAATTACACACCTGAAAAGGAAATGCATATAATACATACAATACAATATATACAATACAATACATACAATATAATACATAAAATATAATACAATACAATACGATACAAATACATACAATTAGTGATGTCCCGAACAGTTCTCCGGAGAACTATTTGCGGCGATTTTCACATGTTCGCGTTCGCAACGAACGGCGAACATATGCGCTTTTTGGTCCGCCCCTATTCTTTATCATTGAGGAAACTTTGACCCTGCACCTTTCAGTCAGCAGACACATTCCAGCCAATCAGCAGCATACACTCCCTTCCAGAGCCTTCCATCTGTATGACAGCCTCCATTTTAGAATCATTCTGTAGCTGCATTCGTGGAGAGAGGAGATATATTCTACCTGCTCTTGATTTAATAGGGAAATAGATAGCCATGCTGTGTATTTAGCTTTAACTACACACCTGAAGGACTCCATTGATGTCTGCTGCAAGGACAGCAACCCAAAAAGCCCTTTTTAGGGCTAGAACATCATTTATTTATTTTTCTTTATTTTTTCTGCTGATTTAATAGGGAAATAGATAGCCAGGCTGTGTATTTAGCTTTAACTACACACCTGAAGGAATCCTTTGATATCTGCTGCAAGGACAGCAACCCCAAAAGCCCTTTTTAGGGCTAGAACATCATTTATTTTATTTAATTAATTTTTCTGCTGATTTAATAAGAAAATAGATAGCCAGGCTGTGTATTTAGCTTTAACTACACACCTGAAGGACTCCTTTGATATCTGCTGCAAGGACAGCAACCCAAAAAGCCCTTTTTATTTTATCTTATTACTTTTTTCTGTGTAATCTAATTGCATATGCCAGCCTTCTAGCGTGTGTGTGAGGCCTATTGCATCTAATCATCTAATCTGCCAACTTTTGCCAGTGCACAGTGACACTCATAACTAGTGCAAACGTAGTTTGCAGTGAAATAAAACAACCCTTTTTTTAATGTAATCGATTGACTATCAGTAGCCTGCCTACAGGCGTGTGTGTGAGGCCTATTGCATCTAGTCTGCCAACTTTTGCCAGTGCGCAGTGACACTCATATCTATTGCAACCGTAGTGTGCAGTGAAATAAAACAACCCTTTTTTTCCTGTAATCAATTGAATATCAGTAGCCTGCCTACAGGCGTGTGTGTGAGGCCTATTGCATCTAGTCTGCCAACTTTTGCCAGTGCACAGTGACACTCATATCTAGTGCAACCGTAGTGTGCAGTGAAATAAAACAACCCTTTTTTTACTGTAATCGATTGAATATCAGTAGCATGCCTACAGGAGTGTGTGTGAGGCCTATTGTATCTAGTCTGCCAACTTTTGCCAGTGCACAGTGACACTCATATCTAGTGCAACCGTAGTGTGCAGCGAAATAAAACAACCTGTTTTTTACTGTAATCGATTGAATATCAGTAGCGTGCCTAAAGGCGTGTGTGTGAGGCCTATTGCATCTAGTCTGCCAACTTTTGCCAGTGCACAGTGACACTCATATCTAGTGCAACCGTAGTGTGCAGTGAAATAAAACAACCCTTTTTTTACTGTAATCGATTGAATATCAGTAGCCTGCCTAAAGGCGTGTGTGTGAGGCCTATTGCATCTAGTCTGCCAACTTTTGCCAGTGCACAGTGACACTCATATCTAGTGCAACCATAGTGTGCAGTGAAATAAAACAACCCTTTTTTTACTGTAATCGATTGAATATCAGTAGCCTGCCTACAGGCGTGTGTGTGAGGCCTATTGCATCTAGTCTGCCAACTTTTGCCAGTGCACAGTGACACTCATATCTAGTGCAACCATAGTGTGCAGTGAAATAAAACAACCCTTTTTTTACTGTAATCGATTGAATATCAGTAGCCTGCCTAAAGGCGTGTGTGTGAGGCCTATTGCATCTAGTCTGCCAACTTTTGCCAGTGCACAGTGACACTCATATCTAGTGCAACCATAGTGTGCAGCGAAATAAAACAACCTGTTTTTTACTGTAATCGATTGAATATCAGTAGCCTGCCTACAGGCGTGTGTGTGAGGCCTATTGCATCTAGTCTGCCAACTTTTGCCAGTGCACAGTGACACTCATATCTAGTGCAACCATAGTGTGCAGCGAAATAAAACAACCTGTTTTTTACTGTAATCGATTGAATATCAGTAGCCTGCCTACAGGCGTGTGTGTGAGGCCTATTGCATCTAGTCTGCCAACTTTTGCCAGTGCACAGTGACACTCATATCTAGTGCAACCATAGTGTGCAGTGAAATAAAACAACCCTTTTTTTACTGTAATCGATTGAATATCAGTAGCCTGCCTAAAGGTGTGTGTGTGAGGCCTATTGCATCTAGTCTGCCAACTTTTGCCAGTGCACAGTGACACTCATATCTAGTGCAACCATAGTGTGCAGCGAAATAAAACAACCTGTTTTTTACTGTAATCGATTGAATATCAGTAGCGTGCCTAAAGGCGTGTGTGTGAGGCCTATTGCATCTAGTCTGCCAACTTTTGCCAGTGCACAGTGACACTCATATCTAGTGCAACCGTAGTGTGCAGTGAAATAAAACAACCCTTTTTTTACTGTAATCGATTGAATATCAGTAGCCTGCCTAAAGGCGTGTGTGTGAGGCCTATTGCATCTAGTCTGCCAACTTTTGCCAGTGCACAGTGACACTCATATCTAGTGCAACCATAGTGTGCAGTGAAATAAAACAACCCTTTTTTTACTGTAATCGATTGAATATCAGTAGCCTGCCTAAAGGTGTGTGTGTGAGGCCTATTGCATCTAGTCTGCCAACTTTTGCCAGTGCACAGTGACACTCATATCTAGTGCAACCATAGTGTGCAGCGAAATAAAACAACCTGTTTTTTACTGTAATCGATTGAATATCAGTAGCGTGCCTAAAGGCGTGTGTGTGAGGCCTATTGCATCTAGTCTGCCAACTTTTGCCAGTGCACAGTGACACTCATATCTAGTGCAACCGTAGTGTGCAGTGAAATAAAACAACCCTTTTTTTACTGTAATCGATTGAATATCAGTAGCCTGCCTAAAGGCGTGTGTGTGAGGCCTATTGCATCCAGTCTGCCAACTTTTGCCAGTGCACAGTGACACTCATATCTAGTGCAACCATAGTGTGCAGTGAAATAAAACAACCCTTTTTTTACTGTAATCGATTGAATATCAGTAGCCTGCCTACAGGCGTGTGTGTGAGGCCTATTGCATCTAGTCTGCCAACTTTTGCCAGTGCACAGTGACACTCATATCTGATGTCACAGTAGCTTGCACGCATAGTACCACTAATCGTAAAAAAAATGACAGGCAGAGGCAGGCCACCCCGCAGGGGCCGTCGTGGTCATGGTGCTGTGATTCCCTTTGGCCCTAGAATAATGCCCAGTTTTCAGAGGCAACGTACCCTGAACTTAAACAGTTCTGAGGACATGGTTGACTGGCTAACACAGGACACCCAATCTTCTACAGCTTCCGCTCGGAACCTAGACGCACCATCCTCCTCCAGCTTAGCTTCGGGCACCTCTCCAGTTACCACTCGCCTGCCTGCCGCCACCACCAACACTAGCACCAAAGCCGCTTCACTTGATCCGTCAGCAGAGTTATTTACAGATCCGTTGGAAGAAATGAGTGATGCACAAATATTAGTGCCAGAGGATGTAGATAACAGGGATATGTACCAGTCAGGCAGCATTACACACATGGACGTACGGTCTGATGATGACGATGATGATGTTGTACCCGGTGCTGCTTCCTTTGTTGAGTTGTCAGATACAAGTGAAGAAGTTGATGATGACGATGGGGGTCAGCCAGACAGCACGCCAGTCAACACATGCTGTTGCCAACACCAGAATGCCGTCATTGCAGAGCTCAGCAGTGTAGCAATTTTTTTGTGTGTCTGCCTGTGACAACAGCGATGCCATTTGCAACCTGTGCGAAAAGAAACTGAGTCGTGGGAAGTCCAACACCCACCTAGGTACAATTTCTTTGCGAAGGCACATGATGTCACATTACAAACACCTATGGGATCAACACATGAGTACAAGCAGCACACAAAGTGAAAGCCGCCATCCTCCTCCTGGTTCAGCATCTTCAGCCACGTCAACCACTGCTGCCATGCTTGCCCCCTCTCAACCACCGGCCACTCCGTGTCTCGCCCTGAGCAGTCCCTGCTCATCTGCCCACAGTCAGGTGTCTGTCAAGGACATGTTTGAGCGTAAGAAGCCAATGTCACAAAGTCACCCCCTTGCCAGGCAACTGACAGCTGGCTTGTCTGAACTCTTAGCCCGCCAGCTTTTACCATACAAGCTGGTGGAGTCTGAGGCGTTCAAAAAATGTGTAGCTATTGGGACACGGCAGTGGAAGGTACCCGGCCGAAATTTCTTTGCACAAAAGGTAAATCCCCAACCTGTACTCGATTGTGCAAAAGGAAGTAATGGCATCTCTGGCACACAGTGTTGGGGCAAGGGTCCATCTGACCACGGATACCTGGTCTGCAAAGCATGGTCAGGGCAGGTATATCACCTACACTGCGCATTGGGTAAACCTGGTGACGGCTGCCAAGCATGGAATACGTGGCTCTGCAGAGGAGTTGGTGACACCGCCACGACTTGCAGGCAGGCCTGCTGCCACCTCCTCTACTCCTCCTACTCCATCCTCTTCCATAACCTCCTCAGCTGAGTCCTCTTCTGCTGCTGCTATGTCTTGCTCCACATCAACGGCACCCCCAGCTCTACATGTACTATTCCACATCCCGGATAAGGCAGTGTCACGCCGTCTTGGGGTTGAATTCCCTGAAAGCAGAGAGTCACACCAGACCAGCACTCCTGTCCGCCCTGAACGCACAGGTGGATCAGTGGCTGACTCCGCACCAACTGGAGATCGGCAAAGTGGTTTTTGACAACGGAAGAAATTTGTTGGCGGCATTGAATTTGGGCAAGTTGACACATGTGCCGTGCATGGCACATGTGTATAATTTGATTGTACAACGCTTTGTGCATAAGCACCCAGGCTTACAGGATATCCTGAAGCAGGCCAGGAAGGTGTGTGGCCATTTCAGGCGTTCCTACACGGCCATGGCGCACTTTACAGATAACCAGCGGCAAAACAACATGCCAGCGAGGCACTTGATTTTAGACAGCCTGACACGTTGGAATTCAACACTAATAATGTTCGACCGCCTGCTCCAACAAGAAAAGGCCGTTAACGAGTATTTGTATGAACGGGGTGCTAGGACAGCCTCCGCGGAGCTGGGCATTTTTTTGCCACGTTACTGGACGCCCATGCGCAATGCCTGTAGGCTTATGCGTCCTTTTGAGGAGGTGATAAACCTGGTCAGTCGCACCCAGGGCACCATCAGCGACATATCATTTGTTTTCTTCCTGAAGCGTGCCCTGCGAAGAGTGCTGGATCAGGCCATAGATGAGCTTGAAGAGGAAGAGGAAGAGTTGTGGTCACCATCACCGCCAGAAACAGCCTTATTAGCATCGCTTGCTGGACCTGCAGCAACGCTGGAAGAGGATTATGAGGAAGAGGAGTCAGAGGAGGAATGTGGCTTTGAGGAGGAGGAGGAAGACCAACCACAACAGGCATCCCATGGTGCTCGTTGTTACCTATCTGGTACCAGTGGTGTTGTACGTGGCTGGGGGGAAGAACATACCTTCAGTGAGATCACTGAGGACGAGGAACGGGACATGACTAGCTCGGCATCCAACCTTGTGCAATTGGGGTCTTTCATGCTGTCGTGCCTGTTGAGGGACCCTCGTATAAAAAGGATGAAGGAGAACGACCTGTACTGGGTGTCCACGCTACTAGACACCCGGTATAAGCAGAAAGTGCCTGAAATGTTACCGAATTACCACAAGTCGGAAAGGATGCAGCACTACGAAAATAAATTAAAAAGTATGCTTCACACAGCGTTTAAGGGTGATGTCACAGCACAAAGGCAATCTATCAGCGGAAGAGGTGAACATAATCCTGCTCCTTCCACGACCACGCCGGCAAGGAGAGGACGCTTTACAGACGTTTTGTTGATGGAGGACATGCAGAGCTTTTTAAGTCCTATGCATCGCCACAGCCTTTCGGGGTCCACCCTCAGAGAACGTCTCGACCGTCAGGTAACAGACAACCTCGCCATAACTACAGATATCGACACTATGAGGAGCGATGAACCCCTTGACTACTGGGTGTGCACGCTTGCCCTGTGGCCTGAGCTATCCCAATTTGCCATAGAACTTCTGTCCTGCCCCGCTTCAAGTGTCCTGTCAGAAAGGACCATCAGTGCACCAGGAGGTTTTGTCACTGATAAGAGAAGTCGCCTAGGTCAAAAAAGTCTAGATTACCTCACCTTTATTAAGATGAATGAGGGATGGATCCCGAAGGGACTGACAGTGGGCGATACATTTGATTAAAAAAGGCCTGATAGATGAGCTGCCTTGAGCTAATAATGGTCCACACGCTGCTGTATTTTATCCCTGAATGCCAGATGACTTGCGTGACTTATCCGCCACCAACTAGGGTTCAAGACACAATGTTTTAGGGCACTTTCTGCCTGGCAAACTAACATCAATTTTTCTGGTCGCTGCAACAATACCTAATTTTTGCATTTAAATTATTTTATTTTAGAAGGCGTACAGCATGTAATGAAAAATAAAGCAGTTGTGCAAAAATACATATTTACATTAGAGACATTTTGTGAAAGTTAGCTGGCTATTCCTTCTTATTTTTACTTTTTAGGTTAATAATTTTTCTTATTTTTTACTGTGATTGCAATTTAAGAGATACCTAAACCATGGTAAAACAGACAATAGTAAAGAGTATATCTGCAGGAAACACCAAAGTCCTTTAGCTATCATCCCTACAGCAGTATTAGCTTATTATTTACAATATCTAACCTGGGCAATCACCCTTGGGTTACCCTAGGGCAAGCTTCAGTATGCGACCTCTCCTTTCCTGGGATGATTTTGCTGCCGGTTGCTTCTGAAGGGTCTCCAGGGCTCCCCCACTCCGTTCCTTCCTCCAGTGTCGCTTCCACCAGTAACAAATGTTTTATATTTGTAAAGTGACCCAATGAGCTCCCTTGATAGAGGTTTATCTTTACAAATTATGGAGAACCAATTTAAGACCGGTGTCCCCTGTTTTTGGGTCAGGGAGTGTGTGAAATGCCTCAGCCTACAGTAATTGTAATGTTCTGACAGCGGTAGCTCATGCTTGTCCCTCAGTTCCTCATAGGTGAGCATCTGGCCCTTTACTAACCAGTCTATCTAGTTTCGTTGACCTCCACCAGTGTTGTGATGTTGTGCTCATGTGTTTCGGGGCCTGAGGGTGGTCAAGAAACCTGTGTGTTTCTTGGCCCATTTCCAGTATGATAGTGAGTGTCTGATTAGGGGGTTTGGCAAGTTTTTAGGGCTCTGAGGCAATTCTGATAGCCAAGCCACCTTGTCCCAGGTTAAGGGCCTTAAAGTGTGGTTCTCTAAACACACACAGGCCGGTTGATGACATATAGAATGTGCTATTGGGAGGAAAGATTGGTGATGTAACAGGTATTAAACTGATAGGAATGAGTATTACAACTTAATACACCTCTCCTATCTGGTGGCACCTTAGATTGCTTGTGCAGTGCCCCAAATTTGAAGTAGGAGGTCCAACCAAGCATCTTTTTCCATCTTCCTGTTCCAAAAATCCATGCCATATACACATCCCCTGATAGGTAACGTAACAGGTATTAAACTGATAGGAATGAGTATTATAACTTAATACACCTCTCCTATCTGGTGGCACCTTAGATTGCACGTGCACTGCCCCAAATTAGAAGTAGGAGGTCCGACCAAGCATCTTTTTCCATCTCCCTGTTCCAAAAATCCATGCCATATACACGTCCCCTAATAGTGGAGGTAACAGGGATTAAACCGATAGGAATAGTACTACTTAACAGTACACACCTTATAATAACGCAGACAGAGGCAACGTGTATAATCTTCCATGCTGTGCAGTGGAAGCCCCCAGACTCTGACCTGTGTATAATATTCCATGCTGGGCAGTGGAAGCCCCCAGACTCTGACCTGTGTATAATATTCCATGCTGTGCAGTGGAAGCCCCCAGACTCTGACCTGTGTATAATATTCCATGCTGGGCAGTGGAAGCCCCCAGACTCTGACCTGTGTATAATATTCCATGCTGGGCAGTGGAAGCCCCCAGACTCTGACCTGTGTATAATCTTCCATGCTGGGCAGTGGAAGCCCCCAGACTCTGGGAGTCTGAAGAAGAGGAGTCAGAGGAGAAAGGTGGCTTTGAGGAGGTGGAAGACCAAACACAGCAGGCGTCCCAGGGGGCTTGTTGTCACCTTTCGGGGACCCGTGGTGGCTGGGTGGAGGAAGAGACATTCAATGACATCAGTGAGGACAAGGAACGGGACATGGCTAGCTTGGTATCCAACCTTGTGCAAATGGGGAGTTTGCGGTTGTGCAAAGGGACTGTTTGCGGTTGTTTGCGGTGCATTAAACGGGGAGATTGGTCTGTTACTGTGAAGCGGGTGTAACCCTTACACTACCTGATCGATACAACATCATACCTGATGTTTTAAAGCATGTTATTCCAAACAATTTAGGAATGTTAGGTAATTTATGCCCTTTATGGCTTAAAACCAGACTCTGCATCAACTATGTAATTTTCCGTGGGAGTTTTGCCATGGATCCCCCTCCTGCATGCCACAGTTCAGGTGTTAGTCCCGTTGAAACAACTTTCCCATCACTATTGTGGCCAGAAAGAGTCCCTGTGGGTTTTGAAATTCGCCTGCCCATTGAAGTCTATGGCGTTTCGCCGATGTTCGTCCGAAATTTGATGTTCGCGACATCACTACATACAATACCTACAATATAATACAATACAATTAAATACCATACAATACAGCCGTATCTAATAAGAATACATCCTATCTATCTAATATACATCCCCCAATCTATATAAATAAATACGATAATCTAATATACATCCTATCTATCTAATATACTTCCACCAAACTATCTAAATAAATACCACAATCTAATATACAATACATGCTATGCTATCTATATAAAACACATACCCCTAGCTAACATACAATAATTGCTATCTATATATAAAAGTATCTAATTCTAAGCTAAAATAAAACAATTAAGACCACTTACCTTTGCAAATGTCCATTCAGATCAGGCACCTAGGGAAAAAAAAATAAAAAAATTAGTGCAACACGTTTACAGTAAATACTAAACATTCTAAATATTATACTCACCTTTCCGGCATGTCCCGTCGTTATTCTCTGTTGCGCCACCTGTTAAAAAAAAGATAACATTAATACATAAACATAAAAACAAAATAAACATAATCTACATTGTACTTACCTCCCTGCTATGTCTCCTGCCTCCTGCTCCTCTTCTGCCACACCCTGTAAAAAAAAAAAAAAAATACTTACATCCGCACTCACGGACATCCCCGACGAAAATAGGCTATGGCGCCTTCTGATTGGTTGAAATCTGTGTCTATTAAATTCACCCAATCAGGAGGCGCCAATGTGTGATCCAATCTGAAAGGGATACACCCTAAAATCTCACTCTGATTGGATAATGCACCTGTCAATCTTTATTTAAACCAATCAGAAGGCGCAGATGCCTTCAGCCAATCACAATGGATTACACCCCCACAGGGTGATTGGCTGGAGGCATCTGCGCATTCTGATTTTTTGCACTGACAATAGCCAATCACAATGGAATACACCCCCACATACTGATTGGTGAAGGATTTGCGCCTTCTCATTGGCTATTGTCAATGTCAATCAGTATTACAGCCAATGGGAAGGCGCAGATTTCTTCACTAATCAGTACGTGGGGGTGTATCCCATTGTGATTCACTGATGGCAATAAAGCCTTCGGATTGGTTCAAATAAAGATTGACAGGTGCGTTATCCAATCAGAGTGGGATTTTGGGGTGTATCCCTTTCTCATTGGTTCACAATTGGCGTCTTCTCATTGGCTGAATTTGATAGATAGCGTTTTCAGCCAATCAGAAGCCGCCATTGCCAATTTTATCCTGGAACACTCCGTAGGGCGGATGTGTGTTTTTTTTTTATGAGCGCGGATGCTTCTGGGGCACAACACGAGGAGGCCGGAGACATCGCGGGGAGGTAAGTATAATGTAGATTGTGTTTATTTTACTTGGTTTCATGTTTATGTATGTGTGCTAATGTAATGTTTTTTTTTAACAGGGGCCGCGCCGCAGAAGCAAAGATGATGGAGGACGGGACATGCTGGAACAGGACATGCTGGAAAGTTGAGTATAATATTTAGAATATTTAGAATGTTTAGTTATTTTATGTAAACGTGTTGTATTCATTTTTTTTAACCTTTTTTACCCTAGGTTGGTGATCTGAAGAAACATCTCAAAGGTAAGTGGTCTTAATTATTTTATTGTAGCTTAGAATTAGGGTTGCTATATAGAGATAGCATTTATTGTATATTAGATAGATAGGGGGATGCATAGTACATACATAGTATTTATTGTATATTAGATAGATAGGGGGATATATATTAGATAGATAGTATTGTATATTAGATATGGGGGATGTATATTAGATAGGGGGATATATATTAGATAGGGGGGTGTATATTAGATAGGGGTGTATTGTATTGTATTTAATTGTATTGTATTGTATTTAATTGTATTGTATGTAATTGTATTGTATTGTATTATATTGTATGTATTGTATTGTATGTATTATATGTATTTCCTTTTCAGGTGTGTAATTTTTTTTTCTGTAGTGGGGGGGGGGTGTAATGTATTTTTTTATTTTCTGTAATGTTCCTTTTTTATGTTTTGTGACTTAGGTTTTTTTTTCTGTAATGTACAATTTTTATTTTTGGTGATTTTAGTTTTTTTTATTTTATGTAATGTAGATTTTTGATTTTTGATTACTTTAGTTTTTTTGATTTCTGTAATTACAGTGGTGGGAAAGGGGTTATTAGGGGGTAGTTAGGTAGCGTAGGTGTTAATAGGTTAGTTTAGAGGGTGTTTAGTTGATATTTAATGTTTTATTGGGGGTATAGTGCAGTGTAGTGTTTCTACTTAGTGTCATGATGGTCCTTGAGGACTGTCATGGCACTTATGTGGTTAATGTTGGGTTGCAACAGGCCCATAATGGTCATAATATACCCATATGGGACTGATGGGGTTAAATAGAGGCTTATGAGGGTCTGGATAGACCCCCATAAGTGACCGGGTTAAAATGGTGTAGGGCTTACACTTTGGGTCATAAGGGTTCTGGATGACCCTCATGGCACTTATAGTGTTATTACATGCGTTCATTAGTGTGTTAGAGGGGTCTATATAGTTGAGCCACACAGTACACTCACATTGTGTGGCAAACAGCATTTCAACACTTTCTTTTATAACAACCCATCACACCTCCAAGATGACTCCTGCTTTGCTAAGGAAACTGAAGGTAAAGGTGATGGACTAGACAAGTATGTCTACAGACCAAAACCCTATTAAGCATCTGTGGGGCATCCTCAAATGGAAGGTGGGGGGTGCAAGATCTCTTAAATCCACCAGCTCCATGATATCATCATGGAGGAATGGAAGAGGATTCAAGTGGCAGCCTGTAAAACTCTGGTGAACTCCATGAACACGAGGGTTAAGGCAGTGCTGGAAAATAATCCATATTCCATGTCCAGTACTCATACAGTTAATAGATGGGAGATCCATCTAACACCTAACCCAAGAAATAATACTTCTAACTGTCACTGTTGATTCCCTCCCCTAAGAAACCCTGATACTTGATTTGGTCCATAATTCACTGTTTCCTTTCAAACTAGGTCTTCCTGGGTTATAATTAAATAATCCTTCTTTTTACTGAACACAGAGGAAGATCAATTTCTCTTTGGTATACTGTCAGTATAATTGTTTCTCTTGCTTCCAGTTTCTGTGCTGTTGACAGTATGTCTGATCCCTGCTCCATACAATGTCTTCTCGTATATTACCTCCTCCTCAAAGAGTGTATGACTGCCTACTGATCTGTTACTGGATGCAAAGACTATAGATTTCCTAGAACTTATTTCTCCTGTGGGAATCATGATGGATCCTAAAAAGTTTCTACTCTGCATACTTTTACAGGAAATTCATTTGTGACTTTTCCAAGATCATGCAACCTATCACACTGATTTTAAAATACTATTTTGCCTTCCCATGGACTGAACAAGTTCAAATTGCATTTGACCATCTTACACATGGATTCACCATCACTCCTATCCTGGTCCATTAATTTATAGCTCAACCTTATATACTTGAAAGTAGATACTTCCGAAGAGGCCATAGGTGTTCATTTGTCAGGTACACAAAATCTGCTTCATCCCATCTGTTTTCACTCCAGAAAAAAAGAGAAAAGAATGATGAGGTGGGGAATTTTGAGCTTCTTGTCATTAAACACGAAGTAGAAGAATGGAGACATTATTTAGAAGGAACTGCACACCCTATCCTTCTAAACACTGACTATAAAAATCTAGAGTATCTGTAATCCACACAGAGACTGAAATCACACCAACCCCACTGGGCTATGTTGCTCACAAGATTATGTTTCCACATCACGTATAGACCTGAGTCAAGGAATGGCAAGGCATATGCCCTTTTTAGACTTTACTACCTTTGCCACAAAGATACCTGAAAACCAGACTACCTACTGCCTCCAAGTACTTTTCAGCCATTCACAAATTTTACATATTTCAAAAATGCTGTATTTTAGAGGATGTTTACTTAGGGCCTCAATCAATTTGGGATATGTAACTTGCAAAATTAAATATTTTTAACTGCAGGAGCACAGTAATGTTACATTTGCATTCAATTGCCTTCACTTGTACAATTACTCACTTGAAATGCGTAAATCCATGCTTTGCCAGTAAAGTTAAGGAAGCAAGATTACCTGATGCTCTCAAAGTTATACCAGTCATTTACAGAATTTCGTTCTGCAACATAGGAGCCAATAGAAAAAGACAAAGAGCAACATAATTGACAGGGAGAGTTAATACAACTATGAGTCTCCCGTCCCAATGTTGACCATCCTGTAAAGCTTTCCCAGTTAACACACAGTCAGAGTTTTTTTTAGATTGAGAGAGAGCAAGAAATTTGAGAGGTTGATTTAAAATATGGCTTATAGAGTGGTAAAATGTAATCATTATGATTTTAATAAGTGTATTTTATAAAATATGTGTCATTTTATAAATCCATTGATTCTTGATAAATTGTAAGAGCTGGGTTTCTCAAATATCCAAAGATCCCTGCTGTGAAGGTATTGTTACTACACGGCAAAAGGCTTTTGGCCTCAGGAAGAATAACCAAAGGAGCGGCTGTGTGTGGGGATTTTTGTTAAAACTAGTTTTTATGGAGTTTGGGGGAGGTGATAAGGTTTTTGTTATTAGAAATTAGTTGTTTGAGAGTGTCATTCACTCAAAGCCCGCAGTGCCAGTCATTCCAAAGCCAGACAGAGTCAAGAGGAAGAAAGCTAAGCAGAGCAGAGCAGAGCAGAACTGAGCAATTGTGTGAATCGTGACCAGAATCATAATGATATGTACCTTGAGATGTACCTTGACTCTTTTTGGGTTAGTATATAGCAATAGAATGTAAAAATGTGTCTAGCAATGTAGAATTTATAAGTTTATTTATTTATTGTAAATATTGGTTTTATCCCAATATGTCTAAACCAATTGTGTAACAGTATCTTGATATATGTACAATATATATATATATTTAATTAAACCTTATTTGTCTGTAGTATTTATAGAAATTTATATTATATTAGCGACTTGCCCATGAAAAAACTGTTTGCCACACAATGTGAGTGTCTGAGATTCTTAACCTTTATTTTATCTACAAATAAATACAAAACTTTGAATAAAACTTTTTATTTTTGTAACTTTCAACTTCTATATCACCAACAGGTATAGAATATATATATTTTCAATATTAACTCTTTTAATTGTCATATATGGAATAACAATATAACAATGTCTGAAGTTTTCATGAATACATATTGTAAACCATGATATAAAAGTTTGTAACATGCAACTTGTTTTTTAAACAATCTTGAATCATTTGTTTTAACAATACTAACATTTTGAATTGATAGTTATCCATGAATAACAGAATGCTATGTAAACTTTCAGTAAATAACTATTTAGAAAAATTACATGCTTTGTAACATTCATTTTTGTTTTTAAACTCTTGTTAAACTAAATCAGCATTGAATCCAGGGGACGGCAAACAATAAAAACCCCCATTGAAACTTAGCCAATTGTATCAAAGAGGGAAAAAAATGAATTCCTTCCTGACCCCATTAACTGGCGATCAGATAACTCCCCGAATCAATACTCTCTAGTTTAATTATACAGTTCAATGTATTAACAAATGGTGAAACTTGTAGTAACATAAATCCTTGACTATATACAATATACAATGAACCAACTTTCCACAACTTTGAACATACAATGTTAACATGTGAAATAGTAACATAAAACAATAACATTTAACCTTCAAGTTAAAGAAAATGCCACCTAATTGTTTTGTGGGGCCAATCATGTAAAAAGGTAACTTCTAACACATTCCAATCTGTATAACCACTGTTTACTGTTGTTTTTCTTTTCTTTACTTTTTTTTGTTCTTGTTGTACTTTGTGCAAATGGCACATAGAGCTTCCTAAATGAAATAGCCGTCCCCTATTTAAAGAGTCCCAGTTAGCCACAATTTTAACCTGGAAGTAAAACCACTGTTCTCTATGTTTTTTTGCCATTGTATATAGTTTCTTATTGAAATAGTGGTCCTCTAAAATCAGTCCGAGTAACATAAAATTCATTGATTCATTTTAATATTTTGTTGTTTAGATTCAAGGCATCTATATTTTGCTTGCAATGTCTGAGTAATCCTTGTTATTGATGGTATTGAGGAAGATTGTTGAAATTATTGGTTCATTGCAATCATTTCTGGTGGAATTTGAACAGCATCATCAGGTAAATTATTTATTTTTGGTTGATTTCCTTCTCCAATCTGAATGAGCCAATCATGGAATTAATTTTGGCCCTCAGATCTCATATTTACTTCTAATTTAAGGTGTGTAAATATTTTCCACAGCTTACTTCTTTTTATACACATTTCAACAATGTCAGTCCAATTGCCATGTGGCACCACAGGCAATGTTTGCCTAAAATCTCCTCCTAACAATATCACCTTTCCACCAAATGGCAAATCATTAGCCATAACTTATTTTAATAATCGATCAGTACATTGCAGGGCATGACATGACATCATCTATTATAATTAATTTACTCTTGTGATTTTTTTTTGCTTGTAATGAATTAATTCGAATATCCAACACTGATGTTTCCAGAATGGGAACTGGCAGTTTATATCCACTAGTTCTACCACCTTCTAACAAAAGTGCAGCAATTCCAGTGGTTGCAAATGGCAGTGCTATTTGACCCTGTGCTCGAATGCAACTCATCAACAACTTATATAGATACGTTTTTTTTTTATCCACCAGGGCCATCCAGATAGAAATAACGCTCTTTGAGCATGTCATCTTCTATTGCATTTGTGATGGCGTTAAATGCTTCCAACTGCATTGCACTTAAATTTCCATTTTTTTCTTGTGTTTTTTGGTATTCAATGTCAGTGTCATACTCATCAAAATTAATTTCATCTATAATTCCTGCATCAGGCAGATTAAAATTGGCACAATTTAATCCATGACAGAGAAAGATTTCCTGTATTTCCATTAATGCTTTCAATACCGAAATGGTCTCATTGTAACGTTTCAAGAAATCTTCACACATATGTAATTTAAAAGTTTCCCGCAAAGTTAATGCATCAGGTACATTGCAAAAGATGCAAATGAAAGCAAATTGTTCTCTCAATTGCTTTGGCCTTTGACATAGTGCTGTTTCCTCTAGACATCTCTCCCATTCTGTATCATCTGCCAGAAAGTTTTGGTGTCTTGCAGCTAACTGGAAAGTATCATAAACTAAGTCATTGACTGTGCATAAATGTTCATAACTTTGTGCACCGGGAACATAAAATAAGTAATCTTAAACTGAAACGTTCAATGTCTCGTGGACTGACTGTATAAATTCTTGGGATAATTTTATAATTATGTTTTTTTCTTTGTCTCCATTCACCATTTACGAATACGTGGTGATTTGGAATGTCAATGTATAAAAATTGTCTGGCCTGAGTGTCCTGACAATTTAATTGAACCCAAGCAGTAAGCGTTGTTGCTCTATGTTCACTTTGTGCTAAAGCATTTCTTTCATTGCTTTGTGGCAAATGGACAGCTAATCGATACACAGCATGTGACCGATCATGTATCTCAAATTTGAGCAGACGCTACATTGCTTCTGGAGCACTTATATAGCGAGCATCTAAATAAGATGAAAGTTTGTCACGTAAAATTGGATTTTCTTTTTCATTTTGTGCACCTTGCACAACAACAGTTGCTGCATCATATCCATTTTATATATTGATACAACTATTTGATGGATTTGATAGATGTGCAAGCTTCCACATTGATATGTGCATTCTACTTCATCAGCAAATGTGGATTGTATGGAACCACATATCTATTATCGACCTTTTGGCCACTGATAATAGCTGTTTGCCCTTCTCTTCTTTTATACAACGGATATCCATCACAATTAGCCTAAGTCTGCATTTGAAGTTGTTTTGGAAACTCTTTTATGCATTTTTTTCCGTACATGGTGAATTTGGATTGATATCTTCACATGGACCATGTATCATTCTATGAGTTACAATCTCATAAAGTTTGGAATGTTTCTCTGGATGTGGCAGTTCAGCAGTAATTACTGAATCCACTCTGTCTGCCGTATTCAATTTATCTTTTTCTTGCAAGATTAAAAGTATATGTGCATGTGGTAAGCCTCTTTTTTTAAATTCAATGGTATAAAAAGCCACACATTTCCCAAATAAGTCTGCTTTAGTTATATCATGAATTAATTCATTTTATTTTATTTTGAATACTCTTGCCACCAAATTTGGTCGGTCAGAAGTAGTTTGTCCAAGCTGTAAATGTTCTTTGATCTCTGGCCATTGTGGATTACATGTAAATGTAATGAATAAATCTGGTTTGCCAAATTTTAGTGACAATAGCCATGGCATCATTGTATCTTCCTCGAATATTGTGAGGAGATCCTTGGAAAGAGGATGGCAAAATCATTGCTCATCCAGCAGGAAGGTCTCTGTTTGCAGCCAATTCAGCGACATAATCCATCAATCCACAATATTGTTCTACTTGAAGCTTGTTTTGTTGACATTTGACAAAATTTAGATTATTTGCTTCAACTTGTAGATAGGAATCAATAATCCATTGCTGTGTGAGTTTTCGACCACATAAAATAGGATTAAAATGACCCGAACATCAGTTTGTGCCACTTTATATTCCAGCATGGAAATATTGTTTCTAACACGAACTTTACTATTGGGATAACTTTGCAATTGTAATTTTGGTTGCCATCCTGGCTCCCCATTTGGAAAGAAAATGGGATATGTCATTGGAATTAAAATTTTTATGTTTATAAAAGGTTGTTTTTGATTGTGTGGATATATTCTAATAAGGACATATAACTGTGAAAATGTCCTTTGTTCTCCTGATTCTGTTTGTAAATGTGAAGTCCGGTGGTATATTTGTCCTTGGACTTTAAAACAGTAAGGACTATGTTCTGGGACATTTTTCGGCTAATGTTGCACCCATTGAAACTGCACTGTTATAAGGCCGAATGTTTTTCTTAAAATTGGTGTAATTTGGAAATGTAGGATCACTCCTTATACTTTCTAAATATTCTGGAAATGTGTGTCTTTCTGGAAGTCTTACCTTTCCTTTCTGACAGCAATTAATAAACTCTCCATCAGTTGGTCCTTCTTTCAGAAAATGATAGGCCCCACAAAACTGACAAACCACATTCATTAATCCACAATAATGAGTGTCTACTGTTAGTGCTTTAAATAAAGGACTATCATGAGCTTCCTCAATATAGATCTCAGTACAACTTTCTATATCTACATTGGTGTCATCTCTATCAACATTGGTGTCAGGAGGCAATATTGGGTAATTAGAGAATGTTTGAGACATTTTTTTGTTACTTTTCTTTGAAGCTCCAGCAGACTAATTTTGTGCTTTTTTAGCCATTTTTCTTTTATTTAGAAGTCTCTGTCGATCTTCTTCTCTTAAACATTGTGAAGTCTCAGGGGTCTGTGCATCTCTATATTTCTGCTTCCTTTCCCTTGCCATTCTTCTTTTATATTCTTTCTTTTATTCTGCGTTGTCCGCCATTGTAATCTGTTATTGGAAATAGAGGTGTCAGAATTGCATTTGTTTTATTATATATATTTTTTAACCTGTCATATATTTCTAAAAACTTTAATGGTAATCTGTCTCTCTCTATGTGTGTGTCTGTGTCTGTGTGTGTCTCTGTGTGTGTCTCTGTTTGTGTGTGTCTGTCTGTGTATCTGTGTGTGTCTCTGTGTATGTGTGGCTCTGTGTGTGTGTGTGTCTCTGTGTGTGTCTGTGTGTGTGTCTCTGTGTGTGTGTGTCTCTCTCTCTGTCTCTCTCTGTCATGACTGCAAAACCATAAACAGGTAATCATGTGTTTCTAAAGAAGGGCAAAAGAGCTATTAGCAAACTATAGATTGACATGAAAAAAACTTCTGAAGTGTAATTCTCATTCATATAAAGATAAATGTGTTTTCATATATGTATTTTTTAATGAATGACAACCTGTGAATAATGTTGATGAAAAAACACTTAGAGACCTATGAAATTGTGATTTAACAAATTGAATAGTGCTCTATATAACCACAGAGCATATTTTGGTTATGGAAGTTTTTAGTTACCTTCTATCCAAAAGCAAGGTCTTCACTAAGTAAGACGTTGTGTTAAAAAATATGCCGTGTGCTTAAAAAGAGCTCTATTTAATAGGGCAGCTTGCAATTTAATAAGGCTGTTTATCCTGTTTTTATAAAGAATGTCATCAATAATGATACCTGTCAATTAGATGTGATAGCAACTGAAATACTGCAGACGTCACTCTGTGTCTTCAGGGAGGTGCAGAGATGATGGATCTGTAAAATGATATATAAAGGGTTTGTAATATATTTTTTAATTAATTTCTGAATCAATGAAAATATGCATTTTAATTAGCATACATAGCAAACGTAAATCCTAATCATCAATATAGGGCAAATGCATTGTAAAATGTTAAAAAGTGTCCAAATATACTAAATGTATTTAAATATTTAACTGCTTCTAAGGTCCTATCCCTGTTAGACAATGAGTAGTAACATAATGATGAATTAATGAATGAAAGAATACAATTAATAAAAGAATGTAAAAGTGTTATCACTGCAAAATCTAAACATGTAGACATGTTTTCGTAAAGAAGGGCAAACAGAAATAGCTATGAGCAAAGTATAAATTGGCGTGAAACCCTTTTTTTTGCTATCACATGAATTAATCAATAAATCAAGATATGATGTGTAATTAATCAATACATCAAGATATGATGTAAAAATGTAATTAGTTAAAACATCAATAGCTAAGTATATATGTCTTCCTTTTTTTCCCTTGTAATTATTGATTATTTTATTAAATGAAAGACTTAAACTAATTAAGCAATATCTGTCATCAGTGGCCTCCAAAAAATACTTAATGCTATATTTGTAAAGAATGTCATCATGAAATCATATACCTATGAAGTAGATGTTCTATAATGTGAAATCCTGCAGAGGAGACTCCTATGTTCAGGTAGGTGGAGACCTGAGAAATCTGTGAAAAGATGTAAAAATCATATTTCATTTTTTGTTTGAATGAATGTATGAATCATTGAAAGTACTTGTTGTCCTTGTCATACATGCATCTAATAAAAGGAATTTAAATATTGAATTGCTTACAATGTCCTATGCATTGTGAAATAGACAATCTATATTTTTATAACGATTTGTGATGATTAATTAATTAATATTGATTAATTAATTAATAACATTGCTTAACGCAAATCAATACTTAATGCTATATTTGTAAAGAATGTCATCACAAAATCATATACCTGTGAAGTTGATGTTCTATAATGTGAATTCCTGCAGAGGCGACTCCTGTGTTCAGGCAGGTGGAGTCCTGAGAAATCTGTAAAAAGATGTTAAAATCATATTTAATTTTTTGTTTGAATGAATGTATGAATCATTGAAAGCACTTGTTGTCCTTGTCATACTTGCATCTAATAAAAGGAATTTAAATATTTAATTGCTTACAATGTCCTATGCATTGTGAAATAGACAATCTATAATTTTATAACGATTTGTGATGATTAATTAATTAATATTGATTAATTAATTAATAACATTGCTTAACGCAAATCAATACTTAATGCTATATTTGTAAAGAATGTCATCACAAAATCATATACCTGTGAAGTTGATGTTCTATAATGTGAATTCCTGCAGAGGCGACTCCTGTGTTCAGGCAGGTGGAGTCCTGAGAAATCTGTAAAAAGATGTAAAAATCCTATTTCATTTTTTGTTTGAATGAATGTATGAATCATTGAAAGCACTTGTTGTCCTTGTCATACTTGCATCTAATAAAAGGAATTTAAATATTGAATTGCTTACAATGTCCGATGCATTGTGAAATAGACAATCTCTATTTTTAGAACGATTTGTGATGATTAATTAATTAATATTGATTAATTAATAAATTAATAACATTGCTGAAGGAAAATCAATAATCCTTACAGCCTTATTAAATTGCAATTCAGGCAATTTAATAGAGCTATATATAAGCACAGAGCATATTTATTTAGATATGTGTTTTATTTACTGAAGACCTTGCTTTTGGATAGAAGTTCACTAACTGGCAACTTCTGGAATCAAAATATGCTCTGTGGTTATATAGAGCCGTATTGAATTTGGCGAATGTCAATTTACTAAGACTGTTAATCATTTTATTGAAAAAAAACAGCATTATTAAATTATATACCTGTGAAGGTGATCTTATTACAGATCAAATGCTGCAAACGTCACTCTGTGTAGTCAGGTGCCCAGATGGTAAAACTGTGAAATAAAATAAAAAGCATTGTTAATGTTTGTATGATGTTTAATTAGCATACATGCAAAATACAATGAAATGCACTATAAAATGTTACACTGTAAAATCTACCTATTTTGTGATGCATTTTAGCACATTTAATTTTAAATTGTTTAAAATAAATGACTAATTAAATAATTAATCATGAACATTAATAATTAAGCATCAACACAACAAAATAAGTGCATTAATAATGAAGACTAAAAACAAATATATAAAAGCAATGTAATAATTAAGCAGCAACACTGAAATATAAGTGCAGTGCAAAATGTACATATGTTTTCAGGCATTAAAAAAAAATTGTTCTATGAATGATCAATGAAGTAATTAATGAACATTAATAGTTGAGCATCAAGCATGAAATGTAAGTCCACTGTGAAATATACATCTTTTTTATCTCTTTTTTACTAAATGTGTTTTTATGACTAATTAATAATGAATTAATGAACATTAGTAATCTTAATGATTAATGAAGTAATAAATGAAGATTAATAGTCGAGCACCAACCCCAAAATGTAAGTCCATGTGAAATATATATATTTTCTGACTAATTAATTATTAATTAATGAATGGACATTACTAATTAATCAATGACTAAATATATTATAAAAAAATAATCAATAATGTAATGATAAAGTAAAGGTAGTGACAATTGTAAAAAAAAATGAAATAATTAATAAGTAATAAATTGATATCCATTAAAAATTAATGAATCAATTACCGTATATACTCGAGTACAAGCCGACCCGAGTATAAGCCGAGGCACCTATTTTACCACAAAATACTGGGTAAAATGAGTGACTCAAGTATAAGCCGAGGGTGGGAAATGTGCTGCCCCCTGTGTCCCTCTTGTGCCCTCTGTGTCCTCCTCATGTGTCCTCCTCTCTCTCCCGTGTCTCTTCTCCCCTCTCCCTTCCCTGTGTCTCTTCCCCCTCTCCCTTCCCTGTGTCTCTTCGCCCCTCTCCCTTCCCTGTGTATCTTCCCCCCCTCCTCATTCTCAACCTCCCTCCTCAACCCCACTCCTCATCCTCAACCTCCCTCCTCATCATCCCCCCTCATCCTCAACCTCCCTCCTCACCCCCCTCAACCTCAACCCCCTCCTCCTCAACCCCCATTCTCAACCTCCCTCCTCAACCCCTCTTCCTCAACCCCCCATCCTCAACCCCCTCTTCAACCCCCTCCCCAGTAATTTCTGCCTTTTTAAGTAGGATTTCAGGGGGTGTGATCATATGATCTGACAATATTTAAGCAACTTTGTAATTTACTTCTACACAGCCAATAGTAAATGAGACCATCATCATGACATCATTAAACATAGAGGTTGCATGTAACCTGCATTCAGAGGCTACAAATGAATTAGTGCCAATAAATGATATTTGCAGATTGGGCTTGCAATCAAGAAATCTAGCACTCTATAAAATGCATTACATTGTTGGTTCTAGTCCATGTTGGTTTCATGATATGTATTAAACCCTTGAGTCTCGGGATCAATATTACTCAGAAATATCATTTAAGAATAATATTTTCTTAATTGCATATTTGTGGGTTTGAGACTGTTGTTCAATTAATTCTAATGTGTTTCTATGCCTTTCCATATACAGTATTGTGGTTTAATAGCTGTTACATCTTTAGTAAGTGTTTGAAAAAACCCTTGTGAGTCCTGTTTAGTACTCATAATATTTTTGACAGAAACTTTTTTTTTTATTCATTTTTTTATTGAAGGGAATGGAGGTTGTAACAAGAGTAGATGAAACGAACAAAGTCAGCATGAATAGTGAACAATTAACATCTAGGAAAGCTTGAGTCTATTATTCCCTTCTTTTGTTTTTTTCTGTATTTATTTTACATCAGGATATAAATCTAAAGAGGGAAAAGAGGGAGGGACAACATAGGCAGGAGACTAAAGCGAGAAGAAAAAGGAAAAAGAGAAAGATACAGAGAAATGAAGGGATGTTTGTAGTTTTATGCTGCTCTTTCATCTGGTGTGAGTCTTTCTATCAATTTCACTGCCATCCAATTTGTAGTGTCCATATGTCACAACATGAGGCCCTTTGTTATAGTTGGAATAAAATTCAGCTGAACTCTGTCTCATAGAGTATATATATTCCAATTTTTAGCAAGGGTGCATCTGCTTGGCTAAAAATATTTGGTTCAAGTCTCCTTTGTGAGATCTGGAATATAGTGCCTTGCATATGTATTTACCCCCTTGACTTTTTAACTATTTTGTTATATTACAGCCTTAAGTTCAATGTTTTGGTAATCTGAATTTTATGTGATGGATCAGAACACAATAGTCTAAGTTGGTAAAGTAAAAAGAGAAAAATATATACCTAAAACTATTTTTTAGAAATAGAAAACAGAAACTTGGCATGTGCGTATGTATTCACTCCCTTTCTTATGAAGCCCATAAAAAGCTCTGGTTCAACCAATTACCTTCAGAAGTCACATAATTAGTGAAATGATGTCCACCTGTGTGCAATCTAAGTGTCACATGATCTGTCATTACATATACACACCTTTGTTGAAAGGCCCCAGAGGCTACAACACCTAAGCAAGAGGCACCACTAACCAAACATTGCCATGAAGACCAAGGAACTCTCCAAACAAATAAGGGACAATGTTGTTGAAAAGTACAAGTCATGGTTCGGTTATAAAAAAATATCCAAATCTTTGATGATCCCCGGGAGCACCATCACATCTATCATAACCAAATGGAAAGAACATTGCACAACAGCAAACCTGCCAAGAGACGGCCGCCCACCAAAACTCACGGTCCTGGTAAGGAGGGCATTAATCAGAGAGGCAGCACAGAGACCTAAGGTAACCCTTAGGTCAGGGACCACAGCAGAGACTGGAGTATCTGTACATAGGACGACAATAAGCCGTACACTTCATAGAGTTGGGCTTTATGGCTTTACGTGGCCAGAAGAAAGCCATTACTTTCAGCAAAAAACAAAATGGCATGTTTTGAGTTTGCAAAAAAGCATGAGGGAGACTCCCAAAATGTATGGAGGAAGGTGCTCTGATCGGATGAGACTAAAATTTAACTTTTTGGCCATCAAAGAAAACGCTATGTCTCGTGCAAACCCAACACATCACATCACCCAAAGAACACCATCCCCACAGTGAAAGATAGTAGGTAGTGGCAGCATCATGCTGTGGGGATGTTTTTCAGCAGACGGGACTAGGAAACTGGTCAGAGTTCAGGGAAAGATGGATGGTGTTAAATACAGGGATATTCTTGAGCAAAACCTGTAGGACGGAGGTTCACCTTCCAGCAGGACAATGACCCCAAACACACTGCTAAAGCAACAATTGAGTGGTTTAAAGGAAAACATGTAAATGTGTTGGAATGGCCTAGTCAAAGCCCAGACCTCAATCCAATAGAAAATCTGTGGTCAGATTGCTGTTCACAAGCAAAAACGATGCAACTTGAAGGAGCTGGAGCAATAGCGATTTACTAATGTAACAGTTACAGGCTTGACAGATCAAACAATTTACAGCAATGGAGATCAGATTTCTACATCCTATAGGGTTTTTCTGCATGTGACCCGCAGGGCGTTTGGGGGTAGCTTTATGAGGCCAATATAATAGCCATAAGTCATGCGGGCTCCGTTACGGGCCATGGCTTTACACATTGGGGGAATTAAATAGGGCTGCTAGTGGACCATTGTTGGGTTTCTGTCAGTAAGTCTGCGGAAATAGTTAAGCTTTTGGATATCCACCATTTCAGAGAGAGAGAGTTAGAGTTTTTGTCTATCAAAGTGTCTTTATGCGGTAGCCAAAAAGGAGTAAGCAATGATCCTTTCTTATTTAAATGCACTCTTTTGTTTATTTGTTTCCAAAGAGTGAGGGAATTCACCACGCTATTGGAGTGGGGTTAAATTAATTTTTTAGTGTAGGCTTAACCAGAGTGACAGAGTAAACAGTATGTTCTGTTACTTAACGGTGTGGTTTTCTATTTCCACCCACAAAGGTGCGGAATCTTTAGCACACCACTTGGTTAATCGCGACACTCTTGAGGCTTTGTGGTATTTTAGCAGGTCTGATGTGGTTAGTCTCCTTTGTTTTTAGAAGCTGTCATAGTGGCTTTGTTTTCCCTCTGTCTTTTGTGACTCCAGATAAAGCGGAAGATTGCTCTTTTGTATGTCTTTTGCTTTAATCAATGTTGGGATTGTTCGAAAGAAATATAGCAGCTAATTTAGAGCATTCATTTTGATACCGTGGATCTTTCCAAGCCAGAAACATTTGTATGAGGACCAATTGCTAAGGTCTTTGAGTAGTTTTTGAATGATTGTGGGATAATTTGCATTGTATATAAGTTAGAGTTTTGGGGAATATGGTTGCCTAAGTATTTAATGTGCCTTTGGGCCCACTTGAAGGGAAAATTTGCTGATAGAGTTTCTAAATTTTTCGGTAATGAAACATTTAGAGCTTCACTTTTGCTGGTGTTCACTTTAAAATCCGAAAGCTGCCAAATTGTTCTAAAATGTTAAATAGATTGAGAAGGCTGCTTAGGGGTTCTGTGGTGATGAAAATGTCGCCTGCAAATAGACTTAACTTGTTCTCCTTCTCTGCTAGTCATATTCCCTTTATGTTCAGGTTGTCCCTTCTGAATATGGTTAGAGGTTCTATACACAGGGTGAAGAGTAATGTGAACAGGGGGCACCCTTGTCTTGTTCCTCTTGAAATTTTAAATAGCTGGGATCTAAATCCCTGATATGCTACATATGCCTTTGGGATCGAGTAAAGGGTCAAGATACTTTTCACAAATTCTTTCCTCAGACCCATCCTATAGAAGGTCTCATACATGTATATCCAGACTATCCTGTCAAATGCCTTTTCAGCATCGAAAGAGAGCAGCATCAGAGGTATCTTTTTTGCTGATGCAATGTGTATGAGGTCTATAATTTGTCTAGTATTATAAGGGGCTTCTCTGCCTTGAATAAAGCCTACCTGGTCCAAATGGATCTCTGTGGGAATCAATTGAGATAATCTGTTCGCTATTACTTTAGAATGTAATTTAATG
Organism: Discoglossus pictus; assembly: GCA_027410445.1. Taxonomy (NCBI): domain Eukaryota; kingdom Metazoa; phylum Chordata; class Amphibia; order Anura; family Alytidae; genus Discoglossus; species Discoglossus pictus. Next base: position 207,848,881 of record CM050167.1, on the reverse strand, counting down.
TCACTATTAATTAGAGACATGGGTCTGAAGTGGTGTGGGTCAGACTTTATTTGCGAGCTAGAGCTACGGGTCTAAAAGAATATCGATTTTGCGTAACTTTAATTATATACAGCTCATAATGTTCGAGCTGTGCTAAAACCAAGGAAGATGTAAGCCAAAACTTGCGTCTTTGACTGGCAATTGTAATCAGATTTGAAAGTAGCTAATAGAATATGTGGCAATAATAATAGCAGTTTTAAGCTTGTATAAATTCACAAATTGGGCAATAGAATAGGGCCCAATGTAAGCGAAATATATACACAGTGGCTATTAGCTAGTCATTCCATCAATTACACCCCCCATAAATAAACACATATATCATGTTTTAATACCCATGATTGTTATTAGGTTTAATTTTTACCAATGCACAAATGGTGGTGGACTTTCATAGTACTGCAATAGCATGTTAATCAAACCAAGCATTAAAGCATGTGTTAGTTCAACATGTCATCCTCTTAACTATATGAGAGCAGATACTTTTATAATTAACAGACGTTATAGCTGATCACCTTTGTCTTCTACCAATGTTAATGGGTAAATGTTTAGATGTTATGATATCATAACAAACAGTTAATATCTGATAACACCTGTAGACCATTTGAATATGATATCAGTGTGGCTAAACGATATCATATAGAGATGTGATGGTACTCTTGGCCCACTGAATGTGATCACAGTTAAGCATTTATTGTGAGATCACATATCATTACTAATGGTCATGGCAAGTGATTTCTCATGGCAGATACAGCATGGTTAGCATTGCTTGTAAATGAAAATGATTTTAGTTGGTTTATTGTTACAGTTACATTATAAAGCACTATAGCGTTCATACAGATATTGCTAGATTTTTCACCTTCCCTGATTTTTATTTAGGTTATGTCCATCTTTTTTTATTTTTTTTTATGAGCACATTGTATGTGTGTAATTGAATTGGATTACATAATTCAGGTGTTAATACATAGGTTAAACTGAGCATGTGAAGACCTGATGTAAATGCTATGCGCATTACTGGTTACTTTTATTATCTGAAGTGCTGAATGATGAGATTTCTACCATCTGATTATCATTACTGGGGTGACTCTAGTACATGCTACTAGATGCTTATTATACAGTATTACCTTTAACCCTTTAGGTTTTCCCTGTTTTCCCACTCAGTCTCTTGTCCTCTGGGGAGTCTCCAACACCATGCCCATGTTATTAATGCACAATGGGTTACATTTATAACTATGCTCTGTGTATATATAACATTTTTGTAAATAGATCTTTTTTACGTGTACCCATCACTTCATGCATTTGATGATTTTAATGTTATGTTTACATGTCAATAAACCGATGATAATTAGTAATTAATCTCGTCATGGCCAAGTGTTTACAATTTCTACATTAAATCTGATGTTAGTATCACCATTATTTAACATCAATTGACATATTGGGACACACAACAAAAAAATATTTGCATTTAGTGTTGCATCATGCTAAAATATATATTTTCTATAAAAACATTGTCACGTGAAAAATACAGCCCATTGCAGTGACACAGGTGTGATTTAAGTGTGGTCATATATATTAAAATGTCCAAAGAGTGTTCAAGCACCATTTTATATGTTATTATCACAAAGTTAAAATTCATGCATGAAAAAAGTAATACTGAATTTCGGGGGTTCATACTTATCATACTTATACATATTTACATTATAACACTGTTCTGTGTCATTATTACACTTAAATATTGTTAACCAAATCAGTTGGGATATTAATAATTAATTAATACAATAGCACTGGCTGTAATTTGCTATATTTATTATTGTTGTCATATGTACAACAGTAATGGTGTGGGTCTTCACTGAACAGGTGTACCTCTTATTCTCTCTTATGGAGGTAAGCTTTCTGGGTCTTCATCTGCATCTCAACAGTCTCCTTGTGTCATTTCTGGCTTTGCTCAATAGCTATTACCCATTGTCATGAATTGTCCCTATATTATCATGTTCCTATGCCTATATCACTCTGTTCCTTTACCTCTCCATTTGATAATCCAGTGTATGGTCTGTGCTATGCAGTGGTATATCTGTGGCGTTTACCTCCAATATGGATTAGCATGCCTCATTTAGTCACAATCGGTATTACCCACTATCTGTCTTTAAGGCCAGAGGTTGCTCATGATGAGTTTTCTCACATCCCAGTGTATAACATCAAATGGTATTGTGTAGTTGACATACCTTCCGATGGATGTGACTTATTTGATAGCTCTCAGTACTGTGCATGTCAAAATTTGCAAGTCTGACTTTCTACAACATTACAAGTAGCTCACTCGCAATCATGAGGAAAGGGGTCAATTGAATAGTTAGGTAGAGTTACTGACCACTTTTTAGTTGTGTAACTGTACAAAACAGAGATTTGAATAGGGCCCTTTGTTGGTAATGCATGCAGTATGGTTCAATCACATTGCCGTAGAACTCTTCCACACTAGACCAATAAAGCTCTCCCCTGTGTTGTTCAGCACATTAATTTCCCAAAATTTCCACTGTGAAAGATATTAAATGCATCCAGGCATCTCATGCGCCATTTATTGATGGCCCTGTTTATCTTTCCCAGCTTCCAACATGCCATTTGCACACTTCAATATATTGATGCCATAATATATACTTGAACAGCAGAACAAAAGTATGACCATAATATTTTATTTTATACTATTGTTCTATTGCTTCACTGAAATATATACATAATATACATTTATGAAATTTAAACACTTTACCATATTTTCTGCATTAGGAATAGATTTTCAAAGAAACACATAGTCATAATCCACTGGAATATTTCACTTCAAATTTTAGGGACTCTACCACCACAAAACCAAGTAATTTTTCTAATTACTCTGAAAGAGCAGGAAAAACTAGCTATAAATTGAATTATTCATTTGATTCTAAAATTATTAATTACTGATAAAATCATCTTTTTTTCTATTGTATTCTTATGGAATTGTTTTAGACTACATGTGCTAATTGTGTAAACAGCCTGTTTGTCTGTCTTTGCGGTGGCAAAACAATGCCCAACTCATACAGTTAGACCCCATTCTCAACGTTTATAAAGTATGTTAGCATAAGGAAGTTCCACAATAAATACTGAAAATTGTAGTAATAATTTACTATACTGAAAAACTACTAATATAGTATAGTTTTTAATGCTCTTTTAAATTAAGCCAAGTTTGTCACAGTGTCAACAACAACTTTATTGTTCCAGTCAGTTGTGTGATTTTTTTATCCCAACTTGCTGTGGGAGTAGTAACATGCTCTTCCGACATTCTATTTAGACAATATTTAACATTTTTTTTCAAGTATATCTGGTTGCTTTAAAAAATAGCTATGTCTGAAATTAAAATTTACTTTTAATAAAATTAATTGTCATTAATGTGGACAAATTGAAAGTTCACCAGTCAAGATAAACATTTAACATAATTGTTCTAATTTTCATAAATTGGACAAACAAATGTTGGCATAATTTGCATCTAGGTGAGTAATTTATGAAAACACAATTTATAAAAATGTGGCAGAGCTACTGGGCCCAACTGCAAAAAAAAAAAATGGGCCCCCTTCATCATACACTCGCAATAGCAAAAACAAAAGTGTAGGTGACTCTGTTTGAGTCCTGGGCACTTGTTTCATGGACAGCTAGATTACCTGTTCTTATCTTACTCAAAGGATCACTGCAGTTCAAGAAAAAAAAACACTTGTTTGTCAAGTATGTAAGAAATTAACAATATTAGCAGCTGTTTAAGCGGTGGACATCATACATTTTGGGAAAATCAAAATTTGTGAAAGCCTGTTTATGAGTATAGGTATTCATTTTGTGTTTGCTACATAACATTGGGAGAGCTGAGTGACGGGTGGTGTTTTGGCTATCAGTTGAGGGAGGAAGTGGGAAGGAGGTAACAGAGAGCCTTTGTAAAGACAAATGGATAAAACTGAAATAGAAACAACACCCTTTGCCTCTTACTGGCCCAGCATTTTTCACTGCAGTAGCTCTCCAGAAATGTAAATGCCTCTCTCATACACACAAATTCCATTAATGTATCATGGATCTTTCCAGGGGCCTGCAGAGGCATCACAACTTATTTTTTCTGATTAAGAACTAGCTGTACAACTTTTCCCTTTGAGTCAGACTTGAACTTTTCAAACAAATATATATATATATATTTTTCATTGTGCAATGGTCTTTTAATATATTTTCCCCTTTATGGTACTTGTTCATCTGTATGACATGCTCTAATCTGCAGACTCCTGTACAGCTCGCCTGGTCCTCCTCTGGTACAGCTTCCCTGTCTTTTTTCTTTATAGATGATGCCTCTCCCTGCAGCTGCGAGAAAGTTAAGAGCATAGAGGAGAGAACATGGCACAAAGAACACAGAGAAATAATGAAAAGAGGTAGAGAGAAAAAATAGCAAGGGAAATTGGGGAAAGAAATGGAGAGTAGACAGTAAGGGAAAGAAAATAGAAAAAAGAGAAGAATCATGAGAAGAGATGCCACAATAAAAGAGAGAGAGAAAGAAAGAGACAGAGGGAGAGAAAGGGTAAGTAAGGAAGTCAGAGAAAACTGGAAAAGAGGGAGAAGAACAGCTAACAAAATAGAAAGAAAGCAAAAAAAGTGAACATACACAAAAGAGGAGAGAAAAGGTGAGAGGAGAGGCAGAATACAAGACAGGTGAGAGAGGTGATAAAAGTGAGAGAGAAGAGAGAATAAAGAAGAGAGTGAGTGAAGAAAACAAAAAGAGTGAAGAAAGAAGAGAGGAAAAGAAAGTAAGAGAAATTAGAGTGAGAAAAGACAAGAAAAGAGAGGGAGAGAAGAAAGGTGGGGAAAAATGATAGAGGAAAGGTGGATAGAGAAAGGAGGATTATAAGTATAACATTTATTTGCTGACATGTACATACTATAGTACTGTATATTTCCACAAGAAATATACTTGTTCACTCACATCCATTCATACACATTATATTATGGACAGAAAGAATCCGCTCAGTAAAGACAATAGAATGATCCATCATGCTCCACCCCTCAAGCCAGAGCAGAGATGGAGCCTAGAATGGCGTACTGTGCAACCATGTGGTCCTCTGAACCATGCTAGCGACACGCTAGAGGCTAGATGTAACAAGCCTAGCAGCTCCAAGCAGCCTCAAAAAGCTTCAAGCTGAAGTTAACTACAACGGATCTATAATCGGTCCACCGTTTAATCCACCCAATGGTCCACGTGGACGATGCTGGGGTGAGAGAGAGGATTGAGGAAAAGCTGGTTTTGGGTCGCTGACTGACTGCAAAAACAAAGGACACCCCCCCCCCCCCTTCCCCTGGTATAAAACTGTACACTAAACATTGGTAAAATTAACTGAACTTAGTCCAAAACAGTGACACTCCAGAGAGGGAGGAACTGTTTTCCTTTGCTTGACTCCCAGAGGTAATGGCGAGCTTACAGCTTATTGATGGAAGATTGGTCAGTTCTGTGGATTGGTAGCATCTACCTGGGCAGGACGATCTAAAGTAAGGGCACTGAGAATGACATTGAGCCAGAATACTGCCCAGACAGGTGCGAGTAATGCCTAAAGTGCTCTGTTCTTCCTCAGTCTGTTGGGCTTACTTTAACTTTACAATAGTAGAGTACTAACTATTCCATCCTCTCCTATTAAAACTCTGGGATGACAGACACCAGAAATTCCACTCTTTGTAACAACCCTGACTAGTGATATTTATCGTGGAAGTGGGGTAACTAAGAGTGTAAACTAACTTGGAGTTAAGCAAACACAGACCCTGAAATGACCGCCATAAATATTTTTTGAGGACTAGCAGCATAGCTGTTTTGGTTTAAAAAAACGGAGATTGATAATTGGGCCAAATGACACTGACCCGCTTTGACTGTAAGAACCTTTGAGCAATTGGAGAACTCTGAATAGAACATAACATAAGCAATCTTTTGAACTTTCTCCGATGAGTAAACCCACTATATTACTATTGTAACTGATATTAATGACTCGGTTAAGAGTAACGGGGGTTTTCCACGGTGTGATGTATATGCCTTTAGTCAATTCCTTGTTTGATGCATAGGAGCAGGAATTTTAAAAGTTACATCTGAGGCCTGGATTTGTGGTGGCAAACGCATAGACAGCATAAATTGGCTACAGCTGAAAACTCCTGCTATTTATAATCTATATTTAACTAGCGACTTGCCAGTAAAAAATGACGGGGCAATACAATTTAAAGCCATGGGAATGCTGTTTGAGACATAATGGGAACCGTTTTGTACTGTGAGGACCTTTTGGCGCTCATTGAGAGGCTTGCGCTGAGCGCCTTCTCCTGTCCTGTACTTTCGGTCCTCTGAGAGAGATATATATTTCTATGTATATATAGTTAAGTAATAATTTATGCAATTAATTAATTAAGGAAGAATTAATTATTTATGCAATAAATGAATATACTTTAATTATTTTTAATTGATATATCCAGCTAGCAATAGGCTGAAGATCTAATAATCTGTTTGTATTTTGTGTCTGCATAGAATATACATTTTGTGTGTTGGTGCCCTGCTTATAAAGTGTAATGAATGTGCTCAAGGTAAAGCCATTGGTTTATTGTGTAAAGCGGCATTGCATAGTCGTAATGTTATTAATGTGGTACGCGTCTCATGAGCATTTTCCGGCTTTTGTAATAGTGTATCTTGTAGGTCGTAGTGTGATATGTAAAGTGCTACGCGGTTTGCAGTTTTTTGTGCGGTCTGGGGTCGTGTAGCATCATTTTCATTTTTTCCGGCTGCCATATTTTTCCTCGCTTAGGCGATTTTCGTGTGGCGAAAGTCATCTAAATCGAGTTAAATTTGGGTTCCACCTCACTCACAGACGTCCTGGCTGTTGCCCCATGCTGTCTGTGATGTTTTTGGACTGTGAAGAAGGTAAAGGGAGACATAAGCTGGTTCAACTGTTAATACCAGTTTCCCATTAGATAATTCACAGCTCTCCTCTTCAACCCTGTGTGTCGCCCTTTACCAAACTATCACCGATGAGAAGTCTGGGGATACTTATATTGCAAGTAAAGATGAAACAATAAGGCTATCAAATATGACAGTGCTTTTATCTGACTTATAGAACAAGATTAGGGAGGAATTAACACTTGGGTTTAGAAATAATGCTACTGAAATTGAAACTTTAAAGAGTGATTATAGAGGTCTAGAAAGTAAATGTGAAGAACTATGGATGCATAATCAATCTATGCTAATTAAAATGACTTAACTGGAAGGAGTGAGTAGTCTGAAAAATAAACAAAATATGTTTGAGGTTCTTAGTAGACGCAATCATTTGCGAGTTAGAAGCATACCCAAAAAAGTATCTATAGCTGAACTACAGTCTTTCATCATTAATTTCTTCAAAATTGTGGCTCCCCTGAGGATATTTATAATTCCTTTACCAAGAAATTTGTCAAAAGAAGCACCTAGAGATGTCATAGTCAAATTGCATTTTTCAACATATAGGGATGCAGTATTAAAAGCATAAGGAGAAACACCTTACGAAGGGGTGATAATAATTTCAGATGTGTTGCTTTATACTCTTTTAAAGAGGAAAGAATTTAGAGAAATAACGTTATCTTTGAGAAAGGAAAACATACCATATAGGTGGAGGTCCCCAGTTAAACTAATAATCTTAAGAAACAGCAAGAGGTACCTAGTAAACTCAAAATCAGAGGGAGAAAATCTTCTCAAAGATTGGGAGATTCAAATTCAAACTGATACAAATAATTTCCTGCAGAGAGCAGATCTAAAGTAAAAAATGTGGCCTACAATTAGCTAGATACTTCTGTAGGCCGAAGCTGAAGTAGCTGAAGCGACCTTGGTAGCAATGCCTAATTTATATTGTGGATAGTAGTCTCTCTTTTGGGAGATTGGATGGAGCACTCGGGGGGAGGGGCGGGACTGAAAGTTATGCTTCACTCTTATAACTCCAATTTTGGATCTGTACACATATGTCCTGAATCTTTTCTTTTCATGTCACAATTCCATTTTCCTTCTAATTACGCTTGCATAAGTATCACTTCACTGCAGTAGTTTATTTAGCAAATTTTCTTTTATAGAAGAATATTATAAATCTCACTCTGAGAACAATAATGTAAATAAGTATAGATTCAAATGAGCACTACAGTATCACTACTTTATCCCGGACGATAGCCCTTTGATTCATTGGGCTTTTTTTTTTACTCTTAAAGGATCTTGTATAATATGAAGAAAATGTAACATTAGTAAGATCATTTTTCTTTCTTTTTTTTTCTTGAGTAAGGTAATAAAGCACTTAAGAGTATTATTGCTTCTATGCCATGCAATGTTTAGATCAATCCATGGTTGCAACTAGCAGACCATTCAGTTTCTGCCCTCTCATACTGATTGGTTCTATCAAAACTTAGACAGTAATTACTTCAATGCTAGTGTCTGGAGAGGGATTTCTTTATGGGTGTTTTTTTCCCACTTTTTTCCCTCATTTCTTCGGAAGACCACCACGAGAGACCGGCAGCTGCCGTGCCTATAAGAATGCTCCCAAGAGAGATAGACAAAAGGATTATGACTAGAAATATCAAGGTTAGAGTAATCAAATGGATATAGTCAAAAAGTTGCAAAGAGTTTTTCTGGCTTCTTTTATGGATCTTAAAATTCTCTCTCAAAATGTTAGAGGTATGAACTCTCCCTTTAAAAGATTGAGCATTATAATTATTTGCATGAACAAAAAGCTGACATTGTCAGTGGACAAGAAGCCCATATTAAAAAAGATAATATCATTAATCTGTCTGATAAAATGTATGATATAAACATTTTTTTCTAACTATAACTCAAAAGCCAGAGGAGTGTTTATGTTTTTTCAACAAAAGAAACTCAATAATTGAAAGTTACAAAGAAATTGATTCAAAGGGAAGATTTATTATTTGGGTCGGCAAGATCAACAATGTCGAATATACGGTGGCCAATCTATATGCTCCAAACAGTAATCAATATAGGTTCTTAAAAAAGAAGATTAAACATATTGACAAAGTCAAGAGAGGTCTGCTAGTGATTTGCGGCATCCTAAATGTATGTTTTGATCCGACATTAGATAGGAAGTCGATAGTGAAGCCACTGCCAGATTAGGCTATGTTAAAATATTTAAAAAATCCTGCAAACTTATAAAATATATGATGGATGGAGAGTCTTTCGCCCAATTGAACAGGATTATTCATTCCAGTCTACTAAGTATAAAACGTACACAAGATTAGACTACTTTCTATTGGACTATAGCTCCATAGAGCAAATGGAAAATATCGAAATAGGACCAATAACTTTTTTGAGGAGAATGAGAATTCAGTTGATTCTAAAATCTCGCTCTGGAATACGCATAAAGCATACAATAAAGGAATATTGATTGCTTGGTCATCAAACAGAGAGAAAAATAGATCCCAAACAAAAAAACAGTTATATATTAAACTTATAGATTTGCAAAATCAAAATAACGTTTGTCCAACTATTAAGGGAACCATGGGCATTGCCCAAATTTAGGCAGAAATAAGGAAACTCCAGCAAGCCCAAGTAGACAACTTAATTTGGCTACAGCAACAAAAAAGTTACCATTTGGGCAACAAGCCAGGAAAAATGCTTGCAAATCAAATTAATGGGAAAAATAAATCAATCAGAATAGAAACATTATTCGATGAGAAGGGGTGCCTTATTTGAAACCCAAATGAAATTGGCAAAGTTTTTGCAAATTACTATAAATCTCTATCTAGACTTGAGGAGAGACACGTTTTTTGTAAACCACCTAAATCTCAATTTTTTTTTTTTTTAGATAGTTCAGCTCTCCCAAAAATAACAGAAGAACAACTTAAGGATCAAACAAAAGAAATAACTGAAAAAGAAATACAAGAGAGCACTTGAAAAATCACCGGGTCCTGACAGCTTCTCAAACATCTACTATAAGACATATGTATCAGGTATAATTAGATACTTGAAATTTTTTGTTAACGAGATAAAACTGCCAGGGAAAGCACCTGCTAAAAATTTGAAAGCTGCAATTGTCAATATCACTAAAAAAGGTAAAGATAACTGTAGATGTTATAACTATAGACCTATCTCCCTATTGAATATGGATATTAAAATCTATTTGAGTATTTTAGCAAATAGACTTAACCCCCTCATGAAGGAACTCGTAAACTCAGAGCAAACTAGGTTTATAAAGGGTGGGCAAACTATGGATAACACAAGGAGGTTAATAAATATCATTGACCATGTAAAAAAAAGAAAAAATAACCCTTTGTAGGATGTGGAAAAGCATTCAATAGTTTGAACTGGGATTTTATAAATATAGTCCTAGATAAGTATGGCCTGGGTGAATTTGGTTCATGTCCAGTGAAAGCTCTCTACATGAACTTTAATGCTTTTGTTAGGGGAGTGGAATTCAAATCAGAGAACTTCTCAATAATGAATGGAACTAGACAAGGGTGTCCACACTCCACACTGATATTTGTATTCATTATTCAACTCTTGATAGAAACTATTAGGATAAGTAACAGTATAGAAGGTATAATAACTGGTTCTTTGAATAACAAAGTTATTGCGGATGACTTAGTGGTCACTGACACAATCCCCATAAATTCTTTATCCAAACTACACAAACTCATAAATATCTATAGTGAAATCTCATATTATAAATTAAATATTTCAAAGTCAGAAGTGATTTAATGAATCTTGGAATCAATGATAGACTAAAATTAAGAGATACATTCTGATATAACTGTGATAACAATGCAATTAAACATTTGGGTATAAAGTTTACCCCAAATTTAAATAACTTAAGAAAAATAATTTTTAAGTACTTAATTATGATATTAACAACATAATAACAAATTGGAGGAAGCTCAATATGACATGGCGAAGAATATCTGCCATAAAATTGACCATGCTCCCGAAAATTACTTATGTCTTAAGGAGTATTCCTCTCATAATTCTGACTTATTATTATATCTGACTATATTATTATAGACTAAAAGAATTGAAGTTTTTCAGGATTCACACAACACAGGGTCTCTACCAGATGACTGTAAAAAGGCAGGTGTGATACCTATATTTAAGAAGGGAGCAAGAGCAAATCCGGGGAAATTATAGACCAGTGAGTTTCACTACGGTAGTGGGAAAGCTTTTAGAAGGGTTAATAAGGGATAGTATACAGGAATATGTCTATTCAAACAGGATTATAAGTAGGATCCAACATGGATTTATGAAGGATAGGTCATGTCAAACAAACCTAATTAGTTTCTATGAGGAAGTTAGAAGGAACTTGGATCAAGGCAACTTAGTGGATGTAGTCTATTTGGATTTTGCAAAGGCTTTTGATACTGTGCCACATGGGAGACTATTGGGAAAACTAAGGGATACAGGAATTGCCATAAATACCGTATTGGTCCGAATATAAGCCGCACCCGCAAATAAGCTGCACCTGTAAAATTCAAGGGGAAAAAATAGAGAAAAGATAGTACTCAAATATAAGCCGAACCCTTAAAATTGATCAGCCTTTACAAGTAACAGGCTTCCTAATTAGTACTGTAACTTATTTAGCAGGTTACAGGCCTTACAGGATGTTAGAATCACTAAAACAGTAAATTGCTATTTAATTGCTGCAATACCGCAGTCTCAAGTACGCAAATCGGCACTCTTAACTCGCAATCGCGCAAATCTGCAGTCATTTAACGTTTGCGAATATAAGCCACACACGTAACGCGTAAGCAAGCAAATCGGCAGTCCTTTTTTTACGGTCGCGAATATAAGCTGCACCCGTAACTCGCAAACTCTAAAATCTGAAAGAAGGTGCTGCTTATATTCAGACCAATATGGTATTTGCTTATGGATTGAGAGCTGGCTAAAAGACAAGAAGCAAAGGGTTGTTGTAAATGGAACATACTCTGATTGGACTAATGTGGTAAGTGGGGTTCCTCAGGGCTCAGTATTAGGTCCCCTCCTTTTTAACATATTTATTAATGACTTGGAAGTGGGATTGGAGTGTGGGGTCTCCATTTTTGCTGATGACACAAAGTTGTGCAAGGTAATTAAATCAGAAAATGATTTACTTTCCCTCCAAAGGGATTTGCATAAATAAGAGGAATGGGCATCTAAATGGCAGATGAGATTTAATACGAATAAATGTAAAGTTATGCATCTGGGAAGGATAAATAGCCATGCAAATTATAATCTTAATGGAGCAAATCTAGGGGTATCATATATTGAATGGGATTTGGGATTACTGTGGACAACCGCCTAGGTAACAGTGCTCAATGCCAAGCAGCATCTGCAAAGGCAAGTAAAATATTAGCATGTATTAAGAGGGGTATGGAAGCAAGGGAAGCAAATATAATTCTCCCACTATAAAAATCCCTTGTGCGCCCTCATTTGGAATATGGAGTACAATTTTGGGCACCACCACATAAAAAGGACATTTTAGAGCTGGAAAATGTACAGAGAAGGGCAACAAAGCTAATAAAGTGAATGGAGGGGCTAAGTTATGAAGAAAGACTAACAAAATTAAACTTTTTTACTCTAGAAAAAAGGCGTCTAAGAGGGGATATGATTACCTTATATAAATATATCCAGGGTCAATACAAGGCTTTGTCAAGGGAACTTTTTGTGCCAAGAGATTTTCAACTGACAAGGGGACATCCTTTGAAATTAGAAGTAAAAAGATTTCACCTTAAAGAAAGAAAAGGGTTCTTCACAGTAAGAGTGGTTAACCTGTGGAATTCTCTATAAAAGGAGGTGGTGACATCGGATTCGATAGATAACTTTAAAAAGGGATTGGATATATTTTTAAACAAAAAGGGCATTAAGGGCCATCCTGGATAAATAGAGTGGGAGTATTGATCCAGGGATGAATCCGATCGCCAGTATCTGAGGTTAGGAAGGAATTTTTTATTTTTTTCCCTGTCGAGACAACTGGCAAAGTTTCACTGTGTTTTTTTTCTGTTTGCCTTCCTCTGGATCAATTAACAATAAATCTGTGTATTGCAGATCAGAGGAGATCTAAAAAGGTTGACCTTGATGGACTAAAGTCTTTTTTCAACCTAAATTACTATGGCCCTCATTCAATTGCAATTTGGCCAATTGAATAAGGCCCTAAATAAGCACATAAAATATTTTTTTTAAAGAAGTTTTTAGTTAGTAAGCATCTATCCAAAAGCAAGGTTTTCACTAACTAAAAACTTATTTAAAAAGAATATGCTATGTGCTTATTTAGGGCCCTATTCAATTGGCCAAATCGCAATTGAATGAGGGCCTATGTAACTAAGAATAAAGTAGATAGCTTCATATATAAAAGTAAAAAACCTAGTATTAAAAGAGATTTTACAACAAAATCAAACTCTAAAGGTGGACTGGCAGCACCTAATGTTTTTGATTACTCAAGAGCAATAACAATAACATATTTTGAAATATAGTGTTAAGTCCGATGTCCCCAAATATTTCACATTGGAGAAGGCTTTGTCCCCTAGTGTGGATTTTGAAAACATACTATGGGATAAATCATATGATAATAAAATAAAAATAAATGATCAAGGGTTCCTATTGCATTAATGAAACTATGTTTTGGCTAAATCTAAATCTTAAATTCCTATCACCTTTTACGCCAATAAATAAAATCTGTAAGGAATTACTACCTTTTTTAAAAGTGGACTGGACAAATTGGGGTATAAAAGCACTAAAGGATTTGGATATAGGAGTAGTTTCAAGACATTTGAATACATGTGTAAAGAAAAGAACTTACCAAAAGAGAATTGGCTGTTTTTTAACATGCTATATACTATAATTTTGAACTCCAATTATAACTTATTGGAAAATAGAGACTTAACATATTTCGAGACATCTCTTTGCATTACCAAGAGGAAGCAAACAATAACAAATTGTCTTAAAAGCATACATATTCAACTGAAATCTGTAAGAATAATAAAATGGGAACAAGAGTTCCTTAAATAATGAAAATCTGGCAAAGAGCATTTAAAATGACTGAAAATGCATTAAATGTACTTCTCTCAGAGAAGTACAGTTCAAGTTGGTACAAAGACGCTACATAATACCTGAAAAAATTGCTTTAATAAACTCACAAGATAGTTTAGGTAATTACTGGAGATTCCTCAAAGAGAAGGGAACTTGCAGTGCCTTGCAAAATAATTCACGCCCCTTGTCATTTTTCGTGTTTTGTTGCCTTGCAATTAACATGGATTGTTTGAGGATTTGCATCATTTAATTTAAAAAACATGCCCACAACTTTGAAGATGTTTTTTTTTTTATAGTGAAGCAAAGAACAAATAGGACAAAATAACAGAAAAAGTCAATGTGCATAACTATTCACCCCCCTAAAGTCAATACTTTGTAGAGCCACCTTTTGCAGCAATCACAACTCCAAGTTTCTTTGGATAAGTCTCTATGAGCTTGCCACATCTTACCACTGGGATTTTTGCCCATTCCCCCTTGAAAAATTGCTCCAGCTCCTTCGAGTTTGATGGTTTGCGCTTGTGAACAGCAATCTTTAAGTCTGACCACAGATTTTCTATTATACTAGCGAATTGCCCGTCAAAAAATGATGGCAATGAAATTGTAAGGTAGCTAATGCTGTTTGGTGTATAATAATGAAATCTATAATACATTAATAAATGAATATACTTTACGTATTTTGAAGCATTGTGTTGAAGAGCTGCGAATCTGTTTTGATGTTGCTGCAGCATTAGTGGTGTGGCGCTGCTGTGTAAGCGTGATGAATGTGTGCAGAGTAATAGTGTGCGTGTGCGGAGACCAAACCGTTAGCGTAGTTGTATACTTCCGCATTGTCGTAAAATGGCGGGTAATGTGTGGTATGCGTCTTAACGGAATATCCGTAGGTCTTTTGTGGTGTTTTGCGAGTTTGTTGTGGTGTTTTGCGTATTTAGAGTGCTGTAGCCTAATTTCTAGTTTTTTTAGTGTCTAAACTCTTTTATTTTGAGTGAAATGAAGGTGTAAGTTGCTTTTTTGTGCTGTTTGTATTTATTGTGTTTTCAATTTTTTCATGTTCGCGAGTTGCAGACGTTTTTTGCGAGGTCGTAATGAGTGGTATTGTGTCTCGTATGTTGTTTGCGTTGCGACCTTAATTTTGCGAGGGTCGCGGTTGCTGTGTCATGTTGTTTGCGTTTTAACGTAAATCTTGCGAGGGTCGCAGTTGCTGGCAAGAAGCACCTTAAGCGCTCCATGCCAGCAACTGAGGCCCTCGCCCGCGGCCCTCGCTACACTCGTTTGCTCACAACTATATATGTGATTGAGGTCTGGGCTTTGACTAGGCCATTCCAACACATTTACATGTTTCCCCTTAATCCACTGAAGTGTTGCTTTAGCAGTGTGTTTGGGTTCATTGTCCTGCTGGAAGGTGAACCTCAGTCCTAGCCTCAAATCACGCACAGAGTGGTACAGGTTTTGCTCAAGAATATCCCTGTATTTAGCACCATCCATCTTTCCCTCAACTCTGACCAGTTTCCCAGTGCCGGCTGCTGAAAAACATCCCCACAGCATGATGCTGACACCACCATGTTTTACTGTGGGGATGGTGATGTGTTGGGTTTGTGCCAGTCATAGCCCTTTCTTTGATGGCCACCAAATTTCTAAAATTATAAAAGATGAGCTAGTGCTATCACCAGAAATTGTCTTGTTTCATTTCTTCCATGAAAGTATCCCAAAAGTAAAGGTCCATATTACCATTAATATTCTCATGATGGCGAAACAGCTGATTGTCCTTAACTGTAAAAAAGAGAGTTTGCCAACGTGGCAAGAGATCAAAATGGTGGTAGATAGAAAAAACAGATTGAATTGGATTTTGTTAGACATAACATGGGCCTACAAACAAAAAATAAATTAAAATGGTCACTCTGGGCCTTTTGAAGCACTCACAAGTTAGTATAGATTTCTCTTCTCTTTTCCTTTGGTAAAACCAGTCTGAATCCGTAAGCTCCCTTTATGGTCGGTAATGACGGGTTCTCTCTAGGTGGCCTCCTGTCTTCTTTTCCCTTTTTTTTTCTATTTTTTTCTTTCTTTCTTGTTTGCTTTTTTGTTTCGTTTTTTGTAATATCCAATGGGTTTTCTAGAAAAGAGATATGTTTGATGTAACAACCCCCCTCGAGATTTATCCCTATTTAGTACTGTGATAGATATGGGGGGCTTTGATTGAAATTGTGTATGTTATTGATTCAACTATGTGTTAAAATGTAATGTTGTGTTTGTTCTGTAACATTTTGTAAAAACAAATGATACACATTATGTAATAGTTATATATATATATATATATATATATATATATATATATATATATATTAGTATACATCACATCCATTGATACACAAACACACTGTATTATATATGTATATATGTGTGTGTGTGTTTATACATTGTATCCATTTATACACACGCCATCACCCCACAAAACACATGGTTTCCCTGGACAGTCACACACATCTACACATTTTATATATATATATATAGTAAATAAAAAGTACATCTGTGTTCGCATTTGAATGTCTAAAGCAAGTTAAAAAACCTGCTTCTAGCTCAGAGTTCCGAGAAAAACAGTTATTACACTGCATTCTGGGAAGTTGAGCCGGGACACACAAATATGTCCACAAATGCCTCGCTCTTCATTCCGTAGCCATTATCAAACATGGCTTCCTTTTTAGCTTATGCATGCTGTATTACACAGCTTTAATGCAAAGCCAATGTTGGAATAAACACAGGCTGAGTATCCAATCCATGTACAGCTGTTTCAAGCTTACTGGCTATTATCAGCATAGAGAGGGATCTCAGCCTGTGTTGTGGAAATTATGAGTAGGTAGTTCACCACAACAATCATTTATAATATGGTGGTCAAAAGAGCAGTAAAAGCCCTCCACCGTACAGTAGTACAGTAAATAAATAGTACATTTGAATGTCTAAAACAAGTTTAAAAACCTCCTTCCAGCTCAGAATTCAGAGAAAACAGTTATATATATCTCCAGTATATCAAAAATGTTGTAATTGCGAGTTTTCGTCATGCCTCACAGGCGCTCATTGCAAGGCCCATAAGACTTAGGCTGCAATGAGCGCCAAAGTTGCTCATTTCAGGGCTCGCAATCAGCGCAGCAACTCGAAAGACCACCAAAAAACACCAAATAATTAAAAAAAAAAAACGTACACACTCACACATAGCACAGGGAGCCTGTGAGTGAGATTGCAAGTAAATTTGAGGCATATTTGGTATTTTTCATTGATTGAAAATTGGCTAAGCGAGAAAAAAAACGTAACAGGATGAAAATGCCAGTAAAAACGAGCCCGAAGCCAGCAAAAATGAGCCCAAAGCCAGGAACACTTAGCCGAACAACGCAAGCAACTGCACTCATCGCGAGCCCTGCAAAACTTGAGCAGAGACAAAGAGGAGAAAGACACAGGGGAGGGAGAGGGGAGATATGGTGGAAAGTGACATAGGGCTGACAGACGGAGTAAAAGAGACACGGGGAGATAAGGAAAAACAAAAGACACAGGGCAGGGAGAGGAGGGGTAGGGAGAGATGGGGAAACAGACACAGGGGTCAGAGAGTGGGAAGGGGCTCTTAATAAGCTCCGAAGTTGATCATTGCGAAGCACAAAGTTGCGGGTTGCCAAGGCTGCTCATTGCCCATAAAGTAGACAAGTGGAGAGGCTTGCAATGAGCGCAGAAGGCGCTCATTGCGAGCCACGCACTGAACGCTAAAAGCGCTCAGGGACGGTGCTCGCGCCGAATGGCGAAGGTGCTCAGATTGTGTGGCAAACAGCATTCACAGGCCAAAAATATTATTGTCGTTATTTTTGACGGGCAAGTTGCTAGTATATATATAAAGTATATATATATAGTACATCAAATCCATTTACACATGATATTATAATAGTATATATACACATCACACATAATCATACACACACTATCCCTCATACACATACCTCTTCTTTACACTGACTCCCACGTGCAGGCTCAGGAGCTGGGACAAAATCTCAGGCTGGATAGAGGAGAAAAGACGAGTAGGGAAAGAGAGAGAAGGATGAGACAGATTATAGCAGGGCTGCAGTAAGCAGGCCTAGAGAGCAGGAGTGTGCTGTCTGGAGTTGTGGATATGTGAGCTCTGCAGCCGGGTCACCATAGCCCCTCCCCCATCCCTCCTAAACTACACTGTTGAATATCACAACTTTACTGCCCTACAAAATACACTGCACTACAGAAAAAAAAATCTACACTACAGAAAAAGATTAAAACTACTTAAAAAAACAATAATATAAATAGTTTTAATGGCAAGGGAACAAGGACCCCTCTAAGGATCATGGCCTCTGTGCACCGACATTAGCTCTGCCCCTGTCCGAGGAATGCCCTTTAATCTTTTTGCTGCAAATGGGACCTGCTACATTCAAAACTAATTTAATTTGTGGCTAATTTATTTTTGCTAAGGTATGGTAAATAGAAGTCTTGGAACTGTATAAGGTATTAAATACTAAAGAACTGTATTTTAGGAAAAAAACATGTTTGTAAAGTATGTAACAAACTAATATTAGCAGCTGTGCAAGCCAGGAACATAAAACTGACTATAGAGAAAGTATTTATTTCTGAAGACTACTTGTTTTTTTAAAGTTTATATCTTATCTGACTTGAGCGTTTCCTGATCGCTTGGAGCATTATCGCATGTTTTTAATCATTGATCAGTGGAGTGGGAGGTGGGCGAGTCAGGAGTGTGGAAGGGGTGAGGGTTTGTTAATCATTGTAGCTTTTGGTATTTGACCTGTACATGTTCATAAGCAGGCAGCCTGCAAGTATAACTGCAAGCCATGCTCCTGCAGATAGATATCTCATACTTGCAGCCTTCACCGAAGTATTATAGGAGCCTCCAGCATAAACATTTATTTATCTTTTTGTATAATTGAAAACTAATTTCATGACATTCTTCCTGCATAACTATGCTCTTAGACTGAACATTTTCAAACTTTCATCTCAAAATGTATTAAGAAAGAATAGTGTGCCTGTAAAGACTGTTGTTTAACATGACATGGTTAACTATTTATGTCAGATCTTATAAAATATTTAAAATAATTACTTTCAGTTTGCTGTTTGCTTAATTAGAAAATAACAATAAAAAACTAAATGTGTAATTTTTACACTGTTCATGTATTGGCATTCATAATGTGTAAGCTCTGCATAAAGTTGAACGTTTTTAAGATGCTATTGCTTGTGTGAATTGCATTTGTCGTGACTTACAGACAAATGAATTCACGCTGTTCAATAAAGACTCACCAGGGCTCTGGTAGACAGATGCAGACTGTACTTCACTGCTTCTTGTAAATGATCCCCATGCTGAGATCACATCTGAGATATGTCTACAGGAAGCATTTGATGGATGTAAATATTTATATGCACCAATCATTGTGCAAATAGAATGCACTGGGATGTCATTATTTTGTATAGTTTTTCATGAAATAAATGGCAACATACACGTTGTCAAAATATTGCTACCAATTAACAGACAACAGCTTTGGCCATGAAATCTGCACAAAATAAGACCTTTAGGGAAGTAATCATTGAAAAAAGGAAAAACAAAACAGCTGTGCACCTGTATATTCACCCTTTCTGTGTTTTCATTGCATGTCTGTGTATATTTTCTGAAGATGCTGATTAGAAAGCATGTTTGAATAATACATACATATGTACAGCCTTATTAAATTGCGATTCTGCCAATTGAATAGGGCTCTATATAAGCACAGAGCATATGTTTTTTCAGAAGTTTTTAGTTAGTGAAGACCTTGCTTTTGGATAGAAGTTCACTAACTAAAAGCTTCTGTAAAAAAATATGCTCTGTGCTTAAATATAACCCTATTAAATTGGCCGAATTGCAATTTAATAAGGCTGTAAGTATGTAAGTATTCTGTACTGCTCAAGTGTCTCATCATTATTACTTTACAATGTAACTTCTTTATTTGCAATGTAACTTCTATTATTTCTATCTATCTATCTATCTATCTATCTATCTATCTATCTATCTATCTACTGTATCTATATATCACATCTCCACACAAAGAAAGTACCAACAGGTGCCCAATTTATAGTCTTTGCTGGCATGAGTTAATGCACATAATAATGCACAAAAATGCACTCTGCATTATCAATGCATGTTAAACTGAAATGATGCATTAAACCTGATTTCACAATGTTTCATCAAAAATGTGCCACGGTTCTCAGTATCACAGATTAACATTGACCTGATACATTTAGTGAAAAGACATGGATAAAATATCTATAGCTAAATGTTTAACCATGAAAACCAAAATTACATTTAAGAAATATTATATTCCATCTGCCTGGCCCTCACTCTTTAACCAGTAGATTTTTCTCTTCCTTCTCTCAAGCATTCTACCCACAACAAGCTTCATTCTGTCTACAAGGCTGTCATTATCTCCCTGCACTGCCACTAGCAGCCCTATTAAATTCCCCCAACTGTGTAAAAATGTAGCCCGTAACGGAGCCCTCAAGACTTACAGCTATTAAATTGGCCTCTTAAAGCTACCTGCAAACGATCTGCAGGTTACCGGCGGAAAAACCCTACGGGATGTCGAAACCTGAACTCTGTTGCCGCAAAACCTTTGATCTGTCAAGCCCGTAACTGTTACTTTCTAAAATCGCTATTAAATTGCTGGCGTTTAAACCTATAATGCGCAAATGGAGTCAAAAATATTACAGCCTCCAAATAGGACCTGCAAAGGGTTTACAGACAAGTTCTCAACACTGTAAGAGACAATATAAACACACCAGTAGACTTTAAAATATGGGGAAAGCATGGAAAGGCATTACAATTACTTGCACAATAATCCCCCTATAAAAAATAGGCATTTAAAAAATATTTTATTTTATATGTTGGAATGGTCATGTATATGCCAATATGAAAAGCCATGCTGCAACATGCATGAAGCAGATAAAGACACACCACCTGATTAAATTGCAACACAAGACATGAAACTAATGCCGTATTAACCCTTTCTCACTCACAGAGGCTCTAATGTGGACACTGAAATATATATATATATATATATTTGCATATACATCTCGCTCATCACATCTGCATTGGGAAAACAAATAGTGGCCAAATTACACCGCCACATCACATATATCAAGTACCAGGGGAATTTTTTTGTATTTGTTGTTCAGTCCTTCAGTCATGTCCAACTCTCTGTGACCCTACGAACTGCAGCACATTTAGCTAGGTCTCTGCTGTTCCACAAGGTTTAAATGCAAAAGATGCTGGATTAGGTTGCCAGTTCCTTCTCTGGTGGACTGTGATTTGTCTGCCCTCACTGCTATTACCATCCCACCTACAGTGGCCCTACATGGTATACCATCATCACTTAGCAATCCAGAAGGGGACCAGGGAAACGTACACCACACTAATGTGAATTGATAAATAGCAAAACATAATGGGAGGTCGCCCAATGGGAATGGCTATACATCTTGGCACATGGCCACCAGCAATGGCGAGGGGCTCTCCAGAATGAGGTGCGTTGGCTGTTGATCCACGTGCCCCTGCACAGCCTCCATGTGTTTTTGCGGCCCCTCCTGTTGGGTTTGAGTGGATTAGTGTGGTGTATGTTTCCATGGTAACCTTTAGCATTGCTAAGTGGTGGTGGGGAAGGGGCTTGTGTACTGTAATGAAGCTGTGAGCGATACCATGTAGGGTCACTCTAGGTGGGCAGTTCATAGCAGAGAAGTCAGACAAATCACAGTCCACTAGAGAAGGAACTGGAAACCCACTTCAGTATCACCTGTCATATTCCTACCAGGCCCTCATGGGAATGTTGATACTCCACAGAATCACTAACTGGACTTTGCATGTGTATTAACCCTTTATTTTGATAATATATGATATATATTATTATATGTTATCTAATGCTATTATGATTATTATTCTTATTATACAGTGCTTGCAAAAATATTCAACCCCTTGACTTATTACCTATTTTGTTACCTTACAGCCTTAGGTTCAATGTTTTGTTAATCTGAATGTTATGTGATGGATCAGAACACAATAGTCTAAGTTGGTGAAGTGAAATGAGAAAAATATATAAATAAAACTATTTCTTATAAATAGAAAACAGAAATTTGGCATGTGCGTATTGTGATCGTTTGCTCCTCGGAAGTGATGACAAGCAAGTGGAGTGTGAGTTCTTGTCAGAAGTGAAGGAGTTAACACTTCTGAAGAACTCCTAATTGGAGCAACTCCCCTTTAAAAGACTGGAAAACAGACATGGAAAGGTGGAGGAGGGGCTGACTAGGCCCTAGGCAGCTGTGCTGCTGAGAGGAACAAGCACAGAGTGGAAGGTGATCTGCTGTGGAAATACAGTGAAGTTGTGAACTACCCTGTCAGGGATCACCAAGTGACTGTTACTGGGAGACTACAGCAAGTTGTATGAGCTGGAAGATTGACTTCAGACTCAGGAGGAGAAGTCACAAGGAAGCCAAGTAAGTGAAGGGAATAAGTGAGGATTCCCAGGCAGAGTTTTGCCTTAAAGGCCTAGGCACGGTTGGTGCTGAAGTATTATGCCCCAGGGAAGAAGTGAAGATAAAGAGAAGTGAATACAAGTGAGTTTGTGTATGCAAGGGTCCCTGGGGTGAAGCATACGGGAGAGACGGGCGGGCCCTATGCTTCACCCGCAACCGTGTCCCAGAGAAGAGAGCTGTGTCCCAGAGAGGAGCGCTGTGTCCCAGAGAGGAGCGCTGTGTCCCAGAGAGGATTGCTGTGTCCCAGAGAAGAGAGCTGTGTCCCAGAGAGGAGCGCTGTGTCCCAGAGAGGAGCGCTGTGTCCCAGAGAGGAGCGCTGTGTCCCAGAGAAGAGAGCTGTGTCCCAGAGAGGAGAGCTGTGTCCCAGAGAGGAGCGCTGTGTCCGAGAGAGGAGCGCTGTGTCCGAGAGAGGAGCGCTGTGTCCGAGAGAGGAGCGCTGTGTCCGAGAGAGGAGCGCTGTGTCCGAGAGAGGAGCGCTGTGTCCGAGAGAGGAGCGCTGTGTCCGAGAGAGGAGCGCTGTGTCCGAGAGAGGAGCGCTGTGTCCGAGAGAGGAGCGCTGTGTCCGAGAGAGGAGCGCTGTGTCCCCGAGAGGAGAGCTGTGTCCCACAGAGCGAGGAGCTAGAGAGGAGAGCTGTGTCCCACAGAGCGGAGCTGTGACCCAGAGTGGAGCGGGGTCCCAGAGGTTGCTGAAGAGGGCGACCTAATCTCGCTGGGACCCTCACCTGTAAAGAGACTGTTTATTTCCTGGCCACAAGGTGGCACTACCCAAGTTAAAGGACTGTTTTCAAGCTGACCACCAGGTGGCAGACTACCCAAGATAAAGGACTGTCTACAACCTGGCCACAAGGTGGCATTCTCCCACCTCGCGGAGAAGTTATTGTTTTTTTTAAGCAGAGCTACGGCTACCGCTGTTATTTCTTTCCTGTAAATAAACCAATTTGCTGCACTTCCAAGCCGTATCAGCCCTCATTTCCAGAAACCACCGCTATACGCGGCCATCCTGATCACAGTATGTATTCACCCCCTTTCTTATGAAGCCCATAACAAGCTCTGGTGTAACCAATTACCTTCAGAAGTCACATAATTAGTGAAATGATGTCCAGCTGTGTGCAATCTAAGTGTCACATGATCTGTCATTACATATACACACCTTTTTTGAAAGCCCCCAGAGGCTGCAACACCTAAGCAAGAGGCACCACTAACCAAACACTGCCATGAAGACAAAAGGAACTCTCCAAACAAGTAAGGGACAATGTTGTTGAGAAGTACAAGTCAGGGTTAGGTTATAAAAAAATATCCAAATATTTGATGATCCCCAGGAGCACCATCAAATCTATCATAACCAAATGGAAAGAACATGGCACAACAGCAAATCTGCCAAGAGACGGCCGCCCACCAAAACTCACGGACCGGGCAAGGAGGGCATTAATCAGAGAGGTAGCACAGAGACCTAAGGTAACCCTGGAGGAGCTGCAGAGTTCCACATCAGAGACTGGAGTATCTGTACATAGCACAACAATAAGCCGTACGCTCCATAGAGTTAGGCTTTATGGCAGAGTGGCCAGAAGAAAGCCATTACTTTCAGCAAAAAACAAAATGGCACGTTTTGAGTTTGCGAAAAGGCATGTGAGAGAAAATGTATAAAGGAAGGTGCTCTGGTCTGATGAGACTAAAAATGTACTTTTCAGCCATCAAAGAAAACAATATGTCTGTCGCAAACCTATCACATCAACCAAAGAACACTATCTCCACAGTGAAACATGTTGGTGGCAGCATCATGCTGTGGCAATGTTTTTCAGCAGCTGGGACTGGGAAACTGGTCAGAGTTGAGGGAAAGACGGATGGTGCTAAATACAGGGATATTCTGGAGCAAAACTTGTAGCACTCTGCGTGATTTGAGGCTAGGACAGAGGTTCACCTTCCAGCAGGACAATGACCCCAAACACTCTGCTAAAGCAACACTTCAGTAGTTTAAGGGGAAACATGTAAATGTGTTGGAATGGCCTTGTCAAAGCCCAGACCTAAATCCAATAGAACATCTGTGGTCAGACTTAAACATTGCTGTTCACAAGCGCAAACCATCCAACTTGAAGGAGCTGTAGCAGTTTTGCAAGGAGGAATGGGCAAAAATCCCAGTGGTAAGATGTGGTAAGCTCATAGAGACTTATCCAAAGGGACTTGGAGCTGTGATTGACGCAAAAGGTGGCTCTACAAAGTATTGACTTTAGGGGGTGAATAGTTATCCTCTCTATTACGCCGTGCCTTGCTGCCCCCACCTCTGTCTCGCCACTGGACCCAGAAAGAGAGAAAAGAAAGGTATATGTCATTAGTATGATGAATAATATATTGTATTGTGTGCGTTCCTAACTATCTGGCATCTAGCCTTAAAACCTGGATGATACTCCTAATTGAAACTCAGATTAGCTATCATTTGCTATATGTGATCTATTCTTTGGCTCTTGGTCCTGACTGTTCTTGGCTCCTAATGCTATTTTGAATCCGGGTGCGGTTTGTAACTGCATAGGCTGCAGTAGGCACACCAATACATGGACTATCTATTGGTTGATTACTGTTCTTGTGCCCAGGAATGACAGTGATTTGTCAGCTTTATGGATTTAATGAAGCATCCATCTATCCCTTGTTAATTCCATAGAGCTGACATGTCAGTGTCCTTGTTGGTAATCATGTACATGTGTTGAGTGTGTGATGTACATGTGGTGGCATGTTGGTGTCTGTGATATTCATCTGACATGGAAGCTGGGTCCTGCTGGGACACCAGGCCTGAAGCTCCAGCCACGGGCACCTGGCTCAGTAGGTCCTTGGCGAACCTCTCCCACTCATTATAGGTCACAGTCACGTTCTTGTTCCCCATGGCCATCATCCTCCTCACCTTGGCCCTGATGCCATCAAACTGGTGCTGGACGGACCTCACATCCCTTGGCGCTGTGCCTACTGCTGTAACCTCAGCCACTACCTCCTTCCATGCCGGAGACCTAGGCCCGGGCCTAACTTCCCTCCCCCTGCAAGAATCACAGCGCGGCCACGGATGGAGAACCACATTTTTCTGGTGCATTTTAGTGTGGGCCCTGTGCTTGCCCTTAGCCTCTTGCCCTCCCGACTGTGGATGGGGATCCTTACCTCCCTCACCTGTCCCTGAGGCCTGTCCCTCCCCTGAACTATAACCCCCCCTGGGATTAGGCCCCTTCCCCTCTGCCCCTTTCCTAGGTGTTCCAGGTGCTCAGGCCACCCTGCCACCACCCACCTCCTCCTCTTCTCTCCCCTCCTCCTCCTCCTCCTCTGGCACTTCCTTCTCCAGCTCCTCAACTTCCTTTGCCTCTCCTGCACCACTCCTCACCTCCTCTCCTCCACCAGTCCTCACTTCATCCTCCTCTCCACCACTACTCCCCAGGGCCACCTCTCTCTCCTCGTCGCCTCTCCTCTTCTCATCCTCCCCACATCTCCCCTCCTCTCCCCTCCTCTGTCCTCCCTCCATATCAATCCCAAAAATAATTGAACGATAAATAAAAATAAGTGTTACTGTAAATATATGTTGGGAATTTTTTTTTGTGTTATGTGTAGTTAAAACTGTTGGTGGATGTGGTGTGGGGTATGGGATGAGGGTAAGGGGGGGGGGGGGTGGAGGGTGTATGAGGTGACCTAGCTCTATATGTCTCTATGTGTGTTCTTTAAATTATGTGTATTGCAATGTGGAATCTGTAAATATGTGTAATCAAGGATTAAGTGTAAAATCGTAAACAGTATAATATAAATCAACAAAATCGCAAATTACTGCTCTCAAAATACTCCTGCTCTCTCTCTCTCTCTCTCAAAAACCTCCAACGCATGGTAAAAATTATTGTTATTTAAATGTTATTTCTGAGTAATATCGATCCTGGAGCTCAAGGGGTTAATACATATCATAAAATCCACATGGACTAAAACAGATTATCTAATGCATTTTATAGATTGCTTGATTGTGAGCCCAATCTGCAAATATTACTTATTGGTACTAATTAATTTGGAGGCTCCAATTGCAGATTACGTCTAACTTCCATGCTTTACTGACTTACTATTGGCTCTGTCTAAGAAGTAAATTACAGGCTTGCTTAAATATTGTCAGATCGTATGATCACACACCCTAAAATCAGACGTAAAAAGGCAGGTTTTACGAGTTTATGCTTAAGGAGGTAAATTCTGGACTTACGGCAATAAAATACATCTAAACATTTAGAGAAAAAACACCAACAGCCAAAACTATGGGTTAGAGGCATTTGTGAGCTTCTAATAGAATAGGGCTCATAGAGGTGTAGAGAATGGTTGGGTAATTAATTTAGAGGAACAGTTTATTTCATGCACACTTACATTACTAAAAGACATTATTACTTCTTTCTATTCTACAGTGGTTTATAATAAAGTCCTGAATATCCAAATGCAAAAAACTATATTGTATTTTTAATTTAATTAACCATATGCTTCTGAACTTGGGTGGGTTTCAAATGCTGTACCTTGAGCTCTCTTTAATGAGACCCTAAATTCTACTCTTCCACTGCCAAGCTGAAAATAATTCTCATAGATAAAAGCAGTCTGCTAAAATGTAAGATGTTTTCCTAAACCATTTTTTGTTGCATATAGAGCTGTTAGTATTGTTAGTTTTTTGGAAAAAACTTCACATGTTTTTGAAGTACATAACAAACTAACAACACTAGTAACTATATCTAAAAAATAAAAAGATTTTGGAGAAAATCTTAAATTTAGCTCACTCTGCTTATGTCATGAGACTATCTTGGTTTAGCTGCATAGGCTAAAATAAGCTGCGTTAGCAAGTTACAGTTTGCTGTCCCATTGATTTTTACTCAAAGTCTATCCTAATCACTGTTAACGAAAATCTTGTGTACACCTGTCCTATTAAGTCCCCGCCATTGCTGTTGTGCATGTTTTATGATAAATATTTTGAATTCAAACATAGTAATACAGAACAGTATCTTATGATTTAGTAGTATTACCTTCACATAAAAATATCACTGGCGTTCATACACAATATAGAAATATATGCTAAGAACATATGAACGACTGCATGAACTTTCTTTGGTCACACTTATTTAGGTGTTTAGTCTTAATAACCCTGCCTATGTCATCGATATTGCCTGTACTGATAATATGAACATTTTTTAGATAGAAATAAGGCTGTTTATTTTTTTATGAAGTCACTGTTAGTGTATATTTTAGGTTTGCATTAATATATGAATTGATGTTAAATTATGTTGATGTTAACATCATAATTAACATGGAA
Source organism: Discoglossus pictus (assembly GCA_027410445.1). Lineage (NCBI taxonomy): Eukaryota > Metazoa > Chordata > Amphibia > Anura > Alytidae > Discoglossus > Discoglossus pictus. The sequence continues at coordinate 207,820,970 of CM050167.1, read as the reverse complement.
AGTTTAATCACTTAGCCATAAAAATATTTTTAATTAACACAACATTATTGACACAGAAACATAAGATTATAGTAATCAAATGCATGAAGACATAGAGGTGTCATTTACCACCATTCGTATTGGATATACTGTATACATGTGATTGTGTTGTTATCCAAATGCTCTTTATCTCTTCATGCAGATGATTTCTTATTATTTGATTTATACACATCCACTATACCTTATCACAGGACGGGTATACTGAAATATGATCTGGATCCAAATATCAGATCATTAACTAATGTAATATATGTCAATGTCCCAAATCAGCAACCATTAGAAAAACACAGACATAGGGATTAAATTATAAGAACATAAGTTTTGTATATCCACCGAGCACAGGCTTAAATGTAGCATATAATGCATTTGTGTGCAAATCCAACCCAGGAGGACAGGAGGCTGTATAAAAATGTGATCATACTTTGGCTAACTCTATATAATGGTAATGCATAGCATTTACTAGAGTCACATTTGGTTATTACACCATAATAACAATAATTAGATGAATATATCTATCATAATTAATCACTACATATAATTTAAGTAAACATTATTTTGAATACCACTTACATTGGGCCTCCGACTGCTCTATGAAACCGATGCAATTAATGCTAAATAATGTAATCCAAACCAAGTACAAACATATTCTGTGATTAGGAAACACTTTATAGTATGACACAGCTCTGCAATGATCAGTGTATGATCATATTCCAAAAATCTGAATAGAAAAAATCTAGCAAGATCTGTACATACAGTACAGTGCTTTATACTGTTACTGTAACAATCATACTGTATCTGTCATGAGAAATCAGTTCCCATGACCATTTGCAGATATTTAGCAATGATGTTGGATCTCACTAGGAATGCTTAGCTGTGACCAAAATAGGAAGGCCTGGAGGCTAGGCTCTGTATGATATTGTTTTGATGATATATGTTAAAGGTATACAGGTATTATCATATGATAACTGGGTTTGTTATAATATCATGACATCTAGACATGTAGCCATGATTATTGCTGACAAACAAAGGTCATCAACTTTAATGTATTTTAATAAGATCAGAAAAGCAGCCTGGTCTGATATTGTTAAAAGGATGACATGCTTAGCTCATGCATGTATAACTGCTGGGCTTTATTAAGATATTGTTGTAGGGCTATGCCATTCCACAGCCATATGTGCATTGGTACATCTTAAACGTAACAGCAATCATAGTGCTTAAAAACATGATATGTTATGTGAGGTCATACTGCAGGTGGGATATAACCAATGTAATGGCTATATGAAAGCCACTGTAAATGGGTTAATTACATTATTTGGTGGCACTTATTGCAGATGAAAAACTACCTTAATGGATGGGAAATTTGCTTAAAATAAATAATTATATATATATATATATATATATATATATATATATATATGTCAGCAGTAAACAAAATACTAAATAGGGACTACATCATCTCTTCTCAAGTGCATGAGTAATCAACTTTTTGACTAATAGATTTTCACTGAGGACTGTATTTCAGGAGGATTAAATGAGTTTCAGCCCCTATCTCTTCCTCTGTCTAGTCAAAGTCCCTCCTCCAATCCAGTCATCATTAGGGTGCTACAGAGAGCAGACATCCCTCACATACACCCCAAGGGAATTGACCCCCATGGATATCTACATCTATATTTTGGACCTCTGGCCTGGCCTTACATAACTGCTCCAATGGAGCATACAGGCATGGACATGGATGGTACAGAGGAGTACCATAAAATCCTCAGGAATGTAATTAGGCGCCCTGTGCTTAGGAACAGCCTCCAGTCCTCTAGACTTTGCAGAGGGTGGCTCATCTCCCTGCTTTGTCCCTGAGGCCACCCACAAAGACTGGGCATGTGCAAACCAATCAGTCTAGTTACTCTATGAGGTCAGCACAAGTTTTGTTTTGTCAATTTCTTATGGCTTGAGACTAAAAACAACACAGCAAGAGGTAATTAGCAATTCTTGACAATAATCACTCATAAGAAAGAGATAACAGGCTATGCTTGGTAGTGGATGAGAAAAGAACATTTTTAAATCATTCACTCAATAAAGTATGTTATGACCTATAGTTTGTTTTTATTTTATTTTTTATTTATACAAAATGAGTACTTGTACAAGAATATATTTATAACAATAAAAAAAAAGCATTTCAGGATTCAGTTTAACAATTTCAATAACAACAGAAGTGATTCCTGAAGATATTACATTCTTGAGTATTTTTTTGTTTATATACTGTACATACAAATATGTAATCCTTTAGAATGTTTATAGATCTCTAATCACATGTCTATAATAAAAACATACAAACAGAAATAACAGAAGCAGCTCCAAAAGTACTCTAATTCGTAAATCCTTCCTTATATGTCTACAAATAAATACATTGTAATTTTAAGGATAATTATGAATATTTAGGTACATATACACATAAAAGACAAACACATAAACAAACAGACATTTGCCTATGAGGATTTGATATGAGGAAAGAGTTAAGCGCATGTCTACAAATAAATACATTGTAATTTTAAGGATAATTATGAATTTTTAGGTACATATACACATAAAAGACAAACACATAAACAAACAGACATTTGTCTATGAGGATTTGATATGAGGAAAGAGTTAAGCGCATGGAAATCAATGTGTTAGGATTAATGGTCTCCAAGTGTTATCATAAGTTTATCAAAATAGTCCCAAATTTTCCACTTAATTTTGTCTTTATTAATTAAGCCTATAGAATAAAAATGATCTTCCAACGCTCTATTACGACTTAGTATTGACCTAACTTAAGTCCAAACAGGGACAATATTTTGTTTCCACTTAGAGATCACTAACCATTTTGCAACTAAACATACCTGGATAATAAATGCTTTTAATTCCAATTCAAAATCATCAGGAATTATGTGCAAAATACTTATATCAAATGACGGAGTTAAAGTTCTTTTTACAATTTTAGAAATGTTACAGAATACATCAATCCAAAAAACATTTCTATGCGGACAGTCCCACAGAATGTGTTTATATGAGCCCTGCTGACCGCAATTTCTCCAACAGTTAAGATCACACCTGTTGTGAGAGATTTGGTAGATTTTTTTGGGACCATTTAACATCTGTTAATAGTTTTAAAAAATACTTCTCTGTTTGATACCCTTTTAATAAATATATTTGTCAACTTAAATGCTTCATCCCATATTTCAGGAGGGAAAACCTTACCAATATCCATTCCTTCCTGCCTTTGGATTTTTCCTCATCATTCAGAGATCTCATTATATTGAAACATCTTGCTATCATATGTTTCAAATTTAATTATCATTTTTGAATAAAATAGATTCTCTTCTCTGAAGCATTGCCATATAATTTGAAATCAATGCAGTTCGTAGGTTATTAAAGTTAAGCCAACTTTGTGTTGATAAACCATATTTATTCGACAGTTGTTCAAATGATACTAGCTTTCCTCCTACATAAATATATTTCGGCAAAGATATCTGTTTTTTCTTCCATTCTTTCAGAAAAGGAATATAAAAAATGTTTTACAATGGATTCCAAAAGCAGAATGGGACTTGGAAAAGGTATTAAATTTAGTTTGTGATTCATTTTTTTCCAATATTTATATAAGCTTTCAACTATATATGCTCCTACCTTTAAATTTTTACAGTAATTTTTTTTCAGTAAATATCAATAGTATAAGGTCTCTATTTGGGAACAATTCATTTTCAATTTGGTGCCATGAATACCTTTTTTTCAGGTTCTAACCATTTAAGGATATGTATAACGCATATGGCCTCATGATATGTTGACAATAGTGGGTAAAAAATACCCCCTTTTATAAACTGTCTAGCCATTTTTTTTTATCTGATATGTTTTCTGCAATGTATGTACCTATCTATTAAAGTCTGAAACTTTTGGATCCAGTACATTGGGACTGACTGAGGGATACAACAAGCTACGTAATTAAACTTGGGCAGTATTGTCATTTTTATTACTGCTACTGTGCACGAAAGTGAAAAACCCTTATCCTTACAACTTGTATGCAATTTAGATATGAATTTTTATAATGAATAGAAATCATATTGTTGATTTCCTCCCTAAATTGTATACCCACATGAGTGAATCCATTTAGATGCCATCTAAATGGGTAATTTTGCTTTAGTATATTCTTTTCAGCTAAACCTATATTTATTGTTAGTACCTCTGTTTTTTGAGAATTTCATTTATGATTGGATATCAAACTTGTCTATCAGTTTCTGCAGATGTTTTAAGGAATTGACAGGATCAGTCAAGATGAAAGTTATACCATCTGCAAAAAGGACCATTTTGTGCTCCCTCTCTCCTATCCTCACTCCCCTTACAAAGGGGGGATTTTCTTATTGCTTCCACAAATGGCTCGATCAGTAAAGAAAAAAGGAGAGAAAAGAGGGGGCATACCTGTCTAGTCCCATTACAGACGCTACATAGCTGGGATCTACATCCATCTCCCGAAATCAATGCCGATGGGTTAGTATATAATGATCCAATAGCATATGTGCCAAATCTGTCCAACTCAAACTTACCCAATACGCTTTTTCCACGTCCAATAATAGGAATACGGTGGTATTGAGTCTTTCTTGCCCTAGTAAAGGTAATCAGATTCATCAACTTCCTGATGTTGTCCGACCTCTGCCTACCAGGGATAAATCCTGTTTGGTCAACTGAGATTAGTTTTGACATTAAGTCTCTCAATCTTAATACTAGGACTCTAGCATATAATTTAACATCTGTATTTAATAACTAAATAGGTCTGTAATTGCTACATTCCTGAGGGTCTCCTTCCTTTTTTTGTATTGTAATTATTTTAGCTATAATCATCTCTTTTTGAATTTTCCCTGTATCTTTGATTTCGTTAAATAACATCTTTAAATTGTCATTTAGTACAGACTAAAAAAGTTTATAAAATTTGTTACCAAACCCATCTGGTCCTGGAGCTTTTTGGAGTTTCAAATCTCTAATTGCATTTTTAATTTCTTCTGTAGTTATTCAACCATTTAAGGTTTCTAATTCGCTTCCAGTAACTGAAGGAAGATTAAACTGACTAAACAATTTTTGAATATCCTTTGTAGATGGTTTAACAAATTCTGCTCCTTCTGAAAAATTATAAAGTTTATAGTAATATTTTGCAAAAGTTTGCATGATATCTTTTGGATTTGTCATTAATCTGTTATTATACCTTATAGCTTCAATTCTTTTCAGGGCTGTTTTTCTTCTTACTTTATTTGCCAGAAGTTTGCTTACTTTATTATCAAAGTGGTATGCTCTTTGCTGCATAGACCAGATGGCCTTGTCTGAAAGCGGTTGGGTAATTGTTTTTATCTGCATTTGAATTGATTTAATTTCACCTTTAACACTCCCACTCCTATCCCTCGTTGACCTGTCACTGCTCCCACTTCTGGCCCTCTCCGACTATCCACTGTTCCCACTCCTCATCTCCCCTCTCCATTTTCTCCTTCTCCTCACCTTTCCCTCTCTCCCCTTCTCTCCTTACCTCAACCTCTCCCCCCACCTCTCCTTCTCTCCCCTCCTTTCCGTCTCTCCCCTCCTCTGTCTCTCTCTACTGCTCTCACAGCTCCTCTTCCCAGTGCACCCTCTCTCCTTTCCTCCTTTCCTCCTCTCTTCCTCACTCCTCCCTCTATCCTAGAAAAAAATGTTTTGTAATATGTGATGTAAAAGTTAAGTGTAAAGAAAATATATATGTTCTATGTGTATAAATATGGTGTAAGGTTGAAGGTATAGGGTGAGGGTATGGGGTTAATGCGGCTGAGGCCTTTGTGTTAGATATGTAGTCATGATTAAGTGAAATGTGTAATCTAAGTGTAAATGTAACAGTAAATTATGTGAATAACAAATTAACCACTCTTCTTTCTGCCTAAAATAACACAAACCAAACTTATCTTAGTCTCATAAGTAATACGAAAAACCCATACATCATTGTGGTTAGTGAGAAGTACTCTCCACTTGTGCTCTTCAAGGCTCAAACTCTCTGTCTCTAGTGCTATTCTGACAGTGTGTCCAATGCTCTCTGCACAGTACTCTCTGCAGTATCACCTCAGTCGAGACTGGAGCAGCTTGGCAAAATTTGGCAAATGTTGCCTTTGTTCCCATCACATAGCATTAACCAGATATGCAGTTACTATATATTATATAAGGGAAGTTTTATAGAAAAACAAGATAACTGTTGGTAAAAAGAATTAACAACATAGCAATTTCACATTTTTAATATGCAAGTTTCCCTGTTTTCTAGTACACCAATAATGAGCTCTGGTTTAACATGCAAGTGTCACCAATATTGAGCCATGGTTAACTACTCTAACCTATGTGTATGATAAAAGGGTGAACCTCATGGATGTCAAGGTACTTTGTTTAAATACTAGGGCCCTCATTCAATTGCAATTTGGCCAATCGAATAGGGCTCTAAATAAGCACATAACATATTTATTTTAAATAAGTTTTTAGTTAGTAAGCATCTATCCAAAAGCAAGGTTTTCACTAACTAAAAACTTTAAAAAAAAATATGCTATGTGCTTATTTAATTGGCTAAATCACAATTGAATGAGGACCTAGGTACTTTAAATCTCCCAGGCCAACTTATATCATAAATCTGTGGCCTCTATATTGATTAACACATTCAGCACTTCAGAGCAGCAAAGGACTATGCAACATTATTTTCAGCATAAGCTACACATTTTGGGCCCTATTGTATTGCCAAATTTATAAATTCATACACACTTAAAGGCAAGTTTCCTGGATTATGAATGTATCTGATAGAGGAGAATTAGTATAGTATGAAAACATTTTGTTTGCATGAAAAATTTCCAAAATCAACCCTGAAGTTAGCAACATTTCTTATGGTTTTTGGCAGTTTGCTGGTGTATGCCGCTAGAAAATCCCAGCTAAATTAGCATAACATTAATATTTAGTTGTGCCCAATCAGAAGCAGGCTAATACATTGCATCAGTCTCCATCTCAGTAGCTTCTGGCATTCTCAGTACAAAAACTGAGACTGTAAGGGCAGATCTCTGCCAGCACTTCCTCTGCTTCATCTTCCTGCTACTTCAGATAAGTACTCTTACTGTACAAACACTGTGACTTGGGATGTTACTGCACTTATTACTAAATGCTGTAGGTCTCTCAGTCACACACAGAGCAGTTCTGTCTATGCTGGTCTCTGGTGTGGTCGGGCCCATCAGCACAGACAGAGAGCACAACACACCAGCAGAAAGCAGCCGGGCAGGTCACATCCCAGCAGGGACTTTGGAGCTGACATCAGGGCTCTCCTATTGACTGAGGAAGCCAGAGCAGATTAGTAAATAGTTAATATTGGTTCTCAAATGCTCTATGCTGATTGGTGGTCTCGGGTACCTTTGTTGGCATCCCTGGGGTCGTCAACATAATCATTAGAGAGAGTTTTAGATATTAATAATAATGAAATGTTTTCTGAAATGTTCTGCATATATCAAAGATGGTTTTGCATAAGGATTGCAAAAACCTAATAATCCAGAAAACTTAGATATGACTTTAAAATCACTCTTAATATTGCCACATATTCTATTAGCTTATTTCTAAATGTTATTTCTGAGTAATATATATATACTAGCTTCTTGCCCGTCAAAAAATTATGGCAATAGAATTGTAAGGCAGGTAATGCTGTTTGGTACAAAAAGTAAGTCTTTTGGTTGTGTGAGTACCATCAGCGCTCATTGCGAGCCTCGTGCTGAGCGTCTTCAGCGCTTATCACATGGCTTGTAAAGGGGTGCCTTCGGCGCTCATTGCGAACCTCTTGGTTGGTGTATTTTTGGTTATCAGAGCTCCTTTGGTTTGCGCTGATGACCTTTTGACGCGCATTGTGAGCCTCTCCCCTGGTGTAGTTGTGCTTCTCTAAACACTGTTGGCGCCCCTTGTGAGGCGCGCGCTGAGCGCCTTTAGCGTTTATTGTTTATTTTTTATTTTTTTTCTGTCTATGTATTTTATAATGTTAATTAGTTAATTTGTAAAGTTATAAAATAATATACATTACCTATTTGTAATTAATATATACAGGAAGCAATATGCTGAAGAGCTAGCAATCTGTTTTGATGTTCCTGCAGCATACAATGTAGATTTGCACTGTTAGTGAGCTGAGGTGTAAGTGTCAGCAATGTGCGCAGTGTGTAGTGTAAATAGGCAGTGTGCACGAGGCGAAACTGTTTGTTTAGCTGTGTAGTTCCACATTCTGTAATGGTAATGTTATTAGTTTGCAGTTAGTGTTGTAAAATGGCTGCGATTGTGTATGTGTTACACGGATGTGGAGCATTTAGCGTCCTTCCTAATAGTGTATTTAGTAGCTGGTACGGTTCTGTGTAAAAGGCGTATGTGCTTGGTGGTGTTTTGTGTGCTTAGGGGTCGTGTAACCTCGTTTTTGTTTCTTTCTGCGGCCATTTTTTCTCTCGCTTAGGCGATTTTCGAGTGCCAAAAATCTTTTAATTGTATTTAAATTAGCGTGTACCCTCATTCCTAGAGATCCCGTCTGTGCCCCCTTGTTGTGTGTGTATTTTTTTCATTTTAATTTGTATTTTGTGTGTTTTTCGTGTCTTTCACTGTGCGTGGTGCGGCCATTAAGTTTGTATTTTTCGCTGCTCGTATTTTTTTTTTCTCAAAGTGGCTGTTTCCTTTTGTAAGTGTTACGGGCTGTAATTTTTTATAGCCAATTTTTTCAGAAGTGCTAAGGGTCTCGCACTTTGAATTGTGTATTTGAGTTTTGTATTGATGTGTAGTTCTGTGGGTTGTAGGTATGATGCTCAAGTCGTATGGGGTCGTTGGGATGAGCGCCTTCGGTGCTCATGTCCACCAGCGCAGTGAGCGCCTTTTGTGCTCCCTGCCTTTTGTACAGGGTCGTAGGGATGAGAGCCTACGGCGCTCCTTGCCTGGCGACAACCGCAGCCCTCGCTTTGCGAGGGCCGCAGTTTTAACGTTGCATTATCAACGGATTTTGGCAAGGTTGCACTACTGAGAACTATATATGTGATCTGGGTTACTACATATCATTAAACACAAATGGACTAGAACAGATGATCTAATGCATTTTAGAGAGTACTAGATTGCTAGAATGCTTGATTGAGAGCCAGACTGGTAAATATTACTTATTGGCTCTTAATATTTTGTAGCTTTCGTTTGCAGATTACATCTAACTGCCATGTTTTACTGACATCATGATGACGGTCTTATTTACTACTGGCTGTGTCTAAGAAGTAAATTACGGGCTTGCCTAAATATTGCCAGACCATATGATCAAGTCCCCTGAAATCCTTTTTAAAAAGGCAGGGTTTAAGAGTTTAGGCTTAAGGAGGTAAATTTTGAGCTTGAGTCAATTAAATACATCTAAACATTTAGAGAAAAAAACACCTGCAGCCAAAATTATGGGTTAGAGGCATTGATGAGCTTCTAATAAAATAGGGCTCTTTGTTGGTACCATTTATGTATGAAATCTATGGTTTTTGCCAAGATTTTATGACACTAGGAATGAAGGGAAAAAAATAAAACTATTTTTAATGATATTCTATGAATAAAAGCCCATGAAAAAAACATATACAAAGAAATATTAAATTGTACTTCCTTTTTGCAGTGGTACCAAATATAATTATACTAGCGAATTGCCCATCAAAAAATGACGGCAATGAAATTGTAAGCGAGCTAATGCTGTTTGGTGTGTAATAATGAAATATATAATACATTAATAAATGAATATACTTTACCTATTTTGAAGCATTGTGTTGAAGTGCTGTCAATGTGTTTTGATGTTGCTGCAGCATTAGTGGTGTGGAGCTGCTGTGTAAGCGTGGTGAATGTGTGCAGTGTAATACTGTACGTGAGCGAGACGAAACCGTTAGCATAGTGGTGTACTTCCGCATTGGCGTAAAATGGCGGGTAATCTGTGGTATGCGTCTGCGCGGATTATCCGTAGGTGCTAAGTGTTGTTTTGCGAGTTTCTTGTGGTGTTTTGCGAGTGTGTTGTGGTGTTTTCCGTGTTTAGTGTGCTGTAGCCTCGTTTTCGTTTTGTTCGTCATCCATTTTTTCTCTCGCTTAGCGATTTTATTAGTGTCTAAAGTCTTTTATTTATATTTAAACAAAGGTGTAACTTGCTTTTTGAGGTCCTGGATGGTTCCTCTTGCTGTAAGTAAGCTTTTTATGTGTGTGTTGTGTGTATTTATTGTGTTTTAAATGTTTTTATGTTCGCGTGTTGCGTTCGATTTTTGCGAGGTCGTAATGTGTGCTAACGTGTCTCGTATGGTGTTTGCGTGTGTAGCCTCGTTTTCGTTTTGTTCGGCGGCCATTTTTTCTGTCGCTTATCAAATTTTTTAGTGTGTAAACTCTTTTATTTTGAGTGAAATCAAGGTGTAAGTTGTTTTTTTGAGGTCCTGGATGCTCCCTGTTGCTGTAGGTAAGTTTTTTATGTATGTGCTGTGTGTATGTATTGTGTTTTGAATTTTGTAATGTTTGCGAGTTGCGTCCGAGTGTTGCGAGTTCATAATGTGTGTTAACATGTGTCGTGTTGTTTGCATTGCGACGTAAAGTTTGCGAGGGTCGCAGTTGCTGGCATGGAGTGCCTTCGGCACTCCATGCCAGCATTTGCGGCCCTCGAAGGCGCTCCATGCCAGCAACTGAGGCCCTCGCCCGCTGCCCTCGCTACAACGGCCCGCATGCTCACAACTATATATGTGATACTGTAAATATTACATGATCAAAAGACCACTACAGTTTTGTTATTAGAATTGCTTTGCTCATTATGTTATGTGATCTACGTTGTTTCACTGACAAAAAACACCTAATCATTAATATAGACCAAACAAAAATGTATATCTTTATATTGCCTTCTAATCTAAAACTACACAGATACTGTATATAGAGATGTCGCGGACAGTTCGCCCGCGGACTATTCGTGGTGATTTTTGTATGTTCGCGGTGATCACATGCGCTTTTGGGATCGCCCCCTATTCTTTATCATTGAGGAAACTTTGACCCTGCACCTCACAGTCAGCAGACACATTCCAGCCAATCAGCAGCATACACTCCCTTCCAGAGCCTTCCATCTGAAGGACAGCATACATTTTAAAATCATTCTGAAGCTGCATTCGTTGTGAGAGTACAGATAGTGTAGCTGCTGGAGATTTAATAGGGAAATAGATAGCCAGGCTGTGTATTTAGCTTCCACTACAGCCTTGAAGGACTCATCTGATATCTGCTGCAAGGACAGCAACCCCAAAAGCCCTTTTTAGGGCTAGAACATCATTTATTTTATTTTATAATTTTTTTCTGTGTAATCTAATTGCTTATGACTGCCTGCCAGCGTGTGTGTGTGACAGGCTAACACCTAACAGCTTATATTGTGCTTATTTTCACTACTCATACCTGGTTGTGTACCATACATTGAAAACAACCATTTTTTCTGTGTCAGGCTCACAGCTTATATTGTGCTCAGTGAAATAAAACAACACTTTTTTGACTGTAATAGATTGAATAGCAATTGCCTGCCTACAGGTGTGTGTGTGAAGCCTATTGCATCTACTCTGCCAACTTTTGCCAGTGCACAGTGATACGTCATATCTGGTGCAACCATAGTGTACAGTGACATAAAAAAAACACTTTTCGATTGAATTGTGTGTGTCCTAAAGAATGATTTTAGAAAACTAGGTAATAAACTGAAGGCAAGGACCTCCAAGGTAGTATTTTCTGAGATACTACCAGTGCCACGTGCTAGCCCAGGGAGGCAGAAGGAGATTAGGGAGGTTAATGCGTGGCTAAAGATGTGGTGCACTAAGGAGGGGTTTGGCTTTTTAGAGCACTGGGCTGACTTCTCACTTTGGTACAATCTCTACATTAGGGATAGATTGCACCTTAAAGATGAGGGAGCTTTTGTACTAGGGGATAGGATGGTAGAAAGGCTGGAGGAGTTTTTAAACTAGTAGGTGGGGTGGACTAGATATAAGTAATGGGGTAGAAAGTGTAGAGGGTATAAGGGATGAATTAACAACTCATAAGGGAGGAGATGGGGGAGGGGTAGTATAGTCAATAGGGAGGTAGTACTAAGTAATTCAAGTACAGTGGCAGGCACTTCAGAACTACAGACTCATAACATAAGGTGTATGCTTGCTAATGCCAGAAGCTTGCCAGGAAAAATGGGAGAGTTAGAATTATAAGCAATTAATGAAAAATGGGATCTAATAGGCATTATCGAAACGTGGTGGGACGAATTTCATGACTGGACTGTTAATCTGGATGGTTATAACCTATTTAGGAAAGATAGAGGCAATGGTAAATGAGGAGGAGGGATTTGTCTGTATGTTAAACCTGAATTTAAGGCTATAGCCAGAGAAGATATCTATGGTGGACCTAGTGATAAAGTTGAATGTTTGTGGGTAGAGTTAAATAGCGGAGCAGCAAATTCCAAAAGAATATTAGTAGGAGTATGCTATAAACCCCCAAATATAGCTGAAAGTGAGGAAATACAATTATTGTTACAGATTGGAAATGCAGCTAAGCACGGGCAAGTTCTAATAATGGGAGATTTTAATTACCCTGAAATAAACTGGATAAATGAGACCAGCAGTTCAGCTAAGGGGAGCAGGTTCTTGAGTACACTCAGGGATCATCATCTGGCCCAGGTTATACAGGAGCCTACTAGAAATGAAGCTATCTTAGATTTACTCATCACAAATAATATTGATATAGTATCAAATGTTGAAATAGGGCAACCTTTGGGAAACAATGATCACAACAAAGTCTCATTTGAGATTGAATTAAAAAAACAACATTTTAAAGGGCCGACAAAAATTTTTAATTTTAAAAGGGCAGATTTTAACGGTCTAAGGGCAGCAATACAAAGTATAGACTGGGACAGAGAACTGATAGGTAAAAACACTGAACATAAATGGACATTTAAATCCTTACTAAATATACATACACATCGGCATATACCGTGTGGGAATAAAAGTAAAAGAAGTAAATCACAACCCATGTGGCTTAACAATGATTTAAAGATCAAGATACGGAGTAAAAAACAGGCATTTAAATTATACAAACAAGAGGGGACAGAGACTGCTTTATGGGAATACAAGGAAATCAACAAGGCTTGCAAGGAAATCAACAAGGCTTGCAAAAGCGCGATTAGACTGGCTAAAATAGAAAATGAAAAATGTATTGCAAAAGAGAGTAAGACTAACCCTAAAATATTGTTTAAGTATATTAATGGGAAGAAGGCGAGGAAGGAAGCTATAGGAACATTAGAATGTGAAACAGGCTGTCTTAAAATTAGTGACCAGGAAAAGGCAGATGAGCTAAATAGGTTCTTTTTTTCGGTATACACAAGGGAGGTACAAGTGGTGGGGACACTGCAACATAATGGGGCTACACTACCTTTGCCAAATAATTGGTTAACACAGGAAGTAATGCAAAAGAGGTGGGAAAAAATAAATGTTAATAAAGCCCCGGGTCCTGATGGAATACATCCAAGGGTACTAAGGGAACTGGGTTCTGTAATAGCCAAACCATTATATTTAAATTTTCAAGATTCACTCAACACAGGGTCTCTACCAGATGACTGGAGAAAAGCTGATGTGATACCTATATTTAAGAAGGGAACAAGAGCAAATCCGGGGAATTATAGACCAGTGAGCCTCACTTCTGTAGTGGGGAAGGGTTAATAAGGGATAATATACAAGAATATGTCTATTTGAACAGGATTATAAGTAGGAGTCAACATGGATTTATGAGGGATAGGCCATATCAAACAAATCTAATTAATTTCTATGAGGATGTTAGTAGGAACCTGGATCAAGGCAACTCAGTGGATGTAGTCTTTTTGGATTTTGCAAAGGCTTTTGATACAGTGCCACATGGGAGACTATTGGGCAAACTAAGGGATACAGGAATTGCAGTAAATATCTGCTCATGGATTGAGAGCTGGATAAAAGACAGGAAGCAAAGGGTTGTTGTAAATGGAACATACTCCGATTGGACTAATGTGGTAAGTGGGGTTCCTCAGGGTTCAGTATTAAGTCCTCTCCTTTTTAACATATTTATTAATGACTTAGAGGTAGGATTGGAGTGTGGTGTCTCCATTTTCGCTGATGACACAAAGTTGTGCAAGGTAATTAAATCAGATAATGATGTGCTTTCCCTCCAAGGGGGTTTACATAAAATTGAGGAATGTCAGATGAGATTTAATATGAATAAATGTAAGGTTATGCATCTGGGAAGGAAAAATAGCCATGCAATTTATAATCTTAATGGAGCAAATCTAGGTGTATCAGATATTGAAAGGGATTTGGGAGTGCTTGTGGACAACCACCTAGGTAACAGTGCTCAAAGCCAAGCAGCAGCTGCAAAGGTAAATAAAATATTAGCATGTAGTAAGAAGGGTATAAAAGCCAGGGAAGCAGATATAATTCTGCCACTATACAAATCTCTAGTACGCCCTCATTTGGAATATGGAGTACAATTTTGGGCACCATTTCATAAAAAGGACATTTTAGAGCTGGAAAAGGTACAGAGAAGGGCAACAAAACTAATAAGGGGAATAGAGGGGCTAAGTTATGAAGAAAGACTAACCAAATTAAACTTATTTTCTCTAGAAAAAAGGCGTCTAAGAGGAGATATGATTACCTTATATAAATACATCCAGGGTCAGTATAAAGATTTGTCAGGGGAGCTTTTTGTGCCAAGAGATTTTCAACTGACAAGAGGACATCCCTTGAGGTTAGAAGTAAAAAGATTCCACCTCAAAGAAAGAAAAGGGTTCTTCACAGTAAGGGTGGTTAATCTGTAGAATTCTCTACCAGGGGAGGTGGTGACAGCGGATTCGATAGATAACTTTAAGAGGGGACTAGATTTATTTCTAATTAAAAAGGGAATTCAGGATTATCATGGATAATTAGAGAGACAGTATTGATCCAAATGTTTTACATTTCCCTTTGAGACAATTGGCTAAGTCTTGCTTGTGTTTTAAATAATTGATTAATACTTAATTAACAACTAATGAATTAATAGTTAATCAGCATATTGCAGATCAGAGGAGATCTTAAAAGGTTGAACTTGATGGACTGAAAGTCTTTTTTCAACCTTAAATACTATGGGCCTCATTCTATTACCGGCTGTAAATCGGCCGTAAGGCTGCGATTCCTTGCGGGGGTTCTGTTAACTCGCGATTCTATTATACGGCCCCGCAAGGATCTCCTCTTACGGCCGGCCGCATATCTTGAAACCGTCCGTAAGCTGTGAAATCTAAAAACGCAAAAATAAATTCAAGCCTGCACTGTACAGCTCTGTAAATGCTAGGGATCATATTGGGGGACATGAGGATTAAAAGTAACCCACTCTCAAGCTTGCACATCAGCCCAAACCCGAGTTCAAATTAACTCTTTATTTTCCGGCTGCGGCGTGGGCGGGTCTGAAGTGCTCCAAGCACTCTGGACTTTTTACATGGATATTTTACGGATATTAAAAATAAAATATTTTACGGATTTGAGTATAGGATAATTATGTGCTATTTTTTCTAACACCTAAAATCCCTTTATAGTCTTCTCAAAGTGCAGGATGGCTTTATTTGAGCTATTTTATGTGCTTAATTGGTGCTAGCGGGACCTCTTTCCTGCAAGTAAGCTGCGGTTAGTTTTTAGCCTTACAGAGAGGGTTCCCGGAGCAATTGAATTGCAAATAGGAATTTCTTACGGCCGAAACTCTTGCGGCCGTTTTAGATCAAAGGCTTTCCTCCAGCGCGAGCGGCCGCAAGAGATAGCAAGGCGCCGGCCGCAAGCCTGCCGGAGTCCCCGGCCGTAAGGGAATAGAATAGCCAAATAGCTTGCGGCCGGTCCTTGCGGCCACGCAACGGCTGCGGCCGCTAATAGAATGAGGCCCTATGTAACTATGTAACTATGAATATCAGTTGCCTGCCTACAGGTGTGTGTGTGAGGCCTACAGCGCCTACTCTGCCAACTTTTGCCAGTGCACAGTGACACTCATATCTGGTGGCACCTTAGATTGCACGCGCAGTGCCCCAAATTTGAAGCATCTTTTTCCATCTCCCTGTTCCAAAAGTCAATGCCATATACACGTCCCCTAATAGTGGACGAAACAGGGATTAAACCGATAGGAATAGTACTACTTAACAGTACACACCTTATAATAACGCAGACAGAGGCAACGCAGAGAGAGGAGTCTGAAGAAGAGGAGTCAGAGGAGGAAGGTGGCTTTGAGGAGGTGGAAGACCAAACACACCTTTCGGGGACACTTGGTGGCTGGGTGGAGGAAGAGACCTTCAATGACATCAGTGAGGACAAGGAACGGGACATGGCTAGCTTGGTATCCAACCTTGTGCAAATAGGGAATTTGCGGTTGTGCAAAGGGACTATTTGCGTTTTTTTTGCGGTGCATTAAACAGGGAGATTGGTCTGTTACTGTGAAGCGGGTGTAACCCTTACACTACCTGATTGATTCAACATCATACCTGATGTTTTAAAGCATGTTATTCCAAACAATTTAGGAATGTTAGGTGATTTATGCCCTTTATGGCTTAAAACCAGACTCTGCATCAACTATGTAATTTTCCGTGGGAGTTTTGCCATAGATCCCCCTCCAACATGCCACAGTCCAGGTGTTAGTCCCCTTGAAACAACTTTCCCATCACTATTGTGGCCAGAAAGAGTCCCTGTGGGTTTTGAAATTCGCCTGCCCATTGAAGTCTATGGCGGTTCGCCCGGTTCGCCCGTTCGCGAACATTTGATGAAGTACGTGTCCACGGTTTGCGAAACCGAAAATTTTATGTTTGCGACATAACTAACTGTATAGTATTGAAGAAGAAGAAAGGGGTACATTACATAAAAAAAATCCAGTTTGAAGAAAAGCCACAAGGGTGTATTTTTTTAAAGAATCTAATAAATAAAATTAAATGTTTAAAACACTGCTTTTCACCAGTTCCTTGTGTGAGGGTATTTAAAATGGAGGTATTTGTATGCTCCACTTTGACTAGAGAAGCTGCGCATGACAGCTTTTAATTCAACTTTTATTCCCTGAAGTCATCAATTAATTAATAAATTGATAGAAACACACTTCCTTGTTAATTAGTTCAGTAGGAATCAATCATACATAATATACCTTTCGTCATAGAATTTATTAAATGCTAACTCATGCATATCACTATTGCATTATTGTACACATCAGTATAACAGAGAATAAGAACAGTCATTTAATATTGTTTTTATATTTTTTAATGGGTTGAAAAATCATTAAGTGCTGTTTATTCAAACTCTTTGTAAAGGGCTAATTAATTCAGCACTACTTGGGGCATGCCACTGTAAAGTTCTCTTAAGTTCTGCTAAGTTCTATAATTAATTGTATTGTGATTCTAAAGAAGAAAAAACATTGAAGAACTCCTTATTAGTGGTTATAGATTTATTATCCACTAACAAATAAAATGTAAAACTTTAAACTATTTAAACTTTATTAATTATATATTTTTTAAAAATCTTGGTAAAATGTGTTTGCAATAAAAACTAGCAGCCTTATTAAATTGCGATTCGGACAGTTGAAAAGGGCTGTATATAAGCACATAGCATATTTTATTTACAGAAGTTTTTAGTTAGTGAACTTCTATCCAAAACTAACTAAAAACTTCTATAAACAAAATATGCTATGTGTTTATATAGAGCCCTATTCAATTGGCCAAATCGCAATTTAATACACTTTACACTTTACACTTAGTAGTGGCGTTTATTTCTCAGGACTTATTATTTGTACTTGTATTTTATCACTTTTTTTCTTGCTGTGCCTTTTTAAACTTATATGGCTCCAATCATGATTTTGCTTTTATTACATTTGGGAATGATCAAAGTGCTTACAAACTATAAACAATAGTGTTTCTTTATCACTCAGATAAAGTTTTTATTTTAAAGAATCAATTGCGTTTGATTAATCATTAGTGTATTTCCACAATGTGACTTTTTTGTGTTTAAAGTGCAACAAAAATTACTATATTTTTTTAATAGGGATAAGGTGCTGGATGACTTTAAAGTGCTATAAATAAGAAAAGTGAGTGTGCTTAACAAAATCGTTATGGACAGGTTGTATTCATTTAAATAGTAATCCTGTGCATAATTTAAATGCACTATACTATTAAATTTGACTATTGTCTCTGAAAATATCAAAAATATCGGGTGGCTATGGCTTAGTATCTTGTTTTTTCCTTAGTTTTTTATTTATTAGTTTGTGTTTGTTTCCTTAGATTTGTATTTATTAGTTGTAATGTTGACCAACAACATGGCTCATTATATTATATTTTATTAAATCTTTTAGACAATATTGAGTTTAAATTATTTCACATAACCTGCAATCAGAGTCTACGAATTAATTAGTGCCAAAAAGCAATATTTGCAGGTCGGGCTCACAATCAAGCAATCTAGCACTCTATAAAATGCATTAGATCATCTATTCTAGTCCATGTGGGTTTCATGATATGTATTAACCCCGAGTCCCGGGAATCAATATTACTCATAAATAACAGTTAAAAATATTATTTTCTTAATTGCATATTTGTGGGTTTTACTACAGCTCTAATAAATGTTTGAAAAAGCCCTTGTGAGTCCTATTTAGTACTCAGAAACTTGATACTTTTTTCAGTTGCGGGTCAGACATTATTTGCGAGCTAGAGCTACGGGTCTAATAGAATAGCAATTTTGTGTAACTTTAATTAATTATATGCTATCTCTTCATAGCAGCCACTCTCTCTCAGCACCCACCTCACATAGCACCCAACATTATCTACTTTGCTCCTCCCTCACATAACTCATTCCCTGTACTTTGCTGTCATTCAGCCCTTGCTCTCTCATCTTTTTCCTGATATACATCCCTAGAGTGCTGGACTACTCCACTCTACCACCTCTTGAAGCTTCAACAGAAATGCTGTTTTCTAAATAGGCACAGTCCAATTTTTGACGAATGGGGGGGCTGAGTTTAAGGGTTCCCAGGGATGGCCCTGGGGGGCGTGGAGGGGTGGGCTAGGGTGGCAGGCTATGAGGGTCCCTGATACTACAGAAAATATAAATAAATTTAACGGCATTGGGTCCCCCATAAGAGGGCCCTGGTACACTACATGCCAGGTAAGTTTATTGTGTGAACAATGAAAGTCTGCAATGCCACAAAATCCTTATGGACAGGTTGTATTCATTTAAATAGTAATCCTGTGCATAATTTAAATGCACTATACTATTACATTTGACTATTGTCTCTGAAAATATCAAAAATATCGGGTGGCTATGGCTTAGTATCTTGTTTTTCCCTTAGTTTTTTATTTATTAGTTTGTGTTTGTTCCTTAGATTTGTATTTATTAGTTGTAATGTTGACCAACAACATGGCTCATTATGTTATATTTTATTAAGTCTTTTAGACAATATCGAGTTTAAATTGTCACACATAACCTGCAATCAGAGTCTACAAATTAATTAGTGCCAAAAAGCAATATTTGCAGGTTGGGCTCACAATCAAGCAATCTAGCACTCTATAAAATGCATTAGATCATCTATTCTAGTCCATGTGGGTTTCATGATATGTATTAACCCCGAGTCCCGGGAATCAATATTACTCATAAATAACAGTTAAAAATATTATTTTCTTAATTGCATATTTGTGGGTTTTACTACAGCTCTAATAAATGTTTGAAAAAGCCCTTGTGAGTCCTATTTAGTACTCAGAAACTTGATACTTTTTTCAGTTGCAGGTCAGACATTATTTGCGAGCTAGAGCTACGGGTCTAATAGAATAGCAAGTTTGTGTAACTTTAATTAATTATATGCTATCTCTTCATAGCAGCCACTCTCTCTCAGCACCCACCTCACATAGCACCCAACATTATCTACTTTGCTCCTCCCTCACATAACTCATTCCCTGTACTTTGCTGTCATTCAGCCCTTGCTCTCTCATCTTTTTCCTGATATACATCCCTAGAGTGCTGGACTACTCCACTCTACCACCTCTTGGAGCTTCAACAGAAATGCTGTTTTCTAAATAGGCACAGTCCAATTTTTGTCGAATGGGGGGGGGGGGGGCAGGTTTAAGGGTTCCCAGGGATGGCCCTGGGGGCCGTGGAGGGGTGGGCTAGGGTGGCAGGCTTTGAGGGTCCCTGATACTACAGAAAATGTAAATAAATTTAACGGCATTGGGTCCCCCATAAGATGGCCCTGGTACACTACATGCCAGGTAAGTTTACTGTGTGAACAATGAAAGTCTGCAATGCCACAGACAAGCATTGCAGATATTTATAAATCATCATGTTCAAAGAATCTATGGCAGCAAAAAAGGTTAATGCTTCTAGATTTAGAAAAAACACTGTAAATGTTAATAATAAAATCAAACAAACAGAAAACCCTTAAGTTGTTTTATAATAGATCTTTCAAAATCAGATACAACTGTCTGACTGCAGAGTATCTTGAGACTGAATACATGGCGTCAGATTTTTATGGTCTGCTTAATCTTCCTACTTTAACAGCAGCCAGTTTTATATTCCATTAGCATGCATGTGTACATCCTAATAGACTATAAAAACCACTATGTGACCTACTTTTCGAGGATCCAGTTTTAAGTTTCATTGGTATGCATGCGTTCTCACTGTAATAGACTGTAAAATCCATCATGTGAGCAGATTTTCTATTTTATGGAAGATGTATTTTTATTTTTCATTTTGTACACATTGTCTTAGGATTTTAGGACAATGTTGATAATTGCTCTGTGACCCACAAAATGATGGAGAAAGGTGTGCGTTGCATGAGATATAAACTGAAAACATTCTGATCAGAGTCTTCTTACTGTATGATTGCATCAAAGTATATTTAAGAGTATTAGAGAAACAGGATAAGCCATACATTTTGTCACTGAATGACAGAGAGTGAAAAAATGCTATTCTTTATTTCTTAGATAAAATAGAAGGCTTTGTGTCTCTAGAGATGTTCTCTTGAGAGTGCATTGCTAAATCTCACAGATACTTTGCACATTATTGAATTACTTATGTGGGATGCTTGGAGTCTGCATGATGTATAATGTTCCTAATTCATATAACATTTTGTTTTCAGATAGAGAAATTATTCTGCATGTGTCTATTTGTCTTCCAGTTGCAGATGCCACCCATTGTTTACTATCATTTGTATGTATATATTCAAGACTGGACCTTCACTGAACAACCCAGTGAGAAGAATTCTTTTAATCTTCACACACTTTCTGCAATAGCTTCAGAGCAGCCTCATTATTGTATATCACCACATGCCAAAAAAACTAGATATAATAATAGATCTATCTTAACATGGTTTCTAACACATTATCACAAATTCTTGTGTCTCTGCCTCAATCTTTCTCATGTGTATAACAGGTGTGTTACTCTTAGTGAACTACAGTGACTACAGTGCTCTGGTTTTTCATGTTATATTGATGTATATGTGTAAATAGTGTGTATATATGTGTATATATGTTTACTATATTATGTCATGTTTATCCCGTGATGTCAGATGATGTTTCTCTGCATCGGCTGTTTACATTTGAACTGAGGGTTCCATCTTATGTCAGTATGGCTTCAGACTTGATAAAGAGAGGTCAAATCTCTTGAAAGCTTGTCAATATAAATAAGGTGTTTGTCCAGTACAAAATGTATCACTGTATACTCCAATACACATTATTAATCTAGATTACTGGACATTCAAAGCTACTTCAATCTTCAATATATTATACTAGCGACTTGCCCGTCAAAAATGACGGCAATACAATTATAAGCCGTGGCAATGCTGTTTGCCACACAATGTAAGGCTTTTGCTCCTCTGTGGACCTTCAGTGCTCATTGTGAGCCTCTCCCCTTGTGTACTTCAAGTGTCCTGCTTTGTAACGGTCACCTTATATATATATATATATATATATATATATATATATATATAGATATAGAAGTACAGTGTAAAATAAAAAGAAATGTGGGTACAGTGAATTAATAAAGTAATATGAATTAAAAAAATAACATACTTTACCTATTTATATTGAATATGCAGCAATCAATATCCTGAAGAGTTAACAATCTATTTTGATTTTCCTGCATCTGAAAATGTACAGTTGGACTGTTGATCACCTGAGGAGAAAGTGCCAGCAATGTGGCAAGTGTGCAGTGTAAATAGGCTGCGTGCGCGAAACTGTTTGTTTAGGCGGGTAAAGCAGCATTTTAGAATCCTAGTTGCAAAGTGTTGTTAGTGTTGTAAACTGGCGTTTTTTTTCTATGTGTTACTTGGCTCGCGAGCATTTTCCGTTCGTTGTAATGGTATATTTTGTATCTCCTACATTCCTTTGTAACTCGTACATGCCTGGCGGTGATTTTCACAGCTCTGTCTCCTTTAGCCTTGTTTTAATTTTTTTCGTCCGCCATTTTTTTTCTCGCTTAGGCGATTTTCGAGTGCCAAAACTTCTTAAATGCGACTTAAATTGGCATGCAACCTCACTCCCAGATGTCCTGGCTGTTCCCCTGTGCTGTGTGTGATGTTTGTTTTATGTTGTATTTTTTTGTTGTGCTTTTCGTGTTTTTCGATGTGAGCTGTTTGGCCGTTAAGTTTGTATATTTGCGACCTCGTATTATTTTTTCCGCAAGTCGTAATTGTATTTTTTAAAAGTCGTACGTGCTTGTCTGTGGTTTGCGTGCCTCGGGATCGTGTACCCTCGTTTTTATTTTTTCGTCCGTCATTTTTTTCTCTCACTTAGCCGATTTTCAAGTGGCGAAACTCCTTAAATTCGACTTTAATTCTTGTGCAACCTCACTCCAAGAGGTCCTGTATGTCCCCCCATGCTGTGTGTGATGTATTTTTTTAAAATTTTCATGGTTTTTGGTGTTTTATGATGTACGTGTTTCGGCCGTTAACTTCGTATTTTTGCGACCTTGTATTTTTTTTTTCCAAAGTCCCGCGGGTCGTATTTTTTTTTCTAAGTCCAGTGGCTTTTTTTTTTTCTCAAAGTCTCGCTATTTTTTTTTTTTTTTTACCGAGATTGAGGCACTGTAGAGCCTCCACCTTCGCAAAAGCGGACACTCGCTTCGCAAGGTCCGCATTTGTGGCCTGCATTCAGCCTTCGGCTTTCAGTTCATGTCCAACTCTGCAAATGTGGCCGCATTTGCAGCCTGCCATGAGCCTTCATTGTTGCCCTCGCGATTTGTGGCCCAAACTGCATCCCAGTTCTGCCAGCTCGCTTCGCGAGCTCGCCAAGCATGATGACAACTTGCAGTTTGACAATTAGAATTCAGACTGATT
Organism: Discoglossus pictus; assembly: GCA_027410445.1. Lineage (NCBI taxonomy): Eukaryota > Metazoa > Chordata > Amphibia > Anura > Alytidae > Discoglossus > Discoglossus pictus. The sequence goes on along the minus strand of CM050167.1, from coordinate 207,797,597 downwards.
GCTCATTCTGCCACCATCTTTATTGAATTGTGGTAACTAGCAAAACATACTGCTCCTGTATTCAACAATATGTGTCCCACTTTGGCCACTTTTGGTAGGTAAGTTTGTTAAACAATAACCATTTTATCTCCAAGCAGGCAAAATAGAGAATAATGTCTTCACAGCCTATGTTTTTAATTATCTACTGTTTGACTAATCACAATATGTGCCAATGTAAAATGTCTGACTGTCATGTTGATAATATGATTTTATGCCATAGAGACTTTGATATAGACATTTGCATTCACTGGCTCTTCAGCCACACGTTTTGTTTATATGTTGTCCCCAATCAGTTAGAGACATGTGTACTGTGAATGGCTTTATTGAGATTTAGCTCATTTAACATGAGAATTGAAACACAGGCTCCAGAGGTGAAATGTTAGTGTGTTAAATTCACTGTGACACTAAGCCATCTCCTACCACTTGGGGTCATTTTTCTCATTTTCATGGTTGTAGTTTCAATTTGAGCTAAACAATATTTTTCATAAGACTTTATGCTCATTAATGTAACCTAGAAGCAATTTTTTAATTTTTGAATGAAATGTCTACTGTGTTTCTAACCTATTTATTGTTTAGGTTAAAATCATTCATATAAATATATTAAACAACTTACTGACTATGGGCCATATAAAATTCCAGCCTCTTAAGTCCAACGTGTAGCACGTGCTTCAAATTTGGCCATTTTACATCTCTATTAAATTAGAAAGGGCTGATAGCTACGAGAGAGAGAGGCTTTGTCGTAAACCAGTTCTTGGCCGTCTGAGCTGCATGCTCAAATGCAAGAAATTAAGCAGATGGAGCCAATGGAACAAGAGATTGTCAGCGTTACGTCACTGAAAAAGGGAGGGTAGATTTCAAAGTTCTAGGTGCTTCAATTACAGTTTGCGATCGGACCCACATTCAAGATATAATACAATATTGATAAAGCCGTAAATATGATATTCTATTACATGCGAGTTACAGTATAAGTCGTAACACATTGATTGCAGGGATTAATGTAACACAAAATATAAACATAAAATAAAGTATTTTTTGGGGCCGATTTGCGGGCTTGAGAATGTTGTCCTATTAATTCTAATGTGTTTCCATGACTTCCCATGTTTTTAAAGTACAGTATTGTGTTTAATAGCTGATACAGCTCTAATAAGTGTTTGAAAAAAAAACCTTGCGAGTCCTATTTAGTACTCATAATATTTTTGACAGAAATGTGATCATTTTTTAAGTTGCGGTTTAGACATTATTTGCAAGCTAGAGCTGCCGGTCTAATAGAATATCAATTTTGTGTAACTTTAATTAATTAACGCTTGTAATATTCAAGCTGTGCTAAAACCAAGGGAGTTCTAAGCTATAATTTGCAGCTTTGTCTATTTTTTTATTGCTTATTTGTAGATTTAAGACTGTTGTGCAATTAATTCTAATGTGTTTCAATACCTAACCATGCTTTTGGTTAGACTTTATTTGCAATCTAGCTCTCCGGGTGTAACAGAATATTGATTTTGTGTAATTTTAATTATTTAGAGCTCATAATGTTCGAGCAGTGCCAAAATCAATGGAGTTCTAAGACTGAATTTTCATCTTTGGCTGGCCTGTACTGATTGTGGACGTGTAACTCGTAATCAGATTGCAAGTAGCTAATAGAATCTGTGGCAATTTTCAGAGTGGTTTTAAGTGTGTATAATTTTATGAATTGTGCAATAGAATAGGGCCCTATGACCTCAATTACATGGTCCTCCCTAAGTTTTTTTTTTCTGTTAAAAACACATGTAAAAAATAACATTGCCATTACATGCTTCACGTAAACAACCCTAATTGGTAAATCTTAGTAAGGGATCGATACCTATAATTTGATTTCTGCTCTATTTACATTTTTGTCAAAATCGCTATTACACGGCCTTCACTAAAAATTCTGTGTGTTATTAATAAGATCTTGCGACCACACATGTAAAACCAACTAAACTTTTAGCAAGCATTTTATTGTGACAGTTAAAAATTAGCGAGTGTACTTTAACCATACTAATAAATATTAGCAAGTGCAAAGTAAAACCAATACAAGAATAAAAAAATCCTAAAAAAGGATTTTAAACAAACATTCAAGGTACAAATTGAGGTTTCCACATGACAAAGCTCAAAATAGCAACTTAAATGGTCAATCCTGCCCTTTACTTTGGTACAACTAATGTTAAATTAAACATGTACAATATGCAACTGCAGGGATTTACCATCTCTCTCACCAATATTCCTGTTTAAGCATGCAATGTGTGCCCCTCCGATATACAGTTCCTTTCAAAAGTATTCACCCCCTTGACTGTTTACCTATTTTGTTACATTACAGCCTTAAGTTCAATGTTTTGTTAATCTGAATTTTATGTGATGGATCAGAACACAATAGTCTAAGTTGGTGAAGTGAAATGAGAAAAATATACACATAAAACAATTTTTTATAAATAGAAAACAGAAAATTGGCATGTGCTTATGTATTCACCCCCTTTGTAATGAAGTCCATAAAAAGCTCTGGTGAAACCAATTACCATCAGAAGTCACATAATTAGTAAAATTATGTTCACCTGTGTGCAATCTAAGTGTCACATGATCTGTCATTACATATACACACCTTGTTTGAAAGGCCCCAGAGGCAGCAACACCTAAGCAAGAGGCATCACTAACCAAACACTGCCATGAAGACCAAGGAACTCTCCAAACAAGTAAGTGACAATGTTGTTGAAAAGCACAAGTCAGGGTTAGGTTATCAATAAATATCCAAATCTTTGATGATTCCCAGGAGTACCATCAGATCTATCCTAACCAAATAGAAAGAACATGGCACAACAGCAAACCTGCCAAGAGACGGCTGCTCAAGGAGGGCATTAATCAGAGAGCCAGCACAGAGAACTAAGGTAACCCTTGAGGAGCTGCAGAGTTCCACAGCAGAGACTGGAGTATCTGTACATAGGACAACAATAAGCCGTACGCTCCATAGAGTTGGGCTTTATGGCAGAGTGGCCAGAAGAAAGCCATTACTTTCAGCAAAAAAACAAAATGGCACGTTTTGAGTGTGCGAAAAGGCATGTGGGAGACTCCAAAAATGTATGGAGGAAGGTGCTCTGGTCTGAAGAGACTAAAATTTTACTTTTCGGCCATCAAAGAAAATGCTATGTTTGGTGCAAACCCAGCACATCACATCACCCAAAGAACACCATAAAACATGTGAGACATGGTGGTGGCAGCATCATGCTATGGGGAAGTTTTTCAGCAGCCGGGACTGGGTTACTGGTCCCAGACCTCAATCCAATAGAAAATCTGTGGTCAGACTTAAAGATTGCTGTTCACAGGCGCAAACCATCCAACTTGAAGGAACTGGAGCAGTTTTGCAAGGAGGAATGGGCAAAAATCCCAGTGGTAACATGTGGCAAGCTCATAGAGACTTATCCAAAGCAACTTGGAGCTGTGATTGCCTCAAAAGGTTTCTTTACAAAGTATTGAGTTTAGGGGGGTGAATAGTTATGAACATTGACTTTTTCTGTTATTTTGTCCTATTTGTTGCTTGCTTCACAATAAAAAAAAACATCTTCAAAGTTGTGGGCATGTTCTGTAAATTAAAAAAGGCAAATCCTCAAACAATCCATGTTAATTCCAGGTTGTGAGGCAACAAAACACGAAAAATGCCAAGGGGGGTGAATACTTTTGCAAGGCACTGTAATATCATGTAATATGTGTTTAAAAAAAGTATCCAAGTGTAATCTCCTCACTTTTTGGTTAGTATATGAGTGATTGTTAAGACCTTTTTAATGCCACCTAATGTCTAGGTGGTTGTCACCTCTGTCCTATAAGTGGAGCTGACAGTTTATTATAGTAATAGCTGTTTGCTTATGTATTCAGGTTTTCTGTCCAGGAGCTCATCGCAAGGCCCGTTGGACTGCTCTTGTCGATGGCCGCAATAGCCGGTGAAAAACGTAGCACTTTGCCGCTGATGGCGAGGCAAGCAGCTTCCTACTTTAACGGGCAAAATTGTTTCAAGCGCGTAACTAAAAAAAACTGAAAAAACATCCAATTAACAATATAAAAAGAAAAATAACACACTTATTCACAGGGGGAGAGCCAGGAAGCCTGTGAGTGAGGTTGCAAACGAATTTGAGCAATATTTGGTGTTTTTCGTTGATCGAAAATGGGCTAAGCAAGGAAAAGAATGGCTTACGAAAAAACGTAAAAATTCTAAACAGTATGAGAACGAGGCTAAGCAACGCCAGGCACGCAGGACTATATACTAAATACAGTAACAGACACAAACAACGATGGACTTAGAAAATACACGACGACGAAAATAGTAACACGAACAACGGCAGGCACATGGGACTTTGAACAATAAAACCAACAGCAGTCAGTGCTCGTTACACAAAGATTCAGTAGACACACAGAGGAGAAAGACAGGGGAAAATGCTGGAAAGAGACACATGGCATTCACAAGCACAAAAGTTGCAGGTTAACAAGGTTAATGATGAGCGCTGAAGGCCCTAAGAGCAAGGCCTGTACAGTACACGGAGGGAGAGATTCGCAATGAGCGCCAAAGGCGCTCAAAGAGAGCCATGCGATGAGCCCCAAAGGTGCTCTTCTGCGGGGCTAGTGATGAGCGCTGAAAGTACAGCATTCTCAGCCTTACAATTTTATTCCTGTCATTGTTGACAGGCAAGTTTCTTGTATAAAATAACCATGGTCAGCAAAGTAACAAGGCATCAATAGTTTTAATATGGTGCAAACTGATCCCGTGGCTAAAAAATTATATAAAAAATTATATATATAGAAATGTATTGTTTAGTAATGATCGCATACATTTAATTTATTTTATTTCTACTAAGAATTATTACATGTTGTTGATGTCGAAGCAGTGCTACCAATGCTGTATAATCTTTCAAAAGATTAAGTATTTTAATGCAGTGCATGTTTTTTTATTACTGTTCAATGATCTCACTTAGGAAAACTGATAAAGATGCATTTGGATGACACTCTTAAGAAAAACACTTGCAATTACCATTAATACAGTTACTTTCTTCTAATTGTTAGGCACTATTCCAATAGTCACTGTGAATTAGATTGCAGATTGTATATGGATTGGTGCTATTTACGTGAATTAAACCCATCTTACGATAAGCATTAGATAGCTAGTTCAAGAGGAGATATTAAGCCTTTGTTGCTGTCACCATCATAGGCAGCTATCAAATAATATAGTTAATTGTTATAGGAAATAATATTCATGCAAACAGTAACTGAGTGTGTCATCCACTATTTGACATTTTAAACTGTGTGAGATAAATTTGCAGATCAGATGTGCTTACGTACATGCAAGTTGTTGTTAAGCAGTGTTTATGGTTCACTTACAGTGCAGAGCTACCTGAAATCAAAGTAAAAGAAAATTTAAAAGGGTATTGACCATTTGTTCCTACCCGTACCACTGCAGGCTTAGCACCTAACAGTGAACATGTGGCTCTTGCTGGTGGGGTGGTGGTGATGCAGGCTGAGATGGTGGAGGACTTAATTCGGAGAACCCCTCCTCGTGCAGTGCTGATGCTTGTGGATGGTAGGTTCTGCTGCCACTATAGGGTCTCCTCAGCAACTAGTCAAGAAGGCATCAAAGAACTGGACATCTTCTCTTCCCTGCAGCATGTCCTTGTGGCTCTGATGTGCTCCTGCCTAATATGTCTCCCGTTCTCTTGCTCTTTCTGTTAGATCTCATGTAGCAGATCCCTTTGGTAGCTGTCCACCTTTTCAAAATTCCTGCTCATGTGTTTCTCATCTCTAATCTCCATTCCATGAATATCTTCCAGTGGGGGTCTTGACACAGGAGAGGGTGACCATCTCTCCAGCTGTTCTGTTACTATGAGTGGGCCTGTTTACACGAATACTGGTACCGGTGCTGAGGAAGATTGTGGTGGAGCCACCCATGACCTCTGCCAAAAGTCTGTGATATTACATGAGTCTAGTGACTGAAATATTTTTATTTTCACTCTGTGCTATGTACACTTTTTTTCTGTAATGCTACTTACAGGGCTTCATAGATATAGTATAGGCTTGTGTGTGTTTCAGGGCAACCTTTTCAGGCATTTATGGCCTTCAGATTGATTGTACCTCTGAAATTTACAGTGCAGCTGAGTGAGTAGTAGTGTCTGTTTTGTTAACACTAATGGTGATTGTGTAGTATGCATTATCTCGGACAGTCCGCCTCCCATTGTTTACTTTACACAACGACTGGGGGACCAATACCTATTGCTCTCCTGCAGGCTTTTAGTCTTCATCTTTATGTCCCTCTTGAAAACTCCAACAGTGAGTGACCTTTCTCCACATATTTGCCCTCTGACTAGTTTTCGCTTCTCAAAGAACCATAAACTTGTCCAAGGTGTATTTAAGGGCCCTGTGATTTTTATAAGCCTTTTCACCCCAATTGTGCCTGAGGATCCTCTCCAGCACTTTCCTACTCTCACCCTGTTGAATTGAAAAGTGATGCTTGTGATCTCTTATCCCATATTGCAAGCATGCATTAGTTCTAACCAGTAACTTTTAACACCTACTGCCTATGTGAAAGTAAAATGAACATGTGTTTTCTAGCATGGTCCATGTAACGGCATTGCTGACATACCTGTAAAGTAACATGCCCAAAATAGCATAGCAACCTTTTTTAAATGAGTGATGTAATCAAGATCTGTGCCATTTGTTCTTAAAAATAAATACAAATGTGTTAAAAACTACAATTAAATGAAGGGTAACACTGACAAAGTATTGGAAGATTATAAGTTTATTGTCTACAGCAATTATTATATCTCTTCATTTTGGCAGGATGAGCATAGGGGTAAGTAGAAAACTATAAAACTTAGGATACACATAAATGCCTAGAAAATAGTAGGTAAGCACACCAATATATTCAGGGAGCTGAAAAGCATGGTGCAGACTAATAAGAGTTGGATGTAATGTAGATGATCACAATATGAGGAATAATACCTTCGTACACTATGTTTCTAGGTATATTTGCCAGCTTCTGTAACTTTACTGTATATTACTGATTCTTGTAATCAGACACTAGACCACATATGCTCACCTAGCTAAAACGTGTGGACATTGTGAGGAGGCTGGCTCTCTAATTTTGCGGTGGGCTAAAATGTGATGCCATTGTTTACCTGCAATCACAATTGTATTATGCTAGATGCAACTTATACTTTTAAATGGCCATCACTGGATTTAATACAGTTTTAAGCAAACCAAAGAAAGTGCCTAGATTAAAATGTAGACTTATTTTACATTTAATTAAAAATGCTTTAATGTAAATAGTATTATATCAACAAATGTGTACTGCCAGTACAAAACATTCCATCATATTGCCAAAAATCTTTAAACATGCATTCTGTTATAATATAATGTTAGTTAACAACCATGGCAAGAAATCAGAGCTGTAGCAATTGGATGAACAGGTGCATTGCATATACACACATCATTACAGGGTCAAACTCAGGGCAGGTTTGTTCTGCTCTAATAGTTAAAATATTACTGCACAACTAACCTCATATGGGGTTGTCAGTGTTAGTAAACTAAAACATAAGCTATATCTGAAGACTGTGTATTGCCCACCAAGAAAGTTATAAATATTACCTATTACTTAGATACAGGACATGCATGGTTTGCATCTAAAATTATATAACTGCTGTGCATTTCCTGCAATTCCTATTCTACATTAAGTTATTTCAGCATTTTTATTTTAATGAAAAGAAAAACTGTAATGAGATTGTATTTACTATTTAGTCAGTCATTCTCTTGTGTGGTACTTCTAGCAAAACTGACCTCAACAAGGATTTTTATCCAATATCACAAAATATAGGATTAGATAGTGTATAGTAACATTCACTTAATATTCCTACTCCGACCACTTCTAGTAAAAAAATTCTATAAAAATATTTAAATGTTGTTATGAATGCAAATATTAAAAAACTGGTAAGCATGGTCTTGAAACCAGAGCAAGAGTGGTATAGCAAAACTACAAAAAGGTGTGGGGGACGTGGTGAAATAAATGTGGAAACAGACCCCCACACCACAGGTAAGAGAAGAAGAACCCTATGATCTCAAAGGGTGCCTCCTACCTGAAGGATACAACCTAGGTTGATAACCCATTTTCGGTGTAAACAACCCTACAACTCGCTGATTGACACTTCATCTTTCACCAATGTTTCTGTAAAATGGCCATTAGGCAGTGACTGAGACTGTCCGATTTTCTCTTCTCTTGACTGGATATTGTGGTAAGGTGCTGTGAGGTTCCCTATGTTAGGGCCACATGTTATGTTACAGTGGGTACAGCATACAGTATTAACACAGTTTTATTAGACAAATAGTTTTAGGACTCTTTAATCATTTATTTGAGCTTATATTACATCATTTAAAGAGGTATATCTGATTTTTCGGAGAGTAACAGTTAACCTCTAATGGGCTGAGCCCATGTTTATGCCTATATTGTTTATTGTTTTGGCTACTACTACTGCTCTATCCTTATTGTACCTCTGATCAAAATTTAATTTATTATTGCCTTAATAGTGCTTTATTTATATTCAGCCTCTTATTGTATTGTATGTACCTCTTCTTACTTGTAGTTGTCTATCTTTTTAGCATTATTTTTAATAATTGGCATCTTCTGATGATAGTACCCTGAGCAAGTTGAGTAGTATTCTAGGAACATTTTGTTTCCTTCTGTTAGGGAGCAAGTTACATCAAGCTTTCTCCCTATCTGAGATGTAGGGTGTTTTGCCAGAAAGTGGGGTACCAACACAGGTTGTATCAGGCACTATGTTTTCTTCACTTAATATAAATTTACGAGGAAGTGCCTATAAAACATTAATGAGATGGTATCTTAATCCAGTAAGATTACAAAAATGAAACCCATCATTTAATGATAAATGCTTCAGAGGCTGTGATGTAGGTGGAATTTTAGAAATGCAGTTTGGGTATGCCTTAAATCTCACAACAATGGGAAGAAACATATTCAATATTAGAAACACTCACATGATTCCCTGTCCTTAGAAAACCAGAAGAGGCATTATTCGGATTACCCATATCAAATATCTCAAAAAACTCACAAATACTTTGAGCTGCTAGAATTATCATAATTAAAAACTGGAAATCAAATAAACCCACAATATAAGACATTAAAAAAAAATATATATACACACAATGTACATGAAATCAGCAGTTATAGACAAAAAAAAAATGTATATCCTTTTGGTACACTGAAAATAGAAAACAATAAATTCATTAAGAACATAAGAACATAAATAACTGAAGAAAAAGAGTGAGATCATATCTTAAATATCTTAAACTATTCCTCCTCTTCCCCCAATTATATTTTTATTTATCACTGTTAATTAAAAAAAACTGATTTAAAAGAACAAAGACATTTCTGTATGTATGTATATATACAACATAATTGTTAATTATTTGTATTATATTTAGTTACAATAAAAAAGGTTTGAAAAAAATATAGCACTCTGTTTAACCCTCCAAAAAATCAGGCACTATGTTCATACTGCTGTGCATATTTCATAAATAATGTAAGCTAATAGTGTATGTTTTCATGAATAAGAGTGCCAGGCCATTCTTTGAATCTCTCCTTACTTGTAGTTGTAAACGGCAAATGGAGCCCAAAATATTATGGCCTCAAAATAGGACCCACAAAGGGTTTACAGACAAGTTCTGAAAACTGTAAAATACAATATAAACACACCTGTGGACTTTAAAATATGGGGAAAGAATTGAAAAGCATTATAATTACTTGCACAACAATCCCCAAATACAAAATAGGCTGTTCAAATAATTTTTATTTCATTATATGTTGTAATGGTCATGCATATGCCAATATGAAAAGCCATGCTGCAACACGCTTAAAGCAATTAAAGACACACTACCTGATTAAATAGCAACACCAAAACATGAAACTGCTTGTCACATTAACCCTTCTTCACTCACAGAGGCTCTAATGTGTACCCTGGAATATATAATTGCATATACATCTCACTCATTATATCTACATTGGAAAAATAAATAGTGGCCATATTTCACCTCCACATCACATATATCAAGCACCAGGGGAACATTGTATTGTGTTGTTCAGTGCTTCAGTTGTGTCCTACTCTCTGTGACCGTATGGACTGCAGCACATTTAGCTAGGTCTCTGCTTGTGCTGTTCCATAAGGTTGGCATGCCAAAGATACTGGAGTGGGTTGGCAGTTCCTTCTCCAGTGGACTGTGTGATTTGTCTGACCTCTCTGCTATGACCTGCCCACCTAGAGTGACCCTACATGATATAGCTCACAACTTCATTGAAGTACACAATCCCCTTCACCACCAAAGGCAGAAAGCCAGTAGGGAAACTGGGGAATATACACCACACTAATCTACCCTAACCCATCCGGAGGGGCCGCAAAAACACACATAGAGGCTGTGCAAAGGCACATGGAGCAACACCCAACTTACCTCCATCAGTGACAATCTCCGCTATGGCCATCCTGTAAAGTCTCACGCCATTGCTGGTGGCCATGTGCCAAGATGTATACCCATTATCATTTGATGACCTTCCATTAAATGTTTTGCTATCAATGTATTCAAATATCACCTATAAATATCATATTCTTATCAGGCCTTCAGGGGAATGCTGAAACTCCACACTATCACAAATTGGATCTGTCAGGTTTGGACAATATATGACATACAGCAACCATATGGTCTCCATCTACTATATTAAACAGATGCTAGAAATCATTGATCATGTGATACTAATCAATTCCACACAGCGTGTTTTCATACATTAATGATGATTCTGAAATAGATGATAGGAATCTGGAAAACATAAAGAGGAGGTTATCTTTTAGCAAAGAGTACAATCACTATCTACATGGAGTAGTTGTGCCAAGCTGATATCACATCTCACTGGTATATGGGTGGTAATAAGGCCAGACAGTTTACACTGTTCACCTTAACCCTAAGGCCATGTTGGGGGACCCCATTGTGTGGGATTAGTTGTGCCCTGCCATGGCTGCAATATTGTTGTAGCAGGTGGCAGCTTTGACGATGGCTGGGGCCAGGACGTCATCAGGTTTGGTGTGGTTGTCCGTTGACTCCATGACATGCCGAGTGGAAGGGGCTGAAACAGCTGTGCATGGCTGGATGATCCGGTTGAGGGTCCAGGCAGGGAATCCCACTTCTGAGATGAGGGTGATCGTCTGGATTTGAATGGCCAGCTTCTGTGGATGGTTCTGGGCCCTCTCGAATGTTCTGCCTTTCTTCAACAACCTCTTCCACGGGTGGATTTTGTTCCACCTCCAGTGGAGCCACCAACTGTGCCTCTGTGGTCAGCCTTGTCCTCCTGGGTACTGAAATGGAAGAACAAACATATTTGAGTTTGTTTCCCTACACAATTTCCATATGCTTTACAACATGGTCACCTGTGATTGACTGTCGTGCTTGTGTTACACAGATGAACCACAGCCTGCATAATAAGCCTTGTGGATCATGGCTCACATGAATATGTGTACTTCATGTGTGGTATGCCATTTGCATGTGCATCAGACACGTGCTCTCCTGGATCTGCTGTGCAATGTGTGAGACTGACCAATCTTTGACATGTTCCCAGCAATAGTTGTTAAGATGCAGCTGACACATGGTTCAGGTTTGGACATTATATGACATGCACATGCAGTCCTACAGGGTACCTGGACTCCCTGTCCTCTCCTTGGGGCGGGTCCCTCATCTCCAATACCTCCCACTCTGGGATCAGTCCCCTGACCCTCTGTCCCTACTCCTTGAGTGCCTACATCTGCGGCACATCTCCTCCCCTCCTGCTCTCCTCCACCTGTACTTCCCCTTTTGACCTGGCTCACCCTCTCTCCATACCTCTAGCTCTCATCGTCTCCTCCTCTCCTCACTGTCCTCCTCTCCTCACTCTCCTCCTCCAGTGTTCCCCTCTCTCTCCTCCTCTCTTTCCTCACTTTCCTCCTCCCATTCTCTACCCTTCTATAATTTATGAAATAAATATAAGGATAAATTAATATATATATATATATATATATATATATATATATATATATATGTTTATGTGGTAAAACAAGAATGTAAGTATTATGTGTAGTATAGTAATTGTATTGTGGGTGTAGGTAGGGGTATGGGGGGTGTAGATGTGCCGTGGACTACAGCTATGTATAGCTACACTGGGGGGGGGAAAGTATTTGATCCCCTGCTGATTTTGAACGTTTGTCCACTGACAAATAAATAATCAGTCTATAATTTTAATGGTAGGTGTATTTTAACAGTGAGAGACAGAATAACAAAAAAAACAAGAAAAATGCATGTAAAAAAGTTACATTGATTTGCAGGTCAGTGAGGGAAATAAGTAGTGACAAACTCAGATTCTGCAGTGTCCCCAAGGTCCCCCTGCTCAAGAAAGCACATGTACAGGCCCGTCTGAAGTTTGCCAATGAACATCTGAATGATTCAGAGGAGAACTGGGTGAAAGTGTTGATGAGACCAAAATCAAGCTCTTTGGCATCAACTCAACTCGCCGTGTTTGGAGGAGGAGGAATGCTGCCTATAACCCCAAAAATACCATCCCCATCGTAAAACATAGAGGTGGAAACATTATGCTTTGGGGTGTTTTTCTGCTAAGGGGACAGGACAACTGCACCGCATCAAAGGGACGATGGACGGGGACATGTACCGTCAAATCTTGGGTGAGAACCTCCTTCCCTCAGCCAGGGCATTGAAAATGGGTCGTGGATGGGTATTCCAGCATGACAATGACCCAAAACACACAGCCAAGGCAACAAAGGAGTGGCTCAAGAGGAAGCACATTAAGGTCCTGTAGTGGCCTAGCCAGTCTCCAGACCTTATACCCATAGAAAATCTGTGGAGGGAGCTGAAGGTTCGAGTTGCCAAACATCAGCCTCAAAACCTTAATCACTTGGAGAGCATCTACTAAGTGGAGTGGGACAAAATCCCTCCTGAGATGTGTGCAAACAAGAAATGTCTGAGCTCTGTGATTGCCAACAGGGGTTTTGCCACCAAGTACTAAGACAAAGGGGTCAAATACTGACCTGCAAATCCATTTATAACTTTTTTGACATGCGTTTTTCTTGCTGATTTGTTTTGTTATTCTGTCTCTCACTGTTAAAATACACCTACCATTAAAATTATAGACTGATCATTTCTTTGTCAGTGGACAAACTTTCAAAATCATCAGGGGATCAAATACTTTTCCCCCTCACTGTATGTGTACGTATGAATCTATGTGTGTGAATCATGTGATATCAGTAATTATGTGTGTTGTAAATTAAGGGTTAATATATATTAGAGGTCAAAATATCAAAAAACATACAAAGCTCCTTCTCTCTCTCTCTCTCTCTCATTTTCTCTCTCTCTCTCCCCCCATTGCTCACAAACCCACCAACACCTAGACCTGTGTGTTCACTTGCTCAGTTACAAAACAGTTAATGATTTACGTTTTTTGCCCCCTTTAAAACCTCTTCCTGCGGCGTTAATTGCAGTTCCCCTCTTTCTATTGGCTGTTAGGGCTGCGTTGCACTCCGTGATTACGGGTTTGGATTGGAAATACAGCCTGCATCTATTCCAGCCCCCTAATAGTTGCGTGTGCGGAAAGGGTTTACGGGCTTGCGGCTCTGGTCCTTTGGTTGCAGCATGGTTGAATGTAATAGCTCTGTAACTCCGCCGAATTTCAAGCCGGCAGCCTTTGCAGGTGTACCAGGGCTCCTGCTGGCTTGGAATTTAATGGGGTTGTAAGTTATTTTGCCCATGGACATCTTTAAGCCAGTTAGTGAACATATTAGCCATTTTAAAGTTTGAGCTGACAATATTACTAGAGCTCTTTAGTATAAAATGCATTGCCCTTTCCTTAACTAATCATCGAAATTCATATATAATGTAGCAAGTATGTTAGTACCATTAATTGTAATTAAACAAGCATGTGAAGTACTGAACTCTACATTACTGACAAAGCAACTAACTCCGACAAAGCATTGAAGAGAGAAAATACTGCATAGCTGGTAGCTGTTCCATTGATTGCTTTTTCTAATTGTTAGGAAGAGAGAGATGTCAGGTTACTCTATAGATCAAATGCTTTTTCCCAATTTATTTGTGTATACAGAAGCTGAAAGTTCATATTGGAATCAGTATACTAATTAGTTTCTGAGAAACATGCCTCTCTATATTACCACTCTACAACCTTTCACAAAGCCTCATCTGGGATCTTACAGAGCTTCAGGGAATATATTTACTATTGTATAGAGTACTATGGATATACAGGAATACCCTTTGAGTAAAGCTGTTTTTCAAGAATTTAAAAGACCATTACAAAAGTCCTTTTTACTAAAATCTGTTTACACGTCATTGAAACTACAGGAAGTGCCACAAGCAGTTAAACTTCTGAATAAGTGTTTGTGTTCTGAGACTTTTATTTGAAAAAAGAAAACATTTGGCACAATATCAAATACTCTATTTTCGATGCAACAAATACAAAAAAATGTATCCATGTGCTTTATTTTTTCAATCTTCAAGCTACTTATTTTGTAAAACATAAATTAAAATTAACTACTTATAAAATTAGCTACTCAAATCTCAAAGACAACACTTGTCACAACTATATAAAGAACACTATTAGAAAATTATGTAAATATCATGTGACCTTTGTGACTTTAGCAGGGAACATTTTTTAGAATAAATGCTGTCTAAGACCTTTGTTGGTGGACAAACGGAATAAGGAGCTTGCAGCATCCGAGAGACCGAGAGGAGAAACTATCTTACAGGCCAGTGATATAGCGTCTTTGGCAGGAGGTAGGAGACAGAGGAGTGGTTTGGCTTTTGAAGTGGAAGACGGTCCATCAAGAGCAGGGCCAAACAATTGTCTGCTCAGAACTGGAGATCACCATGCAGGCAGAGAAGCCATAGTGCCGGCAGGATGATTGCAGCAATGTGAGGTATCTGGAAGCTGCCTGGCAGCGCCAGAGGGGTCAGAACAGCAGGATTGTCTGCTATGAGAACACTAAAGCGCATGGTAGCAGTATAGAGAGAGGCAGAAAAACAAAACAAAAGCAGAAAAAAGTAGAGGAGAAAAAAACAGAATTAACCTAAAAAAAAAGAGGAATACACAGCTTTAGTGAAGCAGAGACTGTTTAACAGGGACTTGTTTTGTTGGAGAAATTGTCTGATTATGGAGACATCTCATAAGCATAAGGGAAAAATTTCACTTCAGTCTGTCAGAACCTCAAAAATGGCCTTATGCAACAATTAAGCAAGATTTCTTTACAAGAAAATCTGAAAGCTCCAAAATCACAAATGATAAACAAATCTGTGATATAATGTATATGCCTTGGCCTATTGTCCAAATCCTCTCTTTGCTCTTGTTGCTTATGAATGATATCTTTCTGGACATCCTGCAGAGATTGAATAGCTTTCAATGATGTTATCGTTTCATCTGTTTTGACATCAAGAAATCAGAATGTAGAGCTTGTATTTCTTGTGTTAGCAGCAATGTTCTGATACAGCATTTTGTATTCTGGTTTGATTTCTGTTGGCACTGGGGAGCTAGAGTTCATTGAGGGAACCATGAATGCCAACATGTACTGTGACATACTGAAGCAGCGCATGATCCCCTCCCTTTGGAGACTGGGTTACAGGGCAGTATTCCAACATGATAACAATCCCAAACACACCTCCAAACGACCACTGCCTTGCTAAAGAAGCTGAAGATAAAGGTGATGGACTGGCCAAGCATGTCTCCAGACCTAAACCCTATTGAGTATCTGTGGGGCATCCTCAAACAGCTCGGTGATATCATCATGGAGGAGTGGAAGAGGACTCCAGTGGCACCTGGGAAGCTCTGGTGAACTTTAATGCCCATGCCCATGAGGCTTAAGGCAGTGCTGGAAAATAATGGTGGCCACACAAAATATTGACACTGTGGGCCCAATTTGGACATTTCCACTTAGGGGTGTACTCACTTTTGTTGCCAATGGTTTAGACATTAATGACTGTGTGTTGAGTTATTTTGAAGGGACGGAAATTTACACTGTTATACAGGCTGTACACTTACTACTTTACATTGTAGCAGAGTGTCATTTCTTCAGTGTTGTCACATGAAAAGATATAATAAAATATTTATAAAAAAATGTGAGGAATGTACTCACTTTTGTGAGATACTGTATATATATATATATATATATATATATATATATATATGTATTAAGATCCATTAAAAAGATAAGAGCTATCACTGTCTGAATGGATTGGATGTTATAATGCCTGGCATATGAAACATTGTTAATGACTGTATTTGCAATTTATACAAAACCCATAAGACTGTTACAGAATGTTATCAGTTCAAGTTTAAACATTTACCCATTGACCCTGTTATGATGTTTCCACAGCAATAAAAGCAGTTCCTGATTTTCTATAATGCTGAGCCTGCGTTCATATTACTAAATACTGCATCTGATTATGGGCATTTTAGATACATAGCGGGATGGGAAATGAGAAAGAAAAATTCTCTATTATGAATGACACAAGACAAGGGTGTCCTCTGTCTCCTTTGATACTTATTTTAACAATGGAAACTTTTGCAAAATTAATTAGAATTTCTGAAAACACACAGGGAATTAAGGTAGGCAAAGATATGGACGTACCTTGACAGATCCTAAAAAATCTTTGTTTCATCTGTTTACTATTCTAGAGGAATATAGTAGCCACTCATATTTTAAAGTAAATTCTTTAAAATCAGAAGTTATTTCAAAGGCTTGAGTCAAATGCAACTTGAATCTTTACAACAAACATATCATCTTAAATGGGACTGTAAGACTATAACTCAGTTAGAAATAAGATTTTCCTTTGGTTTTAGAAATATTTTAAAGAATAATCTATCCTTAGTATACAACCACATTAGAGCTATTTTGGCAAAATGGAAAGCCTCTAAATTTTCGCTATTGGGGAAAATAGCGGTCATGAAAATTATGATTTTCCCTAAAGTTTTGTATGTTTTGAGATGCATCCCCCAGCGAATTACTAATTATATTATAATTTGTTTCCAAAGTTTAATCTATAATTATATTTACAGTGGGAAAATACCTAGACTTAGATTGGACATTACAAAAAAGTTATATGATAAAGGGGATTTAGCTCTTCTATCCATTAAGGATAACCTTGATGCAGTGTCGCTTTCTTAGATTTTAGGTTGGAATAACTCTTCTAATACAGCAAAATGTTTGGATATAATACAGCAATATGGTTGGATAGAAGATGAAATAGCAGAAGGTCTTCCCAAGCAACTTTTTCTGTGGCTTCCAGACTTTGAAGTTAAGAAACTGAGAAATGTTCCCAGTTGGAATCCATTTATTACTTAAATTATGTTATAACTCTAAAATGTATTTAAAACTTTTGAGTCTTCCCTCTTTGATGGCCCCTTTAGATATTCTAGTTTATAAAAATACTTTGCTTTGTTATTTAATTTTGAAAGAAGGTGGATTGAGGAGTATTGGTGACTTTTATCAGAGAGGTTTATTGTTTTGATTTGACTCCCTGCAAAATGCTTTCTCTTTAAGAAGATTTTCCTGATTGGATGTTTTTGCATTCTAGATTATTAGAACTGGGCTATTCTCTATCTAATTTTAAAGAGCTTAGCTCATTTCAACAGTTGTTTTCTAAAGATTACAGACCCCAATCAATAGATAAATGTCAAGCATGTTTAAGAAAGATTAGAGAAGCTGGTAAATCGTCTAGAATATCTATTTGGGAAAAAGCCTGCAGGCTTGAAATTCTGCCGAGTTACGCAAACCCATAAACCATTCTTGCTCACATTGCATGTGCGGCTGTGAACATGATCAATTAGTCAAACCCGTGGTTACAGGTTTAGACAGAGCCAATAGTAAAAGAGATCGTCATCATTACATCTCTGAAAAATGGAGGTTAGATTTCAAAGTCTTATGGGTTTCAATTACAAGTTTCAATCAGATCCGCATTCCATAAATAATGCAATATTAATAAATCAATAAATATGATATTCTAGTCCATGCAAGTTCTATTATATGTATTAACACATTGATTTCCGGGATCTATAGAACACAGAAATTAGACATAAAAAAGTATTTTATATTGCAGATTTGCGAGCTTGAGAAAGTTGTGCTATTAATTTTAATACCTAACATCACTTTCCCTATAATTATGAGTACAGTAGTGTGTTTATATTTGCATTTACAGTGCTACGGATAGGACTTGCGGGTTCTCTTCAGTACCCGTTGTAGTTTTGGCTCCATTTGCGGTTTTTGGGTTTGAACGCCAGTGGATTCCTACCAATTTCATAGCTATTTGTGAACGTAACAGTTACGGGCTTGACAGATCAAAGAATTTGCAGCAACGAAGTTCAGATTTCGACATCCCGTAGGGTTTTTCTGCATGTAACCCGCAGGTCATTTGCGGTTAGCTTTACAAGGCCAATTTAACAGCCATAATAGGGCTGCATGACTTCATAGCTATGCTGGAGAGGCTGTATGGAATATTACTTTTCTTTTTGCATATGTGGTGGGAATGTACAAACTACAATTTTTTGGGAAACAATGTATAGATCAGATTTCGATTCTTTTAGAGTTGGACATTCCTTCAAGTGATTGAAGGTAATATTCCATTATCTAAAAAGCTGTTGATTTCCCACTGCCTGTTGGTAGTTAAATGGTTTATAGTAAAATGATGGAAGCAGAAAGAGATACCGAAATGGGAAGATGTAATTCAGACTATGAGTTGAAACAGAGATTTCGAAGTAGGCCTGTTTTCTTTTACTCACCTTTCTCCAGATTTATCCAAAAAATGGCTTCCCTGGGATAAGTAAATAGAAAATATAAATTCTTAATTGAACTATAATCATTGGTATATTACTGTTTGAGGAAGTGTAATAATGACCTCTTGTGTGTTTATTTATTTTGTTTTTTGTTCTTAGTCTTTTTGTATTGATGCACTTATGTATGTATGTTTGGTTTTTGTATGTTGTTATATGGTATGTTTTGTATCTTTTTGTATTTGCAGTTTAAGGGACAGCTGTAACAGGACAGAAGTTTGACGAACTGACTTGTTAGAAAGCTGGCATCCAATGAGAGTGCTGTGTTGAAAATCAATGAGCTCTTCAGTATGTCCCATTTTACAGCCAGTGTCTGGCTATGAAGGTTGAATGGCTGTACACTTGTATATGTGTAGTCAATAGGTTAGTGTAAGTTAGTCCAGTATGCCAATTCAAAAAGGCATCTTTCTTAATGGGGTGAATAGATCAGTATACCTCTTACCCACCTTCAACAATGCCTTTGTGGGAGGAGACTTTCAATATTGCCACTGTGGGAATGCAACATCTAAAGCTGCCAGTGCTTTCAACAGGAGTAATCAAACGTTCCTGAGGAAATAAGAGACAGAAACAGCTGAGAGTAGAGAATACATTCATATGGTTTGTTTTCCAAAATCACTTTGCCCATTATTAAGCTTCTTTAAAATACTCCATAGAAACAAAACACCACAGTGGTCTTTTAAAGACATAGTAATGGTGGTAAGACTATATTATCTTATTTGTTTATTTTGCCATCGGTCAAAATGTACTTTGCAAACACTTCTTCTTTTTTTGATGACAGCTATCACTATGTTTCTAATTCTAACTGGTAACACAGTGTTAATTCATCTTCACACCATTCTGTATATACATCCCACAGTTCAGACATAAGCCAATTTTAGAGTTTTACACCCTGTAATTCTCAGATTTGCATTTTGGAATAACAGACAGCAGCTGTTTTCATTTACTTATGTGTCTAAAAGCAGCTGTGATCAGAAACTATAGTGATGTCTGAAAAAGCGTATAAAGGCTAAAGCTTGCCGTCTAATGCATTTCATGTCCTAAAAAACTTTTTTATGCATTTATTTATCACTATATTACTGCCATCTTCTATGCAGTGATTATTGTTATTATCTTTTTTTTGTTAAGCAACAACATTTTACCCACATCTATACAGTATAATTTGGAATATTTAGAATTTCAGCTGAAATACAGACAACAAATACCAAAGGTTGAAAAATACCTCCTCTTACGAGCCTAAAATCAAAGAGAATTGGGAGAACTAGTAAGACACCAGGAGCCTCATTCAGTTGAGAAATTGTAAATTACAGTTGCCCGTAATGGAGGCCGTAAGTTAATTTGTTATTCAATTGGTGTTTTTTTAGAGAGCCACTCATGTGCTACGTGTTACGGGCTTGAAATCCTTGCGGTTGTTACAACCGTAACTTACACCCCATCTAAGCCTTTGATCTTTCATGTCCACAAGAGTTACAATTGCAAATCGTAATTCAATTGCTACAATTCCTCAAGCCCGCAAATGTTTTCACACCCGTAAACGGAAAATGTAGAAGAAAATCATGCGAGTACTAGAGAGGACCCGCAAAGGGGTTAAAGACATATCCGCAGCAACGTAAAAGCAAATAAAAAATCAATACTGCACTGTAAATGACGGGGAAAGCAATGATAAACATTAGAATTAATTGCACAACAGTCTCAAGCTCGCAAATCTGCAATCAAAAATAATTTTATTTTATGTTTACTCAATGAGTTAACACATATCAGGCCCCTATTATTTTGTGTTTTACGGTTTTGTTGGTGCGATAGCATATTGGACCTCCAAAAGCTAATTGATTGACATGTAACCTCCATGTTTTACTGACCTAACGATGACGGTCTCATTTTCTATTAGCTGTCTCAGTTTCTAAATGGGTAGTTACGCCTTGCTTAATTGATCATGTTCCTGCATTGAAATGCTACGCATGAGTGCATGGTTTGCGGTTTCGTCTTTCAGCCCGTAAATTGAGCCCTTGCTCAACTGAATAGCACCAGATTTGTAGACGACCAAGAGCGCGCAACAGGCCCTCCGACATACGGCCTATATAGATTTGGCCTTGAAATTGAATGAGGCTCCCTTCAGTTTTGTAGTGAGCAGAGTAGGGTTTAAGTATATACTGCTTTGAGTTATTGTGATCTGGAAAAGTAGAATGGTAGAAGCACAACTGATATGTTGAATTTCCCTACTGTTTTAACAGTAAGAAAGTGTAATGGCTTAGACCAGGGGTGTCCAAGTTTGGTCCTGCTGGGCCGCACACAGGCCTGGATTTGAGCATCTTTTTTCTGAGCACAGGTGAGTCAATTGGGATGACCGAATAAGCAATAGTCTCACCTGGGTGCAGCAGGGATATCAATAAATCCAGACCTGTGTGTGGCCTGGCAGAACCGAGCTTGGACACCCCTGGCTTTGACCATGAAATCTTGTTATTTCTTGTATTTTAAAGATAGGCATTCATAGTTTTCCTATTAACCTCTCATTTCAAGCAACCACAATGGATGTTTATGGATGTTTTGTTGAGTTGTATGTAAAACACAGCCTTTAAGCGCAACATTCACTATGAATGTTTCTCCTCAAAACCCCATGAAAAGTAGCTATCTAACATTGCAAACTAAAATATGGTGAAGTGCTTTGTTGCATAATTTAAACATAATATTACATACTTGTTTCCAGTATTTGATTATGGGTCTGTTTCATATCTATTTCATTATGAAGCATTTATTACCTTGCTTGAGACATTGTTCTACATTATCTTAATCTACATCGTCTTTATTCATTGTAGCTATCTTGACCATGCAAAGAAATGAGTTCTTGTACCCAGACAGAATTAAAGGACTGGTATAATATTTCTATTAGGAAAAAATTCAATACTTATCGGGCAAAATTATTTTTAGAGTTTAAAATAAAAATGTCTTTAATTTTAGCTATTATATAAAATTTTGCTTTGATGGTGCCTGACCAATGTTTGTTTGTTTCTAAAAGGGTTAGACACCTTGGTCCCTATTCAATTGCTTGAGATTTGCAACAATGACGGAGGAATTATATTGACCAAGCCCACAAGTTACGGGCCAAAAGCCAAAACCGTAAACCATGCAATCATAAGTAGCGGTTCAGCTCGTGATCATGATCAACTAAGCAAGGCCATAACTAATGATTTAGAAACAGACAATAGTAAATGAGACTGTCATCATTATGTCAGTAAAACATGGAGGTTACACATCAATCAATTAGTGTTTAGAGGTCCGATATGTGATCAGACTTGCAATTCGGCAATGTACAAAATAATAAAAATGAATGGCGATATTGTTTAGTCCATGTGGGTGGCCTGATATGTATTAACTCATTGATTACCAAGATTGATATGACACCAAAATTAAACATTAAAAAAATAATTTGTGAGCTTGAGACTGTTGAACAATTAATTCATATGTCATACATCGCTTTCCCTGTCTTTAAAGGTGCAGTATTGATTTTTCTTTTGCATTTACAGTGCTACAAACAGGGGTTAAACTCCCTTTGCAAGTCCTATTTGTTACCCGTAGGGTTTTCTTCTACATTAGCCATTTACGGGCGTGAAAACTTTTGCAGGCTTGAGGAATTGTAGCAATTAAATAGCGATTTGTGATTTTAGCGATTGTAACTTTGGCGGGCTTGACAGATCAAAGGCTTCGATGGGCTGTAAGTTACGATTTTGACAACCCCAGGGATTCTCAGCCTGTAACCCGTAGATCGTTTGCGACTCCCTAAAAGATACCAATTGAATAGCAAATTAGTTTAAGTGCTTCGTTACCGACTCCAGTAACTTACGGTTGCTCAATTGAATAGGGGCCCTTATATTCAATTTCAGCTCTGTTGAATTATTGGCAGTACAAGGTGTCACTTTGATGATAATACTGAATAAGATATAAGCTCTCATGGCACTAATGGATTTGCTAAATTTATTTTTTTTAGGTTTTTGTGCTCATGGCTTATATACTGTAGCCGATAATGTTGATAGTTTTTTACATACTTAACAGATATGTGATTTTTTTGTATCTTTTTTTAGCATTGCAACTTTCAAAATAACTTCATTATATACAAACACTTTTTAATGTGGTATGAAATCTTATTTCACTCCAGTATGTTCTTAACACAGGGATAGTTTAATGTGTCTGCATACCTGTTCTAACAATCCATTTACTGTGTCGAAACGTAAACGTACACCATTAGATTCTTATCCAATTACTGTGTATTGATATCAGAAGGGTAAAATCCAACTTTCTATTATGATTTGTATCAGTATTCTGTAAGGATTGCTTTATAAACTCAGCAAAGCAACATTATAATTTTACTGACACAGCTGCCAGGTGGCTCTCCAAGGACAAGGACAACATTTCAAAACTTTGAGCACTATATTTCCATGCAAGTACAAAGTAAGCTGTCCCTTATAACCTTGTGCCATCTGGCAGTAACATCTTTGTAAGCTGAAGTCCATGATGAGCACAGTATCTCAAGTCCAAGGTCAATATGAAAGTTTTTTTTGAAGAAATTGTACCAATTAGTGCACAAAAGGACAATTATGGATCGAGATTGTGAAGATCATGGGTCAACATCCTCTTTGAATAATACAAGAAATAAACTTTTGATAAATGATAGCTATATACTGTATAACCATATAGTGTTGGTCTACCTAACAGACTTATGTTTGAAGCTTGCAGCCTTGGTTCTGTACTTTGCTTCATTCTATTGACATATCTACTCTGTTAATCCTCACTACAATGACAAGTTTTGAAGTGGCTTTAACTAAATAAGG
Source organism: Discoglossus pictus (assembly GCA_027410445.1). Taxonomy (NCBI): domain Eukaryota; kingdom Metazoa; phylum Chordata; class Amphibia; order Anura; family Alytidae; genus Discoglossus; species Discoglossus pictus. Next base: position 207,773,834 of record CM050167.1, on the reverse strand, counting down.
ATGCAAAAAATCAGGGATTGATTCAGCGTGCTTTAATTAACTTTACCTCAGGGACATATTTAAACCTGCCACCTCATGTGGATTTCTATTCAAAATACAAACTCCTTATAATAGCAGTCATGGTCTGAATTATGCAAAGCACTTTTTGTATTCATGTATTCATACAGCCCATTAAACCATTTGGATATCTGTGATATGCTTAATAGCAGACATTTACATCTCAAATATGTATAAAGCGAGATCTGGATTATTGTGTATTGTAATATAAAAATTAATAATGTCAGTTCTGCGGGCATTGCAGAAATATATATCTGTAATATTTATAATATTGAACATAAGAACAGAAACAAAACAACAATATATATACCTTAACAAGTTGAAGTTGGTAAATAAAAGTAAACAACTGAATCAATCTGTAGTCACAGGACACGATTTACCACAATACTATAAGCGTAAATTGTGTTACAATACTGCCATGGGCAATTGTGGCTCATACAGTGCTCTGAGGTCTGTTAGTTCAGAGGAAGTCACAGATCTAAGATGGCAGGATAATTAGAATTAACAATTGATATCATGAATGGTTTTATTATTCTATTATATCCAGCAAAATATACTCAAAAGAATTTGAAGTGAATGTTTGAACACTGTCAGATTGTCAGAGATTGAAAATAGCAGACCAACTGCCATGTGAGAATTTCACATTTTGTTATTGGGACGTTACACCTTCTAAAGTTAGTCAATCAAATTCTCTAACAGTTAATATCTTGTTTGTTGATGCCTATACGTTTGTTACAAAATTTAAGGTTTTAATCCATCAATCCTAAAGTGCATGTAGCCCCTCATTACACAGTAGTAAGTTTACATGTTATTTAGTACTATTAAGCTCACCACGCTCTTTAAGGCACCCATTCCATTAGACTTTGGACCACAATAGAAGCTACTAGACTGAGTTTAATTGAGAGAATAATTCATTGCATATGAAATTGGATCTTTCACATTTTAGATTTAGCATTGGCTGCCCATGAGCTGTTTGAGTAACAGGATCAGAGGTGCTGTTTTAGGTTGATTGTCCGATGCTCTGGATCGTCCAGAATTCATATATGTTTTGAACCCAGAAAGTGTTATTATTGCTAAAAGCTACTATATTGCATTTAAAAACTTTTATGTGGGTTGGAAAGAAGAGCTTCACCAGGAAGCAAAGTATAATTTCATTTGCATCATTCAGATGATTATTATTATTATTTATTTTATTTGTAATGCACAAACATATTCTGTAGCGCTATACAGGGGTAAGTTGAAGTCAAAATAATATTAACACAGTGAAGAGAAGAGAATGGAGGGCCCTGTCTTAAAATCAAATGTACACAGAACTTTCACTAAAGCACATAGGAAGATTAAAAACTGGCAGACGTACAATCTTTATTATCTTTATTTGTAACGCTCCAACATATTCTGCAGTGCTGTACGAGGGTTAAGTACCAGGCAAAACAAAATTGACACATTGCAAAGAGTGGAGAGCCCTGTTTTAGAGTTTAGAATCTAGTGCGCATAGAGCTTTCCCCAATGCACTTTACAAGATTAAAAACTTACAAATTTACAATCTAATTCAGTGCTTGACACTATTTGTCATCTCATGCTGGTGTAACAGCTCAGATTAATTATTTTGGAATTTTCCTGTGTTATGCTAGCACGGCACTGGCAGCCTCCTGTTGCCGGGTGCGCTCGTGTCCGAACCCTAAATCTAACCCCTAATCCTAACCCTAAAACCCTAATCACCTACACCCCTTGCCAGCCCTAACCCTAATCCTAACCCCCTACACCACTTCCCGACCCTAAGCCTAAACCTAACCCCCTAATCCTACCCCCTACACCCCTTGCCTAGCACTAACCCCCTAACCCTAAGCCCCTAACCCTCTACACCCCGTGGCGGCCCTAACCTCCTAACCCTCTTAGCCTAACCCTAACCACTTAAAACTAAGTCCCTAAGCCCCTAACCCTCCCCCCTACACCCTTTCCTGACCCTAACCCTGTAAACCTAACCTGAAAACTACTAAGCACTTACTGGCCACAAGGAGATAGCTTCATCGGCACAGGGCAGTGCATCGTGCGTGCGTGCACATAACAGATGCACGTGCACGTTTGCTAGCATAAAACAGGAAAGAACCATTATTTTTGAACTTATTTGATGAAGTTATGGCAATACTATATTTTTTTTATACTATTATCCTTTATTTGTAGAACTATACAGGGGTTAAGTACAAGGCAAAAACAATGGAGGGCTCTGTCTTTAGTTTAAAATCAAACATACAGTGCTTTCATCAAAGCACCTTACAAGATTGCAAACTAGTAACTTACAATTTAAAAGATCACTCACATGCATATGGTCAACCATTGTATTCTGCATAAACTAGGACAGCGCGAAGGATGAGTAAACATTATAATTAAAATCAATTAGCGACTGTTCCTGTCACTCAGGTCTCTGTCCAGGGTAACTTACTATCAATGTGATCTTTGAGCTTTTTTATGGCAGCTGCAGCTGCACCAATATTTTGGAGTCAGTTAGTTGAAATAAAGGTAGCTAAATCTATTTTTCATAGCATAATGCACAGTGTCTGCAAATCAAATATAATAAAAGCTATTTTGTCGCTTAGTGAGACCATGGCAGGGGGCGCTTGATCAGCATGAGTGACAGCAATGATAAACTAAGTGGATGTGCCTAGAGGTGAGCCTGGGAGTGAAGAATGCTGGGAACCCATCATTGCTGTAAGCCTTTAATGTTAAACCTATTTACAAATGAATATATTATAGGACTCATTTAAGATAAATATATATAATGTTGTGCACTCTGTCTCCAGCATTTTAAAAGTTAAATAGCCATTGTCATTTTATAATAGGGGTTTCACATTGGAGTGGGATAAAAAACAAAACAGCACAGAATAGCACAATAGATATACTTTTTATTCAAATGTCAGGATTGTCAGTCACCGAAGGTACAGTGAAGCTTGATAAGATGCTGCACAGAGCTGATATTAAAGAAAGCTTGGCAGACAGTTTAATGGCAGCGTCTATGCATTGACCATATCAAACTATATAAATCAATCAATTGATTTTTACACAATGCCTGACTAGGATTTCATTAACCCTTTCAGAGCTTGGATATAATTAAATGTGTAAATCCCCCCCCCTAAAAACAAATTTTCTATATATTTTGTTGCCAAATAACTCTTAATATGTACCTCATAAAACATTACTAGTAACATTTTTTTAAGCGAAGTGCAAAACGTAATAAAATAAAACTATGAGAACAATAACATCCTAAAGTACACATATAAAATATGCATTAGTGTATATTAATAGCACAATTAGAAGAGAGCAAAGCAAGAGAAAATCAATTACGAAGACAGGTGAATGTGTAATGAGTTGGTGCATGAATAATTTGTTTAACTTTTGAATAATAAAATATTCTACAAATTATTTTCTAATAAAATCATTAGATCCAGGATGATGGTTTTATGAATATTTATAATTTTCATCTAAGTTACTAATTATTATTTATTATTATAAAATTAAAGAGGACTATAGAATATAATGGATTTAATTGTGATATTGCCACCCCAAAATATATGATATGCTACATACAGGTTATTTTGTTAATTAATATTTTTTTCTGCATTCTTATCTAATGTTATATCATATCAGTGGAACAATTATACTCCATTTGAGTGTAAGCATATATTTTTGTTACAACCCAGAGATGAAATATAGATCCAGGGTCTATATAAAGCTTTTTCAAGTAAACCTTTTGTGCCAAGAGGTTTTCAACTGACAAGAGGACATCCTTTGAGGTTAGAAGTAAAAAGATTTCACCTTAAAGAAAGAAAAGGGTTCTTCACAGTAAGGGTGGTTAATCTGTGGAATTCTCTACCAGAGGAGGTGGAGACAGCAGATTTGATAGATAACTTTAAAAAGAGATTGGATATATTTCTAAATAAAAAGGGCATTTAGGGTTATTCTGGTTAATTAGAGAGGAAGCATTGATCCAGTGAGGAGCATGATCACCAGTATCTGAGGTCAGAAGGGGAATTTTTTTTCTTCTTTTGACACAATTGGCAAGTTCCACTTGGGTTCTTTTTTTCTGTCTGCCTTCTCTTTAATAATTAATCTGAATACTGCAGATCAGAGAAGATCTTAAAAGGTTGAAAGTGATGGTCTAAAAGTCTTTTTTTAACCTCAATTACTATGTAACTATGTAATGAGGGGCTGCATGTACCGCAAGACTCTGTTTTTAGGTTGTGACTTTTTGTGTTCAATCTCTCAGCGCCCAGCTCTGCTTCAGGACCATTTCTCAGGAACTCTGGAAATCACAGGTTACAAGCTCTTACTAATGTAGTAAGAAATAAAAAACACATTTTCTTATCTCTTTATGTAGGATAGTTCAGAATAAAAGCAATACTCATGCAGCCAGGTTTAGTACTCAGACCACCTATTTTTTTTTTTTACAGACACATCTTTTAAAACCAAACAATAAACCCACATCTCCCCCTCCCCACTTTCTTTGGCTAAATCTAATTTTCATATTTCACCTCCCTGTATGAAAGGTCTGCTTTCTTACTGTGACCTCCTCACCACATTACTAGGCTATAAAGTCCCCTCCCTGGTCTCCGGATACACCATAACTTGTGGTTATCTTGTTAGGTCACTTCCGGTTTTATGCCTGTACTTTGATCACGCATGAGAGACTAGGGAGTAGAGTAACAGCTGGTCTGTTTGGACAAAATACCTCAGAATTATATAGTATAAACCATTTCTGCCACCTTGCATCAGTAGCAGCACACACATTTTAACCAAGAAACCATGACAGTAACTGTATGCACAAATTCATTCTTCCAACATGACACATAAATGAAAGACAAATTGTCACAGCCCATAAAAATACATCTCGTGTCCACTTTGATAGCCTTAGGGTCCTAAATAACAGGGTTGCTTGCAGAGTTCATGGAAGTCCCAAAATCAGTCATGACAATTTTCATCTATGTTCTATATGCTAGGAATGCATGAAAGTTAATAGCTTATCTTACAGGCAGTAGGACATCATTTCAATGATGCATGGAATGGAGAGTGCCTGGATATAGGGAATTCAGAGGTAAGGACTGAAAGTTATCCAGGGTAATTTGAGCTTTGTGGTTTATAAGGGGAGACGTGTAATGATAGAGCAAGGCTGTGAAAAGAGTTGTATCTAAGGATAAGAAATTTGAAGAAGCAGATGTTGGAATTTGGGAGCCAGATGAATCAGTAGAGGGATGAATGGTGCAAGAAATATTGATTTTGATGTGTAAAATCATATTTTGAATGTACAGGAGGTGAGAACGAAAAAAAGGGAGTGATAAATATAGATGAATATTAATTAATCAAGATGTTATTTACAGATGAGCAGATTACATGAATTCTGTGGAGGCTCTGTGAAGATAAGTTTAATTGAGGAGTAGAGTAGATCAAATATGACCAGTGGTGTATGTTCTATGTGTGCAGGGCATACGCCGCACACCTATGTGATCTGCTTGCAGACCACACAGCCACACAACAGGATGGTAATTTGATTCTGCATAGATGTAGTTAGTTTGTTGCTGCATGGTGTTAGAGATGAGTGATGGAGGAGGGATTGTCTCATTGGTTGTAGCAGCTGTCTGTCACATGCAGCTGCTAGCCTCAATTTTCGTGCTGTGTGGGCTGGTCTGTTTGGAGTTGCAAGTATTGTGATGCACGTTAGGAGGGGCGGGGGGACATTTTCCATGTCAGGAATGCATGCGTTTTGCTCACAACTCCTGTTGGTTGTGTAAAGCGAGAGCAGGATATATCCCACTTGCAGTGTTATTCCTGTTAGTTGCCGGGAGTCAAGTGCACAGTATTAAACTAGTGACACTGAGTTGTCAACTAGTTAGTATTTCAGAGATAAGTGACTTTACCCAAAATGTAAGTGTTAGACGACATCAGTAAAAATAAGTTTTCTTCTCTAAGTTTTAGTGAAAAACTATTAATTGTACATAAAGGTAAACCATGTCCCGAGTTACCACTCTTAAAAACAGCACATAAAACTAAGACAGAAGTATACACAAGCCATTTTTCAACAGCTCATTACAAGACAGTGGAATAATTAACTGGTTGTGAAAAGAGGAATAAATTGTTCTGCTGACCTTGTTTTCTATTCTCTTCAGATGGAAGCGTATGCAGTAGAATTGTTTTTGATGATCTTAACCACTTAAATACAGCTATGCAGAGACACGAAAAGACTAAAAACCATCAGCCCTCTTAAATTGGAGCAATGTGTTAACACGTAGCTCGTAACTGTCATCTTAGGGCTATTTGCGTGCTAAGATGCATCTTAACTCTGCTCGCAGCCGACTTTGCATGGTAACACGCAGAATGGCCAAAAATTGGCTATGTGGAGTTCAACGTTGAACCTCGCACACGTAAATCCTTTGATCTGTCATGCCCGTAATCCCTACGTTTTCAATTTTAACACGCAAATGGAGGCAGAAGCCCAATGGCAGCACAAAAGACCCCCGTTCTGACCCCTTAACCTTCCTCCGGCCCCTAAACCTCCTTCCTGCTCCATGAATCTAACCCAATGCTGCAGAGGTCCCGATCGGAACCAGCCAAAATTAACCCTGGCTCCGGGGGTTCTGATCGGGACCCCTGTGGCAGTTAAACTGTTAACCCCTGCTGCAGGGGTACTTCAAGTACCCCCGTGGCACCTAAAATGAATCTCCATTGGGCCCCCCCAAGTGTCTCCATATTAACCCTTGCACACCCGCAGTGTCCCTACATTAACCCTTGCGACAGGGGTCCCAATTGGGACCCCCGCTGCATTTAAAATTTTTAATTTTCCAGAGTGTTCTTGAAAGGATTTGCGATAACTAAAAAATTAACTCCTGCCATGTGGGTACTATAAGTACCCCCCAGGCATCTAAAATTAACCCCACCACTCATGGGGGTGTATACATTACATTAAACAAAAACATACATGACATTCAATAAAACCCCTCAATACATACAATAAAACCACTAACTACATACAATAAAACCCCTAAATTTCACCTAAATCAACCCCCTTCCAGAACCTAGAATAGGGTAAATAATACCACTTACCTTGCCCAAATGCCCCTCCAGCGATGATGGTTTTCTTTTCTTCGACCCTTGGCAATGGCCCTTCCTAGAAGTCCACAGGTCCGGCACCCCTAGGAAAAAAAGAAACATCATAAATAAATAAACACAACATATAACCCAATATATTGGAATTTTAGTTTTTTGCTCCACGTCGTTTTCGGTACTCAAATAGTCTCACAGGGGGAAAAATTGCTCAGAACTCGATGCTTGCTTGGAACTCAACGTGTTCACGACACCCCGCATCCTGTCTGTGTAAGAGCCAAAATGCAGCCTGTGTAAAAGCCCAAGTGCAGCCTGTGTAAGAGCCAATGTGCATCCTGTGCCTGTCAGAGCCAATGTGCAGCCTGCACTTGTAAGAGCCAATGTGCAGCCTGAGTCTGTAAAAGACAACGTGCAGCCTGTGTCTATAAGATGTGCATTGATTCCTATGGGAAATGTTTGTTTGGAACACATCCTGCCATCAAGAACGGATTAAGGACGAGAACAGAGGTATCACTATATATATATATATATATATATATATATATATATATATACAGGGTTTGAATAATCAATTGATATTGGTGTAGTTCATATATCACATATTATAATTGTCTAACTGCGATTCGTCGTCACGCTTCAGACGAATCGCAGTTAGACAATTATAAACTGCCGCGCATGCGCAGAGTGCGGCGCGAGCCGCGCATGCGCAGAGCGCGGCGCAAGCGCGGCCCGAGAGCAGAAGAGGGAGAGTGGGGAAGAGGGGAGGGAGAGTGGGGAAGAGGGGGGGGGGAGGCACAGAGGGAGAGTGGGGAAGAGGGAGAGTGGGGAAGAGGGGGGGGGAAAGGCACGGCACAGAGGGAGAGTGGGGAAGAGGCACAGAGGGAGAGTGGGGAAGAGACACAGAGGGAGAGTGGGGAAGAGACACAGAGGGATAGGTGGGAAAGAGACACAGGGGAGGTAGAGGAGGGGGAAAAGACACACGGGAGGGAGAACAGGGGGAAGATACACATGGGAGGGAAATGGGGGGGGGGAGAGGGGAACAGACACAGGGGGAAGGGGGAAAGAGACACAGGCCAGGGGGGAACAGGCACAGAGGGAGAGGGGGGAAGAGGCACAGAGGGAGAGGGGGGAAGAGACACAGGGGGGAGAGATACAGCGGGTGAGGGAGTAAGAGACACAGAGGGAAGGGAGGGAAGAGGTACAGAGAGAGGGGGAAAGAGGCACAGAGGGGGGGGAACAGAGGAAGGGGTGAAGAGACACAGTGGCGAGACACACAGAGAGAGGCGGGGGAAGAGGCACAGAGGGAGAGGGTGGAAGACACAGAGTGGGGAGAGACACAGAGGGTGAGGGGGAAGAGACAGGGAGGAAGAGGCACAGAAAGAGGAGGGGGAAGAGACACAGGGGAGTGAGAGGAGGGGGAAGAGACACAGGGGAGAGAGTGCAGGGGGGAAGATACACAAGGGAGGGAAATGGAGACACGAGGAAGGCCGTAACAGACACAGGGGGAGGGGGAAAGAGACACAGGCCAGGGGGGAACAGACACAGGGGAGGGTTGGGGGAGACACAGGGGGGGGAAGAGATGCATGGGAGGGAAAAGGGGGAAAGAGACACAGGGGAGGGGTTTAGAGACACGGGAGGGAGAGGGAGGTAAAAACACAGGGGGGCAGGAGATACAAAGGAGGTAGACGAGGTGGAAGGAGACACAAGGGAGGGAGAGGAGGGGGGAAATAAGACACGAGGGAGGAAGTAGACAGAGGGAGAGACTCGCAATGAGCTCCAAGGGGCTTATTGCAAGGCCTGTGATGAGCGCCAAAGGCGCTCATCACAAGGCAAGTAAAGTAGAGGGGGAGAGGCTTACATTGTGTGGCAAACAGCATTGCCAGGCCTCAGTTTTTATTGCCGTCATTTTTGACGGGCAAGTCGCTAGTATTAATTATAATGAAGTAATAGCCACAGAGACAAATTAAGTTGTGACAGAATATTTGAAAAGTTAGTCTATTATTTTATTTATTAATCATCATGGTTTTTATTTAATACAATGTTTTAAGTATATGGAATAAAATACATTTTAAACATATTCTTCTTGAAGTCATTACTAAATGGGGTAAAACCTATTATTGAAATGAAGGGTATATAAGTTGTTAGGAGTGTTCTTATCTTGTCTTTTCTTTATTTCTAAAATATACAGGCTTGAGTCAAATTATTATGTCCACCCGCTACTTTTGACGTCAGCAGGGAGTAGCCAATGAAATAGGGCACCTATCGTGAGCTGGCTTAATGGATATAAAAGGTGACATGTAAGTATTCTGCAAACATGTCAACCATTGCTGTCATGGGTAAAATGTGTGATTTATCCCATTTTAAAAAGGGGATGATCATTGACTTTCAGGTCAAGGATGGCAGTATTTCTTAAAAAGAGCAGCTTGTGAACTGTTTGCATGCTGCTGTGGTTAAAGTGTCCCGTGACTGGGCAAACAGAACCATTATGAATAAACTATGTGGAAACTGAGGAACAGCCCCCGTGCCATTGATGTCAGATGTGAACATCGGCTACAAAGGTGTGTGAGGGCTAACTGACACACAGTTGAGCAACTCGCCACCCAAACGAACCAAGGTGCTACTAGACATGTGTCTAAAACAACAGTGAACACTGTTTCGTATGGGGATCCAAAGCAAACGGCTGATCATAATGCTGACAAGAGTTCATGATCAGAAACGGCTATAATTTGCACAACTACTCCGAAACGGGACCTCTTCTGATTGGTAAAGGGTTTAATTCTATGATGAGTTATGTTTTCTGCTCTATTGTCTGGATGGACGTGGGCGCCAGGAGCAAAAACTCAAAGAACAAACTCTCTGCAACCATTGTTGCAAGACACAAGCTGGTGGCATTATGGTCTGGGGAATGTTTTCTTGGCATTGTCTGGGTCCACTCATACCTCTGAAAGGTACTCTCAAACCACTGAATTGCCTATCCTTCCTTGCAGATCAAGTCCACCCATACATGTTGACTGTCTTCCCTGGAGCGGATGGGATCTTCCAGCATGACAATGCAACAAGTCATATGGCTAGAATTGTTGAAGGAGCACTACAAAGACTTCCATGGTCTCCAAATTCCCCAGACTTTCACCCACCCCACTGAGCACCTGTTAGTCTCTTTCTCCCCTCTCCCTCCCCTGCATCGCTTCCTCCCTCTCCCTCCCTTGTGTCTCTCCTTTGCTGACTAATGGCTTTTGGTGTGTTTTCTAGCCTTAAATAGAGATAATAGTGATTTTGAGGACTCTGATTCGCTGAAATTCAGCCAGAGTCCAGTATTTGATGTCAACCTGCTCAATATTTCCATGGTTCAATTTCTAACCAATCAGAATTCAAGTATTGTATATATATATATATATATATATATATATATATATATATATATATATATATATTGTGACCGTTTGGCCCTTAGATTATATGACAAGCAAGTGGAGTATGGAGTTCTTGACAGGAGTGCCGGAGTTAAAACTTCTGAAGAACTCTTAATTAGTGCAACTTCCCTTTTAAAGCCTGGAAAGCAGACATGGAGAAGGGCGTGGCTGGCTAGGCTCTGGGCAGGTTGTGTGCTGCTGCCAGAAGCAAGTCCCAGAGTGGAGTCTGATCCTGTGTGGAATTACAGTGAGTTTTGGAAGCAAGCCTGTAAGAGTTACCTGATTTACTGTGGCTGGGAGTAGAGCAAGAAGTGTGAGCTGTTTGCAGTCGCAGGACGTTGTGAGCTGGAAGAGTGAATACAGCCTCAGGACGCCAAGTAAGTGAAGGGATTAGTGAGGATCCCCAGACAGAGTTGCCTTAAAGGCCTAAGCGTGTGCGAAGCTGACAGAGGCCTCTGAGTGAAGGTGCCCCGACTTATTATGCCCCAGGGAAGAGGCTGAGTTTGAGGAGAAAAGTGTGAAGGGATTAGTGAGAATCCCTAGGCAGAGTTGCCTTAAAGGCCTAAGCGTGTGTGAAGCTGACAGAGGCCTCAGAAGGAAGATACCAAGACTTATTATGCCCCAGGGAAGAGGTTGAGTTTTGAAGAGCAAAGTGAATACAAGTTAGTGTTGTTATATATTCAAGGGTCCCTGGGGTGAAGCATACGGGAGAGACGGGCGGGCCCTATGCTTCATCCGCGACGGTGTAAAGAGTACCGTGGAAGAGACTTCCAGATGTACTAAGAAATTATGTGTATCCTGGCCACAAGGTGGCAGTATAAGTAAGAAGAGATTATGTGGATCCTGGCCACAAGGTGGCAGCGTGAGTAAGAAGAGATTGTGTATCCTGGCCACAAGGTGGCAGCATAAGTAAGAAGAGATTATGTGGATCCTGGCCACAAGGTGGCAATATAAGTAAGAAGAGATTGTGTATCCTGGCCCCAAGGTGGCAGTATAAGTAATAAGAGATTGTGTGTATCCTGGCCCCACGGTGGCAACCTAAGAAGAGAATATTTGTATCCAGGCCACAAGGTGGCAATACAACCTACATAAGAGACTGACTGTCTGTATCCTGGCCACTAAGTGGCGCTATTGTGCGAAAGCTACTCCTTCCGGAAGACAGGGTTGTAGTGATTTTCCCCTGCTGCAGATAAGCTGCACAGGAGTAGTCAGGGTGTTCCTGCGTTACAGTCAGCATGTTTACGTAGATGTTTATTTCCTTTATTTTAAGCAGAGTTACTGCTCAGTTGTTACTTTCTTTTGCAAATAAACCAATTTGCTGCATTTCAAGCAAGTATCAGTCTCTTCTTCAAGTAACCACGGATTTACACGACCATCCTGATCACAATATATATATATATATATATATATATATATATATATATATATATATATATATATATATTACACTCTTGGTTAACCAGACCTCATGCAACCAGAACTCTCAAGTAACCCCACAAAAAATTTAATACTGTACTTTAATTAAAAATGTAATTTTACAGGGCTCAACAAATGCCAGGAGCCAGGTTGCCATGCCACAAAATGCTTACAGGCACATAGATTGTATCCCCTGTATGTCTCTGCAATTCAATGTTATCTGGAAGCAGACAGGCATGAGTGCCTGAGACAGTGGAGTGTTGGTGTTATATTCCTTGGGATCAGCACCCCACCCTCCAGCCCAACATACCTGTGTCTAAGTGAGGAGTGAAAGGTGCTGCTGGTAGAACAGCCTTCACTGACAAATATACTTAGCAGAGCATCCTATGTGCAGCTAATCTAGGCCTATTATAATAGTGACTCTTAAGCAACCAGAAACTACATTTATCCGGCATCTACCAAGCCCTGTGGGTGCCGGATAACTGAGTGTCTGCTGTATATTTATATATATATATATATATATATATAGTTACAAGGTATCGGTCTCCCGCTGCGTCTGTGCTCTTGTTTACGACACATACTGCAGTTCACTTTCCATTAACCTCTGCACACTGTGTAACAGCTCACCTCTCCAGTATTATGCACATCCTTTGTCTTCTTCTGTGCATCCCATAGTGACTGAATGGCATTTTGCAGATTCAGCTTCTCTTTATGCTGAATGTCCAACTTCTCAATTAATTATTTTGCATGAGACTCTTTGTGAAGCTTTGGGCTAAAGCATTCTGGTCACAGAGTTTGTTCTGTGATATACTAGTGATTGTGGCCTCCTCATTCACTAGCGCACTGTGAAGCTTCTGCACCTGAACTTGTACTTTGGCATCTCTGTTCTCACTCTCTGCTTTCAGCTCCATCAGCTCAGCTCCTGCCTCACAATGCTGATGGCACTCTCCATCTTATGGATTTCAAATTGCTTCTTTCTCTCCAATGCTTCTACATCATTCAGTTGCTCTTTCAACACAACAAAATGGGGGTTGGTGTAGGTGGCTCAGGTAGAAGCTGACTCTCTATTCCCAATTTGTATAACTCTTGGTCAAAATCTGTGACACTTTTAGCTTGTCATGCTTCCTTACTCAGCCCTTTCCACAGGGTCTTTGCTCTCCCGCTTTAGGTTAATCATCACCAACATAATTTTCATTATTGTCATTATGGACAGTCACTTCCCGTCCTGTTTCTCTTCCCACTTTTCATTGCTATTTACTTTATGGTCTTGCAAACTGTCCTGAGCCCATGGTTTGCAAGGGCAGATAACCTGGTTCTTTCTGTTCCAGGTTCTCCAATAGGCTGGCTGATAATTCTCACAAAACTGTATCAGTTTCATATTTCCAATCTGCTTCTCTTCTGGTACATTATCCTTCATAGGCTCTACAGGCATGACCTCTCCCAGAGCTGCTTCTAGCTTTTCCGGGACCTGTCTCATAGCAGGCATCCTTGGTACCACTGTGCTTCCAATCATGCAAGGTCTGCTATTTTCTGCTAGGAAGGATCTCTCAGAATTTAGGTTTTGCTGTTTTTCCTCTATTAACTGCTTCTCTACATCTTTTTTCCTGTTGCTTTGCCTCCAAGGCTTACAACAGTTCATTTTGCTTTTCTTCCTTTAGCCACAGCTTCTCCCAATTAACTTGTTGCAAAACCAGTTCACTCTGCTTGGGCTTGATCTCTTGCTGTATGTTCAGCTGAAGAACTCATCCATACTTTCTTCCTTCTTATGTCTCTCCTGTACAAGCTCCTGCTCTATTCTTTGCATATCAGCTTTCTGCAGACATCGCTGTGCATTCAACACAGCATCTTATGTAAATAGGTCTTGGAGGTCAGTGCTAGTCTCATTTGGACAAGCATCACTTTGCACCAACTGTGCCTCCATATCAGAGAGATTGTTTACCCTGTGCTCTTTTAGAGTATGTAACATCAGCTTATTCTCTATCATAGCTGCTTCCCTCTGAGATAAACAATTAGTAAGGAGAGTTCACTCCTCCTGTTTTCCATACTGCAGCAACTTCTCTACAACTTCCTCTTTCAGCATCTACATGTTGGAACCCTTCCTCTGCTCAAGAATATACCTCTGTGTTTTCTTTCTGCAGGGCACATTGTTGTCCCCAAAGGCATGCTTCCTCATTTACTCCAGAATATAATTTGCCATCATCCTGATACCCCTCATATTAGTAGCAGTTTGCCAGTCTTCCATTTCAGGCTTTTTCAATCCAATTTGTACACCATCTAAATCTCCAGATTCTCTTCTTTATCATTATTCACTTTAGGAAGGATTCCAGTTTCCTCTTCAAAATCCTAACAATCTTCCTTTATAAGAACAGAGATCTTTTTCAGGCATTTTCTTTCTGTAGTGAGGTAGCAGTGAGTGTCCAGTAATATTGATAAATAATCAAAGTATTGCAGCACATAGTAATACCTTTTTTACTGGACAAACATGTTAATTGAAAGGACAAGCTTTCAAAAGTGTACCTCTATCATCAAGTCAGAAGCAATAATGGGTAATACAAGCAATCAAGAGCATGGTAAAACAAAGCAGAGAATCTCATAAATAATGTCCTGATAGGTCAATTATGTGAGTCTATAAAACAGTTTTGAAATAAGGAGAATAATAAGCTAAGTAAAATATAACTACTTATTGGGAATTAGAAAAAACAATAATGGAATGTGGCAGGATCACAAGAAGTTCTGCTAGTGAGATACAAATCCCCAGTCAATATTAAGTCTGGCATCCTTTGTATTAAATAATTTAATCATCTTAATTTCAAAAGTTTTCCTCTCCTGGATGTGTTTTGGGTTCCAGTTTTGGATGAAGTGATCAATCTGGGTAAAATGGTGTCCAATTGGGATATAAGAACTGATTTCAATATGCTTTTTGATGGGAAGTCTTTGCAAATTCATCCATAGATTTTTGGCTGGTTTCACAAGTGCAACATCCCCTTTCACACACAGTGCATTGTATTATTTAAACCACATTGGATGATGTGCATGAAAATGATATTATAAGTCTTGTTGTTATGTGTGGCTGTGTCCTCTTCACATATATGTTGACATAGTTTGAAGCACATTTTATTACAAGGATTGGTACCATTTTCTCTTTTACGTTGTTTATTTGCAACTTTTCTGGTGACCAATGTTTGTTTCAGGTTTGGTGGCTGCAAAATGCAAGAATGGGAGGCTTTGGGAAGATATGTTTAATTCTGTGTCCTCTGTTAGTAGTGGCTGTAAATTCTTAAATATTTTTGGTATTTATTCTAGAGCCAGATAATATGTGGTCACTAGAGGTGTAGGTGAAGTTGTTTCTTTAGTTTTGTACTGTAACAGGTGGCAAACTATTTCAACACATCTGTAACACAAAACAACAAGGCATATAGCATCAGTGGGTCATACTCATGCACATCCCCCAATGTTGTTTACATTATACAATGTACAGTAAGTGAAAGGGACTGTTACATTGGTGAAAACAGTAAAAAAATACAGGATTAATCTGTACAGACTTTCCATTAAAAAGGACAATGAAAACAGTTCTTGTACCCCAGTTGGGCACCATTTTACCCAGAATGATCACTCCATCCAAAACCAAAAAATCTAAATACTCAGAGGTAATGTCAGATACGTCCAGAAGAGGAAAACTGAAGCGAAGATGATTAAATTATTTAATGCCAAGGATACCGGACTCAATATTGACTGGGGATTTCTATCTCACTATCAGAACGTCTTGTGACCCTGCCACATTCCATCACATGATTTATTGTTATTTTTCTAATACTACATTTTTTGGGGATAATTTTGGCCTTAAATTATTATTTGCATGTATTCTTATCTCAAACCTCATCGATAGACTCACATAGTTGACCTATCAGGACATTATTTATGACGGCTGCCTGTTTTCCGCTTGGATTATGTGCTTTGTTTTACCCTGTTCTTGATTGCTTGTTTTGCCCAGTATTGCTTCCAACTTTAAGTGAGGTACACTCTTGATAGCCTGTTCTTTCAATTAATATGTTTGTCCACTAAAAAAGCTATCGCTATATACTGCAATACTCTGATTGTTCATCTCTCTCTTGCTTTCACAACTTTACATGTTTAGCATAACATTGTATTCTTGTGCCTATGTCATGGTACATTATTTAATTATGATTACTGAGTAAATTACAGCAGTATATGACTGAATAAAATATCTGAAGTCATATTGGCTGTTCAGAGGCTAATACTTATTTCCTTCTGTTTATAGCCTTAGTCCTAAAGATATGTTTCCATTACATTGCTGTTAAAAATATTTAGTAGTACTATGTCATTCTGATGTATTATCCCTACCAGCTTTTTCCACCGTAGGGACTTTAAAAAATATAGTCTCATAAATTAATAATATATACTCAACAAAATCAGTAACAGAAGATGACAGGTACTTCTACTTCAAATAAAGGAAACCTAAAGATGTATTTTAAGTGACCAAATGAGATATATTATACTATAGTCATTGTTTGCTGTTAGTAAAGCTTATTAAATATATGTGGCTCCCTCCTACATAGTTATTGGATAAGTATTATATTTAAAGTGACAAGATTTTGATAGATACAACTCAAGTTAAAACCTGCAATGGTTATATTAGGTTACAAATTATGCATTAGGACACACATTGTGACAGAATAGGCAGCATGGAGGGGGATATCATAAAACCGAAAGGGAAAGTAAGTAAGGCTTCTATTCCATGGACTCCATGAGAAAAGAGCCAATGCATTTTTTTCCCTGGCTCCCTTAAATGGAAGACTGACCTGCAACTATGGGAGTTTTAAAAAGCTAAGTACCATATATGATTCCTGGCAAATAGAAGCACATAAAAACACATTTTATCATACCAAGGGGTTTATGCCTGGAGCTCAAGAGCCATGGAATGGAGGCCTAAGTCTAGGTTGATTGCAGAGGGCATGGAGACAAGAGAGAAAAATAATCAATGTATGTATATATACTCATATATTTTTAGATGGTTATATAAAACTCTTAGTTTGACCAAGAGCATAATAATGCAGGATTTTTTTTTCTTCATAAAACTAGTTTTAGTTAGAAACAAATAATTTTGATGTCTTTGTTGGTTACATTTCTGCAAAAGCAGGCTTTGCAGTTTATCTTGCCTCTGACTATATTTGAACATCTGCAGGTATAGGTTTCAAATTCCTCACCTTTGCCTCACTCTCCTCTTTTCAGTAAATTAGCACATGCTCCCAGGTTCAAAGCTATCAGGAAAAATAGTCTAAAAGAACTTTCTCTAAAATTACTTTATCCTTAAATATGTTGTTAGTTTTTCATGTACTTCACAAACATATGGCGTTTTTCATAAACTACAGTGGTCCTTTAACCATAATAGCATTCTGCAGGTTAAATGCTAAATTTGGTATGTCAGTATTGAAAGCTCAAAGCTCAAACCTAGTGGTTCACAATTCACTTCTCAAGATCCGTCACGATTCAGTATTTAGAGATATCCCTATTTAAATACAAATACTTAAGTAGCAAATTAATTCCACTTTATAAAGCAGGTTTAAGGCTATTTCTGCCTTAAAGGGCCACTTAATTCAGCACAATTTGGACCACTCCACTATAAAGATCCCCTAAAAGTATGTTTAAATACTTTTTGAAATCAGTGCATTTTTCACGGAGATATCAGGTCATATAAATCTGTCTTTAACTGTGTGTAGACCTCCACAGACTCTTCTAGCTGAAAGCCAGGGGGATTCAGTCATTCATTTTTACTTCAACCAATCTGGTTGGTGGAGGGGGGTGTCCCATAGAAGTCTATGGAGTGAGATGCTTTGACTGCTATAGTATATATTGCCTTGAATAAAAAGATAATAAGAGTTGTGAAGAGTTTTTTCTTCCATACAGGACAGACAGAATAGGTAGAATACATAGATAAAAAACGTAGATGGAATAGGTAGATAGGTAGATGGGATGGGTAGATAAAATGTGTAGATACAATGGGTAGATAGGTAGATGGAAAAGGTAGATATATAGATTGGATGGGTAGATGTAATGGGGTAGATGCAGTGGGTAGATAGATAGATGAAATGGGTAGATGGGATGGTTAGATGCAATGGGTAGATACAAGTGGTATATAGGTAGATGAAATGGGTAGATGGGATGGTTAGATGCAATAGGTAGGTACAACTGGTATATAGGTAGATGAAATAGGAAGATGGGATAGGTAGATGGGATCGGTAGGTGCAATGAGTTGATAGGTACATACAATGGGTAAATGCAATTGTTAGATGCAATGGTTAGGTAGGTAGATGGAATGGGTAGACATGATGGGTAGTTGCGACGGGTAGATAGGTAGATGAGATGGTAGATGGGATGGGTAGATGCGATGGGTAGATTTGATGGGTAGATAGGTGGATGGGATGGGTCAACAGGATGGGAAGATACAATTGATAGGTAGATGGAATAGGTAGATAGGCAGATGGGACAGGTCAGGGAGACGAGGATCCCCGTCCACAGTCAGGTGGGCAAGAGGCTAAGGACAAGCAAAGGGCCCACAATTACACACACCGGGAGAATGTGGTCCTCCTCGGTGCTATCCATGGCTGCCCCGTGATTCTTGTAGGGGGAGGGAAGTTAGGCCCGGGCCTAGGACTCAGGCATGGAAGATGGTAGCGGCTGAAGTGGCAGCAGTAGGAACAGCACCAATGGATGTGAGGTCAGTCAAGCACCGGTTTGACGACATCAGGGTCAAGGTGAGGAGGATGATGGCTAAGGAGGACAATAACCAGACTGTGGCCTATAATGAGTGGGAGAGGGTCTCCAAGGACCTTCTGAGACAGGTGCCTGCCGCAGGAGCCAGCCTCCATGTCAGGTGAATATCACATACACCAACATGCCATTACATGTACATCACACTACACATGTACATGATGACAAACAAGGACACTGACATGTCAGCTCTATAGAATTAACAATGGATAGATGGATGCGTCGTTAAATCCATGAAGCTGACAAATCACTGTCATTCCTGGGCACAACAACAGTAATCAACCAATAGATAGTCTATGTATTGGTGTGCCCACTGCAGCCTATACAGTTACAGACAGCGCCCGGAATCAAAATAGCGTTAGGAGACAAGAACGGTCAGTACCAAGAGCCAAAGAATAGATCACATCTAGCAAAATGATAGCTAATCTGAGTTGCAATTAGGACAATCATCCATGCTCAAGATAGTTAGGAATACCCACAAAACAATATATTATTCATCATACTAATGACATATACCTTTCTTTTCTCTCTTTCCACCTCAAGGAGGTCTTGGTCCAGTGGTGAGTCAGAGGCGAGGGCGTCGGCTCCATCAGAGCAGAAAGTGGAGGATTGAGCCCTCGCCTAGCAGCAACCAATGCTGGGGGAGGAGGAGAGAAGCGGAGACGAGGGCCCTGGTATGGAGGAGGAGGATGTAATATGGCTGGTGGGGTCACCATCTGTACCACCAGCTACACCGTCGGATTCAACCCCACTATCCCTCTCCTCCAGAGACTGAGCCTATCATCAGGACCCTCCAACTGGAGTAAGGACACCAGCCGGCCACAACCTCCTCCCTCCCACAGCAGTGCCCTGGACTGGCCGCCACCACCACCACTGAGCCCAACCACACCAACAGCCATTCAGCAACACCCTCCAGCCGAGACCTTGACCCTCCCCACTCACACACCGCCACCTCCTCACCAGGCCAAGCCTCCATCCCCAACATCAGGCCAGTCTGCATAGGCGAATGTAGACCTTCATGCATCAGCAGGTGGACTGTCTCAGGCCAGCATCTCCGCCAATCATGCAGGGGTAATGCACAGCCTAGCAAGGCACAATAAGGGGGAGAGGAGGCACCACCTAATGACTGAGTCCTACCTGGCCAGGCTGCTCAGGATTGGTGCGGACCAGAGCGCATTACAGGGAGTGACCGTGGAGGCCATGTAACGTGCTCTGGTCCCCAGCCCGGCCTCCTCCACGCCGGAGGCATCCCCCGGCAACCCACAGCCAAGCCCCTCCTCTTCTCCTGCCATGCCTCCACCACTGCAGGTGCCTCTGCCTCCTGGGGAGTTGCCTTCCCCTGTCCCCCCCTTCCCACCACCACCAGGGAGACGGTGGCCGTCATGGGGGATTTGGTCCTTGTGCCTAGGCATATGTTTGTGCCTTCTCAACAGCACTCCTCAGTGACAATCTATTAGTCACAATGTTAACCGAATCTAGCCTATGTGATGGTGATATTTTGTATGCAGATGGCTATCTCCCATCACATGGTTCATGATCCTCTTCTCTGTGGACACGTAGGATTCTGTTTAACATGTCCCCAATTGGTGTTATGTTTCTGTTTTGTTTTAGGCACAATTCAGGTCCATGAAGGCATCTACTGAATCTACAAGCATTGTGAAGGAAATGTATGAGGTGTAAGGTTTTCACAGGGCCTCTCAGGTAGACATTCCTTCAATGACAGCCCCCTTAATATGTAGCTCCCACAATCTTAAAGCTATCATATAGCCAGATATCTAAGACATGATTGTTGTTAGCTGAAATGTAGACTGATACCGCTATGGCGATGTACTTGCAAGGTCTCACAATGGCATGTTAATGACAGCCAGCATTAATATATGCACTAGTAAAGCATGTGATCCTGACCTCAATATCGGTCTGAGAAGAGATCCTTGGGTCTGATGTAAGTTACAGTGAATCTGGCTGCTGATCTTTGTGGCCTATCCGTATCAATGGGTATTTCCCCATATTGCTGTTTATCCAGAGACCTAGCTGATCATTAGTAATGCTTACAGATGGGAATCAGGTGAGTTGGTATATTGTTACAGTTACAGTATTTAGCACTGTACTGTACATGCATGTTGATTATTATTTTTTTATCCTCCTCTGCCTTTTTTTAGTTGAACACTTTTTTCAGATTTTTGTTTTGTCCAGAGGTTGAATCATCTGTTTTATTGAGCGGATCTAGACAAGTTTTAAGTGTTATTCACATTAATGGTTTCTTCAATTAAATGGAGTGATTTCTGATGATCCTTTTTTTCATCAGATTCCGGTTGCTGTGGTGTAGTGACCACATGTGACCCTGGTAGGGGCTATGCATCATGCTTATTCTAGAGTATCACATTACCCCCTGTAGTTATCCCCTTTTTTGCTCTCCCGGCATCCGCCCACACCACACCCATGATATCCACTGTCTTGACCATTTCTAATTGTGCTCTGTGTATGAAATAAAGCTTTTTTATACCGTTCTAACCATCTCATTATGTTTTCAATGGCTGGGGTTATGGGACATTCACATACATCACATTTTTGTTACATTCCTATATATGTAAACTAATGACCCCTTGTTACTATGCAATATATCAATACATATAACAATAATAATAGTCATAATAGCATTAGATAACATATAATATATATCATATATTATCAAAATAAAGGGTTAATACACATGTAAAGTCCAATTAGTGATACTGTGGAGTATCAACTTTCCCTTGAGGGCCTGCTAACAATATGACAGGTGATACTGGAGTGGGTTTCTTCCTTCTCTAGTGGAGTGTGATTTGTCTGACCTCTCTGCTATGACATGCACATCTACAGTGGCCTTACATGGTATAGCTCACAGCTTCATGCAGGGACACAATCCACTTCACCACCCCGACTTAGCAATCCAGAAGGGGACCAGAGGAACATACACAAGGAATAACACACAAATCAGAATGTGCCGTATGTTAACCCATATCTCAGTCGGCCCCTTTCCCCTGGCACAATACGCCTATCCTATAAGGCTGAGGGCATCAGTCTGTAAGGTATTGCACAGCTTGTACCTTGGCATGCTACAGGACAAACAGGTACCAAAGACATTGTTCTGATTCGTATTTGTAATATAAAAACTTACGTTTGACACACAGTAGCAACAAAATAATTGAAAGATTATTCAGAACACCATTTTTATTACTTTGCAAAAGTAAAAATATCAGCACACATCATAACAATTAATGTTACTAATTGGAGGGGACATACATGTTTGGAATTGATCCTAATAAGTATCAAACTAGCTATACATTTTGTTTCAAAACTAAATTATATATAGACATGTATTCTTTCTTTGAGTTTCATTGTATACACATTAATGGTACAGTATGCTAATGAGTGGAACAGTGTCCCTGATTCCTGTATAGGAGGGCAGCTAACTCCCTTGTACTATCTGAAAGATAATTGTTGGCCATCACAGAAACTAAACTAATTAGTAAACTATTCTCATAATCAACATGCTGTGCCGCTAAAAAAATTATTATACCATACATAAAAGTTTCTAAACATGACATTTTACTAATAATAAAGAATATCAATAAAATATATTTTTAAACTAAAAGTAAACAAATAAATCACACTTGCAGAAAAAAATATCTGCTTCTATTCAATAAGAAATATGCAGCTAGGCATGCCCACACAATTAGATATCCTATAATATGTTTTTTTAATTAGGACAATACTAATGTTGTGCTTATTTATGTACTGCAAAAAATGTTATTGATTTTAATCCTTGTTACTCCTAAATTCTAACCTTAGTGTTTATTGCTGGAAATGTAATTCATGTCATTTGCAAATGTTTACCTATATATTTACAAATGTAGTTTATTTATTTTTTTGCTTATTTTGCAGTTCAATAAACTTATTTTTTTCATTATTTCTATAGACATAACAGCTTACATGAAAGGTCCATGTTTGCTTTTAAAGCCTAAAAATGTGCTAACCAAAAGTATAGTTGCAATACCACTAAAGTATCCTCTATTAAAGAATACTATCCGTAATAATGAACAGATCAAATTCACTTTCTCGCATGGAGGTCAGATGGGCAAGTTTAAGGTCATAGATACAGCATAATTTTGTTTGCTTTCATCCTTTGACATGACTTAATGAAACAGTCACCTTAAAAATCATACAATTAATAGTCTAGTGGAATAGAAGCCTTGACCTCACACATATGCTTACAAAACTATGTGAGGTTTAAAATCCTTTTGCAATGTGCTTCTTTGACCAGATTAATAAGTAATGTTGTTGGAAAAGGTGCAGCGACAACAAATGTTTTTGCTAAAACATTCACTCTGATATCAGAAGCACATCTAGATAAATTCACTTCCCGAGCCAGAGACGTAGCAATCAGGCAAGTCCTTTCACTCTGTCTGCTGTTAACATAGCTATATCTTGATTACACTTTATGACAAAAATACAGTATTGAAGCAATTCCTCAGGTACTATTTTATTCTAGTTTCCAATATTGTTTCTGTTTGTCCATTTTAACTTTTTCCTACATCTGTGTAAAATTAACTACATAATTTGTCTCAGTGCATAAAAAGGCCATAATGAATGCTAGACAAACCTCATAAAACAATATCATGTATTACCTATTCCTTAAACATGGCATGATCTGTAAATCTGTTACTATTGGTGGATACTTCACATGGAACAGTTGTGCCACAATCATTTGATCTCTTTGTATAATGATTATATGTGTCTCAAATTATCATAAGCAGTTTCTTTTCATACTGTTTTACTACTCCCAAAATCTATTTTTAACTCTATCCTTTGAAAAATCAAGAAAATTAATCCACTTATTACAATTTAAATTTTCCGTCAAAAATGGCCTTTTAACACCATACCTTTACCTTGGTGAATGTATTTAAAAAAATAAAAAAAGCAATACATCAATATGGTTATTTAGGTTCAGTAGATTGACATTATCTAGTTACATGATCTAGTTTAATTTATCTCTCTTCATTTGTTCTGAACTTACTATTACTATAACTTTTATTAACTATTATTACTATATACTGTTAACTTACTATAACTTATTCCTACCACTACCTTGTACCAGTCCTAGTAAATAGCTCTATGTTTATACTTTCTGTAAATTAGAAACATATCACTATATATATATATACAGTATATATATATATATATATATATATATATATATATATATATATTGTGACAAGATAGCAGTCTCCATTAGGCGTTTGTCCATGTTTCCGGTACTTTGAGGGAGTAACAAAACTAGAGGAGGCTTTGATGCTTTTACAAATGTTATTATAATATTAGCCAGTGTAATAATACAAACAAATAATAAATTAAAGAAAATAACAGCTTTAGCTTCCACTGAAGCACTACCTTTACTTATAAACAGTTCCCTCACTAACTGGTTCCCATCCAGCTAGACCTGGGTTGAGTAAAACCAAATAGTTTGTTCAAAACCATTGGCCAGTATCCTTCAGAACTCAAGGTCTTCACTCTGCTACAGAACAGTCATCAGTTGCTGTATCTCTTTTTGTGTCTTTTATCAACTTCAGAAAAAACCTCTCCTTGTTTCTTTCTTTCTTCAATTCAAATGCTGCAAACATTCCTCTGCATGTGTGCCTTTCTTCAGCTTCAAGCAAGTTCTTTAACAGCCTCACACAGGATGTAGGCCATAAACAAATCTTCATAGAGACCGCCAGATGCAGTACAAATGGCCAGGTCTCTCCAGCTGTACCTAATTAATTGCTCCAGGAAGTTAACTCTTTGAGACCTACTGGGGAAAGGGTGCTTTATATCTATATATATATATATATATATTGAAATTGCATTTTTTTGTGATGCAAAGCCAGAGATTAAGATGAATCATGTAAGGATATTTTTCCATTTTTAATGTGACCTTGCAACAAAATGCAAAAGAAAAACAAAATATTAGGAAAACAATTATTGAAAATGAAAAACCTACAAAACTCTGGTTGTATAAGTGTGCACACCCTTTCATAAAGGAGGTTGTAACTGGGTTCAGAGTTAATCAGTCACATTCAAACGTATGTCCAAATGTAGGTAGCATACATCGGCCATCATTGAAAGTGATTTTGGTTAACCATAAATGAAAATCAAATATTTCTGTAGGGTTTCCTTGAAACGTTGGTGATTGCATTCCACTCTGACAGCCATGGTGTGAAAAAAACTGACAAATCATTAATGTTGAAAGGTACTAATCAGGAAGAATTTCAAATGCATAAGCTGATTTTGCTTTGCAAGCAGTTTTGCTAGTAACTTGCATGATACCTGCCTAAAGCAATAGTCCAACTTCCTTCCACAATCTTAATTATATATACATTATAATATATATCCTAACCCTTCCCTTTGTTGCGTATGGTTTAGACTACTAAAATGTTAAGCAGCCCCCAGGAGCCTTCCTCTAACTCTTGTGTTTTAAGTAGGCACCCTAAATCCTCTGCATAAACTTAACCTAAGCCCACCCGAGGTCATATGAGCAATGTGTTCTAGAAGGGGCCATCTCTTCTATCCCATAAGCCATTATATATGGGAACTACTTGATTACACTGCTAAAACACTTAAGAATAAATAATTCATTTATACTTTATCCTCATTTGCTCGTTCAACTCCCTGGATCCTATGTAAAGACTTCTCCTTTCTTAATAGATGCCCAGGATAATTTCTGTTGGGCCAGGGAAAAGCCCCATCCAAAAATAACTAATTCACTTAAATAAATAAATAAATAAATAAATATATACACTAACTCAAGCTTCCATTTTGGGACCCTTATTCCCCATGAAATGATGCTCTTTAGCCGCTTTTTGGCTTCAATTGGTGTTAAAGTTCACCCAATCATCATGACGGAATTAACATTTTTACAATTTGATTTATTAATATTAACCTATCAGAAAAAACTATCTCTGTTTGGTTGATTGATAGCCAATCACAATAGAAAATCATAAAAGGGAATATATGCCCTCTATTCACAGTAAGGATGGGTACACATGAATTAATAGTTTGGCCATTAATGTGCCCTTAATAAGGCTTTTAACAGCCTTAGCGATGGCATAAAATACAAACTCTGGCCCTTAGTGAGTGGTCTCAGATCATTGCAAGAACATGCAAAATGCAGTGCATGCAAAATAGGGAGATGTTACATGTAGCTAACACACACAAGTAGTTACACACGAGGGTTTTATATTTATAGCATGTAATAGCACTTTTATTTACATGTGATTTTCACGCATTAAAAATTCACCAGGACCATGTGGCTGATGCCAAGTCCATGTAACAGTCTAGGCTAGCTCGGCCACTGGAACTAGATTTTACTCCTTAATGGTTAAGTCCACCCGATAGAATAGTTGTCCAGTGGACAAAATTTATTTCAGCACTGATAGGTTAAATGTTACTGCAATTACTGTGTAGTGACATATATAAATTATTATACTCAATAGATCGATTTTTTAAATTGGTATTTTATCAGTACTTATAGGATCTAAACCTGAGTAGGATTATAATGCATGCTTTCAAGATTACTATGTACTTCCTTCCTGTATGCTCTGGTTTACAAGATAAAGTAACTTACAACGACAAAGAAATGGTGTTTTTAAATATTAAAAAATGTAAGGGCTTTTACATATAGTGGATTAAAACGCTCACAAAGCTTAGTCATTTTCTTTCTGTTGATTTACACTATATCATGGTTCCCAATATTTCACTTCTCCTAGCAACTGCTTTCGGCCTCTGTAATGATCATGTGATTGTTTAGCAAATTAAATGTCATCATGTTAAAAAAAAACTGGTATGTTTTCTCTGATTTCATTGATTGGCTGACTAGTAGACCATAAGCCTGATTCAATTGCAAGCCCTCATCTCGCTGGATACAGGCCGTATGTCTGCGGGCGTTCTGTGGGCTCCTGTTCGTCTCGGATTGCGGTGCTATTCAATTGAACAAGCCTGCAAGTTATGGGCCGAACGCCAAAGCTGTAAACCATGCACTGGTACGTAGCAGTTCAGGGCGGGAAAATGATCAATTAAGCAAGGCCGTAATGACCAATTTCGAAACAGCCAATAGAAAATGAGACCGCCATCATTAGGGAAGTAAAACATGGAGGTTACATGTCAATCAATTAGGTTCAGCGGTCCGATATGCGTATGCGATCGGACTCACAAACCCTCAAAATACTAAATGATAAAAATGAATGCCAATACAGTTCTAGTACATATGGGTGGCCTGATATGTATTAACTCGATATATCGATATAACTCCAAAATGACACATAAAAAATATGATATTTTATTGCCGATTTGCGAGCTTGAGACTGTTGTGCAATTAATTCTAATGTCTTTCATCGCTTTCCCATCATCTACAGTGCAGTATTGATTTTTTATTTGCATTTACAGTGCTGCGGATAGGGGTTAAACCCCCTTGCGGGCCCTTTCTAGTGCAACTAGGATTTTCTCCTACATTTGCCGTTTACAGGTGTGACACCATTTGCAGGCTTGGGGAATTGTAGAAATTGAATAGCGATTTGCAATTTTTGCAATCTTAACTCTTGCGGATGGGAAAGATCAAAGGAATTGGGGGGCTGTAAGGTCAGGGTTTAATAACCGCAAGGTTTTCAAGCCCGTAACCTGTAAACAGTTTGGAGCCCGGAAAAAGACTCCAATTGAATAGCAAATTAACTTACAGCCTCACTTACGGGCTCCAGTAACTTACGACTGCTCCGTTGAATCGGGCTTCATGTGATTAGAGGCAAATATAAGGAATTACAAAAGTAGAGAAAGCAGGACAGGAATGCTAGAGGATAAAAGCTGGAAAAATACGTTAGAAAGGTTATACAAGTTTTTTTTAAAAATAAATAAATAAGTATGACTGCAATGAAAAAACCTATAGTGTCCCTTTAAATAATCTTTAAATTAAGCTTACACATTGAACTAATAAAAGGATCTTGCTGCTAATTGTAGATAATTACAATGCTAATCTTTGTCTATCACAAGAATACAGAAGAACCCAAAATGGCTCTCAAAACACAGACATTATAGGCAATGTTTCAATTCCTAGAGGGTCATTCCACATCAAATCAACGCAAAAAACAAGGATTTTGTCACCCTCCGACGTGGATTTTGATGAAACTTGGTGTACACCCTACCCTTATGGTTGAAAGAAACACCCTTTATTTTTTTTCCCTCTATCTCAAACGGTTTTAATTTTATAGCACTTTAAAGTTTCATTAAATCTGTGTTGTCTGTTCCTCTTAAGACTCTGTGCACAAGATGCCCTTACTTACATTTTATTTTTTTTCTCCATAACCAATGATCAGATATCTTTGAAATTTTACAAAGAGATCAATAAAAAAGTACACCAGCACTCAAACATTTTTATAAATGCCTAAAAAGCGTTGTGTATTTTGTAAGTTTTGCAAGCCTGGAGTTGCTGAGCCTCGTTTTCATGCTGTTTCTGACATTTTTTTCTTGCTTAGGCGATTTTGGAGTGACGAAAAATGACAAATATGGGTGGGATTCTCTTGCAACCTCACTCCCAGGCTTCCTGTGTCTCCCCCTGTGCTGTGTGTGTCTGTTTTAATTTTTTGTACATGTTTTTTTTTTGCTGCACGGCTGCTTTGCCTAGCTTCGCGAGCAGTTGTGCCCTCGCTTTATGAGGGACGCAACTGCGTTACCAACATTGCAAACGTTACAAACAGCGCAAAGATCCACAACTGTGCCACAACAGGCACAATTTAAGCAAGAAGAAAGAGCATTGATAAAGAACCCTCCCTCAGTTTCAACCTGAGGAGCCTCCCTAAACTTCCTGTGAATGCTGATGATCTGTATTGTGGATGTTTTGTTGCTTGCAAGTATGATCATTTGTGGCACTTTGGAATGATATTGGAGATTAATAAAGACGAGAGAGATGCTTTTGTAAAACTTCTTCACCCAAATGGACCCTCACCTTCATTCTGCTGGCCTAGCCATGACGATTCTTGTGCAATAACATTTCCTCATATGCTTGGGATTGTACAACCCCCACAGACAATAACTGGCAGAAGATATTTCTTTCCCAACGAGTGGGTGGTGTTTTTGGAAGAAAAAATTTAAAACTTACAATAGCCAATTTTCATAACTTCAAATTCTAATACCCCAAAATTAAAACAAGTCTGCACTTTCTAAAAAACCTATAATAATCAATATTATGTTACATTTTAAGATGAACAACTTTGTTTCATTACATTTTCTATTACAGCTATGGATTGTAGGAAAGTTGTACAAAATGGCTACCCAGTAGCCATTTTTTTCCTACGATGTCCAAAAAAAGTAAAATTTTCGTTACAAGGAATAAAAACCCCACAAATGTCATTCTTTCTCAAGAAAGAGCATGTCTTTGCAATCATTTTCAACATCAAATCATTTTGGTTTCATTGTGACCACACACTGAAAATTCAGGCTTTCTAAAGCTATTTTTTTTACACAAAAAAACTATGCTACAAGTACATTTATACATTTTTTTTAGGCAATTATAAAAATGTTTGAGTGCTGGTGTATTTTTTTTATTGAGCTCTGTGTAAAATGTCAAAGAGATCTGATCATTGGTTATGGAGAAAAAAAAAATGTACGCAAGGGTATCTCGTGCCAAGGATCTCAAGAGGAACAGACCATGCAGAATTAATGAAACTTTGAAGTAATATACAATTAAAACCATTTAAGGTAGAGGGGAAAAATGTAAGGGGGTTTCTTTCAACCATATGGTAAGAGTGTACACCAAATTTCGTCAAAATCCAAGTCGGAGAGTGACATGACCTTGTTGAATTGACGTGGAATTACCCTAGACTTAAAGGGCTGTAAATATTTTAAGTGCTCGGTTTTAAAGAACTTTTCTTTAATGTATCACATATTATATGCAATGATATGTAGCCTTGTCCACCTGCATTGTTTACTTATAAAGCACTCCCTATCTACCAGGTCTCAATTTTCAATGTTTCTTCCTGCTTGAAGAGCAGATATACAAATCAATTGCCTATGCTATAAAAGTAAAAATACCTATTCACTGAATTGCAATGATTCAATCTTGCCTACAAGGTTCCCATGTGCTCACAGATGGGAGGCCTCAATTGCTGCGGCCAGGACTGCATAGTACAACATTTAAATATTTTTTTGTTTTATCTACTTAATAAAAAGATTGTGCTCAATACTAGTTTATTATGATAACATAGAAGAAATATCAGACTACAGTGTCCCTTAAATTTTAACAATGCATTTTTTTGATTAAGTTTCCACTGAAGATCTTGTCATAATGGTTTATGACATATTTTGTGTATTATAATACTTGACTACAAAGAGAGTCTGCAAACCTCACTTGTAATTAAATAATGCTTGAAGTGACATGATGGATTTGCTCGTAAATTTCCTATTTATTAGGGCAGTTAAAAGATGCATGGTTTAAAAGTGATTTAGGATAGTTTGGTATAATGGTAGCTTTCATTACACACTAATAATATATAAAGATAAAAAGTGAAATAGTTTATGTATGGACAGTTAAAGTATCACTTGGAAGAAAGACACTGGAGAATAACTTTGTTTTAATCTCAAAGAGATTCTCAAAGTCCCAATTCAAATTATCTTTGAATAGTGAGGCTATATATATGCTCTAATATCATTTTTACAATATAATTAAACTGCTGATTATTTAGAGATATAAATAACCATTTGTGCAGTTTTCTGTTTTTTCATTCAAATTACTGTACATAAGGAAAAAAATATATAACAGTAACAGCAAAAAAAAATTCTCACCTGGAATCTACAAAATTATGCTACATGAAATGAATTAGATAATGTGCTGTTCACATTGTTCTAAATGTGAGCTAAAATGGTAACAAGTCAATAAATGCACTGAATTGTCAGTAAATAGATAAACTGTGCTAAATAATTGTAGCCCACAGTTAAATTTCAAATTGTACAATAATTATCCTTACCAGATATTCATAGTGGGTAAAAGACTGAAACAAGCCCACCCTACAAGCAAACAATATACTAGGAGGAAATGTCTGTGTGTCTAAAAAAATACCTGTCCCAAGTTAAAAATACTGGAAATAAAATGATTCCATTGCAATCTATAAAAAGGGCGTGGACATGCAAATTAAACTATAATATGATCCAAAAACACTAATACTTGACTCTGTTCAAGGTTTGTGCCTGCTGTTACAACACAGACTCTAGGTACAACACACACTGAGGAGTCCAACAAGGACAAATAGCTTTGTCAGTGGTTGGGCTAGTTGATTCATGCATAACTAGTCCCTGCTGTGCAGATCCAAGCTGTTCAGAGATACAGGTAAAATGGTTTTGGATCAAAGAAAGAAGTTGTCGTTTCATTTCCTTCCTCCACATCTTAGACTGCAATAGAACCAATGCATGTATTGGTATTTTGAGCTGGGAGCAGGCTTTCTGACATATTTTAGATTTGTATATGTCTACATGGAGTATTTGCAGGCCTAAAAGTACATTGAGCAGTGGCTTAAATACATGTGAATAATCTTCACAGTCAGTAAAATACCTACAGTAAAATCATGGTAATACAAACAAAATAACTACATCATATTACATTGTATGCTGTGCATCTATCTGTTGGTCACTAGTTACCTTTAATTCTATATTGTGTTATTAACTACACTGAAACTTCAAAAACACACAAGCTTATTTTTCAGTTAATATTACTATAAAAAGAAACTCACAAATAAAAAATGTTTCTGAGTTAAAATTGTATAAAGAATATTTAACAAAACAACCATAAGACTAATCATATTTTAAAGAGTCAGAACTAGTACAAAATACATTATTAAACATTTCCTGAGAAATCTTAAAGGAGCCCTTAATGTGATTATTTTCCTAAATATTAATTTAAATGATATACTAAATTACACTGCATTATATTCATCCAGGGTTATTATTTGAAGAAAGAAAACAGTATTGGCATAACATGTAATAGAACATATGCACTATAGAGCAATGTAATGAGAGCATGTAGAGGTTATTTTTCTAAAGTACCTATGAAGAAAGAAGTCTTAATGTATACAGTAAGCTGTGCTACCATTGCCTAAATGAACAATCATTCCTCGCTTGTACGTAAAACAGCATAGTGAATAACCTTGATATACTGTATTAAGAGACAACTGCTATCATTTCCTTATGTATCGTAGATATATACATTTCGTATTGAAGAACTTATTTGTATACATTTCTGGTCCAGCTGCATCTCCCCATCCTCTATTATCCTGCTCACAAGGTAGGATTGGGACGAACTGGGAGGCTGTCCTTAAAGAAATTTCATATTATTGCTGTTAATGATCCCTGAAAGAGCTGTGACCTGGAAAGTCACATACTGGATGGGAATAGTGTAAAGGCAGCCCATAGAAACAACATGGGGGAGGGGTTTTTTGACCAGGCATAGTGCTGGAGAGTTATCAGTGGGTTTAATTTAAGCAGTAGAATTAACGGGTTAATAATCAAAAGCTATGACACCAGCCTTGATGTCTGTTATTATTGATGGGTTATTTATATGTACATGATGTCTAAGTATTGGTGGGTGGTTTTAAACGTATGGTTGTTTTGACCAGTTGTAGTGCTGGGTTGTTATTAGTGGGTTTAAATTAAGAGATGGAGTAGTCAGTTGTCAGCCAGAAGCACATGTTAACTTATCCCTCCTGCCTTCCCATTTTATAAGTAATTATAAGTTTGGAATTTGTCACAGCTAGGGCATGGATATGTTTTCTCACTTTAGGTTGGAGCTCATTGATGTGGCCCAGTAACTTGAATGGTTAGTTCCTGAGGTTTCCTGGCTTCTAGTTTCCAGGAGGGCTCTTAGGGGTTGGCTCCTTTTATGGTGGTGAGCAGCCATCCGGCTCTTGTTTTAATTTAATAAAGCTTTGGCCTGTTAACACCAACTTGGGTGTTTGTTGTTATTGATGGGTTATTTTCATAACTGAGGTTTAAGTATTGGTGTGTGGTTTTATGTGTATCTTGTCACATATGCTTAGGTCAATATATGTGCTAGAGCTGCTCTACATTCACTTGTGAGCTGTGTCTGATAGTCATGGACACTTGAACAAGCTGCAGACTAGGGCACAAAAATAATAAAACTGATGCAAAATGTATTACCACAACAACAACTGAAGTGTAAGAAACAATAAAAAAAAAATAAAGAAACAAATCATAAAACCCTGAGAAAAAAAAACTTTAAGCACTTTCAAAAATTACAAATCAATAGGCATTGTGTAGATAACACTCACAGGTACAAAGTAAATATGATAATAAAAAATATGCTATAAAAGCAATAGATAGATAGACAGCCCTGGAGACAGCTTGCGGGAGGAGGCTTTGGACCATGCAAGCGCTGGGAAGAAATTGGAGGACTTATAATTTTGGGAGGAGTTACCAGGAAATAAAACGACTATTTCCCCCCCTTACTGGTCACTCTGGGTGGAGCACATGTGAGCATCCTTCCCTCCCTATTGGTTATATATATATTTGTCACAGCTGTGGCAGGGGGAGGGGTGATTGCTCTCGGTAAGGTGGGAGCATATTTTGGTGGTGGTTTACACCAGGTTTTGGTTATGATGTCGCCTGGGCATGGGGTTCCTGGAGACTTCAGATGGTTGGGCTCCTTTGGTGGTCGTGAACATTCACCTCTGTAATATTTGGTTGTTTGTCATTCAAATAAAGGCTGTGTCCTGTTTTATCCCATAGTGGTGTTTTGTCATTTATTTGGGGACAGGGTGTGGGTATTTTGTGTACATACTAAGTCACAAATGCGTAGGTCAAGATAGATAGATAGATAGATAGAGCATTTGTTGTCATAGAGGAGACACTACACTTCTAAACTTGCATGTAAATTATTACCTCCACCACTACCTGTTAAAATAGTCAAAAACAACAAACTGCACAAAGCTCTTAACTTATTTGTGATAAAATCAATTGCAATACATGAAAGCACAAATGTCATCGCTGTTTTTTTAATTGCTTGACTCTGTTGGTATAACATAACAAGAGTAAAGAATAAATGTAGCAAATACAAGTCACGCAGCTATGAAATTCGACATTGTGACTGTGTGTCAGGGCAAGTGAAATGGTATAGTTATAAACTTGAGTAAAAAGCTTGCAACTGTAATGGCATCTTTTTAAAATCAGAGAGAATCCATATTTCATAAAAGTGTGAAAGATAGCAATCTCTAAAATTGACAATGTGGGAGCCAATGATATAGCTTTGGTATTTCAGTTTGAAGTATCAACACTGCTGCACTTTCATGGTGCCTGTGAACTCAAATAGAGCAACACACTTAAGGTTGCTAGGCTCACAGGTCAGCTGGCCACAATTTAAATCTGAACCTAACCTCAACATAACCGAAAATAAAATGTTTTTTACATGAAGATGAAATATTCTTACATTATTCTTGAAGGATGCTGTAGCTGGAAATAACACATTAAATGGACCCTGACTTCAAAAGCAAGTCATAAGATTTAGTTTTTTTAAAGGAATACTAAAAAGGGGCTGTACATGAGATGGATGTGGGGGTACTGGGGGGTCCTAACAGAATTATAACACATGGAAAATGTATATTTGACTTTAAAATCTGCAAGAAATTTGCACAGCAAAGCAGAAACAATGTTGTACATTACAATACTGATTAAGCTTACAAAAATGGCTAGCACAATGCATAATGTAGTACCAATTTATTTTGGTTTAACAGTGTCTTAATATGGATGGTATTATTGATTACATTGTGATATAAGATGTAAATTTACTACATGCATGTAAAGTAGAATCAGTGTATTGTGACAACAGACTGATTGACTTTGTAACCTGATGATCTTCAAAAGAAAGCTTGAAAGAGAATTATGCTTCTCAATTGAGACAAAAGGCTTGAGGTAAAATGTGCTTTATTTGCCTTTATCTGGGGCCTTTATTTACTAATAGGTTTTAATACGTTTCTGCATAGTACAAATGCTGTTTACACACGCTAACAGCAAAGCTTTACTATACCTCACTGATACTCCTAGTTAACTAAACACCTGTATTAAAACACAGGATAGTTTTATGAAGTGATTTTACTAGGGAACCCAAACTTTATATTTTGGGTACTCTAAAGATGTTTCAATAATTGACTGATTGTTAATGTGTTGTGTTATATGTTTCCTTTATCAAATTGCTGGCTTTGAGGCTTTAGACTCAAATGTCTCAACATTTCCTCACAGACATTGATGCCATAAGCAAAGGACTTCTCAGTTCTTGTAACGCTTTGTATTTCTAGGCTGATAGACTGCCTGGATTGTAGGATAAATACTATTCTGATCAAATTTAATAAAAACATATTACAGTATAGTATAGCATATACAAAGAATTAAATTCTATGTTGATCAGAAAAGTATATCTTTTTAGCCCAAATAAATATGAATCAAATATACTCCAAACTAATGCAGACATTATTCCTCCTTGGGATAATACTAACTGCTTATCCCCGAGTCCCTATCAAGTCAGTATTTGCCACTTACTGCCTCATGCATTCCAAGGATGTCAGCTGGTCAATTTCCAACAGATGTAGATAAAATGGTTTCAGATAACAATGGCATCAGTTTTAACAATGTGAAATCACTCAACAGTATATTTTTTGACATATGCAACCTAATAATGTCTGGACTTGTTATATTCAAATCTTTTCACTCTCCAAGGTAAGCAAACGTGTTTTGAGAGCTGTCTGTTGCCACAGGTAGCAGGCAATGATGCATAGTTAGAAATCAAGCTCCATTTTCAGTCTGTGGAAATTAAAATATTCATGAATCTGTGTACAGAAATGCAAGGACAATGCTGTAACAAGTTGTTTAAAAATATTTTACAGGGCCTCTGATCTTGTTATTTTTAACTAACAAAAAGTTAATTAATTTGTTGAAAAAAACATTAAATGAGTATCAGACAGAAGTGTTTTTCCTACCCCAGTGTTTAAGTCCCAGTTCTAAACTAAACCAAACTATTAAATCCATTGACCAAATATGATTGGCTGAGAAATGTATTAATAAGTTCCATCTTTTTTGATGAACTAACATATTATGAGGGTAACATAACTCACACTTATATTATATTACAGTGTTAGATGGTTAATGCATCATTTCATAGGGCATATAGTATACCTAGCCACACATCCTATATTTTGAAATGCTTAAAATACCTATGCATCGTTTTTTATTGTGACGTTTATGTGCAAATACAACTATACAATATAAGCACTGAAACTTGGAACAAAGAGTGTTCTGCCAATCATTTACAGCGTTATTTTATTTTCTGTTTTTAGTATCTAAATTGCATTATATTGGAAGGTAGACTTTTTGTACACTATTTTCAAAAGATATTTGAACACAAAAATACTTGCTGAAATTGCTATAAAAAAACAAGCAATGAGCAGGAAGCCACTGTGTGGTATTGTAAAAATGCAGAAGACATTGGGGGCAACATTAGTGCTTTTAATGTAGATATAGCTGTGTGAATTTAAGAAGCTTGCAACATGTTTTCTTAACGGGAGCGTGTTTAATGGTAACTACTTTTAAGCTGACAATGGTTAACCAGATAGATTACTTAAAGGACCACTGGAGTGTAATATTTCAAGTTTGCTCTTCTGAAGAACTTGCTATGGCTGCCTACAAAATGTGTTTACACAGGTTAACATAATTTTTTTTTAACGGTTGTATTCAGTTTTACTTCAGTAGTGAGATTGGATGCATATTCAATTTGTACTTCATTTCAAAATCCACCAGTTCAAATTGCAGCTTGCCAATAGCATCCAAAGTCAGTACAAGGTCTCATATGATGACCCATCACTCAATTTACTAACAGTCTAAGATTGCTTCACTTATGACACAAATAGAGTCATCTAAATACAATATTTTCTAAAACGCTTTTATGTTCCTGTCTTGCATACCTAACAAAGTTGTAATTGTGTTACATATCCCTCAAGCATGTCAACCTGTTTACTACAGTGGCCCTTGTGAGGAGAGGAAGCATTCATGAGGTGTAATTACAATGTGAGCAGAAGTATAGAAATAGATTATTGAAGGGCAGCAACTAATTTTGTAAGTTTTGTGAGGGTGGGTGTATCATAGACTGTGAATGTATTCATTTACATTCCTATAGTGTTTCTATTTAAAGTAATAATAGCAATAATATGATAATGGTTAATACTGCATAATTCTTCCCCTTTCAAAAGGATGATGCCATGGCCATGGTCATGGCCACATGGGGGACTGTTATAGCCATGATGGCATGGAATGGTTAATTATGTTCAATGTTACATAGTTACATAGTAATTTAGGTTGAAAAAATACTTTAGTCCAACAAGTTCAAGCTTTTTAGATCTCCTGTGATCTGGAATACGCAGATTTATTGTTAATTTATCCAGAGGAAGGCAAACAGAATCCCCCCCCCAGTGAAACTTATATATATATATATATATATATATATATATATATATATATATATATATATATATATATATATATATCGAAAGAGAAAAAGGGGTGGGTAGAGAAGCACATATACTCTTAATTGTAAAAAGAACCGTTAGTTGCTATAATAATTCAAAAAGAGAGAGAGAGAAAAAAGGCAACTATGGCTCGGATCTAATAAAGATATTTCTGTACTGATAACATAAAATGGTGGAGAGAATGAATAGGAGACAAGAGACCTCCCTCTAATACATTAGGGAGACATAGTTCAAAGTTAGGAATCCACTCATAGAATGGCCCATGGAATATGCAAATGACAAAACCAAATGGCCAAACCATTCAAATCATTGCAGACTCCCAAAAGATGGCAATGTAGAAAAAGGGATAAAAGTAATAATGCTTTATTCAAAAATCACATATCAGTAATACAGCTAATATTTTACTTGCCTTTGCAGATGCTGCTTGCCATTGAGCACTGTCACCTAGGTGGTTGTCCGCAAGTACTGCCAAATCTCTTTCAATATCTACCCCCCGAATTGCTCCATTAAGATTAGAAATTATAATGTTATGTTATAGTACAGTGTAATATTTTGTTTATGTGTGCATTAATTGGTGTAAGAGTTGCACATGGTCATGTTTGGTGTTAAAATGTTAAGTGGTTTCCCCGGGGAGGGGGATGTTAGATCCTGGTATTGGGAAGCTGGGCACAGAAAATGGGAAATGTTTCCAGCATCTTAAAAGGGAGATAAACCTGAGTAGGGGTGAGTGTGGAAGATCAAGTAGCAGTCAGGCATGGTGTCTCCCCATTGTTCTGACTGGATAATCCCCTGGAAGGCCTGGAACAAATGGATTAGACTAATCAATCAGTTAGGCTCCTGGTTTACAGGGGATGATCATTGAAGATGACATCATTTGATGGACAGGTCTCCCACATGAACCAGGGTATGGACATTGGGGATTGGCTAGAGCAATGTTACCTGAAGGTTGAGGCTTGTTATGATTGGATGATGTTATGTATAAATTTGTTGTACTGTCACCAATAAATCAGTTGGGGGAAAAGCTTGTGGTATTGTTGGTGCTCCCAGTGGTCATTTTCCTGGTACTGGTCCATATAGTAGGTATGGCATAGTAGGATTGATCTAGGATCTTTTCAATCCCAATCAAGCAGTAGATTGTTACAGTATATATAGATAAATTGAGATTTGTAGGCAAGTGTAGAACACTAAGTGTTATGTTGCTTGTTGCCTTGGTGTTCCAACATGCCAGATGCTAGATTTAGTTCATTTGTGTGCCACAGCAGATCATAGGAGCAATAGCATAACTAGAATATAAAGTTTTTCCTGTATTGGCATGGTGGGAAGATTGTCACACTATATCATCGCAATAATATATCTGAGTGGGTTCCTGATAGGAGGAGAGTGAAATCGGGATCTAATGAGTGTGAGAATGGGATTGCTTGAAAGAATTGGGAGCCATTAGCATGGCAATAAAATGTATGTGTGGACACGAAGCTGGGACACAGCATATGCTAGGACAAGAAGATAGATTGTGATAGAAATCTCTTCCCACCCCTCAAATAATATACAACGCTACAGTAATAATTCATGTAGCTGCTATAATGGGATATTGCCTGCTGTTTGATAGAAACCTCAGTTAAAGGATTTCTATTTGGAAAAACCTGAAATGCTTTTGAAGTTATCAGGGAAGCCTGTGGTCAGACAAGCCCAGTGGCAAGGGCTACCATTATAACAACAAAAAACTGCCATAGGCAATAATCAGAATCAAGCTGCTCACAACATAGTATCACAAAGGTAAACAAGCCAGAAGTAATTGCATGCAGCAGAACAGAGAATATCCAGAAACAAGAGAGACCTAATGCAGCCAGAAATGACAAAAGTCCAAAAAACAAGACAGAAGACAAATACCAATCAGAAGATGCTGAAGTGCAAGGACTAACAACCAAGCACTGTTGCCCAGTCCATGAAACCTCAAATAGGTCCTGTGCTGCATTGTCTGATTTCAGCGGAATATCTGGACAAGATAAAATGCAACAATCATAATGGAGTCGTGAAAGTTAAAACATAGACTGGATCAACAATGTCTGGATTGCACTGTGCACAACCGGTATCTCCAATTAGCTCTGGGTGCATGATGCAGGGCTAAAGAGCATTTCCTTATGCTTAGCATAGTGTGCTGACACTGTCAGATGCTGTGCTAGAGGAATACAACTGAGAGCCACAGAGTGGCCTGCAAAAGCACAGAGATTATAGCACAGTGTCACAAAATGGACTGCAGGAGCACAGATATTATGGCAGAGAGACACAGAGTGGACTGCAGGAAGCTGATGATTATGACAGAAGTACATTTATTATTATTATTATTATTAATAATAATCTTTATTTGTATCGAGCCAACATATTCCGTAGTACTGTACAGGGGATAAGGACAAGGAAGAATACAATGTTAACAAACTGCAGAAAAATAACAAACTAACAAC
The DNA here is from genome assembly GCA_027410445.1 of Discoglossus pictus. Classification (NCBI taxonomy): domain Eukaryota; kingdom Metazoa; phylum Chordata; class Amphibia; order Anura; family Alytidae; genus Discoglossus; species Discoglossus pictus. Next base: position 207,734,036 of record CM050167.1, on the reverse strand, counting down.
AATATCAGCTGTGAAACCCCGGGACATTAAAGCATTTTTAGAAAAAAATAATTATGTTTAGCTAACTCTGCCTGTGTCGTGGGGTATTCCATCTTATAATGTTGGTCTGCTTGTAGCATGCATGGGAATGTTATCCTAGAGTGCTTATTCTTTCATTGATGCTATTGTCAAGTACCCTATGAGGAGATTCAATGTTTCAACAGAACTAAATAGGGATGCTATCTGATCCAACAGTTCCTCACACTCTTTCCATATCTATAATCCTGTTAAAAACAAAGACAAAATGTCATCATTAAAGCAAACTTGAATACAAAAGTAAATAAATAAAGGCAGTTTTTATTTACTTTGTAAAAAAATACTATGCATACTATGAAGCTGTGTCCTTCAAAAGATCACATATATAGTTCTCAGCAGCCGGGCTTGGCAAAAAACGTTGGTAATGCAACATTAGAATTGCAAGGCTGCAGCAACTTCGGCCGCTGCACTCGCAAAGCCAAAGGCGCTCCTTGCGCTGGTGTAGATGAGCGCCATAGGCACTCATCCCTACGACCCCGTACGACAGGCAGGGAGCGACAAAGGCGCTCACTGCGCTGTTGGAGATGCCTTACGACCCCATAGAACTTAGGCAAGGAGCGCCAAAGGGGCTCATTCCTGCGACCCCGCACGCCTTGCGCATCACACCTACAACCTGCAGGACTACACATCAACACACAACTCAAAAACACAATTTAAAGTGCAAGACCCGTAGCACTTTGCAAAAATCGGCTATAAAAATTACAGCTCGTAACACTTAGAAAAAAAAAACGCCACTGAGGGGGGGGGGGGGGGGGGGTTCAGGGAACTACAGCCCGCAAAAAATACGACCGCAACACGCACAGCGAAAAACATGAAAAACACACTAAATACAAAATAAAATAAAAAACTAAATACACACACAGCAAGGGGGTCAGTCAGGATGTCTGGGAATGAGGTTACACAACAATTTAGATAAAATTGAAAGATTTTCACCACTCAAAAATCCTCTAAGCGAGAGTAAAAATGGCAGCCGAAAAAAAACAAGCACGCAAAACACCGCCATCCACATACGCCTTTTACACAGACCCGTACGACCTACTAAATACACTAAATGGTCAACATCAATATGAGCCGCAAAAAATACGAACTTAACGGCCACAAGACGCACAGCGAAAAAAACGAAAAACACACTAAATATAAAATAAAATTACAAACAAAAATACACACACAGCAAGGGGGGACAGCCAGGACGTCTGGGAATGAGGTTACACGCCATTTTAAATACAATTTAAAGACATAAACGAAAAAGAGGCTACACGGCCCCTAAGCATGCAAAATACTGCCAAGCACATACGCCTTTTTACTCAGACCCGTACAACCTACTAAATACACTATTAGAAAGCACGCTTAATGCTCCACACCCGCCTAACACATACACAATCGCAGCCATTTTACAACACTAACTGCAAACAAAGAACATTAACATTACAAAATGCGGACATACGCACCTAAACAAACGGTTTCCCCTCGCGCACACAGCCTATTTACACTATACACTGCAGACATTGCTGACAGTTACACCACAGCTCACCAACAGTACAAATCTACATTGTATGCTGCAAGAACATCAAAACAGATTGTTAGCTCTTCAGCATATTGATTCCTGCATATATTAATTACAAATAGGTAAAGTATATTAATTTATAACTTCAATAATTAATTAATTTACATAAAAAAATACATACACAGAGAAAATCAAATACAAAAATTACATAATCACAATAAACGATAAAGGCGATCAGCGCAAGCCTCACAAGCAGGGCCAACGGTGCTTACAGAACCATAACTACACCAGGGGAGAGGCTCACAATGCCAGCCAAAAGGCCATCAGCGCAAACCTTACAATCAGCGCCTAAGGAGCTCTCATAAACAAACACACACCAACCAAGAGGCTCGCATTGAGTGCCGAAGGTGCTCGTTGCGAGCCACGCAACCAAATACTTAGTCACGCAACACACACAATAAAAATACTATTCCATTGCTGTAATTTTTTTACGGCCAAGTCACTAGTTATACAATAAATATGAAACTTCAGTGATCCCATAATGAAGTGATTCTTCCTCAGAATAATATACTCAAAGCTTCAAGCAATGAATGGTATTCTCAGTTAATGATGGACCAGCACATTTAAGTCGTTTTGATGCACATTTATAATTATACGGTTCAAGAAAGTTGAAGAAATCAAAGTTTATAGTGTGTGTTCTAATAATATTAAAACACATCCTTTAAATATTCACAATCAATAGAAAGTTCTAATTATCCCACTACATCATCATATAAGAACGCAGGTGTTGTTTTCAGAACATTCAACATCTATTTTAGAAACATAAAAAAATCATTATTCATACTTCTTTTTAGCTTTTTATATTGAATGTTTCATAATTTTTGATCCATTGTAGGTCTTTCCCTTTACTCTTTTGCTGCTGGAGGGAACAGTCTCTGCACTGAACAAGTTAATAGCCTCCATCTCAGCTGGAAAGATAAATTAGAACCACACGACAGTATAAAAATTGCAACAGTTTCCTAAATTCTATAATTTAGTGCTGATTTTAAAGAGAAGTTCTGAGAAAAATATTATGGTGCATTAATATTTCTCTGAAATGGAAAACTGCTGGGTGGTTTTCAAGTGAAGAATGTGTTCAGAATTAGAATAGAAAATCAGAGCCCATACTGTATTTCCATAAGTGGGCTGGCAATAATTATGTAACATGCTGTAAAATGCCACAAGTGCCACATTTCACATAGCTCAATCGCTAAGACCAAAAAAATGAACTGAATATAATTTGAATATAATGTTAGAATAAAAACATATTCAAAGTACAGTACTCATTTAGATGTTTGACTAAGCATATTCATAACTGTTCTGTATCAAGATGTATAATAGTCATATAGGAACAGTTTACTGTTCTACAATTTATTTAATAATTTTAGGAAATTTGCAACATAAAATGCTTTAATTATTTCTACAACTATGCTAGCAGATCTTGAATGTATAGAAGATTGAGAAATGCAACCTTATGCCTGTGATCCACAATCCCACCCCTGTAAAATCTACCCTTTAAATTACATAATATCCATTACAAATTTCTAATATAAGGTGTACAAATGCCTCCACCAATATGGAAACTACAGCAATAACTAATGTGTGACACTATTACCCTAGCAATTTGGGAACAATATATTAAATACAGGTTGCAAAACATTATTACAAACATTCAATGTATCATAGGCTCTAGGGTTATATGCTTCAGCTAACGTGGCATAGAGGACTTTGCATTTTATTTGTAAGAAGATTGATTTATGAAATTGAATAATAACAATTCTTCTCCAAATTATATGTTTGCTATATACTGATGACAGGGAGAAAACAATAAACTGCTACAATGACATAGTACAATTCCATGTTTTACAATATACAACATATTAAGCACGTAGATAATGTAGGCAAGGTTTTTCAAAGTTATATGTTGTCGGGTAGCATATTCACATTTGTGTTGTAAAATTCTGCTTGCACAGATGCTTCCTTTAAGAGATAATCTACAAAACAACACATACTAATTATTAGCACAGAGAACAGACTCCAGTTCAGCTTCAGCATTTAAATAAGATGCATAAAGCATGAAATGATTGGTCTGCCAAAAAGGTTTTTGATAAGTTGCCATTCATTTTGAGAAACTGACAGTAAATTGTCATTATTAACAGTATAACATCTTTCTCACTCTTCCTCCTAGCCAAAACTCGTCCTAGTTAAAGACGTGTATGTTAATAAAAACCTTCAAGTAATAGAATTATTAAGTTTCCCAGAGCATGAAATTAATATAGTCTATGATATAGTTGACCTCCATCATAGCCATCAATAAATCTCGTAATGCTAAAAGGGTTACAATTCATATAGTTTCCCAACTAGCACTTCAGATTAAGTTTTTTTTATTGAACTGACAGAAAATTATCACTGTTGATTGTAATGTGTGTTATGTTCACTTGCATCTAGCCATTCAACAAATAAAGCTTGTACCTGAATAATGACCCGAGTATAAGAAATGTTGTGGAACTCTAAAAAATGTAGTTGTGCTTGAAATTTCCTTCTTACATTAACAAAGCCTGAAAGGGTTTAAGTTAGAGACCTAAAAACTGTATACAATTCAAAGCATACTTAAGTTCACTCTAGCAAATACAAACTCTGTTAGAAAGAAATGTATTTAAAATGTAACATAAAGAATAGCATAGAAAAGCAAGTTTAAAACAATGCTTTCTCATATCTTGTGAGTTTCTAGATTTGCAATACGATTGCCATTCTCTAATTAGGATTCATTTTTTAAGCAAAACACATCGCAAAAAAACACCACAAAAACAGAGAAATATAGTATAGACATTTCTCTTAATTCTGAAAATACATAAAATATAAATGTAAAAAAAGTAAATGATTCCACCTATACTATTGTCCAATCCACTGCACTATAGAGCATGCCTCATGTTTATAGAGAAACGTGAAGCCTTTAAATGATTACTGGCATGTCCCAAAAAGGAATATGGACTTCTTTATTAGTATTTCTCCTGCTCTATTAACTTGCATTCTAAGTGTATACAGAGTGTTTTTTTCTGGACCTAAGATAGAACAAGTTTGTTTGCAAGAAATGAAAGTCAAGGACTGTGGAGCATGCAACTGTAAATTATGGAAGGAGATCTGAGGAATGGCAATAGAGAGGTCAACTTGCTGGAAATGAGTTGACAATTCTTTGCCAGGCTGTGTGTTCCTCTAAACACCCATTTTTGTTGTATTTATATACCGTTTTGGCCCGAATATAAGCCGCCCCCGCATATAAGCCGCACCTATAAAATTCAAGAGGTAAAAATAAAAAAAAGATAATACCCCAATATAAGCCGCAACTTACCTATAGTACACTTACACCCATAAAACGGCAAATGTAAAAGAAAAGAGACTGTTGCACAAATCTAATGTCATTCATTGCTTTACAGACATCCCCTTCTACTTCCTCCCCCTTGGAATATCTCCCCTGGCCTCTCCCTCTCTTGGACTATCTCCCCTGGCAACTCTTTCCTTGGTCTCTGTCTCTCTGTTCTCCTTCTTGGCCCAGACCTTTCTGCCATTTCCAGGTTTCTCCCTTTCACCATCCACCCTGGCCTCTTTCTAACCAAGGCCTCTCTGCCTCTATCTTACTCCCAGCCTCCACTCCCTACTCCTCTTCCCCCGACCTCTCCTACCTCCCTTCCGACCTCTCCCTCCTCCACCTTCTTCCGATTATTAAGCAGGATCATGGTGTCTCCTGGCAGGGGATGTCAAGGAAGGGTCAGTTCTCTCCTAGTGTCAGTGTGTGACAGGCAGCCGCTCCCTGCACAGATCACAGCGTACTACTTCCCTCTTGCAGGACAGCAAGATGGTAACACCCACAAACACTTCCTCCGTACAACACCATGGCTACCCAACAAGCCTCTCGAGCCTGCAAATCGGCAATTTTTGTTACGGTCGTGAATATAAGCCGCACCTGTAACTCAGGAGCCCAAAAATCGGAAAAAAGGTGCGGTAATTACTAGAAACATCTACACTGAAATATTTTTCACTTGTTGTGTTCAGTTTCCCATATATTTTGCTTAGAGAATCATACCTCTTTAGATGTGGACAATCTGATCTACAAGTGGTTTGTAATCTATTACTTCACAAGGTATATATCATGAAAAACAAAACCCCCAAGAAACTATTTTAAGCAATTTTACCCTTCCTAATCTAAAAAAATAATGATGTTCTAAACATGTAAATACCCAAAACATGAAAACACACTTAACTTTAGTCACAAGTATGGCCAACACACCCATGCTTTAAAGACTTCAGGAAACAAATATGGCTGCTGGAACCTCACTACACACGAATGACCTGTCTGCTTTACAGAGATATTAAATAATGACAGGATACTGCAGTGTTCAGGGCTAAAATAAGCTTTGCACTTGTTAAAAATGTTTATTACCATAGATACAAAAGGAAAACAAATAGATTTTATATAATAATAAGAGAAACATTCATTAATCTGTTTTTGGTTAAGAATTAACACTTCTCAGTAATAATTTTAAAGTCTTAAGTGCTTAATTAATTACATGTCTGTGTAATTAAAATAAAACATTAACAAATAATAAAGTTGTAAAACATAAATTCACACAAAACGGATGTTTGCTTTGAATATATTTAAAAAATATATTTAATAAATGGGATGAGAATGATAATTAAAATAGCTGATTGTCCTAAAATGCAAAATAAAAAAATACATTGTGGTAGGTACATATAATTTATATATATAAACTGGCAGGAGAATACCTATATTTACTCCTTTTTGATTGGAATTTGTTTCTGCATTGTGTATGTAATAACCTGTCACTACCAGGCTGTATAATCTTGACATGCTCCAATTCTTATATTCCGATCTTCTCAGGATAAATATGACGGACAATAGGAAAATGATTTGTATGCGCAATGTTCCATATAACCATTTTTTGTTCAGATAGTTTTAAATTAATGCCGGTTCAAACAATTTAGTGAATTTCTGGTACCAGTTAATTCATAAAGGACCACTGTAGATATATATTTATAAGATACACTTCTGAAGAACTACACTTGAAAATAGGCCTAATGTTTTTAGATTTTAAAAAATACAATGTTGCAGGAACATACTTACAAAGCTTAATAATAGAACATGATTGCATAAAATTACATAACCATTGGCTACATGGGTTATAATATTCAGGATAGATCTTTTTGGAGACGGTATTTACTTCCAATTAAATTTAAAAAAATAATTTATCTAATTTAGTAACATAGCTACTGCATTATTGATATGTTTACTTTATTGCCTTTATTTAATCATATAACGTATTTAGTTTTTTTTTTAATATGCTGAAATCTAAGTATACATCTGTGGAATAGTTTAATTCCCATTTATTCATTACTATAAATCATCTTCTGAAAATATGCTTGCCGCTTAGGGGAAAGAACCCAGTTCACTAAAAGTTCACTTCTGAAATACAATAGTGAAATCCACCATAGTAAGTCTGCATTACAATTCAATAAAATATCACTGGTCGGGGAAATGTTTAGTAAGGGAAAACAAGCGGTTAGAGTAATTAGTGCATTAAATTGTATGAAAACAAATAAATCTGTTTTTTTTTTTTAATAATACTATTTAAAAAAATAATAATCAGGGCCAGAGTACACATTAGGCAAAGTAGGCACTTGCCTAGAGCACCTCTGACAGGGGAGTATCAAATCATTATTAAAATATTATTTTAATTGTTTTGTACAATTTCCTAGATGTATACCTTTAAATGATTTATGCGGTTACTGCGTGAAAGGAGCAGGTGTAGGTTAATAGGGATGGGTCCTGATTGCTAAGCAGGTCAGGTTACATGGCAACCCAGCTTAGTACCACCCCTTTCTGCCAAGCACACCACATGGAGGGATTTCCTACTCCTGGGTGACGAGGATGATTAGAAAATCCCTTCATGTGCACAGCTGTGAAGCTGTGAGGAGTGGAATTAAGCAATTCTAGGAGAGGCATGAAGCCCAGGATTAAGTATGAGCAGAATCAGAGGACAGAGGATCAGCCTGCAATTGAAGGGTTGAGTGGCTGTAGATCTGCTCCTGTAATATGCATCTATTATACTCCCTACCTTATCCCCTCCCTCTACTACCCTTGGTTCTCCCACTTCCTTTCTGCCTCCCATCCTTTTCTCCCCATCCTATCTTCCCAGCCCCCTCCTCTATCCATCTTTTCGTTTTCACCATCTTTCAGCCCCTTTCTCTCTCACCCTACTCTATATTTTTTCTTTTCTCTATCCCCTCCTTTCTCTACACATATTTTCTTTCTCAATTCTTCTCTCTCCCTTTTCTCTCACTTCCCCTTTGTCTTCCCCTTTGCTCTCACTTTCCATCTTTTCCTTTACCTCTCTCCTATTTTTTATAACCACTCCATCTCTCCCTTCCTTTCCCCTTCTCTTACCTTTTTTCCCATCTTCTCTCATATATCCACAAGTCTTTCTTATTAATTTCTCATCTTTTTTCCCTTTTCTACCTCTCACCTCTTTCCTGCTTAACTTCCCCATTCTCTCTTTTCATCCTCTTCCCTACCTGACTCTCGAGGAGAAGTTCTTCTGTGATAGCGGGAACCAGTCTGTTGAAGAGTACTCTTGCAAAGTATTTCCCCATGACGGAGAGCAGAGTTATCCCCTGGTAATTTGAACAGTCTGACTTTTCTCCCTTCTTCTTGTACAAGGTGACGATGATTGTGTCACAAAGGTTCTGTGGCAGTTTGCCTTGCCGCCAGCAGCAAACAAAGACCTTATGGAGTTTAGCATGAAGTGCTGGGCCCCAGAATCAACTTGTGCTTCACCTGAAAATTTGCCATCTCAGCTGACTGGAGGTTACCAATCTGTAACTTCTTCCTTGGGGCTCCTTTATGCTTTGACTTAGGATTAAAGTGAGACGAAGTTTGCAGCACACCAGGCAGTGTTCCATATCACATTCTTCACTAGGCATCACTCGGGTGAGTAGGACATCTTGAAGGTCTCACTGGAGCACCAGAATGTAGTCAATAAGATGCCAGTGCTTGGAGCAAAGATGCATCCAGGTCGTCTTTAGCCTGTCTTTCCGCTGGAAAACAGTGGTGGTGATGTTGAGATTCTGCTCTACACAAAACTCTAGCTGACAGCACGAGTTGTCATTGTATCTTCCAACACTGTGGTTCCAAAGTACACCTTTCCAAGCGCCTGAATCTTTCCTACTTTAGCATTGAAGGCGCCAAGGATAATGACCTTCTTGTCTGCTGGGACATTCTATACGGGATTGCACAGGTCAGTGTAAAACTTGTCCTTTTCCCTAGGACCCTCTTGAAGAGTTGGGGTGTAGACACTGCAAATTGTAGCATGTGACTGGATCTGAAGTGGGAGATGCATGAGAAAGATGTGGTCAGAGTGACCTTTTGGCAGGTAATCAAGTTTGGAGGTGATATAGTTCCTGACCATAAAGCCATCACCAGAGAGGCATTTTTCTGTTTCTGGCTTGCCTGACCAGTAGACGGTGTAGCCTCCACAGTGTTCCTGAAGAACTTCACTGAGGGCAGGTGTGAACATTTTCTTATTATATATGAATATGTATGTACATATAGGTAACAGGTTTTATAACTTGTTTTAGACATTCAAATGTAAACACAAGTGTATTATTTATATACTGTACTACTGTACGGTGAAGGGCTTCTATCACTCTTTTTCCCACCATATTAAATAATTGTTGTGGTGAACTATATATATATATATATATATATATATATTACACTCTGTGACTCCTTTTTTCATAGAAACTGACGGATCAATATATTCACAATTCAAGGTGGAGGCTCCAACGTCGGCTGTGTTTGTACGCAAATGCAGACCCTCGCAAAGCGAGCGGCCGCATTTGCGGAGGTGGAGGCTCCAACGTCGGCTGTGTTTTTCTGCAAATGCGGACCCTCGCGAAGCGAAGGGCCCCATTTACGGAGGTGGAGGCTCAAAGGCGCCTCACACGCGGATAACACACACAAGCACGACTTAGAAAAAAAAACAACTGCGTCCCACACGCAAGACTTAGAAAAAAAACAACTGTGTCCGTCGCGAAAAAAAATGTGACGCGCTACAACTTATTCCGAACACGCAAAAAACGGCCAAAAACGGCGTACATGAAAACATCAGAAACACAATAAATAAACACAACGAACACATAAAAAGCTTACTTACAGCAAGGGGGGGGGGCATCCAGCACCTCAAAAAGTGAATTTACACATCCATTTAAGTCCAAAAAACGAATTTAAACTGCCGAAAATCACCTAAGCGAGAGAAAAAATGGCCGTCGAACAAAACGAAAACGAGGCTACAGACGCAACAATACTACAGTGACTCGCAAAACTGAAATCAACTTTACGAGGTACGTAACACATACTATGCGACACGTTCCACACTGATATTAACCACCATTTTGAAAACTACTACGCATAAAATGGCGGATGGAACGCAAATTGTAAGCTGGTACGCAAATAGCGCATGCGTATTGTGTTCTAACGATCTGAGGCACCTGAAAGTTTATAAATACTGCCTACTTTCCAGAAAATTCTACATTTCTACTCAGGTGATGAACGGAGTGACTGGATAGTTAACTACTGCTGTTACTTGAGAAGATAATTATTTCCTAATTTCCTATTTTACACTGTGCAAATTACAACTGAGAGGTAAGCTATAATATATTACATTTTATTACCAAGACAGCAAAAAACAAAAACAAAAAACAAACAACTTTAACTATGAAAATGTGATTCATGTATAGTGACATGTGACACGCACATTTATGTGTATAGGCCCTACAACAAACTAATGTTAACCGAAACTAATTAAACAAGTATATTTAAATGACATTAATATACTGAAACTCATAGCAAAAAATAATATGACACTAATACATATAGAACCTAAAGCTGAATCTTTGCCCTTTTTTTCACTATTCAAACAGACTCTGCATCAACAGCGTCACTCAAGAATTTGCACCGTGGACTGTAAAAGAGAATTACTTTTAAAGAACACAAAGAAAGAAGAAGAGGTAAGATAGAAAAATACATTACATGTTGAAAAAGACCTTGCTAAATCAAAAAGAAGAAATATACAATTAACCGTTTAACTTTCTTTTTCAAACAGAAACTACAAGAAGACTGGCGGATTAAGATTGGCAGGAGGGGACCCTCTGTCAATGGGACAAGAACAACACTTCAATCAAGGTAGAAATATATATGTTTAATGGCCGCCAATATAAAAAATTGAAGTACAAAAATAAAAAAAATACAAATTTAATAAAGACTAAAACAACACAGTTCAACAAACTTCACAAACACCTAGACAATTTACAAAGAAAGACAGTTTCATAGAGAAAAAAAAGAGGTGGTCACAAAACAAGATAGCATCTGAAACATTAGCAACATACATAAAACAAAAGTATTCCTCCTCTTTACTGTAAAATAAACTCCAACCATCACCCACAAGCCAAATGCAGCAACCAAAAAGTGGTGAACACAAAACAGGATAAAACAAAAAAGCCTGCCATGATATATAAAAGGCAATTAACATTGATGTTTACTGTCCAACGTCATTTAATACTCATAAAGAAGACTAATTAAGCAAATAAAGTATGCAAAATATGGTGGACACAAACAGGATTGTACCAAAAATCACACAAACAGATAGAAAAGTTAAATAATATTCTTCTTTACTGTTTAAGAATCTATAAGTCTTACAAAGAAGCCTAAATAAGCATACCAAAAGTGGTGAACACAAAACAGGATAATGCTAAAAACATTGTGAGCATATCCAAAATACAAGACTAATTAAGGAAATAAAGTATATGGTGAACACAAAACTGGATTGTACCAAAAATCACAGAGACAGATAAAAAAGTTAATTAATATTCTTCTTTACGGTCTAAGAACCTAGAATCCTTACAAAGAAGCCTAAATAAGTATACTAAAAGTGGTGGACACAAAAGAGGATAATGCTAAAAACATTGTGATCATATGCAAAATAGAAGACTAATTAAGCAAATAAAGTATGCAAAAGATGGTGGACACAGAACAGGATTGTACCAAAAATCACACAAACAGATAGAAAAGTTAATTAATATTCTTCTTTACTGTTTAAGAACCTATAAACCTTACAAAGAAGCCTAAATAAGCATACCAAAAGTGGTGGACACAAAACAGGATAAAGCTAAAAACATTGTGATCAGATCCAAAATAGTAAAAACATTAATAATTGCAGGAGAAAAAAAAGGATGACAGTAATATACAAATACAATTAAAGTATTTTAAAAGGTTGCACAAAAATTAGCATAGCAGAAAAATTCACCATAACAGATACAATAGACCAAAACAATGAAATATGCTATTCATTACAAATACATTAAAATAAAATAACATTTTACATTTTCTTTTACAACAGACACTGCTTGAAGAGCATCGGACGAAGACTTTGAACAGCGGACCAATAAAGATTCTGCTTGAAATCACACTTCAACCAAGGTACAGTATAACAAGTAAAAAAAGAGAAAACTAAATAAACATGTTTGCTCTGCATCCATGTCAACAGAAAAAAAAAAACAATAACAACCACTTACTATAACTTTTACCAAAATATAACTGACACATTTCTCATTTACCTCTTATTTGTCTTTTACGGACAATAATGTTTAACAGTAAATCCAAACTTCAATCTAGCCAAAAAAAAAAAAAAAAACAGAACAGCATAGTCCACAAAAGTCTCAAAACACAGACTAAATAAAATTTGTCATTCTAAATTACCAGTCCTAATGTACAATATTAAGCATAAAACCTAACCACACACATAAAATACAATACTACAACAAATAGTACTAACTCTCAAAAAACAACAATAGAAATAATTACCTTGAGTGTGCTTTGTATGCAAGGCAAAAATTACAACCTACGACAGAAAGTAAAAGGAAAAGAATAAAAAACACTTATTTAACAATACAAAGAAAGTACCGCTACAATGAACTACAATAGCACTACAGTCAGTTGATACAGTCAACTCTAAAAAAATAGTAGAACACCTTTTGTGGTTATCATATTTGTTATATACCACCACTAATTTGTTTAAAATGTTACTTTTATTATAACTTCATTAAAAACTATTTTCCTTTGAAATTCGGACTTTTAAAAATGAGTCTTTAACTCAATGGTGATGACGTCTCAAGTTTCCCAATTCTTAGTTAGGAATAATTTCTCTTTCTTTCATATATTTTATAGTAGTTATGTGAGGTATAAAAATGCTTTTGTGCTTTAAAGATGCTAAAGAACTTATTTGTGCAATTGTTGCAAACTAAAGTGCTTGTGCTTGTATTAAATTGATAACATCTCTTTATATTGAAACTCAAACTTCTCAGTGTTTGTGCTATAGTAAACACTCTAGGCCTCATTCTATTATCGTCCGTAGGCGCTGCGGGGCCGCAAGGACCGGCCGCAAGCTATTCGGCTATTCTATTCCCCTCCGGCCGGGGATTCCGGCAGGCTTGCGGCCGGCGTCTTGCTATCTCTTGCGGCCGCACGCGCTGGAGGAAAGCCTTTGATCTAAAACGGCCGCAAGAGTTTCGGCCGCAAGAAAAGCTTGGTTGCTATTCTATTGCTCCGGGGAACCCTCTCTGCAAGGCTAAAAGCGAGCCGCAGCTTACTTGCAGGAAAAAGGTCCCGCTAGCACCAATTAAGCACATAAAATAGCCAAACTAAAGCCATCCTGCACTTTGAGGAGACTATAAAGCGATTGTAGGTGTTAGCAAAAATAGCACAACATTCCCCTATACTCAAATCCGTAAAAAAAAATTGTTTTTATATATGTCAAATATCCATGTAAAAAGTCCAGACTGCTTGGAGCACCTCAGATCCGGCCATGCTGCGGCCGGAAAATAAACAGTTAATGTAAACTCAGGTTTGGGCTGATGTGCAAGCTTGAGAGGGGGTTGCTATTAATCCTCATGTCCCCCAATATGATCCCTAGCATTTACAAAGATTTACAGTGCAGTCTTCAATTTATATTTGACTTTAAAAATTTTGGAGCTTACGGCCGGGTCCAAGATATGCGGCCGGCCGTTTTACGGCCGATAATAGAATGAGGCCCTCTGTGTCTTATCCCTGAATTTTTTTGTGATTCTTTTATTTATACTTCTCTTTTTGCATGTCAGTGTGACTTTTTTAAAAGTGCTTTAGTACTTAACAGGAGTGATGTGAATAAGACTCCCTTAAAGTGTTTTTATAGTTGTGACACAGTTTTTAAATTAAACCCTATTTGGACATATTGCACATATGCCCTTTTCTTGTATTGAAAATTGCTCTGTGGTAGTGGCTCTATTAATTCCACTGCTCTTACTCTGATATTACTATCCCAATAGCTATAACATTTGTATTTAAAAATGCAAATCACGCAAGTTTCGCTTAATTCTGTCAATCCCTTATACTTATATTGATCATTTGTTACCTCTGCCTGCTTTTAGCTATCTCTTTGCTGTGTTTGTTAGACCATGCTTCTCTGTATTAGCTTGCTTGGCATCTGCCTGGTTGTGACATCATCAGTATGCTCCCATAATTACCTGTTACCTAACACCCCCCCCAGAGCTACCTGTTGCCTGGCACCTCACAGAGCTTCCTGTTGTCTGGCACCATCCAGAGCTACCTGCTGTCTGGCACTATTCAGAGCAACCTGTTGCCTGGCATGCTCTAGAGCTACCTGCCTGTCTGGCACCATCCCAAAGTTACCTGCCTGGCTGGCAAAACCCAGGGTTACTTGCCTGTCTCCAGTTCCCTGATCATGCCCAGCCAGACCTCCTGCACATGTGGCCCTTACACCTGCATCCTGTCCAGGACCTCATGTTACCTACAGTCTGCTGTCCTGGGCTTCCTGTTCAAGTACAGTTTCCCGGGGCCATTCTCCTACTCACATTTCAAAGATTGATCTCTTAATCTTACCTCTCTTTCATTTCTCACTAACAAATTATGTGATTTTCACCTAAAAAAAACTCTCCAAAATAATCTTACACAAGATACAAATAATATTTGAAAGCATTCTCTGAATATGTCTTGCTTCAACCACCACAACTCACTTCTTGCTTGCCTCCCCGTCTGTCTTAACTCCAATCCATAATGAATGGCTCCAGTAGACTCCTCTAACATACTCAAGATCCAGTGTTTACAGCACCTCTCTATCAATCACTCTACTGGCTTCCCACAGCATCCATAATACAATTTAAAATCATGACTCTAACATATAATAGCCCTTAACAACATAAAACCCCTTATATATCTCCAAATATGTCTCCAAATACCCACAAAAAACACCCTCTTCACTCTGCTACTGACCTTCTTCTTTCTTCCTCTCTTGTCACCTCTTCTCTCTCTTTGGAACACATTGTCTTGCTCCATCAGATAATCTTCCTGCCTCAAAACTTTAACAAGTCAATAAAAACACATTTGTTTAAAAAAAAGCTTAACTGCATACACTACAAATTACTTACATATACAACCTATACAGGTGGAGCTACAGAAGGTACAGGTGGTGCAATGTACCGGGTCCCTGCTCCTCCCATGGACCCAAGCTCCTTCTGTATTAAGTTCAATGTTTTGTTAATCTGAATTTTATGTGATGGATCAGAACACAATAGTTTAAGTTGGGGAAGTGAAATGAGAAAAATATACACATAAAATACCTTTTTTAGAAATAGAAAACAGAAAATTTGCATGTATGTATATATTCACCCCCTTTGTTATGAAGCCCATAAAAAGCTCTGGTGCAACCAATTATCTTCAGAAGTCACATAATTAGTGAAATGATGTCCACCTGTGTGCAATCTAAGTGTCACATGATCTGTCATTACATATACACAACTTTTTTCAAAGGCCCCAGAGACTTCACCACCTAAGCAAGAGGCACCACTAACCAAACACTGCCATGAAGACAAAGGAACTCTCCAAACAAGCAATGGACAATGTTGTGGAGAAGTACAAGTCAGTGTTAGGTTATAAAACAATATCCAAATCTTTGATGATCCCCAGGAGCACCATCAAATCTATCATAACCAAATGGAAAGAACATAGCACAGCAAACCTGCCAAGAGACGGCCGCCCACCAAAACTCACAAACCGGGCATGAAGGGCATTAGTGGGCAGGAGAAAGCCATTATTTCCAGCAAAAAACAAAATGGTACATTTTGAGTTTGCGAAAAGGCATTTGGGAGACTCCCAAAATGTATGGAGGAAGGTGCTCTGGTCTGATGAGACTAAAATTGAACTTTTCGGCCATCAAAGAAAAAGCTATGTCTGGCGCAAACCCAACACATCACATCACCCAAAGAACACCATCCCCACAGTGAAACATGGTGGTGGCAGCATCATGCTGTGGGGATGTTTTTCAGCAGCCGGGACTGGGAAACTGGTCAGAGTTGAGGGAAAGATAGATGGTGCTAAGTACAGTGATATTCTTGAGCAAAAAAAAGGACCACTCTGTGCGTGATTTGAGGCTAGGACGGAGGTTAACCTTCCAGTGGGACAATGACCCCACACACAGGCAACAAAATATGGAAAATGCCCAGGGGGTGAATACTTTTGCAAGGCACTGTAATTGGAATTTACATTTAAAAATGTCTGCAGAAGAGGAATCCCTGAAGTAGATTGTATGCAACCAAGCATCTTTTTTGATTTGTCACCTACCACCCTTTATAAAAGAAGGACTTTAAAACGCCTTCTAGAGGTTCTAGTAGATTATGGCTATAGATACACTTGGGGCTTCCCGTTTTGATTGATTATAACAAGAGATGGAAAAGCCTCACACTATTCACACTATCGAAGAAGGAATGTCTCTACTCCATTCTTAAAATCTCCCAGTTCCTGATTATCCAGATCAGGCACAGGAACAAGTTCCATACCTGGAGGAAAGTTGGTTGTCATTACTTCTCTTGCGGAAACTAGACCTAGCTTTCTTTGTAAATAAACCAAATCCTCAATAAGTTTATGTATTTACACTTTTTTCTAATGCCTGTAGGAAATTGATGTCATTGCAGTCAAATGGAGGCCTTATATTAAGGGCAATTTGTGTAATCTGTAGGTACTCAATAATGTACATACAGTTTAAGAAGGAGATTATATATAAGGGAATTCTCTAGCACAATTAGTTATTTTGACTTGTCTTTATACTGTTTTAATAATGAATAAAAATTATTAAAGAAAAAGAAGGATATTGTATCAGAATTATTCTTCTCTGTAGGGCAAGGATCAGCTTGTCACTGTTAAAAAGCTTAAACCTGTGTGTTTATTTAAATTTTTCCTAAGAATTATACAAACTTATAAAATATATATATATCTTCTGTCACTGCTTATATACTAGTTCGCCATTTTGCCCCTGAGAATTATGATAATCTTATATAGATGAGCCGGCTTTGTATCTGGGTTATACATTGCGGCTCACTACAAAAATTAGAGGACAGCTTTTTCTCTCCTCTGTGTTATTTGCATTAATCTCTATAAAATTTCAGGAGATATTGTATAGGTGTGTGTTAATTCCAAATATACTTGTTTTATTATTTAGCGAGAGAAGATACATTTTAGTCAAGGGTCAATCAATGAGAGACAAGTGTCGTTGCTAAATATATATGCTCTAAACACAGGTCAACTAACCTTCTTCTTTAGAATATCTTACTTAAAAAATATCTAGCAGCAGTCCATTTGGGTGTTAAGAGGGGATATGAATGCAATAGTAGAGCCTATTAAAGACAAAACCAAAGATGCTTCCTCCTCCCTTGTTCCAACAGCTAAAAAATGAATGCTTAAAATCATTGTATCTTTGATGCCTGGGGAGCGGTAAACCAGAATAAAATTATTTAATAAATCTATGAATTCCTCCAATTTTTGAAAAGAGCCAGTCTAAAAAAAAGATCACATCATCTATGTACTGCATCCAGTATTTTACATGTTTAGAGTACCCACTTAGAAAATCAGAAAAAACAATAGTCTTCTCCCACCAACCTAAAAACAGGTTGGCGTAGGTAGGGGCACAGGCTGTCCCCTAGCTGTACCTTGCAATTGTAAAAATAACTGATTTTCAAAGAGGAAGAAATTATGTGTTAAAATGAATGTACACATAGTGATAATGAAATTGGTCAATTCCTGCCTGTAGGTTGTATTTTTATTCAAAAAATACTTGATCGCTTCACAGCCTTCTATATGTGTGTATGTGAAATCAATATATATAATGACTCCACGGCGAGACCAAAAATAGGTCTTCTGTGGGAGTAGGATCATTCAATATCCCCCCCCCCCCCCCCAAAAAAAAAGATTCCTTTGATGCTACTTGCGTTGGACATGGAAAAGGCCTTTGACAGAATAGATTGGACCTACATGTGTGACATTTTATGTAAATTCGGACTAAGCAGTAATTTATGACACTATTCTGTCCCAAGGGTTTACATTTTCTACCAAGGTTTTCGATCACAGCGATTTAACATTTATAGAGGGTCATCACTCTATATATACAACCATTGGCTATAAATATAAATATAAGAAAATGTCCAAACATCAAAAGGTATCAAAATAGCAGATAAAGAATACAAACTGAGCCTGTTTGCCAACGATATTCTGCAAACAATTACAAGGACACTAACTAGCCTTCCTAATTTATTAAGTATAGTAGAAAAGTACAGTAACATCTCTGGTTTTCAAGTAAATGCGAGTAAGAGTGAAGCTCTAAATATATCTCTCCCGAAGCATATGGTAAAACGGTTGACACTGAAATTTTCCTTTAAATGGTCACAACACTATATAAAATATCTAGGTATCTATTTTCTTAAACAAATCTAATTTATATTTGAAATTTATATTTGAAATTACCCAAATACTCTTAAAAATGTATTCAAAGACCTGAATAACTTATATGCCTATAACATGTCTTGGCTAGGTAAAATTCATGCGATAAAGACGAATACCAAACTAAAGTATCTTTTTAGAACACTCCCTATAGCAATCAAAACAGATGACATTTTGAAACTACAGAGAGCAATCCTCCAATTCATTTAGAATAACAAAAAGCCTAGAGTAAATAGAGCAACTTTATTAGCCTTGAAAAAAATGGCGGTTTATCAACCCCTGAACTGATCACCTACTATAAAGCAGCTAGACTAGTGCAACTGACTAAAATGTTCACCAAAGTACCCCCCGCCCCTTGCTGGGTTCAAATTGAAAGCAATTTATTTCAAGAACAGAATGTTATAATTCTACAAGCGCTCTGGTTAAGCTTAAAAACTAAAATAAAACTGAAAAGCTTTGCTCAAAGCATCTCACATTCCATTAATCTGTGGAATCAAAGTAACAAGCATATTCCTTTATTGGAGGCAGGTTTTTGGCTCATACCCTGTGGCTACCCTTTAAGGAACCCACAAGGGGAAAAAAATCAATTTTTATGGTGGATATGTCAAAACTTAACCATAGTAGCAGACATCCTTACAAAAACACAGAATTGGTCTCCCAAAAAAGAATGGCTTAGTTTAGCATCAATAAATACAAACATGGCTTACAGTATATTCTGAGGACCAATAAGCTAGCCAGGAAAACTCTTTGTGAAAAATGTTGTGTATATAATTGCAATGGAAAGAAAAATATTTTCAGTTTATATAATTACTTAATTAATCGGGCCATAACAGCTAAACTATCGTATAAATTATCCTGGGAAAAAGAATTAAATATAATACTTGTTGATGAACAGTGGGCCAAAATTCTCAAAAGTGCAGCAAATTCTTTGCTTAATCTAGTTTTAAGAGAGAACGTCTATAAAACTATATTCAGATGCAAGAGAATGATAACAAAACTTCATTACCCCCCTTCTTCCTTACCTCCCCCTTCCCCTACCCTTTTTTTAAATTATTTATTTATTTATTTTTATTTTATGGTGTATGAGCAACATTAGGTTGTTACTATTATTTCTAATTGTAAGGAAAACTTACTTTTAAGCTTTTTAAAAGATCAGAAGCCACCATCGATGCGGTATATAGATGAATAAGAATTGTTGATGGATACCAAAGGATGGGGTGTACAGTATCTTTTGTTATCACCAAATATTAAATTAACATGTTAAACAGCTATATTTAAGAATTCCAATACACGAATAGTTCTTTAGACTTTTCTATTGGTTACACTCATTAGGTAAATGTTATACTACTCTATTTTAACCATTGAGTGTAACCAATAGAAAAGTCTAAAGAACTATTCGTGTATTGGAATTCTTAAATATAGCTGTTTAACATGTATCACTATGAACTGGTTTTCCCATCAGATAATAATGAACACTCCTTTCTATTATGATTTCTGACACAAATCTATGTCACACCGTATCAACATCTGCCCATTTTCTCAGGTTAACCCTTACATGGGTCCATAAAAGAAAGAATAGGGAGGTTCCAGAGGCTGTTAGTTTCTTGGGTTGTTAAAAGTAAACTGTAAATGTTATATCATAATGGCACTGAGAAAAAAAAATAGGCAGAACAAAATATTAAAATTTAAAAAACATGTCAACGAGTCTCTTTATGTTCTTGAGTTACTGATGAAATATTTATAAATAAATAAATTAACAGATTCACATTAATTTCCATAAAATGTTAAGTTTCTTAAATTTACCAGTAAAACAGTAAACATATCCTATTTCATTATATATTTCAGAGCTGGTTTAGAAGTAACAATGATTTAATGCTTCATTTTTATATTATTTTTTTACCATGTAAAATCCCATTAGAAGATACAAAGTTTTTTTAAAAATAATAATGGATAGCATAGGCATCTGTCATAATAAATTCCTTCTGGTCATCTTTAAATTATTTCATTATATAATTAGATATGCAGGTCACTCTGTTTTGTCATGTTACCTAAGTCAGGATAAAGCTAAAAACATTTTCTCTCTAATTGACAGACAGATAATTGAGCAGAGCTCCTTTCACAAAGTGCAACGCGTAGAGGGAATTCTAGCCTTTCATTTTCTCTTTCCAATCCCCCAGAGCGCATAAATGTTTCAGTGGGATAGAGCTGAAGAAATTCAATCAAAGTCATGATGTGTCATGTTACATAGGAGGGAATGGGATTAACGGATTATCCTGACTATCCTCACATATATAAAAAAGGGTGATGGTTGATTGATAGATACACATATAATTACTGCATTTATTTGTATGGTGTACATGGATAAAATAGCCTACTATGTGATTTTTTATTAAACAGTTTTTACATGTCACTTTTCATGCATCCTACAGTTTTTTGGCAGCATTTTTACATAATGGAGTGTGCCTTGTAGCATTTTTATTATATTTTCTTAAGCTGTCTCTGGTTTAGTTTACAAATAACATCTTTTAGACTTCAATTGGGCTTGAGGGCAGAGAATGTTCATAGAAAATACAAATTTTTTTTGATGCAGAGATTCTAAGTGTTCTTTAGAAATAACTGTTTTCATTATTTAAGAAGAATAAGCAGTTATGTAAAGTAAAGTGCATTTTATATTAGTAGAACAGAAGTTATGGAAAAGTTGTGAAATGAAATGATGCATTGTATAGAGAAGACAAGATATTGAAGGCCACCAGTAACATATTTATTTACTTATTTTATATATCGATGTGTAGAATGGTATGTTGAAAAAATGCTGAACTGCTATTTAAAATTATAATTCTTAAATATGCAGTAGAGGTTTTCGAAATCATCCTGTGATATGGGACAAATCTTAGCATGTACAGTCACCAGGGTTTGATTAAGCTAGATGTCTGCATGTGCTCAGATTTGACCCATAAAATGATTCCTGACTGAAAACAATGCATGCAGATAATAGTGAGTAATTGCCAATAATTAGCAACCATGGCATTGCAAAAAAAGCATAACAGCACAGACTTGGAGGGTAGATCATAAAGGCTGATTAATTGGTAAAAATCACAAAATCACAAATGTCATTGTTCCAGTTTATTGTAAGACAATGCAATGTTCTTTAGTAAAAATTTAGTTTAAGTACTTATTTTAAATAATATTATATTTGGGGCTTTTGATGTGTCCTTTTAACTGGAGAGGAGAATCTAGTATATGTCCAGGTTCTAAGCAGGAATATGTCTTCCTGCATATGGTTTCATCTCATCACAGGAAGAGACAAAGAGCATTCGAAAATAATTGTAAACTATCTTTTTAAACATAAGAAGGATGATAAATTCAAAGACACATTGTTAAAAAAATAAATGTTTAATTGCCATATGTGCTGAAAACCTTTACCATTGGATTCTGTTAAAGCCAGAATAAATAGTCAGTAAAACATTTTGTTTGTATCCGCTTTACAAGTTTCCGAAGACTGTTGATCTTTTTCCACTTCTATTTATCATTGGAATGATTTTAAAAGTATAAAAAGTTACTCAAATTGTACTAGTTTTATTTTTTATATTTTGACTTATTAGACTTTTACACACATTTTTCACATGAATGCACTAACTAGTCTAGATTATTTTTTAATTGTTAAGATGCCAGTAGTGCAAAGCCTTTATTTATTAGCAAGATTAGGAAGCACATCAAACCATTAGTGTTTGAAGCATGATAAACAAACTGCTGAGTCATTTCTATGTATTTCTTAACATGACCATCTGTACAAAAACATTGTTCAAAACAGCAGTAAGATGACAGAGATGCAACTTAGAAATTCAGATGAGTTATTGCTTAACTACCTGTGTATTTCCTCATTGAGTTAACTAAAAAATCTCTTCTTATCTCCTGTCTATTAAAATCAATGGAGTTGCCTACCAATATTTAGTTCAAGAGCTTTTAAATATGTGAAATTTATAATATATGGTAGCCAGTAATCAAAAATATAAGTTAGAACTGTTGCTTGCCTTTCTTTTGCAATTTCAGTAGTGTGAAATATGTTTGTCTTGGAAAAGGTTGGAAGTGTAATCTTCTGTTTTCTGTCAGGATACACTGTATGCTTGAGAAAATAATGTAGTTATTGTAATGCCACGAATCACAATATGAAGACAAATGGTATAAGAAATTGTGTAATTTGATTATAGGTAAGCAACATTTGTAACTGTAAAGTAAAAATATGAAGGCTGCATGAGCACTGTATGGCAGCTTTATCTAATTAAATACCCACAACAAAATTAAGTGCTATATTTAATAATTGATTGATTTCAGTCATAATATTAGATTTTGAGGTATATGTCATAGATTTTTGTTCATAATATGTAGTATCAGAGTATTGTTTATAGGCATATGTTAAAATGTGGGACTTTATGGTTTCTGCTGCTGACTTGTCATTTGTTGCGTCAAATTGTATACCATGATATTTTTGTGCATAATTTGCAGTGTTGTACTATTGTTTTTATAACACTACCAGTAACATTTCACAGACCTTTAGGCTTCGAAATGTAACATACAATAAAAAGGATGTTTGGGTTTGCATATAATCAAGAACAACAATTAGATAGTATTGTCTTATATAGTATTAGACAGTATTGTCTATTAAATAAATATACTAAGACAACAGTAAAAACTCACAAGAGTTTTTTAAAGATAAAAAATCAATAACATTTGCTAACTTGGTAGTGAGCAAAAAGTAGCCACAATGAAAAAATACTTTAAAAAGGAATAGTGTTAAAATATAACTATGAACAATAAATAACATAATAACATCTTTCATATTTTTTTTTCATGCTTACAGCAATTGATGGGATTTTTTGGATGACTAACAGCAATCGACATTTAATGCCAAAATGTATATTTTTTGTAATGTTGTTAATATATAAAGTATACTTCATAAAACATTTACAAAAAATTCAGACCAGTAAATTAACATGTAAAAAATTAAAAATACACAAAATATCACAAATGTTCGCACAAAATATGCATCAATATAAATATAAAAGATAAAATATCAAAATAATAAAAAATATATGTTTTCAAAAATAATAGTTTCATTGCTATTTTATTTTTTAAGAAAAATAATCTCTGCTTTTATAACATTTCCACTGAATACTGAAGCCTGTTTAACTCCTTCAACTCAGTGCTCCCTCTGGATTTAGCAAGATCTATGTCATTCACGATAAAAATAAAACTTCTGTCTCAGAATACGATGAACCGTTTTCTGTATGTGACAGTCGCCTGTTTTACAAAATATATACAATTTACAAAAAATGGTTGATCCAATATAGCTGCAGGGCAGAGAGCAATTTAGAACATTCATATTTACACAATACCAAGATAAACAATCCTCTTCTTTCCACATGTCCTGTAAAACCTTAATAGTCCTGTGACTTCATCCATTATTTAAAGTCCCAAGATGAGTTATGCTCTTTTCATCTACACAGATGGCATAGGAGCATCTGCTGCTGACTTGTCATTTGTTACGTCAAATTGTTAAAATCTGCTCTATATTTGTCTATCTCAAAACAATAGAGCCAGGGACATAGCAAGGCTGAAAAACTGCAAGAAAATGCAGCCAATTTCAAATTATATAAACATACAAAAATCTAAAAAGTAGCTGCCTCATTTCATTCATATAGTGAGAATCTATTGCTGTGGATAAATGTATCAACATTTTGCACAGAAAACGAAAAATCATCATTAAATTCTATGTGCAGCTTTGGTGGGAACACTGTTTTTAAATACATCCTTTACACCACAATCCAGACCTTGGAAAAACATTTTTAAATATAATTAAAGGGCCACTGTAATGGTTCAACTTTTATAAAATGAATGCAGTAAAATTAAGGTAGTAAAGGGGTGGCGCGCCAAGGGTGCTGTAAGGAAAGGAAAGCAGTCATCATTTAGAAAAAAGGAGGATAGAGATTGAATAAAAGATGAGGCAAGAGATAGCCAAGTGATTGAGAAGGTGCAGATGGAGACGGATGGCATAGCACCTCAAAGCACTCACTAGAGATCTAGGAAGGCCATGGCAAGGAACAGTTCTTTCTTTTGTGATGACTCACACCAAAGGTATAACTCAAATTACAGGCTTAAGGGACTGTCAGCACAACATCAGTATAGGTGATTGTGGGTTGGTAGCAGTGAAGAGTTAGTAAATGGAAAGCCCTGGTGCTGTTGAGCGCCCCTGTGCACAATTATATATTTGTGGTCAGGTCCTTCTCTCGCCCCACCCCTTCAGAGGTGGGGCTCTGCAGCTCGCCCCACCTCTTCCTGATATAATCACTTCCTGTTGGGGCCTCACAGTCAGACCATTTCTGGATTCATGCATGCAGGATGCTTTTCAGCTCTCTCACTGTTACAAGTTCTGATTTACTTTGCTACATATCTATGAGCCTATTACTGCCTTTTTTGGCCCTTTTCCTATTGTCCATAAGGACATCCCTCTTTTTGTAGAGCTATGGTTCCTCAAGTATTCCTGCGCTAGATTAGGCTTTCTTATTGGTAAGTATCCATGCTCTACATAATGCTTTCTTATCATATACCGACCCCATATCCACTAAATTACTCTCTACAACTCCTAAACCTGCGTTCGTAGGTCTACACCGACCTTTGTAGGCCTATCTCGTTCATGTATCCAAACCAGCCTTCACAGGCCTCGTTTTTCCTTACATTTTCATTAACCTCTCTCATCTCTCCTCTACTTCACTCGGCCCTTGGCCCTCTTAGCAGCTATAGGGCACATCTTGGCTACATGAGGTGAGGGGGCCTTGTTCACCAAACACACTTTCATTTCACGCTTCCACCCTTTGGCCGCTCGTCACAGTAGGAGTGCGACACTCCCACAACTATCAGGTAATTTCATTACCTGAATATACATATATATATATATATATATATATATATACATACAAACAGTATGTATATATATTTCTGTAGTGTAGTGGAACTCCCCCCCGAACCCCCCCCCCCCCCCCCCCCGCACGGCCGGCCACCTACCGTAATGTGGGAATATATTGGTGGTTCAGCAGGTAGTGTTATCCCGCCCCTGCCAGCACTTGACAGCGCTGGGCCACCCCAAGAGGAGAGCCCTAGAGCATTGCACCACCTCAGGGTGGGAGGTGATCTCACTTCCCTATTTTTGTAGGAAGACAACTTGTGAGACAGACAGTTTGTATTTTTCTCTGATAATATGGCAGTGGTACATAACAATACGTCATCATCATCATCCCTCCCAGTAATTTGATTGTTTGTGTAGGTGTGCCTGGGTATCAGAACGGTATCTTCAGTGGGAGCTTTTCAGGTTGCTTACCCCAGATGCGAGAGCAAATAATGACGTTTTCCAGAACATTTTTGGGTACATGGAGCAGAGAGATAGCTTTGTTAGTACAGAGATCCTTAGCTCTAACCAGTTGGAGTTCATACAAAAAAACGTGGGTCAGGTGGCATGATACAGTTTCCTTATTCAGTGGGGCATCAGGCAGTAGCCTTATCTTTCTTATAATAGCTAACTGGGTTAATAGACCTGACAAAAAAAATGTCATCAAGGGGTGCAAGGCATCACTCGGGGTGAGTCTTATTACCTTTTATCTCCTATTGGTAATATCGACCATGCTAAGCAAAGCTTGTGCTACAAACTTTTCTATACAGCTCTCTCTCTTGCCTTTTTGGGGCTTTCCAGACAGGTCTTCAGTTGACTGATGTGGTAATTCATAGGGATTTTATAGCGATATGGCTCCAAGGTGGACTAGATTTGTAGAGATTAGCTTGTATCAGGTAGGTACCAATTGTTGCCCTCATGCATCTGTTTGAGCCTTGCATAGAAGGTCCATTATCAATTTGTGACAATGGGCTAGCTGTTCCTTGCTTCCAATTTTCGAAACTGATAAGGTTTGTCCACAGTTTTTATGTTTCAAACAAGCTAAATTTGGCAGCTACAGAGTCTTCACAAATGGGTCTGTCGTAAGAAGTGGTTTGGAGAATTGGAAGCTGGGAGTTTTCAACTTTTGACAGACCTCATTCTGCTGCATATTAATATCTGGTTATGCCATTTAAGGCCATGTGCAACAGCTGTGGTTAATCGGCCATTTGTATATTTACAGGGCTCAATGGTTCACTGCAATTGCTAATAATGGTCTAAACCTGGATGTGTCTTGGGAGCAGCAGGAAGTGCAGTGGTTTTGTATCAGGGGCATGCACTTTTCTGAATTGAGTAGGCTTGTAGCTTTTTATGCCCATTGCTCTGGGCTCCTGCCATTCTTTTGATCCATGCTAGGGGGCAATGATCTGTACATGACACCAATTAAGACACTTGTGGGGAAAATGTGGAAATACATCACAGAGTGTTTGCAAATATTCCCACATATGTTTCTTGTTTGGTCCGAAATGAAAAGCAGAAAGTATTGAAAGGTGCTAGGAACCTGGACATATTAGATAAAGCCAAGCACAAGGTGAATAAACTAATGGCTAGTTTTGTCAGAAAATTTGGCTTTACCTCGTTGCAGCATCGTAAGCTTGAGGGCAATAATGCTGACTGTATGGTGTACGTCGCACAGAGGTTAGTCTGGAGCTTATGACGCTGATCTTTAAGAAAGTTGCACAGTGTTCATAGCATTGTGGGGTGTTGGGGTGTGGAGTGCAGCTGCTTGAGGTATCCTGTTTTTGCATTATGGGGGGGTTGATGGATTGCTGGGCAAGTGCTAAAATAGGTCCATTCCTACCCTATGGTGGTACATCCATAAAAGTGGGACCTAAGTACAGGTTCAGGGCATGGGGTATATTTTCACTAGCTGAGCTTCTCCCCCTCACGCATGTTAAATGTATAAAATATGTTCCCAATACATGCTGTGCACTTTTTATACCTCCAATATTGTGTTATGGTATTATTGATCATTGCGGAATGCAACGGATGGGTCGTTCTTGAGTCATTAATCTATGTCATTGTTTTATCTTTGCTAATGTACTGGAATACATTTTCTGCTTTTTCAATACAATTCCATCTTTAAAAAAAACTGTTTTATTTCTAGTGGTTTAATTAAATGTAATTAATCATTAGTATACAGTGTAATTATACCCAAATCCATTGTTGTCTATTAGATTTAGCAACTGTTCATCTTAGCAGGTGCAGTTGTTTGACTGGGTGGCCTTTAAATCAACATCTATTTCATATTACCTATAGGCAAAATAATTGTGATAAAGTAACAATATTAATTTAATTTGTTAGATATAAAAAGATGAGAAGATATAATATCAATGCAAAAATTATATACTTTACTTAAAATAATTTGGGACAACTACATTAGTGTTTGAAAACATTATTAGAACCAATAATGTGACTCAATTTTATCAGCAGAGTATAAATGTTACAGTATATTTACATGTTTGCAGTTTTACCAGAGAGGTTTACACCAGTACAAAAAATGATCTAAACATTCCACTAGTAATTTAATTTCTTTCTCTTGTCATTTCTCAGTCACCCTTAATGTTATATTATCTTACCATTAGGCGGAGATAACAGACCCCTTCCCTCTACCACTAAAGGAAAAAACTTTCTAACTTTGCACACCTTCCTACCTGAGCAAACTGTCACTTCCTTCCTGACCCTTATCTGTTACTCTTCCCCAGGCATCTCCCTTTCATTCCCTTTAGATTGTAAGTATGCAGAGTTTCCAATCTTGTAGGGTGCTTTGGAAAAAAACACGTTTTACAAAGATTCTAAGCTCAAAAAAGGGCCCTCCATTTTCTGCAGTTTGTTTACACTTTATTTTTCCTTGCTCCTATCCCCTATACAGCGCTACGGGATATGTTGGTGTGTTACAAATAAAAGTTAATAATAATAATAATAATAATAATGTTTCATCACTGATTCCATTAACCCCATCAACTCATTACCATTAACCCTCCAAGCGGTAATCACGATCGTGGCTCATGGTAAATTTTTGAATCCTAAAGCAGTAACCCCGGCCCACGCTCGGGGTTACTGCAGGGAAGATCTGGAGGGGGCCCAGTGCTGCCGAATTTGCCTGGGCCCCCTCAGCACACCATTCCACCTCCTTCCGATCCTCCTCCTTTCCATCCTCCTCCTCCCTCCTTTCCATCCTCCTCCTTCTGATCCTCTCCTACCTCCTTCCCCCCATCCTCCTTCCCCCCATCCTCCTTCCCCCTCTCCAATAACATCCCTTTCCCCTCTCTTCTCTCTTCTTACCAGCATCTGATCACCTCTTGCTGCTGATACTTCCCCTGCAGCGCGTCTTATGCCATTCACCAGAAACGGTACATGCTAATGACGTGATGTCGCGCATCACGTCATTAGCATATACCGGTTCCGATGAATGGCATAAGACGCGCTCCCGGGGAAGTATCGGCAGCTAGAGATGATGCTGTTAAGAGAGAAGAGAGGGGAAAGAGATGTTATTGGAGAGGGGGGAAGGAGGGAAGGGGAGGATGGGGGAAGGAGAGGATCTGAAGGAGGAGGATGTAAAGGAGGGAGGAGGATAGGGAGGAGGAGGATGTAAAGGAGGGAGGAGGAGGATTGGAAGGAGGAGGATGCAAAGTAGGGAGGAGGAGGATGGGAAGGAGGGAGGAAAATGAAGATGAGGGGGTGGAGGATGAGGGGGCAAAGAAGGATGAGGGAGGAAGAAGGATGAAGGGGAAAAGGAAGATGAGGGGGGAAAAGGAGGATGAGGGGGAAAGGAGAAAAATGAGGGTCAAAGGAGGAGGATGTGCCTTATTATCTTTGATCTCCCCCTTCTGAATCTCTACCTTGTGGTGGTGAAATGGCTTGTGTAATTCAATGAAGCTGTGAGCTAAACCACGTAGGTAGCTCATCAGATTTTGATACATCTTACACTGATGATGAAAACTCTGGAAGAGAGTCTAATTTGATTAAGCCTCATCAGTCATCTACATTTTTAGATGCTCATCCGAATATCCCAGTGGACAAGGGAAACAGAACACATATAGGGAACAGGTAGGCTCCAAATCCCATCAGGAACCAAAGGGACCATCAAGTATGGGGCTACAGACCAACTTGCTGGATTTGAAGTCTCCCTTGTTGCAGGGGATTTCCACAGCAGACTCTGGAGCCCTCTGTCCAGCTCAGACTGAGCTCCCTTAGCTCTGTGCTAATCAGACCTTTAAAGGTGGAACTCAGCTGTGCTTGATTAGTTTGTTGTGTTAACCCTGTCATCCCCTAGTGTACACAGGGCTCTGCTCACTCTGTCTCCCACGTATACTCCATCTACAGTATAAGACTGTTACATATCCCCCTCCCCAGCTTGACACTATGGGGTTAAGCAATCAACACCATGAGGCGGTGTACGTGAGATAAGGCATCTGCATTGCCATGGAGGCTGCCAGCTCTATGAAGAACACTAGAGTGGAAGGGTTGGAGAGAAAGGAACCATCTCGTCATCCGTTTGTTTTTCTCCTTGTTCTGGTGCATCCACTGTAAAAGGGCATGGTCCAAAACCAAGGTGAATCTTCTCCCCAATAGGTAATAAGGGAGGGCTTCGGTGGCCCAATTTATGGCAAGACATTCTTGCTCTACTACGGAATATTTCTGTTCCTGTGGCATCAACTTGCGGCTAAGGAACAGGACAGGATGTTTTTCACCATTCACCTCCTGTGATAATACGGCCCCCAGTCCTACCCCTGAAGCATCTGTTTGTAGGATATCAGAAGCTATTAACAAGGGGCCTTGACACCGTGTAGTCTTCAGGTCTTCGAAAGCTTCCTCAGTGGCCTTGTTCCACTTGACTACGTCAGGTGCCTTGTTCTTAGTGAGTTCTGTCAGCGGGGTGGCTCTTGTGGAGAAATGTGGGATAAACCTCCTGTAATAGACCACGATTCCCAGAAAGGCCCTCACTTGCTTCTTTCTCAGTGGGCGAGGACAGTTCTGGATTGCTCCCACTTTTTTGAGCTGTAGCTTGACCATCCCTCATCCAACAGTGTAACCCAAGTATTTGGCTTCAATAAGTCAAATGGCACATTTCACAGGGTTCACTATAAAGTTTACTCATCTTAGGGTTTCTAATACAGACTCCCGCTTTGGAAGATGTGTCTCCCAATAAAAACACTTCCCCTAGCTTGCTAGGCTGCCTCTTTGCCTCGTTTCTTCAGGAATCACACTTTCTGCATTGTTTTGAAGTGTACTCTTTTCCACTTCCGGGTACAGGTGTCTTTGTCCGGTTCCAGACCTTCTCATCCAGTTAGGGGTTTGAGCCTTTGGGTGATTAGACCGCGTTTGAATACTGGAGTTCACCGGTTCATTTTGTCCCACCAATTCTCTTAAGCCTGGGGGTAAACTCAAATAGCGATCCATTACCAGTAGTTCCAAAATTCTCCCTGGTCCATTAGATTCAGGGCGTAGCCATCTTTGTGCTAAGTGAAGTAATTCAAACATTTGTGCCCGAGGGTTCTTGTTCTCCACAAACTTCCATGAGTGGAATCTCTGTGCCCTAATGCTTCTGGTTACTCCCGCTCTGGCCAGGATCTCGGCTTTTAGACTGGCATAATCCATTGCTTGCTCTGTGTCCAGGTCCAAATATGCTTTATGAGCCTCCCCACACAAATACGGAGCAACTATACTGGCCCAGTGTCTTTGGGGCCACGCTTCTCTCATGGCAATTCTTTGAAAGGTCAGGAGAAAATCTTCAACGTCTTCATCTGGGTTTATTTTTTGTAGAAATCGATTTGGGTTGATGTTTCCACTGGTTTCCGGTATCAGGGTAGGTTTTACAGGTATCAGGTGCTGTAGCTGGGCAAGCAAGATTTGGTTTGTTTCCCGCTGTAGCTTTTGGTCTTCTGTAGCTTGGGCCTGTTGTTCCATCAGGACTTGTGCTGCCTAGACCTGCTGTCTGAGTAACTGCTGAGTAGTCTCCTGCTGGCATGCAGTGATTTGTATTAGGGCCTTAACTAGTTCCTCCATTGTTTAGTTCCCAGCACTGCCACCATATGTGATAACTCACACTCAGGGTTCGTGCCCTTATATCCGGCACCAGAATGGAGTACTCAAGAGCCCTGTTTAAAATATCAGAAGTTGTATTTATTTTGGTATTTGTCCTCTGTCTATTCCTAACCCTAGGCCTAACCCTATCACTATGCCTAACTCTATGCCTAACCCTATCCCTATGCCTAATCCTATACCTAACCCTATCCATAACCCTATGCCTAACCCTATTCCTATGCCTAAACCTATCCCTAACCCTATTCCTAACCCTAACCTTATGCCTAACCCTATCCCTAATTCTATGCCTAACGCTAACCCTAAACCTATGCCTAGCCCTTTTGCCTAACCCTATCCCTAACCCTAATCCCTAACCCTATGCCTAACCCTATGACTATCCCTATGCCTGACCCTATCCCTAATCCTAACCCTAACCCTATGCCTAACCCTAACTCTATGCCTAACCCTAACCCTATTCCTGACCCTATGACTAACCGTATGTCTAAGCCTAACCCTAATCCTAACACTAATAAAAACACCCAACCCATAACCAAATAAATATAAAAAAACACAAAAAACACACAAACATACCAATACAAAACACACATAATGACAATACAATAACACAATACAATTAAACACTAGATGGTGCATGTTCCCTGTGATGTGCAGTACCTATTTTCAAACACTAGATGGAGCTTAACACTACCATGGGCATCCATAACATTGTTGTAAATAACCCATTATATATTTAAACACTGGATCTCGTCCATGATATGTGCAGAGGAATTATTTGATACATTTGGATGACAACATTTTGTATTACATTGTTTCTGGACAATATATATAGGTGGACACATATGTTTGAAAACTGAATTTTGTTATGATAATTTTTATTTTCCTCACTGTGGTTTGTCTCTTTTAAATAAAATAATGAAAGTTTATTTCTTTATATATCAATTTTCTTGTATTTTATGGCCAATACATTTATCTCAATTGCTGGTTCTGAAGGTATACTTTCTCCTTTCCCCTTTTTTCTAAACCATGTAGGGCCATCTGCGATGGGCAGGACATAGCATAGAGGTCAGAGAAATTGCAGTCCAAGGGAGAAGGAGCCGTCAATCCTCTCCAGTATGCCATAAAAACCTTATGAATTAGCACACCTAGACACAAGATGGGCCTGGCGTCCGGAGGTACATAAGGTCACAGAACTACTGAATGACTGAACGACTAAACAACAAATCTGTGACGTTATGGACCACAGCATGCCAGGCACAATGGTCAGCCACAACCACCCTGAGCTCCATCAAGCTCATGTGCATTGATTCAATGAACTCATCTAGCCATCTTGGCTTCGGCCATCCCCTTCATCATGTGCCTTCAAGTACAAAGAAAAAATAAATACAATATTATACACATGACAAAAGGTAGAGGGCACTGTCTTTAAGTTAAAAATCTTACATACATGGGGCCCTATTCTAAAAGTTACACACACTTAAAGGTATATGTAAGTGAGATGGGTTACGAATGCATCCTGTAGAATGGCGTCATAATCCACCTAGCAAAAAATGTTTGCATGAAAACATGCAAACCGTTTTTGCAATATATTAAAAAATGTGCTGGGGGTGATGTAGACACACCCAGCAAATGCGATTTGCATAATGGATATCTCATTTTTAATGAGCTATCCAATATGCAGCACATGCGCATGCTGATTGGCTAAAGGAAAGGAAAATGTCTGAAATCATGCGACTTCCCACAGTAGGGCAGACTACAGGTGCTAACTCAGCCTGCCTGCACAATCCCCAGGCCAAAAAGAAACATTGTATAAGTTATGCTAATTATCCCTGGGAATTTCAGAGGGTGTCAACATTGAGAGAAAACTTTTTGCAAAAGCAAGAAATTCAGCAAACTTCAGGCTAACTGTTTAACTGTTTACTTTGGAATTTTTTTCATGCACATTTTTTTTCCCCGACACTATAAATTCTCCTCTATCAGATGCATTCATAATCCAGCTCAATTACATATACCTTTAAAACCACTCTGAAAATTGCTGCAGATTCTATTAGCTACTCGCTTTTTAATTATGAGTTATCACTATGGGACAGCCAAAGACACAAATTTGGGCTTAGAACAACATTGATTTTAGCAAAGCTCAAGATTCACAAAATCGAGATTCTTTTAGACTTGTAGCTCTAATTCACAAATATTTTCAAACTCGCAAATAAAAAATATATCCAATTTTTGGCAAAAATATTACGAGTACTCAAGAGGACTCACAAGGCATTTTCCAATCAATTATTGGAGCCTTAACAGCTATTAACCACACAATACTGTACCTTAAAAATATGGGAAAGCATAAAAATGCATGAGAATTATTGCAGAACAGTCTCAAATCTACAAATATGCAATTAAAAAATATTTTTTTAATATTTCTTTATGTGAAATGAATCCCAGGACTTAAGGGGGTTAATACATATCATGGAACCCGCATAGACTAGAACAGTTGCTTTAATTAATTTTATTGATTTCTACATTGCTGGATTGTGAGTGCAATCGCTAGATTTACTTCTCGACACTAATTAATTTGTAGTCTCTGAGTAAATTAATTATAAACCCCATGTTTTACTGACGTCATGATGATGGCCTCATTTACTATTGGCTGTGTCTAAAAAGTATTGCAAATGTGTTTAAGAAGTAAATTATGGTCTTTCTTATTGTCATATCAAATAATCATAACCCCTGAAATCAGACTTAAAAAGGCAGAGTTCAGCCTTGTGGTCTGAATTTGCAAGCTGGAATCAATAGAATATATCTAAACAATTATTTAAAAAAAACATCGGCAGCCAAATTTGTGAGTTCAAGGCATTTGGAAGCAGCTAATAGACTATGACTCATGGTGTTTTTTTCAATGGACTTTGTCAGATTGAAAATGTGCAAACTTACAATCTAAAGTGATAAATAAAACAAAAGGTGAAGTAATTAAAAGGAAGGGCTTGGCAAGTCAAGTTTTAGGGTCCAGCTCTCACATCCATTACTACTGGGAATACCATAATTTCTAAGAATGTGGATCTTTGTTGATGATTCAATATCTTTGCTTTTTAATAGCTTGTCCAGAGTTTTCATAGCTTTTCTCCTCATAAGCAAACATATTTTAATTTCATGGGTGCATTTACCAGCTGCAGAGATCTTGGAGCTCAGGGAAAATAAAATATGTAACCCAGCCAATATATTGCTGGAGCCGAGCTTGCAGGATCTTAATCATTACCTTGTTGGCATGTGAAATTAGTACAATTATTCTATATTTGGAACACTCTTTGGCACTAAATATTTTTGGGATTGGGGTATAGTCTGACTTTTAGAGAATCATATTTTAGGAATTTGAACAGTTCATAGGGCCATCTCACCAATCACTTTGTGTGATTAGACTTTCTTAAATATTAAACCCGATGCTTTCTAAGCCAGCCAAAGATGAAGCAATGTTTTTCTTTTAAAATAAAGGGCAAGTGGCATTCTTGAATTAAACCTTTATGGAGGTGACAAAATATACTCAAGACACACTTGGATAGTTTTTAAGGCACACCAGTGAGTGTGCTGTAGTTGATTGGTTAAAACATTTTTAGATCATCTATGTTTCTCTTAGGTTGATTCTATTTTTTTCAAAAATGACAATAATAGTAACATTTTCCAAAACTTGGTTTGAGGATTTTCAAAAAACAAAATAAGATTATAGCATATTATAAATTAGTCAGTAACTATATAATCAATATTTAAACAGAGCCATTAGATTTATTCAAATAATAGAAACTTTTCAATAATACAGCATCATTTTCTGATTACCAACCACAAATGCAATGCAGGTGTCAACCATGCTAGAAATTAATTCAAAAGAATGTCAACTGAGATATATTTATATTTCCTAGATGTTCATGGCAGCATTACAAGTAGATTTTTGTCCCTTCTCCTTGGGTAGGACAGAAACCATTTTCCCCACTCCTGACCCTATATAAGGCCATCCCATTCTCTTTGTAGGGCAATCTTTTTGTTCCTGTCCTCTTATGGGAATATTGACTCTTTTTTCTTTGAGGACTTAGGCCCTGATACTAATTGAGCAGTGTAATTTTTGGTATACACATAAATTCCTACGTTACACGTTTATGTTAATATTTTTCACTTTTAAAATTACAGCACTTAGCTCACATCCGTAAATCCTGGCTTATACACAGGAGATTTCAGTGTAGGGAGTACACAAATAAAACTTTCCGGATGAGAAATTACTCTAGAAACCAATAGAAAATGAGAACGTCATAATTATTATAATTAGTGAGAACAAGTGCCATAACTGTGGCAAGAAACCATTATATTTATGTATATTGAAGAGTGAAGCAGCCGTGAATGTCCAGTAATCTAGTAATTTAGTAATTATTAATCTGTATATATATATATATATATATATATATATATATATATATAGATTAATAATGAGTATTGCAATATAATTTGATACCTTTTGTATTGGACAAACGTCTTATTTATAATGACGAGCTTTGGAGAGGCTTAACCTCCCTTTATCAAGTCTCAAGCAATACTACATGAGATGGGACCCTCAGTTTAAATAATAACAGCAGATGCAGATAGAGTGGAAACAGCATCTGACCTCATCCGGTAAATATCTATATGGGGAATAAACACAACATAGCAAAGGAAATATATATACACATATATATGCCAACACATTTGTAATGATGATACAGCCACACATAACAACAAAACCTATAACATCAAAATATCATATTCATGTATGTCGTCAAATGTGGTTTATATAATACAATGTACTTTATGTGACACAGGTTGTTACATTGGAGAAACCGACCAAAAAATGTATTTAAGGATGAATTTACACAGGCATTCAATAAGAAAACATAATGAAGACAGTTATTGTAGCCCAGTAGGACACCATTTTAGCCTGAATGATCACTCCATCCAAAACTTAAAAGTCAAAATACTCAGAGGAAAATGTAAAAGCATTCAAGAGAGAAAAGCATTTGAAATAAAGATGATCACATTCTTCAACAATAAAAACACAGGACTTAATATAGACTTGGGCTTTCTAACACATCAGAATTTCATGTGATTATTTTTTTCTTCTTATACTATAACAGACTTAGCACTCTTAGTGAGGTGTTTGCCCAACAGGAAAGATATCACTGTGGACTACAGTGCTCTGCTTTTTCATGTATATATTGATGCATATGTGTATATAATATGTGTATATATGTTTCCTTGGCTATGTTGTGTTTATTCTCCATATATGTATTTACCTGATGAGGTCAGATGCTGTTTCCGCTCTATCTGCATCTGCTGTTATTATTCAAACTGAGGGTTCCATCTCATGTTAGTATTGCTTGAGACTTGATAAAGGGAGGTTAAGCCTCTCGTAAGCTCGTCATTTAAAAAAAAAAAAGGTTTGTTCAATACAAAAGGTATCAAATTATATTGCAATACTCATTATTAATCTCTCTCTCTCTCTCTCTCTCTCTCTCTCTCTATATATATATATATATATATATATATATATATATATATATATATGGATTACTAATTACTAAATTACTATTTATATATATAAAGATTTTTTATTGATATTTATTGAAATTAAATAAATGTGACATCTGTATTTATAGAGTCAATATATAAAAATGTGTTTATTTTGTGTTTCTATGTTATATATATTTACCTCTACTAAAGAAATTGTTGAAAACTTCCATTTAATGGTGAGTAAATGGAACCTCCCATTAGAGAGGAAATTACCATGGAGCAGGGTTCCTGTGTATCATTGTGCATTTAGCATAATACTTCTGGAGAAGTGTTCCAAGTTTCCCTAGACAACTAGCAGCTGCTAGGCACTCCTCCAATGGCTTATTATTTTGCTTTGCCCTCATTTTGGCTTGCTGCTACATAGTAGGAAACGTCCTTAACTACAAAGGACTTTCACACAGGTTGTGAAGACAAGAGGTCTATGAGTACAATTCTTAACCACACAGGTATATCCAGACTTCATGATATGTTAAGCATATTATAATTATGTCTAGATTTGACAAGGTTCTTATTAGGCTTTTATTTAGGGTTGCATACAAGAAGGTGTGAATGAACAAAAAGTGGATTCTGATACTTGCTCAATACAGTCAGAAACTAAGGTACTTGGGTAAGTACAAAAAGTTAGGTTTTTTTTTTTCCTGTTTGCTTGTATGCTTACTAAAGAAATAAGCAAAAGAGATGTGTTGATGACAACATTATATTTATATATTTCAGTTCATCCAGTCTGGAAGTGCACAAGAAAGATGAGATCTGCCAGGCTTGTGATAACCCCTAATGAAAGGGAAGAAGTCTGTCAGAATGGAAAAAAGGAATTGATAGAGCTGCTCACTCTAGGAAGAGAGCCTGACTTTCTAAAGATTATGACTCCTCTGACTCTTCTATTCATTCTGTTATGATAATTATTCTTCTCCCCAGAGAAAGTCCAGATGATGATCCGACTCAGCTTTGTTATAAAGTTATAAAAGCTTTTGTAAAGGCTGGCATGAAAGATTTAAAAACTGATGACATCCAGGAGTTGTCCACTACATCCAAGTGCTATGCTAACTTCAAAAAGTAAGTCACATTAATATTATTATTATTATTGTTTATTTATAATGCGCTGTACATAAGTTAAGTTCCAGACAAAGATAAATACAAATTAACATATAGCAATGCAAGGAGGGTCCTGTCTTTGATCATGCAATCCAGTGTCCATGGTGCTTTCCCCAAAGCACATGCAGATTTGAAACTCGCAGACTTACAATCTAAAGGTGTTGTGAGTGGCAAAGCAGGGAGAGAGAGGTGATGAGCATGTTAGCATGGAAGGTGATACTCTTCTTTAAAGAGATGCATTTTGAATTAGTTTTTGTTTTTGGTTGAGCGAGGCATGGATTCCCAGAGTATAGGGGCAGCACAGGCAAGGTACTGAAGGTGAGAGTGGGAGGAGGTGTAGAAAGAAGGTCATTATTGGAACGGGTGGGGGAGTATTTGGAGAGAAGAGCAGAGATGTACAGGTGGGGGTGATGATGTCGTTGTTAACAGTGAGAGAGATGTGAGGAATTGACGCTGTGGTAGAGGGAGGGAAGATTAGGAGTTCAGTCTCAGACATGTTGAGTTTGAGATGGTGGGTGGACATCCAATAGTATATACTAGAGAGGCAGTTGCTGAGAGGTAGATTTGGGTGTCATCTGCATAGAGTTGATACTGACGTCCAAAAGAGTTTATTAGAGAACCAAGGGAGGATGTGTAGATGGAGAAGAGTGGGGGGGGGGCAAGGACTGATCCTTGGGGTATGCCAACAGACAGGGGGTGAGGAGACGAAAAGGTGACGGAGAAGTAGACACTGAATGTTTGATTTTGTAGGTATAATGAGAACCACGAGAGAGCAGTATCTCGAATACAGAGGCAGTAGAGGATATGGAGTAGAAGTGGATGGTCGACTCTGTCAAAGGCAGCAGAGAAATCTACAAGAAGAAGAATTGAAAAGTGACCTTTTGTCCTAACCCGTTTTCATCCTCCTCCCCTCCTGATCATCCTCCTCCTCCCCCCTAGCCTCCTCCTCACTTCCCCCTCTCCAGTCCCTATCCCCCCTCTTTCCTTACTTGTTATTGTGATCTGATGAGCTCCCTGCTCATCTCTCCCCACGCAGCATGTCTTCGGCAGTGAAGTGACTGGAATATGCTAATGACGTGACGCGCTTGTGAAGTCACCTCATTAGCATATGCCAGTCACTTCACTGCTGCTTTAACATTCTAAATACTGATATAATCATACCGCCAGACATGTTAATATACAAAGTCAGTTACCTCATCTGATTGCCATAATAGTTTGTTGAATTTTGTTCTGTTCACTATCCACTCACTGATATTCAATCACCTGAAATAACATTATTATGGCACTAGGATTTGATGGGGACCTCCACTACAATACCTTAAACGTTCATGTATCTGCCCTTTCAGCTCTCACAGAAGCCCAATTGTGATCGGGCCCCTCTCTCTCGCTGAGGGGTAGCTGATGTGCGCTGGGCCCCCCAAAGCTAGCCTGGATTGTCAAGATATTATGGTGGTAAACGGGGCATGGATCAGGACTGAGCTTAGGAGCTATGGGCTGTGTAGCTGAAGCGTAGCTACGCTGCTTGAATGTAGCCTGTACTGAGGGACAGGTTGTCAAGATATACAAAGTGATACTTGGGACATGGGCCAGGACTCTTGCGCCAAAGCTCTCCAGCCATGGAAATGCCCTTGCGGACAAGCAATGAAGTATGGGGAGTTTTGATCGTCAACTGGACATGAGAGGAGTGGTAGCTGATGTGCCAAAACTAGCCTGGACTGAGGGCTAGATTGTGGATATATAATAGTGGTACCCGGGTCATGGGCCAGGACTGAGCTCAGGAGATATGGGCTGTGTAGCTGAAGTGTGGCTACACTGCATAAATCAGGCCTGTACTAAAGGACCAATTGTTGAGATATGCAAAGAGTGATACCTGGGGCATGGACCAGGACTTTTGCGCAAAGGCTCGCTAGCTGTGGAAATGCCCTTATGGACAAGCAATGAAATATGGGGAGTTTTGATCGTCGACTGGGTATGAGAAGAGTATACACGGAAGGCTTATGGAAAGCTGTATCGTGATGAATAAGGTGAAACCTTGTACATAATCAATGACTCAACTTAATAGATAGGGGCCAAAAACAATAATATAGGGAGTTAGAAAGTGACGTACAAATGGGCAGAAATGGAAGTAAAATGTTACATTAGAAAGCGACATACAGATAGGCCACAATGTGCGCAAAATGTTACATAGACCCTGCTCTGGATTGGTAGTTGACGGGTGGAGGGTGCTACCTGACACCTAGTCAGCCTCTGTGAGGGCTAGGGAGATACCAGAGAAGGGTGCTATGTAGTGGCTATGTGCCAAAAGCTGTAATGAGTGCTTTGTGAAAGCAAAATAACAAGGAATGGCTGAGGAGTAACCTCCAAACACGGACTCAAAAGAGATCTGAGGTGTGTCAGGAAGGGGCGTGGCCAGAATACCTTGGGTGCTGACAAGGTCGGGGCTTAGTAAATGTGCTCCAAAATGCAAAAAAATGCCCAGCATTTGCTTTGGGTGCCCAGAAAGTGCAGTAAAATGTGAGATGAAAAAACGAAAAGGGGCTACGTTGGGCACTGACAAGGTCAGGGTTTAGTAAATGTGCACTGAAAAATGCCTAGTGACAGGCAACAAAAGCATTTACAACGTCTGGACTTTGTAGATATGACCCAAAAGTGCAGTAAACTGTGAAGTGAAGGGCGAAAAGTGGTTACCTTGGGTGCTGACAAAGTTGATGCTCAGCAACATGGAGCTTGGAGAAAGCCAGGAGACAAGGAAGCACCTATGAGCTCGTATCAAACACATGCCTATTTATCATCTCTTGAGCTAATATCAATATTTTTTAAAGCAATCATACAAATGCCCCCTGCTAGGAGAAACTGATAACCAAGAGTCCTATTCGGTTTGTACAATGTAAATTACATTCCTAAGTAATTTCAGCTGCAGGAACTTTATTCTGTAACATCATACTCTTATTCCATGCAGATCACTCTCAGTATTACTTATCTCACATGACATCTGTAAACCAATAATACTGAGGGGGCTGGAATAAGTAACGTTTGCAAAGTAACACCAGTCATTGCAATATTATTGATTTTCTTACTACACCACAGCCATAGGAACCACTAGAAAATGGCAAATGGAAAAGTGATTGACAGGGATAGATAATATATCTGCCAGTCTTACATGCCAGGATTGACTTTGTTGTAGATTTTCACAAATTAGCACCCAGGTCCTGGAGCTGGAGGATATTGTAAAATGAGAGACAGAGAGATTAGGTAATTTGACAGTTTGGAGAGCAGGTTAATTTTACCAGACAAAAAATACTGATAACACATAATACAGGGAGGGAGGAAGAGATAGGTTACGTCTAACTTCCATGTTTTACTGATGTCATGATGACGGACCTACTTTTGGCTGTGTGTAAGAAGTAAATGATGGGCTTGCTTAACTATTGTCAAATCATATGATCATACCCCCTAAAATCCTAGTTAAAAAGGTATGGTTTATGTGTGGAGGCTGAAAGACTTACAGCCCTATTAAATTCCCCCAACGTTAAAACCCGTAGTCTGTAATGGAGCCCGCTAGACTTACGACTATTAAATTGGCCTTTTAAAGCTACCCGCAAACGATCTGCGTGGGCATGAGTGGACTGTGATTTGTCTGATATCTATGCAATGACCTGCACACCTACAGTGACCCTACATAGTATAGCTCACAGCTTCTTTGAAGTACACAAGCCTCTTCACCGCCACAAGGCAGCATGCCAGAAGGGGAACCAGGAAAATACACCAAACTAATCTATTCTAACCGATCAGGACGGGTTGTAAACACACATGGAGGCTGTACAGTGGCATGTGGAGCAACAGCCAACTTGCCTCCATCAGGGACAATCTCCGCTACTGCCGTCCTGTAAGGTCCCACACCATTGCTGCCGGCCGCGTGCCATGATCTATACCCATTATCATTTGATGACCTCCCATTAAGTGTTTTGCTAATAATGAATTCACAAAAGCACCTGTCATGTGAATGGGAATGTTGATACTCTACACTATCACAAATTGGACCTATCATGTGTATTAACCCTTTATTATCATATATTATATATATTATTATAAGATATCTTATGATCTTATTATTATTAATAGTAGTATTACAGTATATGTATTAATCAATTGCATAGTAACTAGGGTTCATTACTTTAAAGATATAGGAATGGGACACAAATGGGATGTATGTGGATGTCCCATAGCCACAACCATTAAAAACACACTGACACAGCGAGAACAGTATAACAAAGCTTTATTTCATAGTCAGAGCACACTCAGAAATGGACAAGACTGTGCAATAATATCATGGCATATGAACATAGAATTACACTCCATTTCATAGATATAACCATTAATGCGCATACAGCAACCATATGGTCTCCATCTGCTATATTAAACAGATGCTAGAAATCATGGATCATGTGATACTAATCAATTCCACACACAGTGTGTTTTCATACATTAATGATGATTCCAAAATAGATGATAGGAATCTGGAAAACATAAAGAGGAGATGTTAGAACAAACATAAGCTGTTATTATAGTACATTGTTTTTGCTCTGGACACTACAATACACCAATTAACATGAATGTCATCTATGAGCACTGATAACCATATTGATTCTGTCCTGTTTAATCAGCCTTCCCGGAAAATGTTGAGGATGTGTAATACAACAAGGCATGCTTCACTGTAAACACAATCTTTTAGCAAAGCGTACTATCACTATCTAGATGGAATAGTTGTGCCATGCTGATATCACATCTCACTGGTATATGGGTGGTACCAAGGCCAGAAAGATTACACTGTTCACGTTACCCCTAAACAACATATGCACATTGATCCTGATGTAAAACCAAGGCATAGATCCATTTTGTTTGTGGATGACATGAAATACATTAATCTGCGTTCATACTGTTAACGGGATGAAATGCAAATAAAAAAAATGTATGTTTATATTGCAGTTCAGATCCATTTGCAGTGGTGAATGACACTGATCGAATGCCTGTTGGGAACTTAGTTTAGTGTTTACTCACAAGAGATGCCACATCATTACTAATGGCCATGGAAAGTGATTTCTCATAACAGATACATAATAGTTTGCATTGCTTGTAGATGAAGATCAGATAAGTTGGTTTATTATTACAGTGACAGTATTTAGCACTGTAATGTACTGTATATACAGTTAGTATATGCTAGTTAGTTCTCTTCCTCTGCCTTGTTTTGGTTATTACCATCTTTTTTAACATTTTTGATTTATGAATACATTGTATGTGTGTAGTTAAATTGGATTCCATAATCCAAGAGTTAATGCATCTGTATAATGGAGCAGATGAAGACATGATGTGTGTGCTATGCCCTTTACTGGTAACTTCTATTATACGGAGTACTGCATGATGAGATTTTTATTCATCTGATTATGGTTACTGTGGTATAAGGACCACATGTGACTCTAGTAGATGCTATGCATCATTATTATTATAAAGTATTACTTTTACTCCTTTAAGTTATTTGCATTTTCCCAAATAGTCTCTTGTTCTTTTAGATCTGTGCACATCATACCCATGATATTAATGTCCTGTCCCTTAGATGCTCTATGGGAAAATCCAGTGCCTGGCCTGTGCTATCTAGTGATATACCTTAAATCTAGAAAAGGAGTAACCTTCTATGTGAGGGTAATATTTCCAATATCATCAAATTATATAATTTAGGGAAAAAATCAATTAGTGAGTGTAAATAAACATATATTTCCGAAAAAAAGAGGATAGACACTCCACTTAATTGCTGAACCTTATCTATTAGCTTAAGAAAGATACAATCATGATAATTAAATGTATTATCAATGTTAAAATTAACAACAGCACTTAAAATATTTAAAACAAAATTATCTTATACTGTTCCACCAGATCGTCCATAAGTTAGAAAATGTGGTAATTGCACTGCATAATAGAGATATAGATATCTAATGTGGAAAACAATATGATATGTATAAATATGCAATTACTCATCCAAAAGCATTGAATGTGCAAAACAAAAAACTGACTGATATATAGTCCTATTAAAATAATATAGAGTGCTAAGTGTTAACTATTAGAAAATAGATAAAGTGCTTGCTAAGTAATTGGAAAAATCCAATTATATGTGAAAGTGTATATTTAAGAATCAGTCAATTAGTTTCACAAACTCCATGTGATTGCACAGCATTAAACATCAGTACATATCAATTTATAAAAATAACCTTATTATAGGTGCATCATATATACATAGTTCGCTATATGATTTCCACAAAAACAGTTACAATTGGTAGACAATAAATATGTTCCTTTCTGTTATTTGTCCAAATTAATAAACAGTTATAATCAATATATCACTATAAATATTCCTTGCAAATGTCATAATGTTACTTATCTCATTATATCTTAGTTCAACAAATGTATCCAGGCTGTAAGCTTTTGTTGCAATATATGTATCCACTCGCCAGGAAAACCAAGCCACTGATCCTCAGCACAGTAAGTCGGCATGTGAC
The DNA here is from genome assembly GCA_027410445.1 of Discoglossus pictus. NCBI lineage: Eukaryota > Metazoa > Chordata > Amphibia > Anura > Alytidae > Discoglossus > Discoglossus pictus. The sequence continues at coordinate 207,689,283 of CM050167.1, read as the reverse complement.
GTTGGTGTACAGTGTCTGATGGGAAGTCGACGTACGTTTCGCGAGTAAGCGCTTTCTCAAGACTTCTCAAAGTAGGAACTGATGTCCTTTATAAACCCTAAGGTGAGTTATCATTGGTCAGTTTGAATTCCATAATGTTGCTACTTGCTTACTATTTTTCATTAATCCAATCCATTTAATATCTCTGTAACCCTTTTGTATAAATTTTCATCATTGATTGCCTTTTGATGTACTTTATCCACTATATATTTTCCAATCAATATTTCTTAATTTTAATGGCACATCAAACATCTCCTCCAATAGCAGCAATAACATATCAATCCAAACACAGAATCTTGGGATCATACCTTTCACTATGTCTTATCTTTTCTCATAGGTTCAATCCGTTTCCCATTTAGCCACCATCAGTTTCACCAACTGCTCTGTTTAACGCCTCAGGCTGCCCATAATGACATGTCTCACACCCCAGTGTATGAGATGAGGTTATTCTGTAGATAACATATTTTCCCATGGATGTGACGTAGATGTTCGCTATCAGTACTGTACTGTGGTAAGCATGAATACAGTTGTAGAGAATTGTTTGGGGTGTGTCTATCCCTTTAGTAGTCAGTGCTTCAGAGCAGCTGTTGTGGTTCATGTGTGTTTCATGATTGGATTTAACCTTGTGCATGCTGTGGTCTATGTTAACCTGGATATTATAATATGTTATGTGGAGGTATACTCTTGTGAATAGTTGGTGGTATTTTTAGTTTACATAATTATGCGTATGAAACTGTTACATATTATTTCTAATGCAGTTATACTCTTTTGCATGAAATTTAATAAAGCACTGTCTGTTTAAATGCTTTAGCTGGCATTTGTGAATGCTTTTGATGTTCCCATACATTTTGTGAGTCAAAAATAAACAATCAAAAACATTTTTTGTATCAAATGTATGCCTATGAGACTGTTTAACATTTAATTGCAATGCTTTTTCATGCTTTTTCTGGACAATACTGAGTTTAAGTGCTGCTCCAGTTAGCAGAAATTATTTTAAAACCATTTGTGAGTGTTGTTTAGTACCAGTGAATTTTAAGTTTTAGAATCAAAGCTTTATTAGAAAAAAGGTATGTAATTGGCTTCTAGGTAATTGGCAAATACAAAATTGCCATATAGAGCATGGAAGAGCCTTCTGTAGGGTCGAACGTGTTGAAAATTGTTCCTGTCCTACTGCAGAAGGAGGGGAAAAACAGTTGCCATGCTACACTACTGTGTTTAAGTTGTAAGGTTTTATTTTTAATCCATACTAGCAACATTTTGTTAGAATTATTACATTTGTATGTTGATTATTCAAAGTGATAGGCCCAGTTTCCTGAGCAAAATTAGCTTTTAATATTGAGTTCACATTCCTAGAATTATAGAAACATTTCCTCTTACTTAATAATCTTTTTATAGCTCAGTAAACTTAAAGGGCCAGTGTATGCACTCTTCATGTTCACTGTTCATTAACATTTACAATACATGTGCAAAGAGAAGCAAAGTCAATCTTTAGCCAGAAAATATAATTTCAAAACATAGTTTACCGCATTTATGGCCATTTCAACTGTGATAACACTGATTAGGCTTGAATAACAGTATAGCAGTTGAAATATTTCATTTCCTTTCAGTGGTGGTCAGGACAATGATAGAGGTAGAAAGCGGTACATCAACAGCCATTAATGAGGTAGACTGTATTTTTAAATTATATTTTTGGTCTAAAGATTTTATTTGCTGCTACTTGTATGTGCATTTTTTAATGTTAATTAATGGTAAAGTAAAAAACTAGGTGTAACATGAAAAGCTTTTACGGTGGCCTTTTAACCAGCAAAGTAGATAACAAGAGCAAAGCTCTGGCTGATAAAAAAATATTTACTGCTCTTAACCCAATAAAAAATATATACAATTGAGATAGATTATTTAAAAGAAATCTGACATCTGATGCCTTATGTATAATCATCAAAATATTTTTGTATGTTTAATTATTTCAAATTCGTTGTTGATTTTATTAGTTGTACAAAGTTTACTATTCACTCATATAATTTTTTTAATCACATTAGACTTTAGCTGAAAACAAAAAAATAGAATGGGCTTGTCTGTGTATATGTCACTTTAAAAATGATATGTGACATATTTTCAACTTTTCCCTAAATACTGGCATGTTTCCATCTACTCTAAAACATACCATAGTTATACCCACCCTCAAAAAACCCTCATCTGACTCTGACGTTGCATCTAACTACCGCCCTATCTCTCTGCTTACCCTGGCTTCCAAACTGTGGGAGTGGCTCGTCTATAACCTGCTTACCAGCTTTATCTCCTCTAACTCCCTTCTTGACACCTTCCATTCCGGCTTTCGGCCCCAGCACTCCACCATTAAAGCTCTCACTAAAGTCACCAATGACCTGCCAAGTCAAATGGTCACTTTTTCAATTCTTCTTCTTCTAGATCTCTGCCTTTGACACTGTTGACCATTCCACTTCTACTCCATATCCTCTTCTCCCTCAGTATTCGAGACACTCCTCTTCCGTGGTTCTCATCATACCTGCAAAATAGATCATTCAGTATCGCCTTCTCCAACACCTCTTCTTCTCCTCAGTCCCTGTCTGTTGGCATACCCCAGGGATCAGACCTAGACCCCCTACTCTTCTCCATCTACACATCCTCACTGGGTTCCCTAATAAACTCTTTCGGACTTCATTATCATCTCTATGCAGATGACACCCAAATCTACCTCCCTTCCGTTAACACATGTCTGCAACTGCTGTTCTAGTATATTCTCTGTGATGTCCACCCACCATCTCAAACTCAACAAATCTAAACTGAACTCCTAATTTTCCCTCCTCCTCCCACAGTGTCAATTCCTCACATGTCTCTTACTGTTAACAACGACATCATCAGTCCCACCTCCCAAATCCGTTGTCTTGGAGTTCTACTGGACCCCACCCAGTCTTTCATCCCTCACATACAATCACTAACTAAATCTTGTCTTCTCCATCTAAAAAGCATCTCCAGAATTACGTCACTATCTTACACAAGACACAACTAAAATCTTAATACACTCTCTCATCATCTCTCGACTAGACTACTGCAACTCGCTTCTTGTTCGCCTACCCACCACCTGACTATCTCCACTTCAATCCACTATAAATGCCTCTGCTAGACTCATCTTCCGTACACAATGTTCAGTGTCGGCATCAGCTCTCTGTCACTCACTCCACTGGCTTCCCTTAGCCTCAAGAATAAAATTGAAAATCATGACCCTAACTTACAAAGCCCTCAACAATAACGCTCTCTGCTCTCATTTCCAAATACTCCCCCACCCGCCTCCCCCTTCGTTCTGCTAATGACCTTCTTCTTTCTACAACTCTTGTCACCTCCTCTCACTCCTGCTTCCAGGACTTTTCTTGTGCTGCCCCTATTCTCTAGAACTCCTTGCCTTGCTCCACCAGATTATCCTCATGCCTCAAAACATTTAAAACCTCTCTTAAAATGCATCTCTTTAAAGATGAGTATCACCTTCCACCCTAACGCGCTTATCACCTCTCCCTCTTTTACCACTTAGATTGTAAGTGTGCGAGTTTCTACCCTAAGTACTTTGGGAATGCACCATGGACATTGGATTCCTAGTTTAAAAACAGGGCCCTCCCTCCATTGCTATATGTTAATTTGTATTTATCTTTGTCTGAACTTAACTTATGTACATCGATACGGAATATGTTGGCGCGTTATAAATGAACAATGTTACGCCCGCCAGATTTGGGGGACTACGCTCACCCCAATTCCCTCTCTCTCTATGGGTCGCAACTTTTTGTTCAGATCTCGACACCAGCAGACACTTCAAATGACAGCATTATTTTTGAAGAGACAGGCACCATCAGACCCCTTTTCTTAGGATCTAATAATCACACACCATGTACCTTTGATTAGTACAAGCACACTCCAACACCACCTTTGTTTAGTGTGTCCAAAATCAGACTGCCACTTCTTTATTGTTACCGAGATATATCAAAACACAGAAAGATGACACAAAAAACACCAATGACTTCCCCCCAGTTCTAGCCCATCCTCCTGAGCAAATAGCTTTCTATCCCCCTCCATGACTAAAGCCAGAGCCTTCACACCTGGCCAATAGCAGGGCCATATAAATTCTATAGAATGTTTATCCATTTGTATATCCCAGATATGATTGTTAAGCAAGTTGTTAATACCTTCTAACCACACATATAATAACTGATGAACCACAAACAGTCCAGTGGGCCCTTCTGTTCATAACAGCTATCTCCCCCATCCTAGTGTGGCCTAGGAATTCACCCTACCGGAAAAATTTCTAGCCACACTGATTTCACTTGTGCGAGTGATAGAGTTGTAATTGCCTTACAGTCCACATTTGGAGTTGTAATTGCCTTACAGTCCACATCCAATGGGCACAGAATTTTGGGCATAGCATCCATGGCTCAATTTCCAAGCGCCTTCCCCGGGCAATGGCACATGCCCCCTCCCTCCCCATCCACTGGGGAAAACAATTTCCTTGGGGCAGCTGCATCTAAAACAGTCCTTGGGCCTCTTAGTTCACCCAGTCCAACAAGTCCCAGGGTGGCACCCAGTCCAGGTGACAGTTCCCAAGGTGCCATAGTTAGCCCTCTGACAGTTTTTATCAGCTGAAGCTCCTTCAAAGGTCCACAGTCCATTACAGCCTTTTTCAAGGACCAGTGAGCATATATGCTCCCATCCAGACTGTTTCCTAGGGGTCCTGCCAACAGTCCTCTGTGCCAGGTTAATCAATACAGTCCAAGGGTGCCATTGCCATCCCACTCCCCAAAAAACAGGGCCCATGCACTCTTCTGCCCCACCGCATTGGTAAAGAACTCCCCTGGGGCGCTCAGAAAAATAGTAATTCCATGGGGAATGTACTGGATGGATCTGGAAGCCGGCACCCAATGTTGTGGTCTGGTCTAAAGACTCCAAATCTCTAGGTTGCATCTGGATCAGCATCCACACACATACCCCTCTCTGGAACCACCGCCTGGGCACAGAACTCACCTCCTTCTGGGTCCATGGCCACAGTGTTCCCAGGCAGGACCTTGCAGCTCTCATCCAGACTTCACCTTGGGCCATCAGTTTGACAGTCATTCTCTGTCTTCTCAACTGCCTTGTGATTAGCAATTGTGCCCTAGCCTTTTGGGTATGGCTGCCCCCCTTGGTCTGACACAGTCCCAAGGTTGTTCTCTGTGATTGCCCCTGTATTCATGGCTAGTTCCTGGACTGTAGCTATCCATGGGAACCCCATGCTAGGTTCACAATCCATCTCTGGTTCCTTCCAGAGCTCTCTCAGGCACTCCATTTGGCCTGCTATTCCTGTCTGAGACACAGACTCCACTGCTTTTGAGATATACCCATAATGTATGGTACCATCCTCATCTAACCCAGTTGTAGCAAAAATTAGTTCCTCCAGCCAGCCTGACAAGTCATGGCCCTGCCACAACCCCAGGAACGCCATAAGTTGCTTTAGAAGGGCCATTCCTCTGCAGTCCTTTGCCTCTGTCACCTGGCTCTCTTTCTCTCTGTCTTTATCAGTTGCCATCCTGGCTGCTGGTAAAAATGCTTAGATCTCCCACAGATGCCACCAGCTGTTATGATCCTACTCTACCACTGTAGGACCATGAGTTCTTTTGAAAATCCCTTTAAGCAGCAATGAATTCAACACAGCATAACAGTACCCAGGACTGGCAGGAATCCAAGTCAGCAGAGTTCTCCCAGTGTATAGGAGCAAAGTATCAGATAGGATCCATTGCCATGGTTCTGTTATCTTTCCAGATTAAATCATACACAACGCAGATGTATGTTTAAACTGTCTCTCTTACATCCCTTGGTTTAGGACACAAAATGAACATCCATATCATTGTGTAGTTAAAGCAGACTCTGACACCACCTTTGTTTAGAGTGTCCAAAATCAGACTGCCACTCCTTTATTGTTACAGAGATATATCAAAACACCGAAAGATGACACAAAACACCAATGACTCCACCCCCCCCCCAGTTCTAGTCCATCCTCCTGGGCAAATATCTTGCTATCCCCCCTCCATGACTAAAGCCAGAGCCTTCACACGTGGCCGATCGCAGGGCCATATAAATTATTTTGAATGTTTAACCATTTTTATATCCCAGATATTACTATTAAGCAAGTTGTTAATACCTTCTAACCACACATATAATAACTGATGAACCACAAACAGTCCAGTGGGCCCTTCTGTTCATAACAAACTATAATAATAATAATAATAATAATCTTTGCATATGGCTCAGCCCACTTAATTACATCTTTGTTGGAATAGAATTGTTTCACTTTAACCTGTTTAATGCACTGAATGCAACATGTCCCTAATGCAAACATTTTTATTTGTTTTGAAAAATAACCTTTAAACCTATTTAACTGTCATAAGTCCCTAATACTTTCACCCATAGGAATTCATAATAACCCTCAAGTACCCCCATAGTCCCTAACATTGCCATACCATGGAAAAGATATCTATTATATTTGTTGAAAACTACATGGTTCTATTTTGGAAAAGAGAAAAGGCTCCAGGAAAAAAATCCTTGCATAAAAAAAGTATTGTATGAGGAGCCCCCAGAGACAAGTGACATCAATCAGAAAATACTACTATCCATTTTCTACCAATCAGAACAAAGTATACTCAGAGATGACCATCTCTGTTTGGTCAATGGGTCAGCCAATCAGAGAAGGGGTCTTAAACAACTCCATAAACTGGTTGTGGTAAGAGTTAACCCACAAAAGTTATAATCATATTTGTGCCATTTGGATATGATATATTTAATAGCACCCAGCAGAGAATCATTGTTTTTTAGATAATCTGAAAAAATGTCAGAATAAAAATACTACTGTGTCAATACTTACTTTTTGACAAGAATAGTTATTACACTCTCAAACCTCTTTTAATGCAATTCAAACATAGATCACAATGACAGATTTGTGTATTATTTAGTTTATCACCCTTATGCTCTTAAAGATAAAATGTGGGGAGCTATGTTTGCTTATGTTTAGAGGTGATGATGAAAGGATCATATTTCTTGTCAGAAAACCAAATGAGAGGAAAAGTCTATTCTTCATGTATTGATATCCCACAAAGAAGAAGATTTGGAAAACAATACATTTCCCCTTAGCTAATCAATCATGTTTATGTTGTAAGTAAGCATGTTAGGCTGCAGGGTCTGTTTATGAACCATTAAGTGATAATAAGAGAAGGATTTGGCAGGTGGGTATCAGTGTAAAACTCTGTGATGATAATTACATTGCTAGAATTATGCACAATTACTCTGTATACATATTATAAATATATGAATTGAACCATTACACTGAAGTCTACAAAGGTATTTACCAGCAACAATATTGGAAAACATTTAATAGGCAAGAAAATGTACTTCTTTTTCAAAATGTATTAATTATCGACTTCAGAAAATCGAACACAGAAGATAAAATAAATTTGTTGACCTTTGTTGAAGTCAAAAGATTTTGTATTTTGTTAGCAGAGTTGTAACCATTTCACGTTTCAACATCACTAAATTTAAACGCTGAGTGAATGCATACCAGATAAAAATAGGTCATGTGCAAAGTGCCCCAGATCATGTGAGCACATAAATAGTGTCACTTTGCCTAATGGTTGACAATACCTTACTATTCCAATAAATAAAAGAATCTATAAAAAAAAAAAAAAAACATAGACTGTTGTCTATTTCTGTATAAAATCTTCTTTCCAGATTATTTTCTACATTGTTTTTAATTTTAAACCACTAATTATAATGTGTGCTCAAATAAAAAATAATTTATGATACTAAATGTGACAAGACCCACATCCCACAAATATATTAATACAACATGTATTTTTTTTAAATGCATTGTGATCAACTACATTTCTACTTTAGACACAGACATGTTTTTATTTGTGCTTAAATGACTGGGACCACAACATATACCTGTGCTAAAATCAATCCATTGCATAAGGTGGGGCGTGGGATATGGTATAAAAGGGAATTAATTATCAGTGAAAGGTGCCCAAACTCAACCTTACATTTTGAGGAGTTGGTAGTGTACTGTATATTGGGAATCAAATATAACTTAATAGCAATCAGATTCTCCTATCCACATCCCGTATCTAATCTCAACAAATAATTTATTAAGATAAATGTTCTTGTATAACAAAACATTTAAATAAATAAATGAAATCACAGTCTTAGTACTTTCCATTCATTCCAATCCTCATTTATTCCATTCCCACAATATCATACCACAGTCATAGACATGGCAGTGTTCTTTATAACTAGTAGACATATTAAATTCCCTCAATGTGTATAACCATAGCCCGCAAGACTTGCGACTATGAAATTGGCTCTGTAAAGCAACCCGCTAATGACTTGTGGGGTAAGGGCGAGAAAAGGCTACAGGACGCAGAAATTTGAAATGCGCGCCTGCAGATCCTTTGATCTGTCAAGCTCGTAACGGTTATGTTTCAATGACGCCATTAAATTGCAACAAATTCACTGGTGTTCAAGCCTGTAACCCGCAAATGGAGCCAAAAAGCCAACAGGTACTAGAGAGGACCAGCTAGTGGGTTAATGTCCTATCCGTAGCACTGTAATTGCAAATATACACACACTACTGTACTTATAGGTAAAGGAAAAGTGATGTTAGGTATTAAAATTAATAGCACAACACTCTCAAGCTCGCAAATCTTCAATATAAAATACTTTATTTCCAGGGTAATTTACGTGTTATATCGATCCCAGCAATCAATGTGTTAATGCATATAATGGAACTTGCATGGACTAGAATATAATATTTACCAATTTATTAATATTGCATTATGCAGGTACGATTGAAACTCATAACTGAAGCCTTTAAGGCTTTGAAATTTAACCTCCATTTTTTCAGTGACGTAATGATGACGATCTCTGTTGCCATTGGCTCCATCTAAACTTGTAACTTCTGGTTTGACTAATTGATCATGTTCATCCAACGTGCGACAAATGGTTTACGGGTTTGCGTCTCAAGCCCGTAACTCACGCCATTATGTAATTTAACAGCTCTGTAACTCTGCCAAATTGCAAGCCCGGGGAGAGCGATGAAAGACATTAGAATTAATTGCACAACAGTCTCAAGCCTGCACAACTGCAGGAAATAAGTTTTATTCTTATGTGTCATTTCAGGATTAAATGATCTTGGGTATCAATGAGTTAATACATCCGGCCACCCATATGAACAAGAACAGTATTGGCATTCATTCTCATAATTCTTAATTTTCACAAGTTTTGTCCAAACCTGATTGATTGACACGTAACCTCCATGTTTTACTGCCGTAATTATGACAGTCTAATTTTCTATTGGCTGATTCGAAAGGGGCGGTTATGGGCTTGGTGAATTGATATGGTTCTCGCCCACAACTGCAACTCGCGACCTGGAGCAATTGAATAGCTTTGCAAACGGAGACCAACGGGAGCCCACAACTCACATGAAGACATGCGGCCGCCTGCGAGCGAGTTACGGGCCTGCAATTAAATGAAGCCCATTGTCTTTAATTAATTTTATCTTGTAAATACCAGTGTGTTAGTATTACTATTTACTGGTATGTTCCACTTAAACCCCACCTGCACCTCTGAACCTATACCTGCAATTTTTGAAACTGTACTGCTTTCATTTCTTAAACTACCAGTTCCATACTATGTCCCCCTAAACTCCTGCCTGCAACTCAGAGCCTTCAACATTTTCTTTTTCCAACTAATCCTGGGATATATCTCTGTCTCTGAGAATTTGCGTTGTACTAGCTTAGTACTTTGTTATCTGAAAACCATGTGCGAGCTAGGTGTGTACAGCTTTATAAACCCTACAAATCCAGGCTGTATACACTTAACTGATTTAGATTTTTTAATGAAATTTATTGATATACTAGCGAATTGCCCGTCAAAAAATGACGGCAATGAAATTGTAAGGTAGCTAATAGTGTTTTGTGTGTACTACTGAAATATATAATACAATTAATAAATGAATATACTTTATCTATTTTGAAGCATTGTGTTGAAGAGCTGGGAATCTGTTTTGATATTGCTGCAGCATTAGTGGTGTGGAGCTGCTGTGTAAGCGTGATGAATGTGTGCAGTGTAATAGTGTGCGTGCGCGAGACGAAACCGTTAGCGTAGTTGTGTACTTCCGCATTGACGTAATATGGCGGGTAATGTGTGGTATGCGTCTTAGCGGAATATCCGTAGGTCGTTTGTGGTGTTTTGCGAGTTTCTTGTGGTGTTTTGCGTGTTTAGAGTGCTGTAGCCTCGTTTTCGTTTTGTTCGTCGGCCATTTTTTCTCTTGCTTAGCGAATTTTTTAGTGTTTAAACTCTTTTATTTTTAGTTAAATGAAGGTGTAAGTTTTTTTTTTGAGGTCCTGGATGCTTCCTCTTGCTGTAGGTAAGCTTTTTAAGTATCTGCTGTGTGTATTTATTGTGTTTTGAATTTTGTAATGTTCGCGAGTTGCGTCCGATTGTTGCGAGGTCGTAATGTGTGGAAACGTGTCTCAAATGTTGTTTGCGTTGCGAGGTAAAGTTTGCGAGGGTCGTAGTTGGTGTGTCGTGTTGTTTGCGTTGCGACATAAAGTTTGCGAGGCTCGCAGTTGCTGGCAAGGAGCGCCTTTGGCGCTCCATGCAAGCAACTGAGGCCCTCGCCCGCGGCCCTCGCTACGCTGCGCGAGCCCGCAAGCATTAGCAACAACTCGTACGCTCACAACTATACATGTGATACAGATATAAATGTAGTTAAACACCACCGCTTGTAAAACCAATTGATTGTGATAAGAAAACAGAGTTATGGTCACTGTTTCAAAGTAAACTGATTCTGAGTGTTTTATAAGGATTCTAACGACCGCTTGACAGCTTGACACTATTCTATAAACCATTCACTACCCTTGAAACAGTTTACCACTTCATTTTTTAAGACTCTAAGCTCCCTTGTTCTCTGGGATACTGTACTCTATTGGGTCCCCTCTTATCTATCTAACCGTTCCTTTAGTGTCTCATACTTGGCTAAAATGTTACCACCCATTTCAGGGTACCTTAAAGCTTCCTTGATTTTATCAATCTATACTGCCTCTTAGTTACTAGTATCAAATCTATGATGAGGATACTCAAATTTACATCATGTGACTTTGGTCTATCCAATATCTCCACCTGGATGGCCACCCACAATCTAAAAATAAACATATCAAAAACGTAATAATCTTAATAATCCCACTAACTATTATTGTCCATAATTCCTAATTACTACCTATATATTTTACTGCACTGTTTTCTAAATGTTGCTGCAGCACAGCAATAAAAGTCTCAAGAAGGCCTCATGCGTATCACAGGCATGCTTAAAGGCCCCATTCTACTATACATTTATCTACTACCCTACATCTTTCACCTTGCAATTTGAAACCATGTTCTTGCATTCCTCTTTTTTTAAAATATACTTCAATCCTTACATTCTTCAAGTAAGTTGAAAACTTTAATGTGATGAAGAACAAAAAAAATCTTAAAATATGGCATACTGAGCATACTGGAAGTATACTATAAATATAGGACCACAGTGACCATATAAGGACTGATGCATATTTAGCTCAAGAGACAAGCAGAGATCCTTATTATTTCTGCCAAGTAAGGCCATTGAGGTAAAGCAGAATTGAGACTAAAATCCTTTATTTCTATGTCTGTAAGGGATTGAGCTCTGTTCTAAGATCTTGGAAAGGTGAGTAAAATCTTTGCTTTGGTGCATCTGCAGAGAAGCGAGAAATATGTGATATAATATCCATGCCTATAAGTGTTATAATAAGTATATGCCACAAGTCTTTTTGGCAGGAATAACCAGAAAATATGGCACTAGGGCCCTGGCATCAGTCCACAGAATTTAACAAAATGGAAAACACACCTTTGATTTTTTTCAGTGGGAGTTATTACTTACTGTACCCTGCAGAAACATGAGTTGGAGCTAATTTTTTTACTGAATATTCAGTGTTCAGTTGTTGCTAAACAGAATTAAGCAAATTATGTACATTTAGAAACCAGACATCATTACAGGATAGTGTATAAGAAATTAAATATAGCAAACAGCTCTTGAAATATTAACATTGCTTTGCCTTCATGCTTTTTCACACTGGATAATTTAAATAATTTCCAGGCAAGCTTCCAAGTTTTGCTTTTTAGTTTAATAATGTTTCAGATATGCAGAACAAAACATTCTATGGTGACAGGAGTACACAAACTTGCAGACAGTATGATTGTCTTAACATCTATTTGCATATTTGTACACTGAATAATCAACAGTGGCAGTTATATTTTCAATTCACTTCTCCATAATAATATTTTTTACAATTCAAAGTTTTCAGTATATCAGAAAATTTCTCTCAAGGCAAAAGTTTTGTTGGTAGTAATATGAACTTTTGACATCAAATCACCTACCATTTATTTAGTTAATTCAGAGCTTTTAGATGGCTTCCTGTAGTAGTGGGTTATTATTTGCCAGGGATTTACCAGATATTCAAGCACTGACTTGTTATTGGTCTGCACTTATAAAATGGACTCTGTAATGCTTTATTTTCCCACAGAATCAATACTACTGCATACAGTAGACAAGGGACATTGGGGCTGGTAATTTGGGCTCACACACCCTGCATCTCAATCCAGGAAGTCTTGGTAGGATAATTCAAAATTGTGCCATGTATACAAGCTATGGCCATACATTTTTCTGCCTTCCAGTTATCCGTGCCTACCACTCTTCCTAACAGCATGATTACTACACTTTCAGAGTCAATCAGTTTGAGACCTTCTTGCCATTTAATATTACCTCAGTAGTTAATGAATGCTTTACCTTTACCAGGCCAACTATATTCACTAGGTCACATTGAGATCCATCCATCCTAAGACCACACTGCATTGGATAGGACACAGCATATGTCTGTATTCTCCACATTGAAAGAATTGAATTTTGTTCCCAAAGGTACTTTGCGTTTACCCATGGGCTGCAAGAATCACTCTATTCCTCTTGTCTTTCTTCAGGCATCCTTCTGTCAGCTCTATAGTAATCCTGGTGTACACCAGAGGAATTTCCAGTGACCATTTCAGTAGGCCAAACTCTTATGATCATTCTCACTTCCATGCTTTGGTTTCTTCTGCCCTGCGACCATCAGAAAAATATTTTACAGCCTAATAGCTTTCCATCCAATTGACCAGCTTGTCCATGGACTGAGGTTTGCATTGGCCTACCCATTCTCTCATATCAAGTGCTTTTCAATAATGATCCATTACTAGAATTTTCGCCATTTTCTCTAGAGAGCTGGTTTCAAGGCAAAGTCACTTGTGAGTAATATGGAGAAGGTCAAAAAGTTGCAACAGTGTCAAGTTTCTGTGGTTAACTCCACTCATGAAACCTTTGGTGACAAACTTTTGGGTTCACCCCTTCTCTGTCTCAAATTTCAGCTTTTAGTAAACTGTAATCAGAGGCCTGTTGTGCTGCAAAGTTATAGTATTAACAATAAGCGTTTCCACTAGGAATTACTCCATTACATCAGCCCACTAGGTGTTAGACCAGGCTTTTAAAAAAACTTTCAAATACTCTTAAATACATCTCCGCATCATCTTTTTTGGTCATCTTTTATAGAAAATGACTGGCTCTAATTCCTGCCACAAGTCCTCTTGTTCCCGTTTCCAAGGCAGCTTGATTCTGAGCCACTTCTGTAGCCAGTCATTTTTTAAACTCCTGTTGTTATCGGTTGTTCTCTTTTTGCTGTCTGTTGCTTTCCGGCTGAGCTGCTGTAGCAGGGCCATAGCTACCTTTTTGGAGCCCATAGGCAGTGAAGTGGAGGAGCCCCTGCGAGTGTGTAGGCAAGGTATGCACGGACCTATTTTTGTCTTTTCTGTACGTGTAAGTTCCCTTTCCTGTTGTAACTGTCTTGTTCTAGATGGTTACTCCATAGTAGCCAGTCTATGAACCGACAAATTTCATTTTTTTAAAGCCAGAAACCATTTTTTTAAAAAGTGGCAGCCCTCACATGGAAGCATCCCATGGTGGCTGCCTAGTTGGCCCAATGGGTAATCCGGCCATTGGTGTTGCTAGCATTAAGGCCCTTACCATCTCCTCTATGCTGAGACATGGACAAACTTAAAATCCAAGACCAAAATGACTCTTTGGAGCCATTTTGTTATCTAATAATAGCTCTCGGAGAGACAGTCCAAAGGCCCAGGTAATGTTTCAACAATGCTTTTTAATAAATTATGAAAACAAGAAATGTAGTAACAAAATAAATATCTACATAAACCAGTTAACTGAATTCATATATACCTACACTTTACCTGTACATCTTATCTGCCACAGGGGGGAAAACACTGCCTGAACAAATGCAGTTACTGTGCCTCTAGGAACCTTTCTTGTTGTTCACCTCTGGTTTGTACCCAATGTATCAATGGCAGCTGGTGGAGCACTGGCCCACCTTCACTCCCACTGCAGCAACCATCAGTAAAACATACAGTCCCTATTCAATTAGGAAATTGTTGGTTACTGGAGCCCGTAATGTAGCCTGTAAGCTAATTCTAAGTAAAATTTTAAAACAAAGGACACCCTTTACCAGATCTCATGACAGTCAAAAATATTTAAAAATATAACTTTTATTTAATTTAATAAAAAAATCCTAAATACAATTTTAAAACAAAGGGGGATGGGGCAAATTGTTCTGATTTTATTTTGTGAATACTTAATACTGTTTTAATTTTAGTCAATCTGGAATAATATTTGGAAAAGTGAAAACATTAATGAATTATAAATAAAGTGTTTTGTTAAATACTTAGTGTAATTTTTACTGTGACAAAAGGTGATAAGACTAAATATTATTGTGATCCCATACTTTATTTGCAGTAGAAAATCAGTGCTTATTGTTGACAATGCTTTAATTGCAAGCTCGTATCTTAGCACTATTTGCAGAATAGCTATCGTTGCTTTAGATCTAACGTTATTCCATCATAACATAAAGTTCCATACCTTACTTTAGTTTTGATATTTATTTTACTGTAGGCAGGACTTTAATTTCCATGAATCCAGTATTTATGACAATTATTAGGTTATTTAAAATGAAAGTTGCTGCAGTGAAGCTAAGATTATACTATATCCTGTAAACGACTATACACCTCTGCTGTGAGAAGGCTAAGTTATTATAACTGTTTCTTTTTGCTCAATTTTAACACAAGTAAAGTTAAAATATTTAGTTTAACCTTTATCGCTAATGGCTTTCCTAATTTCTATGATTCACAAATAAAAATGTACTATTTTCTATTTATTTCACAAAGTAGATGCCAGCTAGCTCGCTTATCTCTATTTCTTATGAGATTTTTTTTATCCAGGTATATCTTTTTGAAGGGAACTTGCCACAGTTTGTACTTGCTCTGGTTGTTTTGCACTGTTATACACCGACGCGTACTAGTGATGTTCTGTTTTATTCAGTCGGGCTTGATAAGGCTGTTATGGCCAAACCTACACAGTAGATCTTTCAGGTTCTTTGTGGTCCCTTAACCAAGGCAGACAATGTGTCTAAAACTCCCTTCATTGGATGCAGCATTTAAAAATATGAACATAGGATCAGCATTTGAAAAATAAGTTATTGAAATCCATAACAGGTCGAATCGATAACTTTCTATAATAGTTTGTGGGTTTTCTGGATTTTGAATAAACTGCTAATACAATCAATTTTAAATATTTCATCTACAAGGCATCATAACATCTTAACATCAATTTCAGTAGTTGTATAGAACTAGGGCAACTCTTAGCTTCTCTATGGATTTTGACATATATATATATATATATATATATATATATATATATATATATATCTTTAGACATCTTGTTCCATATGCAAATGTATCCAGTCAGACACTGTGTTATCTGCCACCCTCACTAAATCTGGAGCATAACTGACTCTATACATGGCAGTTACTGACTAGCAATGGAACTTTCAGTTTGAATATAAACAGTCATCGGGGAGAGTGGACATAGAATCTAACATCATATGGTAAACGTACATAGAGAATCAACATAACATAAAAACATAATCACATATATAGTTGTCAACAGTGCGGGTTAACAAAAGTTGTTGCTAACGCTCCGGGCCTCGGGAAGCGAGGGCCGCAGTTGCTGGCAGGGAGCGCCAATTTAGGTCGAAATTAAAGAGTTTAGACACCCGAAAATCCCCTAAGCAAGAGAAAAATTGGCTGCCGAACAAAACGAAAACGAGGCTAAAGGACCCTAAACACGCAAAAAAACATGAAACACAAACAGATTTTTAAAAAAAGCCGTACCAGGTACAGGAACAAGGAGGCTAAATCCGCCACAGCCGGGTAATACACACATTAGGCGCCATTTTACAACACTAACTTACACAATGCGGAAGTACACAGGTACCCTAATGGATTTTCCTCGCCCACGCACACTATTTACCCTACACACTGCACACATTGCTGACACTTACACAGCAGCTCCACAACACTCAAAACACACATTAGATGCTGTGGCAACATCAAAACAGATTGTCAGCTCTTCAACACCATGCTTTCTGCATATATTACTTCCAAATAGGTAAAGTATATTCATTTTGTAATGTATTATTTATTTGACTACCATACACCAAACAGCATTAGCTCACTTACAATTTCATTGCCATCATTTTTTGACGGGCAATATTCTAGTAAATAAATATTAAACAACTACTGAGCCCAGTAACTACGCTGGTGGGTCAGACAAGGCCAAGACAAGACAATTTCCCAATCTGATAAACACATAAATAAGAGTCCAGATATGTTTAGCTATCTCTCAAGTCATTATGTGGCCAGTGCATGGGCATAGGAGCCCCAAAAAATCTGTGGGGAATAATTCATCTCTACTCCCAGGACAGGAAGCAGGGGCGCATATTCAATGCGCCGGGGCCGTGGCCTTGGGGGGCCCCATTTCTGCAGTGCCCCATAAAAACTTTTTTTTTAAATGTCTTTATTTAAATTCTCAATGCACCTGCCCCCTTATATAATTAAACATTATATATAATTAGTTGCATATAGACATGCATTATGTATACAGTGCTTTGCAAAAGTATTGACCCCCTTGACTTTTTATCTATTTTGTTACGTTACAGCCTTAAGTTTAATGTTTTGTTAATCTGAATTTTATGTGATGGATCAGAACACAATAGTCTAAGTTGTTGAAGTGAAATTAGAAAAATATATAAATAAAACTATTTTTTAGAAATAGAAAACAGAAAATTGGAATGTGCGTATGTATTCACCCCCTTTGTTATGAAGACCATAAAAAGCTCTGGTGCAACTAATTACCTTCAGAAGTCACATAATTAGTGAAAAGATGTCCACCTGTGTGCAATCTAAATGTCACATGATCTGTCATTACATATACACACCTTTTTTGAAAGGCCCCAGAGGCTTCAACACCTAAGCAAGAGGCACCACTAACCAAACACTGCCATGAAGACCAAGGAACTCTCCAAAAAAGTAAGGGACAATGTTGTTGAGAAGTACAGGTCAGGCTTAGGATATAAAAAATATCCAAATCTTTCATGATCCCCACTAGCACCATCAAATCTATCATAACCAAATGGAAAGGACATGGCACATCAGCAAACCTGCCAAGAGACGTCTGCCCACCAAAACTCATGGACCGGGCAAAGAGGGCATTAATCAGAGAGGCAGCACAGAGACCTAAGATAACCCTGGAGGAGCTGCAGAGTTCCACAGGGAGACTGGAGTATCTGTACATAGGATGACATTAAGCCATACGCTCCATAGAGTGGCCAGAAGAAAGACATTACTTTCAGCAAAAAAACAAAATGGCACGTTTTGAGTTTGCGAAAAGGCATGTGTGAGACTCTAAAGATGTATGGAGGAAGTTGCTCTGGTTTGATGAGACTAAAATTGAACTTTTTGGCCATCAAAGAAAACGCTATGTCTGGTGCAAACCCAACACATCACATCACCGAAAGAACCCATCCCCACAGTGAAACATGGTGATGGCAGCATCATGCTGTGGGGATGTTTTTCAGCAGCCGGGACTGAGAAACTGGTCAGAGTTGAGGGAAAGATGGATGGTGCTTAATACAGGGATATTCTTGAGCAAAAAGGCACTGTATATATATATATATATATATATATATATATATATATATATATATATATATATATAAATATATAGATATATATATATATAAGTAAATTGGGGTGGTAAATAGTTTCACATCTTAGGAACCATAAAGCTTTAACCAAACTCAGGAAGAAGGCAGAGAAAAATAAAATAAAAAAAATAAACACACATATATATTTACAATCATGAATATTAGAGGTTACAAGAGATTTTGGTAATGAGATAAAACTTCCATGACTACATTAATGCCAGAGTTATTACTGTTAAAGAGCATAATCATTTTAATTTCAAATGTCTTTTTTTCCTTAGTGTTTTTTAAAACAACCTTTGAGTATTTTAATTTTGAGATTTTTCAGGGAGTGGTTATTCTAGGTGAGATGGTGTCCAATTGGAGTACAGTAGCTGTCCTCACTGTGGTTTTTGTGTGTAGATTCATCCTCATATGTAATTTCTGACAATATAGCAGCCTATCTCACATACAGTACATTGTATCATGTAGACTACATTGGATGATGTACAAGAATATGACCCTCTGATGTTATAGGTCTTGTTGTTGTGCGTGGCTGTGTCCTCTTTGCAGATGTGTTGACACAATTTACATCATCTTTTATTCCAAGGTTTTGTGCCATTTTCTTTGTTAAGCTCTTCATTGGCCAATCTACTGTTCACCAATGTTTGTCTGAGATTTGGTGGCTGCCTAAATGCAAGAATGGGGGTTTGGGGAATATATGTTTTAATTCTGCATCCTCTGTCAGCAGTGGTTGTAGATCCTTAAATATTTTGCGGATTCCTTCTAGATCTGGATGGTATGTGGTTACCAGATGTGTACGTGAGGAAATTTCTTTAGTTTTGTATTGCAGCAGATGTTCCCGGGGTGTTTTAATGGCAGAGGCTACTTTCTGTGTTATGACATTAGGCTATTAACCCTTTCTCTGGAAGGAGTCAGACAGTGTTTTTAAATGTTTATCATGGTCCTCATTGTTAGAACATATGCAGTGGTATCGGATGGCTTGACTATAGATAATCGATTTTTTAATATGTGAGGGATGAAAGCCAGAGCTGTGGAGATAACTGCATTTGTCTATAGGTTTCCTATATACAGAAGTTTACCATTGGTGATGGATATGGTGGTGTACAGAAAGTTCACCTGTTCTGCAGAGTAATCTATTTTAAATTTAATAGATGGGTGGAAGGTATTAAAGGCAGTGTGAGTCTCTGAGCTTTTTTTCTCTCTCTGTCCATATGATGAACAGGTCATCTATATAACGGTAGTATCTGTAAGGTGGGTGGATATATGTGGAAAGGTATCTCTGTTCAAGGTCAGCCATAAGTAAATTGGCATATTGTGGTGCCATTGTAGTCCCCATTGCGGTCCCCATTATTTGCAGGTAAACATGTTCATTGAAGGTGAAGTAATTGTGGGTCAGTATACATTCTAGTATTTTGGCAATGATATCAGGGTTTTATTTGCTGTATGGAGTGTGTGTTGAGAGGAATTTGAGGCATGCCTCTGTACCATCTTTGTGCGGGATGTTGCTGTAAAGCGATTCAACATCTATGGTTATGAGTAGTGTGTTAGCAGGTAGTTCCTTAATCTGACTGAGTTTGTTAAGAAAGTGAGTGGTGTCTTGTATATAGCTGCCTGTGTTTGTAACTAGTGGCTTCAGGATGTTTTCAATAAGACCAGATAACTGTTCAGTCAGTGTGTCCATACGTGTAACAATAGGTCTCCCTGGGTTGCCTGGTTTGTGGATCTTGGGCAGCAGGTAGAAAGTCCCAGTTTTAGGATGTGTGGGTATGTGCTGCTCCAAGGTTCAGAGAAGTTCCCTGAGTTGGCTGGTATAATCTTCTGTAGGGTTCTGGTCCAATTTCTCGTAATAGGTGCTGTCAATTGCCTGTTACCTTCTTGTAAGTAATCCAGAGTGTTCAAAATCACAACTGCGCCCCCTTTGTCTGCTGGTTTGATAGTGATGTCAGGGTTTTCTTTTAAGCCCTTTATTGCAGCTCTTTCTAATCAGGAGATATTGCATAAGTATCTTTTTTGCTGATTTGTTACTAAGGAAGCAGTTCTCAGGTGAATGCTTTCTATGTAACTGTCGAGTTTAGGGTTGCGTCCAGGTGGTGGGGTAAACTTTGTGTTCTTTTGCCTGCTATTGTAATCCAATCCGGGTGTGGTATCCTCTTTGTTTTGAAAGTATTCTGTGAGTCTCAGTCTACTGAAGAATTCTTCCATGTCTGAGTATAGTTGAATTTTGTCCAGCTTTGTGCTTGGACAGAATGATAGTCCTTTAGATAGAACATAGATCTTTGGCAGTGTTAGTTGGTGGTTAGATATGTTTATAATTACTGTTTTGTCTGAGCTGTCTTCAGGAGAAGTGTTGGTGGTAGTAAAAATCACAGTAGTGTTTGGGACATTCACACTTTCTTCCTGTATCTTTATTTTGTTGTTATTTTGAGAGAGGCAGTTCAGTTTTTTCTTTATAAGATCTTGTTGATGTTTCCTCTGGAGGTGCTGTATTTCCTCTTCAAATAGTTCAGCATCATGTATGTTGTGTTCCCTTAGTTGTTGAAAAAGGGATGATGTTTTGGTCCTTTAGTCTTTGTTTCTTGCCATTTCACCCAGAATAACCCCTCCATGAAAAATCTCAAAATCAAAATTCTCAAAGTTTTTTTTAAAAAACACTATGGAAAGAAAGACATTTGAAATTTAAATGATTGTGCTCTTTAACAGTAATAACTCAGGCCTTAATGTAGACATGGAATTTTTATCTCATTACCAAAATGTCTTCATCAACCTCTAATATTCATGATTGAAAATGTATATGTGTGGTTATTATTATTATTATTTTTTTTGTTCTCTGCCTTCTTCCTGAGTTTGGTTACAGCTCTATGGTTCCTTCGATGTGAAACTATTTACAACCCCAATTTACTTACTCTGGTCTGCACCCCCACACACTTGCACAACTGGCTGAACAGAACATCATTTGTTAATCCTGGAAATTTTTGCTGTATTTGTGAATCTATAATTAGTATTGACTCTGACTCGACAAAGATAGGAATGCTCTTGAAAGCTTGTCCTGAACTCTATGGATCTGTTTGTCAATTAAAAAGGTATCACTATATACTGCAATAATTATTCATATATATAAATATATATATTATGGGTCAAAGCTTTCATGGAAAAGACATACTGTTCCATGGCCAAATCTGGTAATGTAGGTTTAATTTTAATTTTGTTATTTTTTTGTGTCCCTTATTTATTTCATCGGGGGGGGGAGGGGGGGGGGGGGTGTTGCGCATTTCCCTATTTCGCCAGAGGTTGCAATTCTTCCATTGTTGCAGCTATTTAAAAGCTTTTTGGTACCATGGAAACAACAAGCAATTTAAAAGCTAAACAGCATATAAAGTTATCTTTTTAATTCATTCTGTTAAAGGACAATCAATTATGAGGAAATTTAATTATTAATCCTGTAAACTAATTATTGAGATGTTAATAAAAAAAAAATTATTTGCCATATTTTTATTGTCATTTATATAAGATTAGTTTGTAGTGTATATATCCATTTAGCTTCTAACTTCAAAAGTTTTTTGTCTATATCACATCTTCTTATTGTACCTTTTACATGATCAATTGCCATGAACTTCCGAATACTTACATTTCCTTTTTATTTCATTTACATGTTTAGAAACTGGAGTGTCATATTTCTTTGCAATACTGTATACAGTATATGCTCTAGGATTCTTCTTCTAAATTCCCTAGTAGTTTTCCATACATATATCTGCCAAAGAAAACATGAAATAACATACATAATCCCTTTTGATTTACATGTCATAAAGTTATTGATCTTAAATTCTTATTTCCCACCATGTGAGAATTTGTTTTTGATGGTTGTATATATCTACATGCATTCCACGTATGAAATTGAAAGCATCCGTTTATGCTTCTCAACCAGTTGGACCTTAATGGAAGATCTAGGTAACTTTGTGGACGGTTCCATCTTTATCATTCATAAGGATGCTCCAATGTCTTCAATGTCCATTTGTTGTTATATCTGCCAATGCATCTAACCACTTTATCTGTTTCCTTTTCTATAAAAGAGTGCCTACTTCTTTGCTTACATTTATAAAAGGCATTTTTGAGAATGTTATCATTATATTCAGGTTCTTAAGATCTTTCTCGAAGATACTTAGCTTTATTTTCATATTCTCTTTCTACAGAGCAATTACATGATATGTTAGTATTGGTCTGTTGGAATTCCAGCTATGAGAGATTTGGGAAGGTTACTTATTTCTTATAGCAGGTTTTTGTTTGCTGTGAGTTTTCTGTAAGTGCAAGTTTTTATTTACCCACCCTGTATTTTGTAAATCTCCAAATCAAGGAATGTTATTTTTTGTGCTGGAAGTTCTGATGTTAAATTAGATTAATTTCCTTAATATTGAGGATTTTAACAAATTCATGCTGAATGTTTTTTTGGCCCTGTCCACAGTGTCAATATGTCATGGATATATCTCAGGTAAAGGTCAAAATACTTAGGCCCATGTTCAATTGAGCAATTATGGATCTGTTTGTCCATTAAAAAGGTATCACTATATACTGCAATAATTATTCATATATATAAATATATATATTATGGGTCAAAGCTTTCATGGAAAAGACATACTGTTCCATGGCCAAATCTGGTAATGTAGGTTTAATTTTAATTTTGCTATTTTTTTGTGTCCCTTATTTATTTCATCGGGGGGGCGGGGGGGGGGACAGTGTTGCGCATTTCCCTATTTCGCCAGAGGTTGCAATTCTTCCATTGTTGCAGCTATTTAAAAGCTTTTTGGTACCATGGAAACAACAAGCAATTTAAAAGCTAAACAGCATATAAAGTTATCTTTTTAATTCATTCTGTTAAAGGACAATCAATTATGAGGAAATTTAATTATTAATCCTGTAAACTAATTATTGAGATGTTAATACAAATTTTTTTATTTGCCATATTTTTATTGTCATTTATATAAGATTAGTTTGTAGTGTATATATCCATTTAGCTTCTAACTTCAAAAGTTTTTTGTCTATATCACATCTTCTTATTGTACCTTTTACATGATCAATTGCCATGAACTTCCGAATACTTACATTTCCTTTTTATTTCATTTACATGTTTAGAAACTGGAGTGTCATATTTCTTTGCAATACTGTATACAGTATATGCTCTAGGATTCTTCTTCTAAATTCCCTAGTAGTTTTCCATACATATATCTGCCAAAGAAAACATGAAATAACATACATAATCCCTTTTGATTTACATGTCATAAAGTTATTGATCTTAAATTCTTATTTCCCACCATGTGAGAATTTGTTTTTGATGGTTGTATATATCTACATGCGTTCCACGTATGAAATTGAAAGCATCCGTTTATGCTTCTCAACCAGTTGGACCTTAATGGAAGATCTAGGTAACTTTGTGGACGGTTCCATCTTTATCATTCATAAGGATGCTCCAATGTCTTCAATGTCCATTTGTTGTTATATCTGCCAATGCATCTAACCACTTTATCTGTTTCCTTTTCTATAAAAGAGTGCCTACTTCTTTGCTTACATTTATAAAAGGCATTTTTGAGAATGTTATCATTATATTCAGGTTCTTAAGATCTTTCTCGAAGATACTTAGCTTTATTTTCATATTCTCTTTCTACAGAGCAATTACATGATATGTTAGTATTGGTCTGTTGGAATTCCAGCTATGAGAGATTTGGAAGGTTACTTATTTCTTATAGCAGGTTTTTGTTTGCTGTGAGTTTTCTGTAAGTGCAAGTTTTTATTTACCCACCCTGTATTTTGTAAATCTCCAAATCAAGGAATGTTATTTTTTGTGCTGGAAGTTCTGATGTTAAATTAGATTAATTTCCTTAATATTGAGGATTTTAACAAATTCATGCTGAATGTTTTTTTGGCCCTGTCCACAGTGTCAATATGTCATGGATATATCTCAGGTAAAGGTCAAAATACTTAGGCCCATGTTCAATTGAGCAATTATGGATCTGTTTGTCCATTAAAAAGGTATCACTATATACTGCAATAATTATTCATATATATAAATATATATATTATGGGTCAAAGCTTTCATGGAAAAGACATACTGTTCCATGGCCAAATCTGGTAATGTAGGTTTAATTTTAATTTTGCTATTTTTTTGTGTCCCTTATTTATTTCATCGGGGGGGGAGGGGTTGCGCATTTCCCTATTTCGCCCGAAATGTAGCCCATAAACTAATTTGCTATTCAATTTACGTCTTTTAGCTAGCCGCAAACGATTTGCGGGTTAGATGCTGAAAATGCCTGCATTTTTTTAAATTGTAACTCCGACCCATCTAAGCCTTTGATCTTTAAAGTCTACAAATGTTAGCTAAAATCTCAAATCACTATTAATATTATTCTTTATTTGTAACGCACCAACATATTCCGTAGCGCTATACATAAGTTTAGTTACAGGCAATGACAAATTCAAGATTCACACATTGCAAAGAATGGAGGGCACTGTCTTGGAGCTTTGAATCTGGTGTCCATAGTGCTTTCCCTAAAGCACCATGCAGGATTGAAACTCGCAGACTTACAATCTAAAGGTTGAAGTTTGTATGTGATACAGTAGGGAGAGAGTAGTGCTGAGCATGTTAGGGTGGAAGATTATAGGCTTCTTTAAGGAGGTGCGTTTTTATTGAACTTTTGAAGCAGTTAAAGCAGGGGGATAGTCTGGTGAAGCGAGGCAAGGAGTTCCAGAGAATAGGGGCAGTGCGTGAAAGTCCTGGAGGTGGGAGTGAGAGGAGGTGACAAGAGTGGTAGAAAGAATAAGGTTGTTAGCAGAATGATGAGGGCGTGTGCGGGAGATGAGAGCAGAGATGTATGGCGGTGCGCTGTTGTTGAGGGCTTTATAAGTTAGGGTTAAGATTTTAACTTATATTCTAGAGGCTAAAGGAAGCCAGTGGAGTGATTGACAAAGAGGAGCTGCCAACACTGAACAATGTGTTTGGAAGATGAGTCTGGCGGAGGCATTCATTATGGATTGAAGTGGGGAGAAGCGAGTGGTGTGCAGGCCAACAAGGAGCGAGTTGCAATAGTCGAGACGAGAAATGATGAGAGAGTGTATTATAATCTTAGTAGTGTCTTGTGTAAGGTAATGTGGATATGTTTTTTAGTTGGAGAAGCCAAGATTTGGTTAGAGACTGTATGTGAGGGATGAAAGCGAGGGCAGGGTCCAGTAGTGGAGTGTTGAGGCCGAAAGCCGGATTGGAAGGTTTCCAGAAGAGAGTTAGAAGGGATGAAACTGGTAAGGCGGTTATAGACGAGCTGCTCCAGCAGTTTGGAAGCCAGGGGAAGTAGAGAGATAGGGCGATAGTTAGATGCAACGGCAGAATCGGATGAGGGTTTCTTGAGAGCGGGTGTAATTATGGCATGTTTTAGGGATGATGGAAATGTGCCAGTGTTTAGGGAAAGGTTGCAGATGTGTGTGAGAGCTGGGATTAGTGTAGTAGAGAGGAGAGGGATTAGCTGAGATGGAATAGGATCCAAAGCACAGGTAGTGAAGTGAGAGGATGATATTACGATGGAGACTTCATCTTCTGTTACAGGGGTAAAGTAGTTCAAAGTGGCTGTGGGAATTGGGAAAGGGGTAGACTGGGTATTGTTGGTTAGTTATGAGGGAGGAGTGTGTAAGCCACAATGAGAAAAGAGTTCATTGTGGATAGATTTAATTTTATGTGTAAAATGGTTGGCAAAGTCTTCAGCCGTGAGACAGGAAGGGATGAGGGGAGGTGGTGTGCGGAGGAGAGTATTGAAAGTGGCAAACAGACGTTTGGGGTTGGAGGACAGAGTTTATTAGTTATGTGAAGTAGTGCTGTTTGGCCAGGTTGAGGGCTGAGGAGTAGGAACGTAGCATAAACTTATAGTGAAGCAAATCTGCAGAAGTGCGTGATTTCCCCCAGAGCCGTTCAGCAGTGCGGGAGCACTTCTGAATGTAAAGTGTGTGTGTAGTTATCAATGGTTGTGGATGAGATAGAGGGCGTCTGCGTGTGGTTATGGGGGCAAGATTGTCAAGGGTGGAAGAGAGAGTAGAGTTGTAGTGTGAGGTGGCAGTGTCAGGGCAGTTGAGGTTGGTGTTAGTGCTGAGAAGAGGATGGAGCACAGTGGAGAGCTGTGTAGGATCAAGTTCTAGCAGGTTTCTGTGGGTTATTGTAGGCTGAGGTTGAAGAAGAGTGATGAGGTGAGGTTGAAGGTAAGGAGGTGATGGTCAGATAGAGGGAGAGGGTGGACTGGATTGGAGGTAGGGCTAATATTTCTGAAAATAAGGTCAAGAGAGTGTCCAACATGGCGAGTTGAAGAATCTATAAGAGGTGAGTGCAAGTCGTTTGGCGGCTGCTGGGGAGATGGGGGTGTCAATGGCAATGTTGAAGTCCCCAAGTATCAGTGTAGGAATGTTGAAGGAAAGAAAGTGTGGGAGCCAGACGGAAAAGTGATCAAGAAATTGAGAGGGAGTACCTGGGGGGCGATAGATTACAGCAACAATTAGAGAGATAGGAGAGAAAAGGCGGATAGTATGAGCTTCAAAGATGAAAATTGGATGGGACAGGGGGTATGAGGTGATATGTACAGTGAGAGGAGAGTAATAAGTTGTGAGTGAGTTTATTGCAGAGAAAGGTAGAGTGGAAGATTTGTGACAAGTGATGGGTATCAAGTTTTGGGTCTTTTGGGTTTTTGCTGCCCTTGGAGCGAAGCGTGTATGAGAGCAGGTAGAAATGAGAGAGGGACCTGGGTTAAGGGATATGTCTCCAGCAGCCAGGAGAAGCCGTAGTGAGAGCGAGAGAATATGGGAGTGGGACTTACAGTGATGTTTCTGCTCATGAGTGTTAGGGAGGGAATGAGATTGTGATTAAAGAAGGGAGAGTAGCTTGTGGGAGCAGAGAAGAGGAGAGCAAGGAAGGTGAGATGGTTATAGTATTGGGAGCATGAGAGGCAGTAGAAGATGAGGAGGAGAAAAACGTTAGAGAGCATTGTGACACAGTGTGTACATGCAGGGAGTAGATGGGATAAAGGTGAGGAAAAAAATAAAATTAATAAGTTCATTTGAAGCAGGTGATGCTGATTGAGCATGTGCAAGTCATGTGGGTATGTATAAGTTAAGACAACGCAAGTGTGGGTGGGAGTGGGGAAGAGAGGGAGGGCAGAGAAAGCAGTGTAAGCAAAAGCCAGTGGAGAGATTTCAAGATGGTTGCTGGGGGCTGGAACAGAGAAGAAATACTGAGATATGGTTTGGGGCTAGCCCAGTATTTAAGCATTTAAAAGGGCATTTGGTGCAGACAGATAAAAAGGTGTAAAGGGGGTGGGGAGATGGTGGTAGAGTAATACAGTGTGAAAGCTTACAATTTAACAAAGTAGAAATACAGTTACTATGTGAACAAAAATGATATCAGATATGGATATTCATAATTAATGTAACAGGATACACTAGAGTAGAAGGTGAATCATTGAGATGGCTGTAGATACCTTGTGGGAGTATAAGCAAAAGCCAGAGGAGAGATTTCAAGATGGTTGCTGGGGACTTGTGGGAGTGTAAGCAAACGCCAGAGGAGAGATTTCAAGATGGTTGCTGATGGCTTGTGGGAGTGTAAGCAAAAGCCAGAGGAGAGATTTCAAGATGGTTGCTGGGGATTTGTGGGACTTGTGGGGGCTTGTGGGGGCTGAAAAAGAGAAAAAATAGTGCGCAAATGTTAGCTAAAATTGCTACAATTCCACAAGGACGCAATTGCCTTCAAACCTGCAAACGGCAAATGTAGCCAAACCTATTACGAGTTCCAAATAGGACTCGCAAAGGGTTTACAGACTAGTTTGTAACACTGCAAAAGACAATTAAAATACACTAATGAACTTTAAAATGTGGGGAAAGCAACAGAAGGCATTGGAACTCATTGCACAACAATTACTAACAAAATAGGCCTTAAAAAAATATTTTATATTCTCATATGTTGGAATAGTCATGCATATGCCAATATGAAAAGTCTTGGTGGACGATGCTGAAAGCAATTAAAGAGACACTACTTGGCTAAATTGCAACATAAAAATGGGAAACTCCCTGCCATATTATCCCTTTCTCACTCACAGAGCCTCTGATGTGGACCCTAAAAATACAAAAATATTCTTAAATACCGTATTGGCCCAAATATAAGCAGCACTTTTTTTCAGATTTCCAAGGTTGGAAATTACGGATACGGCTTATATTTTTGACCGATTTGCGAGCTTAAGACTGTTGCACAATTAATTCTAAGGTCATTCATCGCTTTTCCTGGATTTTACGGTGCAGTAATGATTTTTAATTTGCATTTATGGTGCTACATTTCAGCCACTTGAGGTTCCTATTTGGAACCCGTAGAATTTTCTTTTACATGTGCCGTGCGGCTTATTCCAATACCGTACATCTCACTGATTAGATCTACATTGGGTAAATAAATAGTGGCCAAGTTACACCACCACATGACATATATCAAGTACCAGGAGAATATACACCACACTAATCTACCGCAACCCATCAGAAAGGACCGCAAACACACATGGAGTCTGTGCAGAGGCACGTGGAGCAGGAGCCAACTCACCTCCATCAGGGACAATCTCCGCTACGCCCATACTGGAAAGTCCCACACAATTGCTGGTGGCCATGTGCCAAGATGTATACCCATTATCACTTGGTCAAATCTTATCAAGTCTTTTGCTATCAATCACATTATCCCCTGTCATATTCTTATCAGCCCTTAAGGGAAATGTTGATACTATACAGTATCACAAATTGGACCTCTCCTGTGTATTAGCCCTATATTATTAAATTATTATTATTATATATATTAATTTATTGCACAGTAACTAGGGCTCATTAGTTTACAGATATAGAAATGTGACACAAATGTGATGTATGTGGATGTCCCAAAACCCCAACCATTGAAAACACACAGTGATAATGATATAACAAAGCTTTATTTCATACACAGAGATGTACAAGACTGTGCATTAATATTATGGATGTGGTGGGGGGATCCCGGAAGGGCAAGAGGATTTTGGGGAAAAAAGTGGATACCTACAGGGGGTAATGTCATAGACTAGAATAATCATGATGCATAGCACCTACCAGGGTCACATGTGGTCACTACACCACTGGAACCAAATGAAAAAAATAATCATCAGAAATCACTACATGTAATCGAAGTAACCATTTATGCACATAGCACTTACTTTTGGTTAGCATCTGCTCAAGTAAACAGATGCATAAACATCTGGACTATCTCATCCGAACCAGTTTCACACATACAGTGTGTTCCTAAAACAAAAATCTGAAAAAAGATGGTCACAAAAAAAAAAAAAGGCGGTGGAGGATAAATAAATAACGCAAAAAAACATGCATGTACAGTACAGTGCTAAATACTGTAACTGTAACAATATACCAACTCATCTGATTTCCATCTGTAAGCATTATTAATCAGTTGCTAGTTCTTAGGATATCTCACTGGCCATGATCATTAATAATGATGTGTTGTCTCACAATAAATGCTTAGCTGTGACCAGCGTCAGTGGTCAAGGTGTACTATCACCTTCTCCATATGATATTGTTAATTAATTATCACATGCATCAGCTATACAGGTGTCAGGCCGATGCACTGCTGGGGGCGGAGGATGTGGTGGCAAGCCCCAAACGTCCCTCCAGTATGAGGGCCCTGGTGACAGACTCAAATGCCCCTGCAGGTGACTCCATTGCCCAGATGATGCCCTCCTCCTTTGAATCACCCGTCTCCACTCCAATCCATTTTGTATGCATCCGCTAGACTCATCTACCATACTAAATGATCAGTGTCTGCAGCACCTCTCTGTCAGGCACTCCAGGTATGGTGCTACTTAGTGAGAATCTACAACACAGTCAACATATGGCCATGTGGAATGCAACTGTTTAATCTCTGTCAATCATTTTCCGCTAGCCTACTTTCTATTGGCTCTGAGGCCTGTGTCGCACTCTGTAATTACGGGATTGGATTGTAACTGCGGACTGCTTCTGTTCCAGCCCACTAACAGCTTGGAATTCACTTCTTATTCAGATACTGGGGAGATACTGGAGTGGGTTGCCAGTTCCTTCTCTAGTGTGACACAGCATGCAGCTCCTGGTATTCCCATGCAAGTACTGACCAGTCCTGACCCTGCTTGGCTACAGGGTGGTGTGACCACTTGGTTCCCTGACTGGAATCGAAACCAGGTTACATTGGTGAAGGCACCGAAATCCTAACCACTGGTCCACAGGAAAACCTAGTTTCTAGGTACTACTGTGCAACTTTTTGAATTTGTATTAATTGTTTTAGTCTGTTTCAGATGTTTTTGGAATTGCAATTGAACTGACCTCATGATCTGCAAAATACAGTTAGGGAATATCTAAAATAGACTATATTTCACAGGAAGAGTGCAAATTTACCACAAAATCTTCTTCTGACTAACTTCAAATCATTACCGCTTGTTCTTGTGTTCTTCTTTTTCCTATTTGGACAAATGTCTGAATGGCTGAAATTTAAATTTAACTAAAAATAAGGATTAGGGTATCCATATTCTAGGAAAATATTTCATTTTTACCATAATTGAGATTTTTGCTAAATTTCCTCAAGGGACCCTGATGCATCATGTAAATACTTAATTGTGGCCTACTGCAGTTAAATACAGAATATTTATTCACTTGACATTTTAATCTGTGAGACTGTATTCTTCTCAGTCTAATATATAATACATGGTAAAAGAAAGATTTAATAGAAATAGATGCCATTTTTCAGTAATCCCATATTCATTCATATACCACATTGATTATGATATATCTCAGACACATTCTGCAGGATGCATATCACCAATGAATGTATGATCGAGTATTCAAGCCTTTTGAAAAGTTATAGATATTAAACAGATGCTTTATTAGTTCAGCAAGTGACAGAGTGATATGGATGTCATGAGTAGGATAGTTGTCTCCATATGTCATGCTAAGTATCCAGGGACCATTTTTCATTACTGCAATTGCTGCTTTTACATCTTAGTTCGAATCAAGCAAAGAAATTGAAAGACGAGCTACGTGCTCTGATCAGAATTCATCAAGTATTAGTTTGTGTGCTTCTGTGGTATTTGGCTCTGACTGTGGACATTTTTTCTTTTGTATTCAGAAAATAAATAAAACAGTTATTGCATATCCAACAAGAACATAAAAGCAGGAGATTGGATTCTAAGTTTGGCCATTCACAAGAGTTTAGGCTATTATTTGAAATTGCAAAAAGGAAATAGAGTATTTAAACATGTCAAGCTTAAATATGTCCACTTTATATGTTGTAGCTAAAAGATCATTAGAGCAGTCAAAGTCTGCTGGAGTTGATCAAAACATTTGATTGAGTTATTATTAGGAAATATCTCCTGTGTACCTTTATACTTAAGTCGAATTGTCAAGTTTAAAATGTTGGGTCTTGTTGGCACATTGTGCTAGCTATTTAGAAAAAAATGACTAGTACAATGTATAACCAGTTTTAATGCTCTTGGAAATGAACCTTATATGTGATCACTGCAGATTACAAATGTGTTTCAACAAAATTATATTTTTCCACTGAAAATTGGAACTGGCAAATCTGTAAAAGTATATCATTAATATATATAACTTTTTAAAATTACTATTAAATCACTATTATGGAATATAAACTACATGTACAGCTAACATGCATAAATATCCCAAAATTATTGTTATAATTTGTGCTACATTGTTAGGCAATTATTTTTTACCTTCACCCTTTAAGAGGAAATTGCATATGCTTTTTTAATACATTGTGCAAGGAATATCTTGAGAAAAAACATTGTGAACCTTCAATATTAATTTGGAGTTTTGACATTACCTTTTTCATTTACATTGACAAAAATGTAATTGTTATAAATATATATTTCCCTTTTCAGTTATAGGTTCATGCCATAAATTTTCATTCACACATCTTTACCTTTGCCAGATGGGAAGATTTATGTTTAAATCAGAGTACTACTAGTTTTAAGCAAAGTCATCTGTATGTAAAGAATGTTCTTTGCCTCAAGCTAAAGGGATTCTTCAAAGAAACCACATTCTTTTCTTCTTACTCCAGAAATTCCCCTCAGTACTTATATATACAGTATCTTATTGTGCTGGCATACTCCAAAGGACACCCATTGGAATGTTCCATCACAGACACTGACTTCCTGCTAGTGAAGAATATTAACTTTGCCTAAAAATAAAATCTACAGTCTTTGAAAACAGTTTATGCATTTTCACTACATTGTATACTGTTCTACCATTATAGATCCTAAAAGAGCATATTTAAAAAAAATCAATTCTGAATAACTACACTTAAAATGTGCACCTTACTTTTAGAATGTAAAGGAAAATATAGCTTCTAACTAATTACATGTATACTACTGTGGAATCTTTGAGAGTTTGGCTTGATTTCCCGTTTTATGGATTGATTGGATCTTCTTGAAGTCCAAGGAACTCTAGCACCTCAAATCAAAGGTGTAAATTGTACGGCGTTCAGCCTTATTTTTGTACTGCATTCACCATCTAAAGAGATCTTGGAGCCCAGGAAAAGAAAATCTGTCACTCCCTCCACTTCTTCCCCAACTATTTGTCAGGAACTGAGTTTCTGTTTGCCATTATTTTCGACTATTTAACATTGAGCAGCAGGATAGCTTTTGCCTTTTCTTCTTTCACTCTCATCAATAGGCCTGTTTGTTCCTCCTTATTTTCAGTCTTTAGTATCATCCCCCTGTATCTTAGGTAGTTCATATTTCTCCCAACAATATTAATTCCGGCTTTGTATTTTTCCAGTCCAGCCTCACACATGATCTATTCCACGTATTGGTTGAATAAATAGGTGACAATATACAACCTTGTCACACTCCTTTCTTGATCTTGAACCATTCTGTTTGGTTCTGACAATAGCTCTTGTTCCACATACAGTTTTCTCAGTGGGAGGATGAGATGGTCTGGTACCCCCATCTCTGTAAGAACGTGCCACATGTTCTTGAGATCCACACAGTCCAAGAATTTTGAATAGTCCAAGAAGCAGAGTTAAATGTTTTTTTTTGTTTCTGGAACTCTCTATTATTTCTTGTGTCTATGCCTCTGTGAACTCTGGCAGTTCTCAGTCTCTATATTGTTGGAGTCGAGCTTGCAGGTTTTTAAGCATTATCTTGCTGGAATGGGAAATAGGCTTTTTTAGGATTGAGATGTAGACTGAATTTTTCCAGTCTACTGGTCATTGATTATTTTTCCAAATTTGTTTAGCGTAATGCAAGCAACTCTTTAACAGCATCATCTTCTAGTATTTTGAACAATTCAGCTGGGATTTCATCAACTCCTACAGCCTTGTTATCAGTAAGGCTTCCTAAAGCCTATCTGACTTTACATTACAAGCTGTTTGGCTCAAGCTCATTGGAAACTATTGAAGTAGTCAGTACCATTAAGGTCCTTCCTATATAGAATTCCTGTATATTCCTGTCACCTCTTCTTTATCTGATCTGTTTCTGTTAAATCCCTACAATTTTTGTCTTTTTTATGCCCACTTTGGAATAAAAGGTTCATTTGAGATCCCCAATTTTCTTGAAGAGGTCTCATGACTTTCCCATTCTGTTATCTTCTATCTCTTTACATCACTCGTGGTAGAATGTCTCCTTGTCTCTTCTTGCTATCCTCTGGAATTCTGCATTTAATTGGAGAAGTGTTTTCCTATCTCCACAATATTTCTGTTTTCTTTTTTCCTGGGTTATTTTCTTATTTTTTTTATTTTGGAGATATTGTTTATCTCTTTGTAAGATAACCATTTCCAAATCCCCTTCACCATAAGAAGATGTTCTATGAGACGTGCATAGTGAGATTCTATGAAAAGCTTTAATTTCCTTTACATATAAAACATAGTATGACATTTAATATTGATGTTCTAATATAGAACATTATGTTTCTTCTGGCATTAGTGGTACTATGAAGTTTAAATAGGGATATGTAACACACACTGCCTAAATTCTGTATTGAACGGTTTTAAGCACTGTGTAATATTCAGTTTTAAACTTTAACATAAACTAATTACCTGGCACATTTTTTATAATATTTCAGACCTTATTTGTGGATGCACAGTAAGTATGAAATAAAATATGTTCATTCAGTTCAATGCTTTCTTTGAGTTCCTCATAAATTATTGATATTATTGTTTTTCGTATTTGGAAGAAAAATACACTGAGAAACATCACAGCTACCAACTTAAGTAAACTTATAAGTAACTATACTTTGATATGAAGAAAGACTTAGGCCCCTATTCAATTTGCTACAGCTACAGAGTGATTCAATTGAACAAGCTCGCAATTTAAGGTTCAAAAAACAAAACCGTAAACCATGCAATCGTAAGTAGCGTTTCAGAGCGTGATCATGATCAATTAAGCAAGGCCGTAACTACTGATTTAGAAACAGCCAATAGTAAATGAGACCGTCATCATTACGTCAGTAAAACATGGAGGTTAACCGTCAATCAATCAGCATTTAGAAGTCCGATATGCAATCGGACTCGCAATCCGACAATGTACAAAACAATAAAAATGAATGGCGATATTGCTCTAGTCCATGAGGATGGCCTGATATGTATTAACTCATTGATACCTGAGATTGATATGACACGGAAATTAAACTAAAAAAAAAAAAATTTGATTTCAGGTTTACAAGCTTGAGACTGTTGTGCTATTAATTCTAAAGTCTTTAATCGCTTTCCCCGTCTTTTAAAGTGCAGTATTGATTTTTTTTATTTGCACAGGTGTTTAACCCCCTTGCGAGTCCTATCTGGTACCCGTAGGATTTTCTTTTACATTTGCCATTCACGGGTGTGAGAACATTTGGGGGCTTGAGGAACTGTAGCAATTGAATAGCAATATGCAATTGTAACATTTATGGGCTTGAAAGATCCAAGGCTTAGCTGGGTCGGGGGTTACGATTTTAATAATTTTGAGCTTCTAACCCGCAAATCATTTGCGCCTAGTGAAAAGATGCCAATTGAATAACAAATTAGTTTACGGGCTTCCTTATGGGCTCCTGTAACTTATAATTGCCCAGTTGAATAGGGACCTACATTTTTAAGAGGGGAATAAATTAATGTTATGCTTTTATATTCAACTGTTACAGTATTCCAAATTGATATAGTATATCAAAGTTATTGTTTTGGTTTTCATTCTATGTTAAAACAAGAACATAGATGCACCATTATGTACTGACCTGGTAATATTATTAGAAATGATTTAGGGAAATGGCCAGTAATGATATTAGATACATGGAATAATATATAGCAAAACAAATCATGTTGCTGGTTTGCTTTGCTTTTTTTGGTCCTAGAAGCAATTAAACCTACAGCGTTACTTTCCAGAATGATTGAGAACTGACCCACTTTATATATATATATATATATATAATATATATATATATATAATATATATATATATATATATATATATATACATAATGGTAGTCAGGGGCTAAGTAATCAAAAAACTGTAACACATATAAATGACGATGTGATAAAATATTAAAAGGTTAGACATCATTAATTTTGTAAGATTTGGCTGCTAAAAGGGGCCAAACTAAAAGAATAATGTGAAGATTAGATGGAACAAAAAAAAAATATGGAGGATTGGTGAATAAAACCTACATAGGAAAGAAGGGGAGGTTTTTTAAACTCTTAGTCCCTCCCACAAATGCAGGCTAAATGTATTTAAGCTTGTAGTCAAGGTTATTTTATCAAAAACCATCAAGCGTACAAATGGTGACTTGATGAAATATAAAGAACTTGACATCATTTATTATCCCCAAATATGAGAAGCTGTCAAGAGGGTGAATAATATTTTGAAACATTTTTGACATAGTAATTGTTGAATTATGCCATTTGACTTGTTAGGAGACACATGACTGTAGAGATTGCAGATTAGTCAGAAAAAACAATTACCGTATATACTCAAGTATAAGCCGAGTTTTTCAGCCCTTTTTTTAAGGCTGAAAATGGCCACCTCGATTTATACTTCCACCCCCGTGTCCTCTCTTTCCCCCGTGTCTCTCCACCCCCATGTCTCTCCCCCCCCGTGTCTCTCCACCCCTGTGGCTCTTTCCCTCCCCCTCCCTTATTATCCTTCTCATCCTCAACCCCTTATCCTCAGCCTCAACCCCCTATCATCATCCTTAACCCCCTCCTCAACCCCCCTCCTCATCCTCAACCCCTCATCCTCATCCTCAACTCCCTATCCTCAACCACCTCCTCATCCTCAACCCCCCTCTTCATCCTCAACCACCCTCCTCACTTTACCCCTCTAATTACCTCCCCCTTTCCCCTCACTTACCATCCATCAGCAGCTTCTCCTCTGTTCCTCCACGCTCCATACGGCTGCATCGGGACCCGGCATAAGCTAATGACGTGACAACACATGGTGTCACGTCATTAGCATTGGCTGGGTCACGCCGCAGCCGTAAAGAGAGCAGAGGAGCGGAGGAGCAGCTGCTGATGGAAGGTAAAGTGAGGGGGAAAGGGAGGACAGGGGGAGATAATTAGAGGGGTAAAGTAAGGAGGGGGGGTTGATGATGAGGAGTAGGGGGGATTAGGCTGTAGGGGGGTTTAGGATGAGGAAGGGGGTTGAGGATGAGGAGGGGGTGTTGAGGATGGGGGGGTTGAGGAGAGAGGGTGAGGAGGGGGGTTGAGGTTGAGGAGAGAGGATGAGGACGGGGGTTGAGGGTGAGGAGAGAGGTTGAGGACAGGGGTTGAGGATGAGGAGAGAGGTTGAGGAGGGGGGTTGAGGATGAGGAGGGGGGTTGAGGGAGAGAGGTTGAGGAGGGGGGTTGAGGTTGAGGGGGGGTTGAGGATGAGGAGGGGGGTTGAGGAGAGGGGTTGAGGAGGGATGAGGAGGGAGAATGAGGAGGGAGGTTGAGGAGGGGGAGGGGGGTTGAGGATGAGGAGGGGGTTGAGGGGAGATGTTGAGGAGGGGGGTTGAGGATGAGGAGGAGGGTTGAGGAGAGAGGTTGAGGAGGGGGGTTGAAAAGAGAGGTTGAGTACGGTGGTTGAGGATGAGGAGGGGGGTTGAGGAGAGAGGTTGAAGATGAGGAGGGGGGTTGAGGAGAGAGGTTGAGGAGGGGGGTTAAAAAGAGAGGTTGAGTACGGTGGTTGAGGATGATGGAGGGGGGGTTGAGGATGAGGAGGGGGGTTGAGGATAAGGAGGGGGGTTGAGGAAAGAGGTTGAAGATGAGGAGAGGGGTTGAGGAGGGGGATGAGAAGGGGGTTATGAGGAGGGAGGATGAGGAAAGAGGTTGAGGATGGGGAGGATGAGGAAGAGGTTGAGGAGGGTTAAGGATGAGAAGGTGGGTTTAGGAGGGGGTTGAGGATGAGGAGGGGGGTTGTGGAGGGGGGTTGAGGAGAGAGGTTTGAGGAGGGAGTTGAGGAGGGAGGAGTGATGAGGGAGGGATGAGGAGAGGGGGTTCAGGAAGGAGAGTAGGTGTTGGGGAGGGAGGATGCGGAGGGGGTTGAGGAGGCGAGGATGTGGAGGGGGGGTTGAGGAGAGAGAATGAGGAGGAGTGGATTAGGAGGGTGTTTTGAGGAGAGATGATGATGAGGGGGGGTGAAGAGAGAGGATGGGAGGTGGGCGGGTGAGGAGGGGGGGTGAGGAGGGTGATAATGGAGGGGGAGGAAAGAGACACAAGGGAGAGGGAAGAAAGAGACACAGGGAAGGGAGAGGGGAAAAGAGACCACAGGGAAGGGCAGAGAGGTGAAGAGAACAGGGGAGGGAGAGGAGGGGAAGAGACACAGGGGAGGGAGAGGGTGAGAGGGAACTGGGGAGAGGGAGGGGGGACACAAGAAAGGGGAACAGAGGGCACACAATGAGCGGGGACACAGAGGGCACAAGGGGGGACACAGGGGGCAGCACATTTCCCACCCTCGGCTTATACTTGAGTCACTACGTTTTCAAAGTATTTTGTGGTAAAATTAATTGCCTCTCGCTTATACTCGGTTCGGCTTATACTCAAGTATACACAGTAATTACTGTTCTATGAAGCACAGAAATAGTAACCACATTTCCAAATCGTTATGGATTTCTCTGGTGATTACTTTAATTATAATAAAAAACAGGTGCTCTTCATTGAAATATAACCAGAATAATGAACAAGAAAGCAGGTTGATGTGTAGTATGTCAAGATTGAAATTGATTATATAACATGGGGAAGGAGTTCTAAATGTATTAATAGTTTGAGATGTGTAGGGGAGGACTACAACAATAATGCTGTGGTGCTGATGTCATAAGGATATCCCCGACTAAAAATTTAAAAAAAATATTTTTTTAAAGGTAAATTGATTACATAATATAATCAAGGGAGCTACCACAGGTGCAACTGGTGCAATGCTCTGGAGGCGTCCAGTGCTGTCAATTTTTTTTCTCACCCAGCCTGTGCCACTCTCTCCGAGTGATTATTGCTGTTACAGTTTGCCAGGGTCACAGTTGCTGGCATGGAGCGGCCAGCAACTGAGCCCTCGTCCACTGCCCCTCGCTATCGCGAGGCCCGCTACGCGAGCCCGCAAGCGTTAGCAACAACTCGCATAGCTCACAACTATATATGTGATACATATATATATATATATATATATATATTATATTCATTTATTTAGTTTTACACACACACACATATAGTGAGGTAGCCGTGAGTGTCCAGTAATCTAGATGAATAATCAGAATATTGCAATTTATAGTGATACCATTTTTATTAGCAAACATATTCATTACAAATGAGGAACTTTCGGGAGATGCATCCAAAATAAAGTTATCACTATATACTGCAATACTCTGATTATTCATCTATCTATCTATCTATCTATCTATCTATCTATCTATCTATCTATCTAATTAGTGGCATCGGAAGGAGGGGGCCCAGGAGTGGGGGAGCCAAAATAAAACATAATATTATATATTAATATAATATTTTTTTGCAAGGAACTTGAAAATGTAAACAGAATAAAGTAAGTTTTAAGTATTCAAGTAAAAATTTCAAGTGAGTAATACTAGTTCACATTTTCCTTTTTCGAAATAACGGGAAAGTCGGTTTTGGGGGGGGGGATAGGGAAGGTCTTTATTTCTGGTATGTTACGCATTGATTCCACTAATATAATAAATATTAACATCATAATTATAAAAATAATTTTACTCTCCAATGTGAACTTGAAAAGGTAAACAAAATAAAGTATGTTTTAAGTATTCAAGTAAAAAATTAAGTGAGTAATACCATTTTACATTTTCCTCCCAAATAATAGGAAGGTAGGTATGGGGGGGTGAAATGAATAAGGAAGGTGTTCATATTGGTATAAGTATTGTTTTCACTAATAAAAGCGGTTAAGTGAAAGGATAATAAAGTGAAAACTCCCAATCCTGTCCGGCCCTCCAGGGTCTCAATAGTTTTTGAAAGTTTTCGTTATTTGATGGCAATGCTATGTGATGAAATCACCCATGTATCCCAGGTTGAGAGGAAGGTGGGAAAGGTATCGGAAATTATATGGGAAAGTTTTTTCATTTATCATGATAAAATGTATTTTGTTGATTATTTCCTGAAAGATAAGATTTTGATCTTTCCAGTACTTGGCTATATGGCTTTTAGTTGCTAACATAATAAACTGAAGTAATTTGTTTTGAGAATTTCGCAGGGTAGGAAGGTGAATTCCTAAAAGGCATGATTCTATAGAAGCTGTAATCTGAGTTTGAAAAAAATATTATGTTAGTTGGGTTATTTTAGTGCAAATAGCTTGGGTTTTAGGGCATGTCCACCATGTGTGTATAAAGGTGCCTAATTCTGGGCAGCCTCTAAAGCAGCTAGCTGATTCTTGGGCTATAATTTAGTGAACCTATAGTTAATCTGCTGCAAACCTTTTCTAGCTTGTCAATATCCCAAATTTTAGCTAAATCTTCCTCCCATTTAAGCATGAATTTAGCCTTGTGTATTTTTTGAGGGGTATTGAAAGTTTAATTTAATAAACCCAGGATTCCTAGGGTCAATGGAGATTTTTTACATACTCTTGTTAACCAGGTCATTTTAGGAGGACCAAAGACCCTCTTTTTATTGATTATATATTCTTAGAGCCTGCAAAAATGGTAGTGTTCTTCTAGTGGTAAATTGTATGTGTCTCTAATTTTTTCGAAAGTGAGGATTTAATTGTCACTAAACCATATATCTAGTCTGTCTAGGCCTTTCAAGGTCCACCATGTAATTGATTCCATTGAGAAATCTCTCCCAAACAATGGGGGGAATAGTTGGTATCTAGATTTAGCCCATCTCCAATTTGTAAGAGAGAGCATGATCATTGGGGTTTGATATTTAAGATATGTTTGTTGGATTTTAGGGAGCCAGGCTATCCTTGTCCCATGATGGAGCGCTCATGTGTTGACTTTCTATAAGCACCCAAATGGGTTGATGAGTTTGTCGAATGTTCTAGTGGAATATTGTAATTTGATCACTCTCGAAGTAATAAAGCTTCAGCTGCAGGGCAGGAGAGAGCCCACCATTATCATTTTGTCTATAAATTATACATTGTTACTAGTTTCTAGAGGGTTTATAGTCCCAGATCAACCTGGGAAAATGTATTTTGAAAGTTTCTAAGTCTTTCATGTACATTTTATAGGTGAGAGAAGTAGAACATTCTAGGGTGAGGGATATTCTTTTTTATAGATGTTGATTATCGACCAGTCCACGAGATTTGGAATTCTGACTATTTTTCAAGGTCTGAAGCTAATTCTTTAGTCTGATATGTTTGGATTGATGTTAATACCAAGATATTTTATATGTGTCTTGGGCCTGGAACATTTGCATTTTTTTGGCAAATAATTTAGTTCAGATCTTGGGTTGTAGGGTCCTATGGCCTCAGATTTGTCTAGATTGATTTCAGACCAGATACCTTTCTAAGATTCTCTTGTACATTCATGAGGGATGGGATGGAAATAGTAGGTTCAGTTAGAGTGCAGAGGTGGTTATCTGCAAAGAGACAGCTTTTGTAATTATAATTACCTATTTTCAAACCAGATATGTCTGGGGTAGTCCTGATAATTTGAGCTAATGGTTCAATTGCCAGAGCAAAGAGCAGAGAATATAAAGGGCATCCCTGCCTTGTAACTCTTTGGATATCTAAGAATTTCTTATTGGGGCCTGGTAACTTTCAATAGGCATTGGTAATAAGTCTGCAAGGAGAATAAAAGAAGTTTCCATTGAATCAAATCTTTTTAAAGAACTGTAAAGAGGTACAACATTTAAGAGAATTAAATGCCTTCTAATGTCTAGTGCTAGAGTACAGAGTTGGATATTGGAGCGTAGAGCTAGGTAAAACACGTTAAGGACCCTTCTAATATTGTCTCCAGCCTGTTTGTGGGGAATAAAGCCCTACCTGGTCCTTTGTGGATAAGACATTAAAAGGAAAAAGCAAAACCATATTGGCTATAACCTTGGCTATTAATTTTATATCTACATTAAGAAGGGGGATCAGGTGGTAATTTTTAACTTCCAAGTGGTCCCTCCTGCTACAGGGGAAAAATACTGAATGTGCCTGATTTAACTCAGGAGGCATGTTTTCCCCTTTGAGGATTAAGTTAACAATGCCATTAGTTGGGGAATAAGTAGTCTGCAAATTTCTCTTACTAAAGGAGAAACAATCAGGGACTGGGGATTTACCTAGTTTCAATGATTTAATATTTTCTCTGATTTCTCATACATTTAAGTTCTCTAATACAGAACACATCTAACAGAGATGACATTCTAGTCTCTCTAGGAAATGAGAAATTGATATCTTTTCACCTAGTATGAGAAGAATAGATATCTTGTAACATTTAAGGAAACTTTCTTGAATCAGCTCTTGATTCATTGAAGGTAAACAGAAGTTGATTTGACCTGCGTGATCTTGGATTGTTGATATTTAGAATTTTATCTGTTTTGCCAGGAGGGAGCCGGGTTTATTCTGCTTGGGAAAAGTATTTATGTTGGGTTTTTCTTATGGCTTTGTCTATCTGATCTGACAGGAGACTATCTAATTCTAACCTAATATTATCAATACATTGACGAATTTAAACTGTTTGAAATAATTGTTTTGTTTCTCGTAGATTAGACAGTTCCGTTAAGAGTTCCTTTTCCTCTCGTTTTCCTTCTGGTTTTTTTGTAAGATGATGCTATTCGGATACATGTGCCTCTAATATAGGCTTTGTGTGCCGACCCATAGCCAACAAATGTTCGTGTCTGGATTAGTGTTTGTCTTAAATTAAAATATGTAATTCTTTAGAGATTTGTTCTTGCAATGTAGGGTTGTTAAGTAGCATGTCATTAATTATTCATTTATATGGAGTATCTAGGGAAAGATTTAAATCCAGGATTAAAGCCACTAGATTGTGATCTGACCAGACCAAGGACAATGGATTATTTCTGAGCCCTTAGACCAGTCTAATAAAGAGGCATCTAAAATGATAGTGTCTATCGTTGAAAAAGATTTATGAGTAGGCGAGTAAAAAGTATATGTCTCTCCCTTACAGTTTAACTCCCTCCAGGAATCAACTAATCCTAATGTATTCATAAGAACCTCTATTTGTTTAATTTTTCCTGGACAATGATTGGTAGATTGTCCTTTGGATCTGTCAAGATCTGGATTTAGAGCAAGATTAAAATCTCCTCCTATGATTAGTTTGCCTGTATCTTGGGATTCTAGAGATTCTAATAGTTGAATTAAAGCCTTGTGATGGGCAGTGGTTGGAGCATAAAGTTAGTTTTGTATTAAGGAGGGTTCCTGTAAGTATTATATAATTTCTTTCTTTATCAATTTTATTATGGGTTATGAATAAATGGGAAGCCTTTATGGATCAGGATTGTTGTTCCTTTCTTCTTAGATTTTTGGGTAGTAGTGTTAAAAGATTGGGTAATCTTTATGCGTAAAAGAAGGGTTTTTTGTTCGTGCAAAGTGAGTCTCCTGGGGAAAAAGTACCGACGGTTTGTGTTTTTTATATGAATAAAGGCTTTCTGTCTTTTGAAATGAGAGTTAAAGCCTTATTATGGGTTATAAATGTGTAATTATTTTTAGACATTAAAGATTAGGGGGAATGGTGTGTTTTGTAAATGTTTCCATACCTGTGTAGTAGTTGGGACTGACATGAAGACCGGAACCTGACATGAACCCGTGGAGATGCCCCCTTGACGGCCAGAGAGGGATGATCATATAGCAGAAATAATGCCTTTAGGGAAATGAAATTAAAAAAAGGGGATTACCAAATTAATAATTATTAAAAATTACAAATAAAACTTTGAAATTGTGGTGCATAAGTGCATTAAAAGTGCTATGTTTTCCCCTGCAGGACATGCATGCTGTGTTTTCTAAGCTGATGTTTTATTTGTTTCTATATTGCTAAAAAGTGCTATTTTGTGTTTTGTTTAAATTGTTGCGTGTTGCTTTAAAAATTACTGACCAGCTTTGCAGTGGAGAGATAGTGCAGCAGTGAAGTTAAAGTTAGATGTTCTGGGTAAGTCCATATTTTTAAACTACAAAGAGATAAGCACAGGTTTTATAGATAGGTTATTGTTACCTGCATTTGAAGGTTGTATTTAATGTATAAGTTACTTAATTATGGCAAGGATGGCATTAGGATTAGTTTTTTAAAGTTTGTGTTCTGCTGTGTATGTATCTCTGCTCTGTCTTCTAAATCCAGCTGGCAAAAAAACATTTGTTGTGAAAATTCTGCGGATATTCAATTTTTAGAGCTAGATTTGATTATGTTACTTTTTGCTTTTATGAGTGCATGTTTATTATTGTGTTATTTTGTGTTGTTTTGACTTAATGTGTCTTGTGTTTGCTTTATGGGTTTTATGAAGTTGTGATTAATAGACAATTGATAATAGTGACATATTTGTGTTTAACGTTAGTATGCCGGTTTGAGCAGCTGCTCAGACC
This sequence comes from Discoglossus pictus, assembly GCA_027410445.1. NCBI lineage: Eukaryota > Metazoa > Chordata > Amphibia > Anura > Alytidae > Discoglossus > Discoglossus pictus. The sequence continues at coordinate 207,645,030 of CM050167.1, read as the reverse complement.
ACCTTAAATGATATCTGTAGCAAGTTTATACTGATAAGATACAGTCTGTTTAATTTAATATTCTTGTGGAACTAACTGTAATTTGTTTTGTTGTTTAGTCATGATTCAGAAATAATTTAGAAAAGAAGGTTTTATGATTTAATTATATTTTTTCTGTAAGCATAGGGTCTTTGCACAAGTGCTGTTGTGCCCCTCCCTTCCCCAGAAGGTTTTCAACCCCCCTTGTATCCTTAAAGGTAAGAGGTTACTTATGTAGATCAGGTCCCTCGTGCACAGAGTAATTGTCTACCCTGCCCATGTAATAAGAAGTATTCCTTATTTACTGCTAGTTGAGAGGGTGCCCTATCCAGTTGTGGTCCTGGGTGTTTTGCACCAGCAGTAGTTCCACCACTGCTGCAAGGATAATACAGATTTTTATGAAAATATTGATAAGATAACTGATTTAATGAGTAAGATAAACAGTTGTATCAGTAAAATTGTACCTGATTATAGAAAACATTGTGTATTTATCCCCATAAAGTTTCATATGTAATTTGGGAAATTGATTTCTTGTTATATAATTTTTGCAGGTTTGGTGACCATACAATATTTAGTTTTGTTTTGATTCCTTTTAGTTCAATTATGTTTAGGATTAGTTGCAGGCATATATATGTATATGATTTGCTAAATCTGGTTGTTTTTGTCTTTGATTTTTACAAGGGTGATCTGAGGAGATCTTTGTGCATATAATGTATGCAGTGAGCTCACTATTATCAAGTTACATGTTCTGTGTTGTCTGTCTTGTCTGGATCCTATGTTCATGTTGTTTATAAGCATATTTTTATGCTGGTATGAAATTTATATGTAGAGATTATGTTTTTCAGAGGAGAAAAAGAGTGGTCTTGTTTGGAGCATTGTGTAGTGCATCATGTTTGTAAATGTGTGTCCCTGTGTGTGGATGTTTTATTTCTGTATACCTGAGAATGGGAGTTGAGTGAGTGAACATGAAGTGGTCCAGTGGCATGGGAGCACTGTTGTCTCATGGGAAAGAGTGTTCCTTGTGGATGATGCTATTTTTGTGTAATTTGTCTTTTTCTCCCTGTTTATTTTGCTTGACTTTGCTATTTTGACTGTTCAAGGGGGAGCTATCTATGTGTGGGGGTGTCATATATGTTCTGGTTGTCATGTGGTTTGTGATGCTCTGAGGGGAAATTTGGTATTTCTCCTGGAATAATATATTGAATATTGGTGTTCATATAAGAAACCAATGTCCAGATTGTATTGTTATATTTCTGTGTAAGGATTGTCCATTTTGTCTGACGGACAGTGTGGTAAATTTGTTTATGGAGAATATAGTCTGAAATCTGATCAATTGCGGATTAATATTTGTGTTTATATGCTATCAGCCAGTTTGGATAATTATTAATAAAGGTTTATTTAGATTTGATTCCTACTAATGTTATTTAATTGTTAAGGTTGATATTTGAGAAAAAATGTATTACAAGTAAATATAATAATTGTTAAAGAACTGTGTAAAAGAAAAGAAAAAAAAGATAGAAAATTTGCAGATTATATATGATTTAGTATAAATGTCCATAATTTTATACTGGATACTAGAAAAAGTTTCTCATTTTAATAAGTATTCAGGTTTTGTGTTCCTCCCATAGTCGTACATTGAGATTTATTCCCAGGTCAGGCAATAGCAGTTTCATTTTTGTTTAAAGTGACCAGAGCAACTTGTGATATTACTTTTTTAAGTAAGTATTATTTTTCTAAAGTACAATTAGGGATGATTTTTAAATGGTTTATGAAATTGTTTGTAATATGTTATCTCAACTTAACACTCAATTGATCTGTAATGCATTATGATGTGATAACGCTATGATAAATAAGATGTACTGTATATTCTTATAGACATTGCAAGGTAGAATTCATAATTTTGGTACTAATTTCATAAAATGATCAGGTGTTATATTAACAGGAAAATAAGGAAGGATTGTGTGGTAACCAGCCTTTGTCTAATTATCTAATTATCATCAGGTCAAATTGGTTTATGATCCCATGAGGAATTATAGATGAAGTACACTACTTTTAGGATAATATTTAGGAGCACAGGTACCTGTTCCAAATACATAATAATTATTAAGGTTTTAAGATAACAATTAACAAGGTGAATTATATTATGGGTTATGATAAGCATAGAGGATAGTCAAAAATGTAAACTGACTAAGAATGTTTTTATTTTTAATTTTTCTTGGTTTTTGTTTTTGATTTTTACTGCACTGTTTTTTGTGATTTTTTATGCTCAATGAAGCTACCCTCATCTTAACATTTCAATAAATGTGCTATGTGCACAATAGCTATCTCCCGGTTACTGCAGAGTTGGATATTGGAGTGTATCCATATCACTGAAAAATCAGTGTATGATATCCTACCTGGTTAAAGAACCTTATCATAGCAAAAATTTTTTTTGTGTGTTATGTACTATGTTTTGTTTTTCCATGTTGGGTAAATACTGTGAACTTGTAACATCTATTCCTCCAGGCCCATCCCCAGCTCAGATGATGGCCATGATGCAAATGAGTAGAGAATTGTGAAAACTTCTTCAAGATATTTCTAGGCCTCTAAGAAGGAAACATGATAAGTGGTGGATTACATTATGAGTTGAGAAAAAAAAAAGATTTTAGATCTTTAATATTATAAATATATTGACAGTGATAGAATTAGTAATTTCTTTTTAAGTATACAACCTGTTACAGGATAAATCAAATAATGTCTTATGATTATTTTACAGTTAGGGAAAATTTTAGGGTAATTGTATATGATGAGAGGATGTACAATTGAAAGATGTGTGGAAGTTTCTTGTATGATAGATCTTGAATGTTTGGATTTTTGTTTTTAGTTTTGTTACACTTGCCTACCCAAGAAGAAGATGACAGCGAGTGTGTGCCTGTAAAGAAGAAGAAAAGACATATACGATGAGAGAAAGTCTCTAGCAAGTACCTATCCTATCTACGTTGGCATTTTGTAGGAATAGCATTCACGAGGATGAGTCCTGTTTTTTTACCCCAATAGATGAAAGCGATAGTAATAATTATTTTGTTATAGACTTTGGTGCTTAAAATCAGGATGTTGGTTATACAGGAGAGAATTCCAGAGAACAAAGAAGGCCTGTAATCAGTTGCCTGACAGGAAGGAGAAGTCCAAGACTCAAAACAGTGGCTTCATCTTCTGAGCTAGCTGGAAAAGATACTTCACCGCAGAGATACAGCGGTCATTATGTCAGGAAGGTATGGCCTGGACAAGCAAAAGGGGGGGGGGGGTCACTAGGGTCCAACGCCAAGGGAGAGCAGCATGTATTCTTGGTCAGGAAGTGAGAGGTCAAGTCAGCTGTATCAGAGATTTTCGGACACTGTGCTCAGACTTAAACTCTTTCAACAATTTGATGGAAAAATTAAATAAGTTGTTAGATGAATTCAGTAAATATAGAGAGGAGTGGAATAACTTTGCCGATGCATGGGTTCCCCCTTGTCATAGACAAACATAATGAACACCCACCAGATGGTACGGAGTTTCCCCCTTTGGAAGACCAGGTAAGTGTTGTGTCATCTAACAATGAGGACTCGGCGGGACATAAGAAGGGAGGAAAATCCCCAAAAATCTGAGATATTAGTGGTGGCTGACATTGCCAGGTCAAAACCTGCCCGATGTCAATTAGGCCCCATTGGAATGCATGTCCCATTAGAGGTAAAGAAAAAAAATTGGAATACAGAGTTTATCGAAATATTCTTGTTACTTCCTTTAGACAGCTATTTCAAAGTGAAAGAAAAAAAAGGAGACAAAAAAAGGAAGAGGAGAGAGAGAAACGTAGGTTATAGAAGGATTCAAAAAACTTTTTCCAGTTGGCTACAGCCATTTGTTATTATGGCCAATATTGTCAGCGATCAAATCCCTGAGAATTGTTCTGCCCTATTTTGTTACTTAGAAGAGATAGACAGCATTCACAGGACGTACGGCAGGATAGCATGGTGGTTGTACGATGAGCATTTCCGCCAGAGACTAGCTGTCTCTCCGGAAATGCGGTGGGATGACATGGATATGGGGAATTGAATGTAAATCGGCACTCCCCTATAAACTGGTGCATCCTTTAGTGCCTCCTAGTCGCCCAATTGCAACTTGCCAGCCCAGTATGCCTAGATATGTTTGGTATGCTTGGTATGCTTATTGGTTTATCAAGTGGTATCAAGTGCTATCCATATTGACAACGCACCGGTCAAGATAGCCCACTGTCGTACAAAGTTAAGGAGAGTGGGTTTTGACAGGGCTTGGGAATTGGATTATAGCTAAGGGGGTTTCCCCTAGTAAGGCTAATAATGGGAGGGTTAATAATTTGTTTGTGGAGTCTAATATTTAGGCGGGACAGCATATAAAAGCTTGTGTTTTCATTCCTCCTGCTGGTTGGGCACTGGTCTAATCCAATTGCCCTCCCTTCCCAGTTTTTCATTCAGATTATTTGTGGTGTATTATGAGGTATGTGTCATGAAAAATATACTGGCTTTCATCACAGCTGAGGATATGGTGGGGTTGCTTGCCCACATATGGCGATGAACGGAAAGTTACAGCATGGTGGTGTAATCACTCATGAGGTACGGGGTTCCCTTGAGTTTATGTTTTTGGGGTGGGCAATGCACCTCTCGTTTTTTCAAATTTGGTATTAAAATAATATTCAATAAAGTGGCTGTGGCCGATTACCACCAAAACCCTTATGTGTTGGGTCTTTATTGCTTGGTATGTTTATTGATTTAACAAAGGGTATCTGTATTGACAATGCACCGGTCAAGAATAAACCTGTTTAATGGCTGTGATAAAAAAACTAAAACTCTTGGATGTATAACAAGAATTAATAATCAAAGCAAAAATTATAGTTCTATAGCAAAATAACTACTAAAATGTCACCTCGGAAACAAAATCATTATTCCTGTTCTGTCTGTATGTGGGAAGCAGCGAGAAAGCTTTGTTTAGAATAGAATATAGGTAAACATAAAATTATTTAATCTGGAAAAAACAAGGGGTGGGAGAGAAAGCGCAAGAATCTCCTGGTGCAGATTACTCCTTTGATTTCAAGTCTAGGTGAAATTCAGCTCAATCTGTTGATCTCTCACCTGGCGGGACCTCCGTGATATGAGGTATTAACAAAATGTGTGTTAATTCAAACGTGGATCCTGCAGTCGCTGTCCTGTTTCTCATGGTTCCCTATGAAACCTTCTGCTCCGTTGTAATGTGAGCCAGATAACTCAGTATCTACTCGAGTTCCGAATACTTATGCGAGGGCAAGGGGTATCTAGGAAATGCCGTAAGGCGAACCGGTGCAAAAAGCGAAAAAGGAGGACTACGTATACTTTAAAAAAAGGGGTTTATTTTGTAAAATATAAAATATAAAAATAAAAATAAATATCAAACGTGTTTTGCTGTTTCTTATTACAGCTTCATCAGTGATTTGTGTCTGTGTAAAAAATACATATAAAACACATCTATATACACTTCCGATCATTATAATAGATGACAGTATAATAGGTGACAGTGTAAATCGAGACACAAGTGTGGTTTACCCTGAACCTTATAGTACAGCGTATTACACGTGGGTTGATAATACATTAAAATGTTTTTGGTCATTTTTTTGGTTTTGCTCAAAATTAAATATCAGCAATTGTGGAGATAGTGATAGTGATATACCAGTAAAACCATATACGAGTATATACATATTAAAACGGGGGTAAAGATATACCCCCACATTAGACATAAACATAAATAGTGTATACACTATGCAAATATGTAATAGTGTAATTGGTGAGATTATTAACATATATGAAAACTAAATAGAAATAAAAATATGTACAATGATTTATGAAAATGAGTGAAACATAGAATGATGGCAGTGTACCATCTGAAATGAGAGCTTGCAGAGTCAAGACTGGTATATTGGCTTACGGAGAATGAAGACTTGTAGAAGCGTGGACTGATCAGTTACAAAGACCTCCCTGAATAAAATGAACAACATGCATAGGAAAAGAAGAGAGGGTCTTTAAACCAATGGCTCCTCCCACAAATACAAATATATGTATAATTCAATAACTAAAGCTTGATTAAATAAGTTTGAGTTATGCTGTAATACAATTTGATGATGTAATTTGCTGTATCTGTCATTAAATATATTTATATTTTTTTTTATGCATGGTCTTTTGAATAACAAAACTAGATAATGGTCAATATTTTAGAAACATAAACAAAAACAATAAAATATTGTCTTTAAATTATTTTATCTTTATATGCAACTTGCAACTTGCCTGTCAAAAATGACGGCAATAAAATTTGCAGCCTCGCAATGCTGTTTGCCACATATTGCAACACCCGGCCCTGGACTTAACGGTACTGTACTTCGATGCTCATTGCATGCCACGGCATGTGCGAGGCTGTAACTTTGGCACTTATTGCAAGCCTCTCCCCCCTGCACTTTATGTTCCTCTCGATGTGCGCCACTTTGCCGCTCACTGCATGCGCAAGCCCATAACTTTGCCACTCATCGCGGGCCTCGCAATGAGCACCTTTGACGTTCATCGCGGGTCACCCCTGTGACTCCTTCCCCCCCTCACCCCTCCCCTCTGTCTGTTTTCCCTCTCTCCCTCCCTGTGTCTCTTTCCCCCTCTCTCCCTCCCTTTGTCTCTTTCCCCCCTCCCCTTTGTCTCTTTCCCCCACTCCCTCCCAAGCATCTCTTTCTCCCCTCTCCCTCCTCTGTGTCTCTTTCTCCCCACTCCCTCTCCTTTGTCTCTTTCCCCTCTCTCCCTCCCTGTGTCTCTTTCCCCCTCTCTCCCTCCCTTTGTCTCTTTCCCCCCTCCCCTTTGTCTCTTTCCCCCACTCCCTCCCAAGCATCTCTTTCCCCCCTCTCCCTCCTCTGTGTCTCTTTCTCCCCACTCCCTCTCCTTTGTCTCTTCCCCCTCTCCCTCCCATGTGTCTCTTCCATCCCTCTCCCCCCCTCCTGTGCCTCCTTCCCCCATCTCCCTCCCCTATGTCTCTTTCACCCTCTCCCTCCCATGTGTCTCTTTCCTCCCTCTTCCTCCACCCATCTCCCTCCCTGTGTCTCCTTCCCCCTATCTGCCTCTCCTGTATCTACTTTCCCCCTCCCTCACCTGTGTCTCTTCCCCCCCTGTCCCACCCCTGTGTCTCTCCCCCTCTCCCTCCCCTGTGTCCCTTCCCCCCTGTGTTACTCCCCCCTCTCCCTCTTCTGTGTCTCCTTTCTCCTCCCCTCTCCCTCCTCTGTGCCTTCTTTCTTCCCCCTCTCCCTCCCCTGTGTCTCCTTTCTCCCCCTTCTCTCTCCTCTTTGTCTCCTTCCTCCCATCTCCCTCCCCTGTGTCTCCTTTCCACCTACCCTATGTCTTTCCTTCCTCTGCCTCCCCTTTATCTCTCCACCTTCCTCTCCTGTGTCTCTTGCCCCTCTCCCTCCCCTGTGTCTCTTTCCCTCCTGTGTTTCTCCTCCCCTCTCCCTCCACTGTGTCTCCTTTACCCCCTCTCGCTCCCCTGTGTCTCATCCTTCCCCTCTGCCTCCCCTGTGTCTCCTCCCCCTCCCTCCCTCTCCCTCCCCTATGTCTTCTTTCTTCCCCCTCTCCCCCCCCCCCTGTGTCTCCTTTCTCCCCCCCCTCCCTCTCCCTCCCCTGTGTCTCCTTTCTCCATCTTTTTCCTGCTCCTGCGGCACAATGCACATGTGCGGCTGAGGTGGCACATTGCGCATACGCGCCCCAGCGCCCCATCTCGCAGCACAAGGCACATGCGCAGCTTACTCCGTGCATTGTGCATGTGAGCCCCTTGCCCCATCTCACAGCACAATGCGCATGCGCAGCTCGCAACTTGCGAGTTAGATAGTTATGGTAATTGCGAAATGTCGCAACTTTTAACATAGCATGACGACAACTCGCAATTACCACAACTATTATAGTTGATCATTATTTAATTCAGGCTTCCAATTTATTTAATGAGCCTGTATCTTCCAGCTTCTGTCTCAAAAGGGTGTGTCCTAATAAGCATTCAGTTAGACCTAATAAAGCCACTGGCAGCTGTACATACCACATCCTAACTGTGCAGATTCCTGATTATTCAAAGTCTCCTCCCACTTTTCAGGGTTATTGTTTCAATAATTCAATAGTAACTATTATTATAGTTTTGTTTACTATTTAATCTTTTAGATGCTAATATTGGCACTGTTTAAATTCAACTCTTAATAGTGCTGCTTAAAATTGGTTTGAGAGATGAAAGTCAGTTGGGTCGGATGGACATTAAAGGTAATTAAATTAGTATTTTGGAAAATGTTGCTTTTGGAAATGTTCAGCCAATTAATGTGGCTTATTTTTGTGGCTGATTGAATGTGGGAGGGGACAAAAGGAAAGATAACAACACAAGTACGCTATGGAGTAAAATTAAGATTTTACACAAGTGCAGACCTTGCAAAGCTTATTGAATCTAGTGGAATGTATTGCTCACTAGTGTAGTAAAAACTTTTCAACAATATAATGTTATAATATATAGGCCAATTCCTTAAGTAAGAACTAATCTATCAATTTGAAATAGAATATCTCTATAAAGATAAGGATTGAAAATGTCTTATCAGTGAAACATATTATTTGTGTAAAAGTATGCATACCTCTCTAGCAAAGCTGTAATGGATCATGCAAAAACTGGGAAGCCAAACTATCATGAAGATGTATGCAAAATGGATAAAATAATCCACCTAAATTGAATAATGTTGATATAAAAACGTGGTGTCCTAAAATTGGTCTTAGTTTGGTTTGTTTTTAAATATCTTTTTTTTTTTTTTAACTGTATTTTTCATATTACATACCACCAATATGGTAACATTTGTCATTTTTATTAGTCTTTAATGAAGTTCCAATTTTTTTATTGGACAACTAAAGTATAATATAGTATGATGTTTTGAAAAACTTGATAATGAGTAAGAATGTCTACACAGTTTAAAATAATTACACTTTTAAACAATTGTATTCAGTTTATACTTAATTATAATTAAAAATTCCTCCTTTATTAACCATTCATCACATATATAGTTGTGAGCGTACGAGTTGTTGCTAACGCTGCGGGCTCGCGTAGCAAGCCCGCGTCCCTCGCGAAGCGAGGGCCGTGGCTCGCGTAGCGAGCCCGCGTCCCTCGCGAAGCGGAGGGCACTGTGCCAGGTTCTCAGTTGCTGGCATGAAGCGCCGCAGGCGCTCAGTTGCTGGCATGGAGCGCCGCAGGCGCTCCATGCCAGCACCTGAGGACCTCGCAAAGCAACTGCGACCCTTGCAAAATTCACAACACAAATTCCCAACCCAAAGAACTGAGAATCTCGCAAAGTTCACGTCGCAACACATTACGACACTCGCAAACAACATACGACGCAACACTCGGACGCAACTAGCGAACATTACAAAATTAAAAACACAATACATACACACAGCACATACATAAAAACCAAGAGGAACCATCCAGCACCTCAAAAAAACAAGTTACACCTACATTTAATCAAAATAAAACACTTTAGACACTAATACCATCGCTAAGCGAGAGAAAAAATGGCCGACAAACAAAACGAAAACGAGGCTTCAGACGTAACTACACTACACTTACTCGCAATAATGAAACACATACTATGCGGAACGTATCACAATCATATCAAACACCATTTTGAACAGTAATACGCAGAAAATGGCGGATGGAACGCAAACTGTAAGCTGGAACGCAAATAGCGCATGCGTATTGCGTTCTAACGGTCTCACTTTCCAGAACTTTCTACAAGTTTATAAATACTGCCTATTTGACACAAAAAAATACATTTCTCCTCAGGTGATGAACGGAGTGACTTCTGAGATAACTGCTGCTTTTACTTGAGAAGACAATTCTTTACTAATTTACTACTTTACATTGTGCAAATTACAACTGAGAGGTAAGCTATAATATATTACATTTTATTATCAGGACAGGTCAAACAAATAAAAAAATAAACTAGGATTTATGTAGTGCCATATATGGCACATATATGTGTATAGGCTCACTAAAAAAATACGGTTCATTTAACAAAACAACAAAAAACCATAATTCTATATTAAACAGAGGTTTATGTATAGTGACATGTGACACGCACATATATGTCTATAATGTATAGTGACATCTGACACGCACATATATGTCTATAATATATAGTGACATGTGACACGGACATATATGTGTATAATGTATAGTGACATGTGACACGCACATTTATGTGTATTGCCCCTTCATAGTGACATGTGACACGGACATATATGTGTATAATGTATAGTGACATGTGACACGCACATTTATGTGTATTGCCACTGCAACAAAATTAGCTTAAAACAAAATCAGTAAACAACTACATTTAAATGACATTATATGTCATGTATACTGATATGTCACACGCACATATATGTGTATCATCTATAGTTACATCTCACACACAGACATTTATGTGTGTTGGAAAAAAAAAATATAAGGTTAATTTAACCATTTAAATATGAGTCATGTATACTGATATGTCACACGTACACAAAATAATTACATTAAACTATGGAATGTGCTTCATGTATGTGACATATGTGTGTAGCCCCCAACAAAAAATAAGGTCAATTGAAAATAATTACAGAAGTATATTTAAATGACATTAATTTACTGCAATTCAATACATCATATAAAGCTGAATCTTTCTATTTCTTTTAATATTCAAACAGACTCTGCATCAACAGCGTCACTCAACAATTTGCACCGTGCACTGTGAAGCACAATCCCTTTTAAAGAACACCAACAAAGAAGAAGAGGTAAGATACAACAAGACATTACATGCTCAAAAGGCAATGCTTTGCTAGATAAAAAATTATAAATATACAAATAACTATTTAAATTTCTTTTTCAAACAGACACTAAAAGAAGACCGGCGGATTAAGATTGGCAGGAGGGGACCCTCTGACATTCGACACTTCAATCAAGGTAAAGTATTTAAGTATAAAAAAGAAAGAACCATGAGCCTTATTCAATTGCGACTTGCTCAATTGAATAGGGCTCTATATAAGCACATAACATATTTTTTATACAGAACTTTTTAGTTACTAAAAACTTTGCTCAATAAATATGTTATGTGGTTATATAGAGCCCTCTTCAATTGGCAAAATTGCAATTCAATGAGGACATATATATGTTTAATGGCCAAGGGCCTCACTTAAATGTGATTTGCCCATTTCAATAGGGCTCTATATAAGCACAGAGCATATTTTTTAAAGGAACTTTTTATTTATTGAACACGTTGCTTTTGGATACAAGTTCACTAAATACAAAATTCGGTAAACAAATATGCTCTGTGGTGATATTGAGCTCTATTCCATTAGTCAAAACACAATTGAATGAGGAGCTGACAATATAACAAATGCAGTAACCAAAGGCCCTCATTCAATTGCTATTTTGGACAATTTAATATGGCTATAAATAAGCACTTTTAGGCCCTTATTCAATTGCCATTTTGCTAATTCTATAGGGATCCAAATAATCACATAACATATATTTTTTAAATAACTTTTTGGTAGTGAAAACCTTGCTTTTAGATAGATGCTTAGGCCCTCATTCAATTGCAATTTTGCCAATTGAATAGGGGTCTAAATAAGCACATCACATATATGTTTTAAAGAACTTTTTAGTTATTAAGCATCTATCCAAAAGCAAGGTTTTCACTAACTAAAAACTTCTTTAAAAAATATATATTATGGGCCTCATTCAATTGCGATTTGGCCAATTGAATAGGGCTCTAAATAAGCACATAACATATATTTTTTAAATAAGTTTTTAGTTAGTGAAAACCTTGCTTTTGGATAGATGTTTACTAACTAAAAACTTCTTTAAAAAATATATGTTATGTGCTTATTTAGAGCCCTATTCAATTGGCCAAACTGCAATTGAATGAGGGCCTATGTGCTTATTTAGAGCCCTATTCAATTGGCAAAATCGCAATTGAATGAGGGCCTTAATAAGTAAAAACTTCTTTAACAAATATATGTCATGTGCTTATTTAGAACTCTATTCAATTTTCAACATTGCAATTCAATGACAGCCTTAGAGTACTATTACATTGTAAAAAATGCAATTGAATGAGGGGCAAACTATACAACATATGCAACATATGGTACACACAAAGGCCCTCATTCAATTGCAATTTGCACAATTGAATAGGGCTCTAAATAAGAACATAACATTTTTTTAAAATAAGTTTTTAGTTACTAAAAATCTATCCAAAAGAAAGTTTTTCACTGACTAAAAACGTCTTTAAAAAAATATGCTATGTGCTTATTTAGGGCACGATTCAATTAGCCAAATCGCAATTGAATGAGACCCAAACTGCTACACACAAAACAGAATTGGAACAAACTCACACAAACACATAGCAAAATAAATTAACTTTCTTATTCAATGTTTAACAACCTATAAGCCTTACAAAGAAGCAAAAATAAGAATAACAAAAGTGTTGCGCACCTAATAGCATTGTACAAAAAATCACACAAACACTACGGAAACTACATTAACATTCTTCTTTAATGTTTAACAACCTATAACCAGTACAATCAAGAATAAATAACTTTTGCACAAGTGGTGCGCACAAAACAGGATTGTCAAAAACTAACACAAACACATAGCAAACTACATTAATTATATTATTTCATGTTTCACTAACTATAACCATCCCAATAAAGGTTAAATAAGTATACCACAAGTGGTGCGCACAAAACAGGATTGTACAAAAACTAACATAAACACATAGCAAAATAAATTCATATTCTTATTTAATATATCACAACCCACAAGCCTTACTAAGAACCTTAAATAAGAATAACAAAAGTCGTGGGATTGTACAGAAAGTAAAAAAAAAAAAATAGAAAAAAATAACCATAACTGATACAATACAGCCAAATTCATACATTTTTTTACTTATTTAAAAGACATTTCACTCAAACAACATTTTCTATTTTATATTACAACAGATACTGCGTGAAGACAATCGGACGAGGACTTTCTCCACAGGACCGGACCATCGGACGAGGACTTTCAACACAGGACCAGACCAGCAGACGAGGAATTTCAAGACAGGACCAGACCATCGGACGAGGACTTTCACCAAAGGACCACAACATCGGACGAGGGCTACCGTCACAGGACCACAACATCGGACGAGGGCTATCGCCACAGGACCACACCATCGGACGAGGACTTCCAACAGAGGACCACACCATTGGACAAAGATTTTGAACCGCGGACCAACAAACATTCGGATTTAAATCACACTTTAACCAAGGTACAGTATAATAAGTACTAAAGTATAAAACTAAAGAAACTGCTTTCAGTTGCATCCGTGTCAACAGAAAAATAAAAAAATGAATTTACTATCTCCCTTATTCTATTTAAATTGCTACTATGCAATACATAGCTCAATAACCACATCAATTTTTTTTTTTAGCAAAGAAGTTTTGCAGTGGTAAATATCTATCCACAAACAACGTTTTTAATAAATAAAACCATTATTTAAAAAAAATATGTTACATGCTTATTTACAGCAGTATTCCATTGGCCAAATTCTTAGCCAGTGAGGACAGGAATTATAAATTTAACTAAATATAAATGATACATTAATGATTTGCCTTTTATTTCACCAATTGTGCACAAGAATCTTTAACAGGAATTACAAATTAAAATATACACAATTACATTTATTTTTTTTCCTTTACAGATTAATATGGCTGATAACGAGACCAAAGAAGAGAAGAAAAGATGTCAAACTAGAGAAAGACAAGAGAGATGGGCCGCCCAGCAGACACCGGAGGAGAAAGGAATTCAACGAGAAAAAGAACGCAAAAGACTTGCAAATAAAAGAATATCAGCTGCAAAAATGAAAGATACAACCAAAAAAAATAAAAAGATAATAAAGCATTTACAAACTGTTCCTAAAACATCAGATGACATTTTACAAGATACCAGTCAAGACAGACCAAAAAAAGCAACTACAAAAACAAAGCATTTACAAACTCTTACTAAAAACTTACAGGACATTTCAACAAAACAAGGACAACATATACCAAGAAAATCCACGAAAAAAACTAAACATTTAGAACCTGTTGTTGAAACATTTCATGACTTTTCATCTGATGAATATGAAAGTCAACATCCGATATGCTTTGCAAATTGTCCTTTACTCAAGTCTTTAGCAGTAGAGGTTCATAGTTGTGGAGACATGAGTACTCAATGTCAATTTTGTGAGGCTTATTATTTTAAACAGGAGAGACCCAGAGATGGACAATTTATTAGTTGTTGTCAAAAAGGAAAGTTCAAACTTCCAGAAAGGAAACAATTTCCAACCTATTTACAAAATATTATGACTGAACCTACTTTTCCAAATTACAAACATGTTAAGACAAACATAAGATCCTACAATAGTGCCATATCTTTTGCATCTATGGGGTCAACATTGGCTGCTAATGTACCAGGACATGGTCCTTACTGTTTTAAAGTCCAAGGACAAATTTATCATCGGACTTCACATTTACATCCAGAGGAAGGAGAGCAAAGAAAATTCGCTCAACTATATGTCCTAGATACAATGGAAGCTGTTGACCAACGTATGCAGATGGAAGAAAATAAAAAATGCTTACCCAGTGTTTTCATAGAGCTAAATAACATTATGGACAACAATCCCTACAGTAAAAGCTTACAAAAAATTGGCAGAAGTAGAAAATGAACAACTACTTCATGCACAAAGACATCAATTACCCATGCCAAAGGTTAATATGGTGCTTAAAAGAGACAGACATACTGATAAACGTCATTATAACTTGCCAACATCAAATGAGGTTGCAATGGTCTTTCAGAATGATGAAGGAGAACCACCATTTCAAAGAGACATTAGAGTATATCCCAGAAATGAGGAGCAACCATTTATTAATATTAATATCTTAAGTCCAAATTTAGATCCAATGACATATCCCATCTTTTTCCCACATGGAGAAGCAGGTTGGCAACCAAAATTAACCCTTCCCAGTTACCCAAATGCTAAAGCCAGAATCCGAAATAATGTTTCTATGCTTGAATTTAAAGTTGCTCAAATTGCCATTAGAGATGAATTTAATCCAATTTTATGTGGTGGGAAACTAACACAACAATGGATTATTGATTCATAGTTGCAAGTTGAGGCAAATAATTTAAACTTTATAAAATATCAACAAGATAAACTACGTGTAGAACAATATTGTGGACTCATGGACTATGTTGCTGACGTGGCTACAAGCAGAGACATGACAGCTGGCAAAGCCATCATTTTACCATCTTCCTTTCAAGGTTCTCCTCGAAATATGAGAGAAAGATACAATGTTGCTATGGCTATTGTGACAAAATTTGGAAAACCAGATTTATTTGTGACATTTACATGTAATCCACAATGGCCAGAAATTAATCAAAATCTACTTCTTGGACAAAGTGCTTCAGATCGACCAGATTTAGTAGCCAGAGTTTTTAAGATCAAATTAAATGAATTAATACGTGACTTCACTATAAATCAGTTATTTGGCAAATGTCTTGCTTATGTATATACCATTGAATTTAAAAAAAGAGGCCTTCCACATGCACATCTTCTCATAATACTTCAAGAGAAAGATAAATTAGATACTTCGGACAAAGTGGATGCAGTCATAGTTGCTGAACTACCAGATCCAGAACTATATGGTAGACTATATGAGATTGTTACTCATCGCATGATTCATGGACCCTGTGGAGACCTTAATCCACAATCACCATGTATGGAAAATAATCAATGTTCAAAAGATTTTCCAAAAGATTATAGAGACAAAACATATGCAAATTGTGATGGATATCCACTTTATAAAAGAAGAGAAGGAGATAGTGCCATTATTCGTGGAAAAAAAATGGACAATAGATATGTAGTACCCTACAATCCACATTTACTCATGAAGTACAATGCCCACATCAACGTAGAAGCCTGCACTTCCATCAAATCCATTAAATATGTCTACAAATATATTTACAAAGGTTACGATGCAGCTACTGTAGTCGTCAAAAGTGCAGACAACCCTGAAAGTAGTGAGTTAGTACATGATGAACTTGCATCTCATGTAGATGCTCGCTATGTCAGTGCGCCAGAAGCTATGTGGCGGCTTTTAAAATTTGAAATGCATGATAGATCACATGCAGTATATAGGTTAGCAGTACATTTGCCACAACGACATTTCTTCTATTTCCATGCTGGAAATGAAATGAATGCATTGGCCCAAAGTGAAGATCGTCACACTACACTAACTGCATGGTTTGCATTAAATTCCACTGATGCTGAAGCAACACAATACTTATATATTGAAATTCCATATCACTATGGTTTTGTAAATGGATTATGGAGAGCAAGAAAAACCAGAGGCAATAAAATAATTCCACAAATTTACACAGTCAGTCCAAGAGATGTTGAACGTTTTTGCTTACGGATATTACTTTTAAATGTTCCAGGAGCACAAAGTTTTGAACAATTAAGAACTGTTAATGACATTGTATATGAATCCTTCCATTTAGCTGCAAGACATAGAAACTTACTCGCTGATGATACAGAGTGGGAAAGATGTTTAGAAGAAGCAGCACAATGTCAAATGCCACGACAGATGAGAGAACAATTTGCTTTTATTTGTATCTTCTCAAATGCTCCAAATGCATTAGCTTTGTGGGAGACTTTTAAAAGTAATATGGCTGAAGACTTTATGCGACGATACAATTAACCCATTGCACACTTAAAAGCGTTAATGGAAATTCAAGAAGTCTTTTTAACTCATGGATTAAGTTGTGCAAGTTTTAATTTGCCTGATCCAGGTCTTATAGATGACATTAACTTTGAAGACTATGACATTCAACTACAAGCAGAAAGAACAGAAGAAAGACTTGCAACTTTAAATACACTACAATTGCAAGCATTTCATGCCATTAAAAATGCTATAGATGATGACATGGTGACAGAGCGTTATTTCTATCTTGATGGACCTGGCGGATCAGGAAAAACATATTTGTACAATTTATACAGTACGAGCACAAGGAAAAATAGCAATGGCGTTTGCCACTACTGGAATTGCTGCACTTTTATTAGAAGGTGGAAGAACTGTTCATAGTGGATTTAAACTACCAATGCCTATTTTAGAAAATTCTGTGTCAGATATTCGCATGACATCCTTACAAGCAAAGAAATTGAAGAAATGTAAATTAATTATAATAGATGAGGCCACAATGATGTCATGCTATGCCCTCCAATGTATTGACCGTTTGCTTCGTGAAGTCATGGATAATATTTTTCCATTTGGTGGAAAGGTAATGTTGTTGGGTGGCGATTTTAGACAAACATTACCTGTCGTTGTACATGGAAATCGAACAGACATTATTGAAACATGTATACAGTCAAGTACAGTATGGAAACATTTTACCCATCTTCAACTGCAACAAAATATGAGATCAGAAGGCCAAACTGATTTCAATGATTGGCTTATTAAAATTGGAGAAGGCAGAACAGAAAAAATACTACATTTACCTAACGACACTGTAGAGATCCCACCTCATATGATTTGTCAACAAGATATTATATCGGCTATATTTGAAGGGAGCATAAATAACGAAGAATATTCCGAGCTTGCCAACCAAGTTATACTGACGTGTAAAAATAAAGATGCATTAATACTCAATAATGAAATCTTAAAAAAAATTAATGCACCACAAAGAAATTATCACAGTGCTGATTCTGTACTTGCTGATGACAATGAAAGTCAGGCAAACTTTTCAACTGAATTCATTAACTCTTTAACTCCTTCTGGAATGCCACCACATATTTTGCAGCTAAAGAAAGGTGCAATTATCATGTTACTGCGAAATATGAACCCCAAAAAAGGCCTATGCAATGGCACAAGATTAATTGTTCAACAATTAAAGGACCATTTTATAGATGCTGAAATTTTAACTGGGACCCATAAAGGAGAGAGAGTTTTCATACCAAGAATAGATTTAGCACCAAGTGAAAGTAGTCTCCCTTTTATACTTCAAAGAAGACAATTTCCCATTATTATGGCATTTGCCATGACCATTAATAAATTACAAGGTCAAACTTTCAAATCTGTGGGTATTTTCTTGGAAGAACCAGTTTTTGCACATGGTCAATTGTACGTTGCGTTGTCACGCTGCAAAAATCCACAGGCTATTAAAGTTTACATTGAAAACAATGAAAGTCAAGGTGATTTATTAGAAGATGGACGTATTTTTACTAAAAATATTGTCTACTATGAAGTACTATAACTTTGCAGGATACAAACTAAAGCCATGCAAACATTTTGGAAAAACATTCAAAAATACAAAACAATTGGTTGTTTAATTCAGTCATAATTAATGGAAGTCATGTTTATGGATAATTCGCCTCACAAAATACTTGCCTTGCATTTCTATGAAAAATTATGTTAAAATGTTAAGTCACTATGTTAATGTTTCTAATGTTACAAGTTTAAAAACAATATTTTCAAGTTATTTCATTCAACATATTACAAAGTTCATGTTAAGAGCTCAAGCACCTTTTAAGTCACAATGTAAATATTCTCTGTTATCTTAAGATTACTACCTACATTAATGTTTATCGCCAGTTTATGAGCTCAGTAATGAATTACTTTAATTACGTACGGTTTAAGGAGAGTTTTTACTGTATGCCTTCCTCTACATTCAATGTATATTAAACTTAACAATTATTCTGATACAAATTGCATGTTAATACTGATTAATTTAAAGTTAAACTGTTTTTACATTCAAATGTTAATACTTTTAATTCAAAATTATGTTACAAAATGTATTTACTATGTTCCTGTTTATAATGTTCAAAATTAGACAAATGTTTTGCAAAACTTCCAAAGTTACATAAAAAATAAAGTTCAATTTTAAAAATATATACTTTCAAGGTTATTGCTTACATATATTTTAAACTTCATGTTAAAATTCGGCACGTTTCAAAAAGTATTTTTACTTTTTACTTTTCTCTGGATTCTATGTATATTAAAGTGAACAATTCTTCAGATACAAATTTCATTTTAAAAAACCATTACATCAACGTTTTACAAAAATACATGTTCATATCACAATACTTACAAGGGTCAAAAATATATTTAAATAACTAAACAACTTCACAAACATATACATGACATTGCCGTCATTTTTTGACGGGCAAGTCGCTAGTAAGAAGATAAAAATGAGTGTTAATGATAAAAAATAAATGTGACATCCAGAAGAGACCAGAGTGTGTAGCAGGGGGTCAACAGTGAGCCAATAGCGAGTCATGTCAAAATAGATATAGCATAGCCTGTAAGCATAGGAAAAAAATCCTCTTAGTGATGTTCATCCCAAGTGTTTGAGGAAACTGTATGTCAATGCAAGACTTCAAGTTAGAAGCAAACAAATTGAGGCGCATGTTCAAATCAATAGGCTATCCAAATCGGTGCCTGAAACTAGCCTACAAAAGGGCGCTTGAACCTGATTGTAACCTTCTGGTCCATACCTGAAGAAGGAGCAAACAAAGAAATATACTGTAACAAGATTAATATTTTCATTCTGCAACAATTGGAAGGACATTGAAACAATTATGAACAAGTACTTGATTTTAATATTAGACTAGCGAATTGCCGTCAAAAAATGACGGTCATTAAATTGTAAGGCAGGTAATGCTGTTTGGCACACAAAGTAAGGCTTTTGTTGGTCTGATAATAATCCTAATAGCATTAGATATCATATAATACTACATCTACAATCTAGGCATAATAAAGAGTTAATACACAGGCAAGTCCAATTAGTGATACTGTGGAGTAGGAACATTCCCCTGAGGGCCTAACAGGTTAAGACATGTGATACTGGAGTGGCTTGTCAGTTCCTTCTCCAGTGATTTGGGATTTGTCCGACCACTCTGCTTTCACCCGCCCACCCACACTGGCCCTTAATGGTATAGCTCACAGCTTCATTGTAAATTGATTAATAGCAGAACATAATGTGAGGTCACCAAATGGGAATGAGTGGACCTCTTGACACATGGGCACCAGCAATGGCGTCGGACTTCCTTGGATGGGCATATGGGAGATTACCCCTGATGGAGGTGAGTTGGCTGTTGCTCCACATGCCTTTGTAAACCCTCCATGTATGTTTGAGGCCCCTCCTGATGGTTTACAGTAGATTAGTGTGGGGTATGTTCGCATGGACCCTTTGTGGTTTGATAAGTGATGGGGCTTGTGCACTTCAATGAAGCTGTGAGCTATACCATTAAGGTCCATTGTGGGTGGGGGGGGTGGAAGCAGAGTGGACGGACAAATTACAAATCACTGGAGAAGGAACTGACAAGCCACTCCAGTATAACCAGCATGCAAACCTTGTAAGAAAGCAGTGGCAGAGGTCTAGCTGCATGTGCTGCAGTCCATAGGTCAAACATGACTGAAATACTGAACAGGAAATATTGAAGTGGTCCCCTTGTACTTGATATATGCCATGTGTAATTTGCCCCATATTGTGTTCCCAAATGTAGATGTGATAAGCAACATGTATACACAATTATATTGATATTTTGCTGGCGACAATAAAACCTCTGGGGATAATAAAGGGTTAATATGGCATAATTTTGATGTTTTAGTGTTTTCATTTAATCACGTAGTGTGTCTTTAATTGCTTTATGTAAATTGCAGCATGGCTTTTCATACTGCCATATGCATAACCATTCCAAAATGTAACAACTAATTGGTTTTATAACGCATTTGCTTTGGGGGGGGGGGGGGGTTATTGTGCAATCAACTATAATGGCCTTCCATAGTTTCCCTCTGTTAAACTGTGTCACTTTTATAGTTTAAGTTCGCAACTTACTATGTTACACCTTTTAGACAAATCTCGGCCAATGAGCACGAAATTACGAGGCAAATTTGTGAGGTACGTATTGAAAGCCAACTCTAATTTAATAAGGCCCTATATATGGGCCTCATTCTATTAATGGCCGTAGGAGATGCGTGGTAGCAAGGACCAGCCACAAGCTGCGTCCGTATTCTATATCTGCGGCCGGCGCCCTGTTATTTCTTGTGGCCAACCACGCCGCAGTGAAGACCTTTGATCTTACACGGCCGCAAGAAAGCCGTCAAGGCCATAATTAGCTAAAACCGAGCAGCATCTTACTTACACCAAAAAGGTCCCACAAGGCTCTTACTTACAAATCTGAGCACCAATTAAGCACATAAGAAAGCCATCCTGTACTCTGATGAAACGTGAAAGTGATTGTAGGTGTTAGATATCATAGCACAACGTTCATTTTTATTTTAATTCATGTTCAATTTCCGTGTCCGAGTCCCACGGGCTTGGAACACATCAGACCCGCAACGGCTGCAGTCTCAAAGGGCTTACTTACAAATCATAGCACTAATTAAGCAAATAAAAAAGCCATCCTGTACTTTTATTAAAAGTTAAAGTGATATTTAGTCTTAGAATATAGCTCAACATTCCCCTACTCTCAAATCTGCAAATAATGGAATTTAATTTCATGTTCAATCTTCGTGTTCTATCTATCATGCAAGCCTGCACGGGTTTGAATAACGAGCTACGGGCTTGGAAGACAATCACCCTCCAAGCCCGCACGGGCTAGAATAACGAGCTACGGGCTTGGAGGTCAATCACCCTCCTAGCCCGTACAGGCTTAAATAACGAGCTACAGGCTTGGTCATTGAAGCCTGTGGGGCTTGGATGGATTTAAAACCTAAAATCAAAGATTATAATTTGTCGGTGTGCAAGCGTGAGAATGTTTTGCTATTAATTCCCATGCCCCTCATTGTGTTCCTCATCATTTATAGTGCTTTGCAGTGCTGGATTGAATATATATTGGCTTCTACAATGCTTTGAGTTTGCGGCTTTCAACCTCCGAACCCGTACAGGTTTTAACAACGACGAGCCCGCGAGACTTGGGACGGAAAATAAATCGGAAATTAAATATTGGATTTGGGCGATGTGCAAGCTTGAGAGGGTGTTGCTTTTAATCCTCATGTCCCCCATTATGTTGCCTATCATTTACAGTGCTGTCTTTTATTTATGCAATTTATATTTGCATTTACAGTTTTCCGACTTTGCAGCCTTGAAACATAATTTACGGGCGCACGGGAAATGCTTGCGGCTGATTGCATAACTTGCGGCCGGCCGTAAGGGGGACCGCCTTGCGGCGCCGTCCATTTGAATAGCAGTGTAGCCGTATCGCTACACAGAGCCGTACGATGGCCGTTAATAGAATGAGGCCCTATATACTGTATAGTAAATAAATAGTACATTTGTGTTCACGTTTGAACTTCTAAAAGTTTTTTTTAACTTATTTTCTGCTCATAATTCTGAGAAATGCAGTTATTGCACTTCAGTCTTGCAAAAAGGTTTCACGCTTTAATCCAGTACCATTTTAAACATGGCTCGTTTTAATATGCCTGCTTTAATACACAGCTTTAAAGACAGCTGTTTAAATCTTAAATTGATCTCATGGGGTTGGTACAAATGTATATGTATGTCAAAGAAACTGTGCAACTATGTTGGTACATATGTTTGGTACAAATATTTTAATAAAAATAAAACTGTTCTTATGAAATTCTGTTCTTATGAAATTCCTTATTATGATGTAGCCCATTATTTGCTATTATACATTTAAAAGAGAATGGTTTATCCATTGTAAAAGTTAAATGACAAATAGATTATTTTAATTGATAGTGGCAGTGGAGGTTCCAAATATGGTATGATGTAAAAATATATGTAATAAAAAAACATTATCAATTAATGGCATATTTAATACATGTCTGCACTCTATTGGCAATAAGACACCTATGTGTATGCAGCACATCTCATAAAACATTGTATTTTTATAAATATATAAAAATCCATCAAATGATTATGTTGACACCTCCAGGGAGTGTCTAAACAGGCATCTGATCCCCGCTAATCAGCATGCAGCATCCGGGGAGCAATATTAACCCACTATTTATCTGCTCTTGCTTGCTCAACCAATCTCCTTGCAGCATCCCCCTTGCAGCTTCCAGCTTCCTGTATCAGTGATACACTACATTTCACAGGTTGCATTCACCACAAACAGGAAACCAGAGTTAATTCAAGAGTTTCAGCTAATCTAATTGGCCAAAACAAATCCTTTTACATTCGAGGCTAATTTAGCCTGGGTTTGGAGGGTGTTAACCTTCATTTCCAACTGTAAGAAATTACTAAAATTAGAAATTACTATTGTTACTAAACACTTGCTCTGTATGCACAGGAAGGAAATGATGAAAAGGAAGTGTATGAAAACACGTGACTTCCCACAGTATGGCAGAACTCATGTCTGCATCATTCCAAAACAAAATGGATACACTGCCTGTGATTGGTCACACTGAATATGACTGTTATGCTAATTTTTGAAGAGATTGGCTGGGGGTGTAAACTTTGAAAGCCAACTGTTTGCAAATGATAGCAATTCAGCTGACTTCAATGTGAGTGTTTAAATGTATATTTTGGTATTTTTTCATGCAAATATTTTTTTTCATACACTACTGATTCTCATCCATCAGATGCATTCATAATCCAGCAAACTTAGATATACCTTTAAATGTTAATAAATAATTGAAGTTAATTAATTGAAGTTAATTAATACATAATTGAAGTTAATCTTAAATTGAAGTTTGTAACATGTATCTGTTAGCAAGCCTTTTGGATATATCCACAAACGCTCATATCTTTTGTTAATGAGAGATAATTACCAATGATTGCTGATTACATCCATGCCCTGAATGCCTTCAGTGCAGCTCATGTGAAAAGGAAAGGAGGGTCCACAACTGGAAACTACATAGTGTTACTTTGAGAAAAGGAAAACCTAAGCAGCACGGAAATAGATAAAAAAAACAACATGCTTGATCCACCTTAGCCTAACTAGTTAGCTGAAACATTTGGGAGCATATTTAATGTAATCTCCCATAATATTTTTATCTGTGTTTACCTAGCTACTTTTATATTCAAAAGAGTTGTAAATAAACACAAGCTTGTGCCAGCAATAAAAATTTATTTTTCAATGTTTCCCACCTTTATATATTAGGTAGTAGGAATCTTAGTTTACAACCCATCTAAGCCTTTGATCTTGCAAGCCCGCAAAAGTTACAATCGCTGAAATAACAAATCGCTATTCAATTGCTACAATTCCTCAAGCCCGCAAATGTTTTCACACCCGTAGATGGCTAATGTAGAAGAAAATCCTACTGGAACAAGATAGGACTCGCAAGGGGGTTAAACACCTGTTCGTAGCACTGTAAATGCAAATAAAAAATCAATACTGCGCATTAAAAGATGGGGAAAGAGATAAAATACATTAGAATTCATTGCATAACAGTCTCAAGCTCACAAATCTGCAATCAAATTTTTTTTTTTACGTTTAATTTCGGTGTCATATCTCGGGAATCAATGAGTTAATACATAACAGCCCACACACATGAGCTAGAACATTTCCTTCATTCATTTTTAATATTTTGCACATTGCCGAATTGCTAGTCTGATCGCATATCAGACCCCTAAACACTAATTGATTAACCTTTAACCTCCATGTTTTACTGACGTGATGATGATGGTCTCATTTACTATTGGCTGTTTCTAAATCGGTAGTTACAGCCTTGCTTAATTGATCATGATCACGCTCTAAAATGGCACATACAAGTGTATGGTATACGGTTTAGGCTTTCTGCCCCTAAATTGCGGGCTTGTTCAATTGCATTGCTCTGTAATTGTAGCAAATTTCAAGCCTGCAGACATACGGCCTGTATAACGTAATCTGCAGCTTGCAATTGAGTATTGGTCATAGTCTTTTAAATATGTTTTAGAAACTGTAATTGATGCTAGTTTTTAATTATATATAAGCAACATGTTCTCCATTCTCCATTCTGCAAGGTAATTTTCTTAAACTTTCAAGTTATGTGTGATTCAGTGTTTTTCCTTGAATCTTAATTTTTGCTTGTCTGTCTAAAAATCTAAACCTCTTATCTCTATGTAAGAATAAGAAAAAAGGGAATATTTAAAAAGGTGTTTGTGTTTTTCTGGCACAATATAATTGAAAATCAAAGGACTAAGGGCCTCATTCTATTATCGGCCGTAAATCGGCCGTAAGGCTGCGATTCCTTGCGGGGGTTCAGTTAACTCGCGATTCTATTATACGGCCCCGCAAGGATCTCCTTTTACGGCCGGCCGCATATCTTGGAACCGGCCGTAATCTCAGAAATATAAAAACTCAAAAATAAATTTAAGCCTGCCCTGTACAGCTCTGTAAATGCTAGGGATCATATTGGGGGACATGAGGATTAAAAGGAACCCACTCTCAAGCTTGCACATCTGCCCAAACCCGAGTTCAAATTAACTGTTTATTTTCCGGCTGCGGCGTGGGTGTGTCTGAGGTGCTCCAAGCACTCTGGACTTTTTACATGGATATTTTACGGATATTAAAAATAAAATATTTTACGGATTTGAGTACAGGATAATTATGTGCTATTTTTTCTAACACCTAAAATCCCTTTATAGTCTTCTAAAAGTGCAGGATGGCTTTATTTGAGCTATTTTATGTGCTTAATTGGTGCTAGCGAGACCTCTTTCCTGCAAGTAAGCTGCGGCTCGTTTTTAGCCTTGCAGAGAGGTTTCCCGGAGCAATTGAATTGCAAATCTCTTGCGGCCGTTTTAGATCAAAGGCTTTCCTCCGGCGCGAGCGGCCGCAAGAGATAGCAAGGCACCTGCCGCAAGCCTGCCGGAGCCTCCGGCCGTAAGGGAATAGAATAGCAGAATAGCTTGCGGCCGGTCCTTGCCGCTAATAGAATGAGGCCCTAAGAATACAATCACATATATAGTTGTGAGCATACGAGTTGTTGCTAACGGTGCGGGCTCGCGCAGTTCCCCACAAATGCGGATCCTCGCAAAGCGAGGGGCCGCATTTGCGGTGGTGGAGCATCCAACGTCAGCTGTGTTTGTCCACAAGTGCGGACCCTCACGAAGCGAGGGGCCGCATTTGCGGTGGTGGAGGATCCAACGTCAGCTGTGTTTGTCCGCAAATGCAGACCCACGCGAACATCGGCTGTGTCAAAGGCGCCTCACACGCGGTTAACACAAACACTAGTGCAACTTAGAAAAAAAACTCAAAAGCGCCTCACACGCAGTTAACACACGCACGACTTAGAAAAAAAAACAACTGCGTCCTACACGACTTAGAAAAAAAACAACTGCGTCCCTCGCAAAAAAATACGACCCATTCCCAACACGCAAAAACTGTCCGAAAACGGCGCTCATGAAAACATCAGAAACACAAGAAATAAACACAACGAACACATAAAGAGCTTACTTACAGCAAGGGGGAGGGCATCCGGCACCTCGAAAAGTTAATTTGCACGTCCATTTAAGTCAAAAAAAACGTGTTTAAACTCCCGAAAATCACCTAAGCGAGAAAAAAAATGGGCGCCAAACAAAACGGAAACGAGGCTACAGACGTAACAATAATACAGTGACTCGCAAAACTGAAACACATACTATGCGGCACGTACCACACATTTTAACCACCATTTTGAAAACTACTACACATAAAATGGCGGAGGGAATGCAAATTGTAAGCTGGAACTCAAAGAACGCATGCGTATTGCGTTCTAATGGTCTGAGGCACCTCAAAGTTTATAAATACTGCCTACTTTCCAGAAAATTCTACATTTCTACTCAGGTGATGTACGGAGTGACTGGATAGTTAACTGCTGCTGTTACTTGAGAAGATAATTATTTCCTAATTTCCTGCTTAAACTGTGCAAATTACAACTGAGCGGTAAGCTATAATATATTACATTTTATTATCAAGACAGGACAAAAAAAAAAACAACTTTAACTATGAAAATGTGATTCATGTATAGTGACATGTGACACGCACATTTATGTGTATAGCCCCTACAACAAACTAATCTTAACCCAAACTAATTAAACAAGTATATTTAAATGACATTAAAAAATAAACAACTTTAAGTATGAAAATGTGATTCATGTATAGTGACATGTCACACGCACATTTATGTGTGTAGGCCATAAAACAAACTAATGTTAACTGAAATTAATTAAACAAGTATATTAAAATGACATTAATTTACTGCAACTCATAGCAAAAAATAATATGACACTAATACATATGGAACCTAAAGCTGAATCTTTGCCCTTTTTTTACTATTCAAACAGACTCTGCATCAACAGCGTCACTCAAGAATTTGCACTGTGCACTGTAAACGAGAATCCCTTTTAAAGAACACAAGGAAAGAAGAAGAGGTAAGATAGAAAAATACATTACATGCTGAAAAAGACCATGCTTTGCTAAATCAAAAAGAAGAAATATACAATTAACCAGTTCACTTTCTTTTTCAAACAGACACTACAAGAAGACCGGCGGATTAAGATTCGCAGGAGGGGACCCTCTGTCATTCGGACAAGAACAAGGTAAGGTATAACAAGTAGAAAAAATAAAGGAACTATATATGTTTAATGGCCGCCAATATAACAATTTCAAGTAAAAAATAAAAAAAATACATATAAATTGGATAAGGAACAAAACACAGTTCAACAAATTTCACAAAGACTTAAACAATTTAGGAAGACAGACAGTTTCACAAAAACCAAAAAAAAAAAAAAAAGAGGTGGCCACAAAACAGGATAGCATCTGAAACATTAGCAACATACATAAAACAAAAGTATTCCTCCTCTTTACTGTAAAATAACCTCCAACCATCACTCACAAGCCAAATGCAGCAACCAAAAAGTGGTGAACACAAAACAGGATAACAAAAGCACAACATGATATAGAAAAGGCAATTAACATTGATTTGTACTGTCCAACATGATTGAATACTCATAAAGAACACTAATTGAACAAATAAAGTAGACAAAATATGGTGGACACAAAACAGGATTGTACCAAAAATCACAGAAACAGATAGAGAAGTTAAATAATATTCTTCTTTACTGTTTAAGAAACTATAAGCCTTACAAAGAAGCCTAAATAAGCATACCAAAAGTGGTGGACACGAAACAGAATAATGCTAAAAACATTGCGATCATATCCAAAATAAGAAAAACATTAATAATTACAGTATAAAAAAGGATAATTGGAATATACAAACAATTAAAGTATTTTTAAAAGGTTGCACAAAAAACAGCATAGCAGAAAAATTCACCATAACAGATACAATAGACCAAAACAATGAAATATGTTATTCATTACAAATACATTCAAATCAAATAACATTTTAATTTTTCTTTTACAACAGACACTGCGTGAAGAGCATCGGACGAAGACTTTCAGCGGACCAACAAAGATTCTGCTTGAAATTACACTTCAACCAAGGTATAGTATAACAAGTAAAAAAAGAGAAAACTAAATAAACATGTTTGCTCTGCATCCATGTCAACAGAAAAAAAAAAGAATAACAACCACTAACTATAACTTTTACCAAAATATAACTGACACATTTCTCATTTACCTCTTATTTGTCTTTTATGGACAATAATGTTTAACAGTAAATCCAAATTTCTATCTAGCCAAAAAAAAAAGAAAACAGCATAGTCCACAAAAGTTGCAAAACACAGACTAAATAAAATTCATCATTCTAAATTACCAGTCGTAATGTACAATATTAAGCATAAAACCTAAACACACACATAAAATAGAATACTACAACAAATAGTACTAACACCCCAAGAAAAAATTAAAAAAATCATTGCCCGAACATATAAGCCTTTAAATAAAATATCAAAAAACTATTATGACAATCCCCTGTAGTAAAAATTACAAAGACAAATTTTTGCTCTCTACTATGCCTGTAAGTTAAAAGTACAACAAAAAAATAAATTGCCAAAACAACAAAAATATAAATTTCAATCAACACTAGACACCTACTACATGTAGAAGAAGGTATAGTGTCAGTTCCTTGAGTGTGCTATTCATGGAAGGCAAAAATTACAATGTATGACAGAAAGTAAGACCAAAAAAATAAAAAACACTTATTTAACAATACAAAGAAAGTACCGCTACAATGAACTACAAGCACATATAAACAAACTGTTGATAATAAAAAATGTAAAAAACAAACTTAACATCTCAAGCTAAACTAATTATACATTATTTTCTTTTACAGATTAACATGGCTACTAACGAGAGCAAACAAAAAAAGAAAAGACGTCAAACTAGAGAAAGACAAGAGAGATGGGCCAACCAGCAGACACCAGTGGAGAAGGAAATTTGACGAGAAAAAGAATGCAAAAGAATTGCAAGCAAAAGACTATCAGCTGCAAAAATTAAAGATACACCAAAAAAAGCTACTAAGCAAACAAAGGATTTAGAACCTGTTCCTCAAACATCAGATGACATTTTACCTGAAAAAATAAAAGAGATACCAAAAAAAGCCACCAAAAAAACAAAGCATTTAGAACCTGTTTGTGAAACTTCACATGACATTTCACCTGATGAATTTGAAAATCAAACTGATATATGCTTTGCAAATTGTCCTTTACTCAAGTCTTTAGCAGTAGAGGTTCATAATTGTGGGTACATGAATACTCAATGTCAGTTTTGTGAGGCTTATTATTTTAAACAGGAGAGACCCAGAGATGGCCTATTTATTAGTTGCTGTCAAAAAGGCAAGTTCAAACTTCCACAAAGAAAATAATTTCCAATCTATTTACAAAACATTATGACTGAAACTACTTTTCCAAACTACAAAATTTTTAAGACAAACATAAGATCCTACAATAGTGCCATATCCTTTGCATCTATGGAGGCAACATTAGCTGCTAATGTACCAGGACATGGTCCTTACTGTTTTAAAGTCAAAGTCCAAATTTATCATCGTACTTCCCATTTACATCCAGAGGAAGGAGAGCAAAGAAAATTTGCTCAACTATATGTCCTAGATACAATAGAAGCTGTTGACCAACGTATGCAGCTGGAAGAAAATAAAAAATGCTTACCCAGTGTTTTTATACAGCTAGATAACCTTATGGACAATAACCCCCACAGTAAAGCTTATAAAAAGTGGCAGAAGTAGAAAATGAACAACAACTTCATGCGCAAAGACATCAATTACCAATGCCAAAGGTCAATATGGTGCTTAAAAGAGACAGACATACTGATAAACGTCGTTATAACTTGCCAACATCAAATGAGGTTGCAATGGTGTTTTAAAATGATGAAGGAGAACCACCATTTCAAAGAGACATTAGAATATATCCCAGAAAGGAGGAGCAACCATTCATTAATATGAGTATCTTAAGTCCAAATTTACATCCAATGACATATTTCAATTTTTTTCCCACACAGAGAGACAGGTTGGCAACTAAAATTAACACTTCCCAGTTACCCAAATGCTAAAGCCAGAATCAGAAATAATGTTTCTATGCTTGAATTTAAAGTTGCTCAAATTACCATTCGAAATATATTTAATCCAATTTTATGTGGTGGAAAACTAACACAACAATGAAGTATTAATTCTTATTTGCAAGTTGAGGCCAATAATTTAAACTTTATAAAATATCAACAAGATAAACTGCGTGTAGAACAATATTCTGGACTAATGGACTATGTTGCTGAGGCGGCTACAAGCAGAGACATGAGAGCTGGCAAAGCCATAATTTTACCATCTTCTTTTCAAGGATCTCCTTGAAATATGAGAGAAAGATACAATGATGCTATGGCTATTGTCACCAAATTTGGCAAACCCAATTTATTTCTTACATTTACATGTAATCCCCAAAGGCCAGAAATTACACAAAATTTACTTCTTGGCCAAAGTCCTTTCGATAGACCAGATTTAGTAGCCAGAGTTTTTAAGATTAAATTAAATGAATTAATACGTGACATCACTATAAGTCACTTATTTGGCAGATGTCTTGCTTATGTATATACAATTGAATTTCAAAAAAGAGGCCTTCCACATGCACATCTTCTCATAATACTTCAAGAAAAAGATAAATGAGATACTTCTGACAAAGTGAATGCATTCATTGTTGCAGAACTACCAGATCCAGAACTATATGGTAGACTATATGAGATTGTTACTCATCGCATGATTCATGGACCCTGTGGTGAGCCTTATCCACAATCACCATGTATGGAAAATAATAAATGTTCCAAAGATTTTCAAAAAGATTATAGAGACAAAACGTATGCCAATTGTGATGGCTATCCACTTTATAAAAGAAGAGAAGGAGATAGTGCCATTATTCTTGGCAAAAAAGTTGACAATAAATATGTAGTACCCTACAATCCACATTTACTCATGAACTATAATGCACACATTAATGTAGAAGCCTGCACTTCCATCAAATCCATTAAATATGTGTACAGATATATATACAAAGGCTATGATGCAGCTACTGTAGTCATCAAAAGTGCAGACAACCCTGAAAGTAGTGTGTTAGTACATGATGAACTTGTATCTCATGTAGATGCTCGCTATGTCAGTGTGCCAGAAGCTATGTGGCAGATTTTAAAATTTGAAATGCATGATAGATCACATGCAGTATATAGATTAGCAGTACATTTGCCACAAAGACATTTAGTGTATTTCCATGCTGGAAATGAAAGTAATGCATTGGCCCAAAGTGAACTTCGTCACACTACACTAACTGCATGGTTTGAATTAAATTCCACAGATTCAGAAGCAACACAATTCTTAAATATTGAAATTCCATATCACTATGTTTTTGTGAATGGATTATGGAGACCTAGAAAAAGCAGAGGAAATAAAATCATCCCAAGAATTTACACAGTCAGTCCAAGAGATCTTGAATGTTTTTGCTTCTGAATATTACTTTTAAATGTTCCTGGAGCACAAAGTTTTAAACACTTAAGAACTGTTAATGACATAGTATATGAATCCTTCCATTTAGCTGCAAGATATAGAAACTTACTAGCTGATGATACAGAATGAGAAATATGTTTAGAAGAAGCAGCACAATGTCAAATGCCACGGCAGATGAGAGAACAATTTGCATTTATTTGTATCTTCTCAAATGCTCCAAATGCATTAGCTTTGTGGGACACATTTAAAAGTAATATGGCTGAAGACTTTTTGCGACGATACAATGAACCGATTGCACACTTAAAAGCGGTAATGGAAATCCAAGAAGTATTTTTAACTCATGGATTAAGTTGTGCAAGTTTTAATTTGCCTGATCCTGGTCTTATAGATGACATAAACTTTGAAGACTATGACATTCAACTACAAGTAGAAAGAACAGAAGAAAGACTTGCAACTTTAAATACGTTACAATTGCAAGCATTTAATGCCATTAAAAATTTAATAGATGATGACATGGTCACAGAGCGTTATTTCTATCTTGATGGACCTGGCGGATCAGGAAAAACGTATCTATATAATTTATTAATGAGTTCTGTACGAGCACAAGGTCAAATAGAACTGCCGTTTGCCACTACTGGAATTGATGCACTTTTGTTAGAAGGTGGAAGAACTGTACATAGTGGCTTTAAACTGCCAGTGCCTATTTTAGAAACCTCTGTGTCAGATATTCGCATGACATCATTACAAGCAAATACATTTAAAAAAAGTAAATTAATTAG
Source organism: Discoglossus pictus (assembly GCA_027410445.1). Taxonomy (NCBI): domain Eukaryota; kingdom Metazoa; phylum Chordata; class Amphibia; order Anura; family Alytidae; genus Discoglossus; species Discoglossus pictus. Next base: position 207,612,290 of record CM050167.1, on the reverse strand, counting down.
AATAGATGAGGCCACAATGATGTCATGCTATGCCCTCCAATGTATTGACCGTTTGCTTCGTGAAGTCATGGAAAATACTTTTCCATTTGGTGGAAAGGTAATGTTTAGAGATGTCGCGAATAGTTCGCCGGCGGATTGTTCACGGTAAACATAGCATGTACGCGTTTGCGGCGAACAGCGAACATATGCGAGATTCGACCCGCCCCCAATACTTTATCATTGAGCAAACTTTGACCCTGCATGTCACAGTCAGCAGACACATTCCAGCCAATCAGCAGCATACACTCCCTTCCACACCCTTCTACCTCATGGACAACAGCCATTTTGGAATCAGAACTAACTTGCAGTCTTACTGAGAGGAGGTAGAGTGTAGGTGATACTGCATCAATAGGGAAAACCATAGCTAGGCAAGTTTATTCAGTGTCCAGTGCAGTGCTGAAGGACTCATCAGATCTCTGCTGTAAACACAGCACCCCAAAAAGCCCTTTTTAGGGCTATAACATCAGTTTTTTTTCTTCGTTTTTTTTCTGTGTAATCTAACTTCATTTGCCTGTCTCCCTGCTAGCCCCTGCACGATGGAGGGGTCTAGCAAAAATGCTTTCCCTTAGGGGGCGGACTCTAGTGGTGAATCAGCTGGTGGCTTCTCAGATCTGGCACCGGCTGATTTGTCTGAGTCCGACCCCCGAGTTTGTCACCAATATCCAGAGGAATTTGTTAGATTTCCTCTGGATGGGAAGGCATTGGGTCTCTGCAGGGGTGGCAAGTCTGCCTTTGGTGGAGGGTGGACAGGGAGTAGTTTGTGTGTGCTCCAAATTGTCCACCTTCCGCCTTCAGTACCTGCAGAGATACCTATATGCAGATCCCTCTCCGCAGTGGTGCGCACTGGCATCCAGCTTTTATCGCCAGTTGCGCAACCTGGGGTATGACCGGCAATTATTTCTGATCAGGCCCGAGGGGTTTGGGAGAGACCTCTCTGTGTTGCCGGCATACTACCAGGAAACCCTCAAGGCCTGGAGCATGGTCTCCGTGACCAGGCAGGGCGTGCCTTTGGGGGATGAAATATTCACAGAGCCCCTGCTATTTAATCCAGCAGTGGGGGCTCCAATGTTACAGTCCCCCAGTATCATCCTCCGCCTTAGTCATGCACGGATGACCCGAGTCGGGGATCTCCTGGAATACGGGCGTTCTGATTGGGTGTCACCTCAGGAGCTTGCGCTCCGTTTGGGATATGTGACGCCCAAAGTCTCGGGGCGCTTGCTCCAGGAGATTAGGGATGCCATCTCCCCCGACTCGCGCACCTTCCTTCGCGGGACTTTGCAGGCCGGAGTGCCACATGCACCTTTCAACACCCCTGCTCCGGCTGTTTGCATTGGACACAAGCCCCGTGTTTCCCCTCAGGCTCCTCCTGTCCCCAACCTCTCAAAGTTAAGGGACATACCCTCGGCATGCTTTCGGGGCATGCAGAGGAAGAGCTTATATTCTCTCGTGCTCCATACAGTGCACTTCCTTGCCCTCGTGACCCGTCCCGATGCCATCTGGAGGCGGGTCCTACCAGCTGACGAGGGCAAGAGGCCTGGTGGAGGGAACTTTATTCAGATTTAGTTCCACGACCCACCGGGGACTTGAGTTGGAGAGTGCTCCATGGTGCACTGAGCACGGGAGAGTACTTAGCTAAATTCACGGACTCTCCCTCCACTTGTCCATTCTGTGGCAAGGGAGAGTCCGTGTATCATATTTATTTTAGTTGCGCCAGACTGCAGCCCCTCTTGTCACTCTTGAGGGGCCTCCTCCTGCAGTTCTGGCTGCATTTCTCCCCTCACATTTTTATTTTTGCGCGCCCAGTGTCCCGGTGCAATAAGGCCAGGGACCTCCTCGTCAACCTGCTCCTGGCATTAGCTATATATAAGTCCAGGAAGCAGTGTTTGATAGGGGGGGTTCCCTTGTCACCTGAGGCCATGTTCCGGGTGCTGGTGTGCTCCCGTATCCGGGCAGAGTACCACCTGGCTTTGTCTACTGGGGGAATGGATGAGTTTGTCTCCCAGTGGGCTGTAGATGGTGTGCTCTGCTTGGTATCCCCCCATCCGGTTTCTTTTTCTTTCAACCTCCTAATATGATTTTTATTTAGTTTACAGAAAATGTTTTCTCATAATTTTAAAATACACTGTGCCAAG